>JAWMRA010000028.1:16252253-16407065 GCA_035584735.1 Pseudotriccus pelzelni | reverse complement strand
AGGGTGGTGAGGCCCTGGCACAGGTTGCCCAGAGAAGCTGTGGCTGCCCCATCCCTGGAAGTGTTCAAGGCCAGGTTCAACAGAGCTTGGAGCAACCTGGGCTAGTGGAAGTTGTCTCTGCCCAGGGCGGGGGGTTGGAACAAGATGATCTTTGAGGTCCATTTTCAGCCCAGACCATTCTGTGATTCTTACGAAATCTGGGTTTACTTGTTGTAATAAAGTAAATTCCCTGGTGGCATCATCCAGAAGGTTCAGCACCACGTGTACACACATTCCACATGGGCCTGCTGAGGGTGCGCCTGTGGTTTTCAGCGTGGTCACACCTCATCAGGGTAGAGTCAGCTGCATTATTTAAAAAAAATTATCAGTCTAGTATTTTATGTAATTCTGGCAGTGCAAAAGGTAAGGCTGCCTTTCATTGTTTGTTTGATTGGGGTTTTTTCCCTATGAAAATTTTGCTAGTGTTGGAAATACTCATGGTGTGTTAAACACAGCCCAGATGTACAGCAGATGTCCCCATCTGTCACCGAACTCGGAGGGTTTGTAGTGGCCTTGTGCAGTTGGGCTGTGGCTGCTGGACAGAGGCCAGCACTGCCCACGCTGCTCCCCTGGCTTAGGCCAGCAGAAAAGCAGAGCTTTGTTTTAAACCCTGCTGAGCCAGACCCTAATTTGGGCCTTGCTCAAAGCGTGCAGAGCTCAGCTGTCAGTGTGTGGGGAAGCACTTGCAGCACTTGCAATTTTAAGGTTTTTTGATGCTGTTCCTTTTCCCTGAAGGTGTTGAAGAAACAACTGAACATGGCACTCAGTGCTCTGGTCTCGTTGACAAGGTGATGATTGGTCAAACGTTAGACTCCATGGTCTTGGAGCTCTTTTCCAGCCTCAATCATTCTGTGATTCCGTGATGTCAGCCCCCAGTAAAGTGTCTCAGAGCAGTGGACAGGTGCCCACATCACAGCAATGCACCGGCACAGGGTTGTCCACTTAGAGGAACTCGCCCTTTACACTTTTATCTGATGTGTTTAAAGTTTCCCTGTTAACTGACTTGAGGGGAAGGTACAAAAGGGTTTTAGTACCTTAAAAGTGAAGTTGCTGAGTTACGTTCTTCCTCATCATTAGATGCAGAAAGCACTAAGGTGTGTTTTTTTTTTTCTTTTAGATAATCTCTGTGCAGCTTCCTACTGCATTCCTACAGCTCTGCTGTGCTCTGTAGTATACTTATTTTGCATGTGAGATGTGGCCTTGGTGCCAAGCCCTCAGCTGCAATTGAGTTTTAGCTTAAGCTGTGCTTTGCAGAAGTCAAAAGGAACATGTACATTATGCAGCCTATCTCAACTAGAATATTTTTCATGTCGCTGACAGCTTCCTTAATGGTTCTTGTCATAGCTTTGAAAAAAGATAGTCTAGTTGTGCACTGTAGATGATACAGATTAAAGGTCTTGGTGCTTGCACACTGTGATTTGGGAATGGGTAAATCTTCATCCTGTTCTGTATCCAGCTGAAAACATTCATCTGCCAAAGATAGGAACAGTTTAAATTCCAGCGTAAACAGTGCTGACAGGTAATTGTGTTGATAATGTCTGTCCCTCAAAGCTATTTCACCACAGTACTGCTGGAACTTCACTATGAGGCTGAAGCTGACACTGAGCAGCCAAACAGCTACTGCTGTTTTTCCTGCTGCCTATGGAAGGAGGATTTGTGGCTCTAGGATTCCTATGACAGGGTATAATAGAGACAGATGGGCATCATCTGTCCTTTGCCCTGCCTGGCATTCTTTCTTCTCTGGTCACCCCTTGACCAAGGCAGTAGGATGTCATGATTCCACGAAGGTGTCTGTCCCTTAGACATTTTTCTCTGTCCAGAGAAGAGGTTTTGTATCATAAACTTAACTGAGATGATCGAGAACTCCTCTGCCTGTGCTTCCAGCAGGAGGCAGGGTGGGCAGGCAGGGCTCGGGAGCAACCACAGAGCTTGTGTAAACTGTTAATCATAGAATGGTTTGGGTTGGAAGGGACCTTAAAGCTCATCTCGTTCCACCGCCTGCCTTAGGCAGGGATACCTGTCTTGACACTACAACTCCTGATGGAAAGTCCCTCTATGGCTTCCTTTCTACAATAAAGCCTTAGAATTCACTCTGAGATAGTGCTGAGCTTTTGGTGGGAGACCAATGCAAAATTTTTCTTTGAAAAGTCCTATTTGGAATGTTGAGGCAAATTCACAGGGGCTTTGTTTGCATTATTGCTCCATCCAGCGCCACTTACCCCAAGTGTTTGTAACCCGTGCTTTGCTGTCCTGCTCTTGCAGTTCTCAGGGCAGAGGAATTGTCCTCATAAAACCTTCACAAGCAGACTGGAGGCTGAAGTTCACCTCTTGCCAGCTGGCTCTGGGCTGTGAATGCACCTCACATTAGACAAAATACACTGACCTGGTTTCAGTTTCTGTGGGAGGCGACCTGTGTTGTTGTAGCATATCCCAGTGCAAAGCAGACCGTTGGTCATCAGAACAGATCCTGCGTGTGTCGGGATGAGGTGGGATGTTTGGATCTGGAATACCATCAGGGGAGAAGATTTCAAAAGCTGAAGCTTTTATTTCTTGCGGCAACACTTCTGGCTTCTTTGAAAAGTGAGGGGTGATGAGTGATGAGCTGCCCGGAAATACCAAGCGCTCTTGATTTCTTCTGCAGTTCCTGTTGAAAATGATGGGAGAAATGGAAAATATGGTGTAATAGCTGGTAATTAGAGACAATTTTTCTCTTTGTCCAACACATTCATACACCCTCATTCGTACATCATCTCGTGTGTTTTATATTTCGTGCTGTGAAGCCTCTGGATTGACTCAGGGAAGATTTAGTGCTTTGTGTAGGCAGAGAGGCAGGCAAGTGTCGTGCCTGCACGACTTGTCCAGAGCTGCCTGGAATTACCAGAGTAACTCGCATTTTACTCACTGCAGTTTCTTCTGTTCAATTAAATAACTTTGGAGGAAGGCATTGGGTAAGAGTTGAGGAGAGACTGGAGGAACGGGGAAGGTGCATTCCCTGCTCCTGCTTTGAGTCACAGAGCTCTTTGACTGGTTGGCTTTGAGCGCCAGGGTGGCACAAGTGATTGATGACCCCCTTCTTTGGACCCCTGAGGGACCACATACATCATTTAGCACCAGCACATGGCATGTCTGGCAGGCAGCTCACGTGGGAGCACAAGCCTGGCTTTAAAGTGATGGTGATAAACCTTTATAACGTGGCTTTGAGTCTGTAGCCGGGTGTTTTGTTGCGCTACTGTTCAAAGATATAACTTGAATTTCTATCAGGAGATGTAGTTTTTCTTGTAGTGTTTTACCTTTTTTCCTTTCATGAAGACAATTAAAACTTGACTTAGTTTCAAGCATTGTCTTTATATCTGTCTGTCTGTCTACACACAGTGTTTGGAAAAAGCTCATGCAGGGGCTCTTGAAATGTTACACTGCTCTGAAGGGTCTCAGCACTGCAGTAATAGGTATTGCTTTTACATATATGAAATCTGGGTGCTCCTTCATTTTCACATTAGGAAAACCTAATTGTCCAGTGAATTATTTCATTTGTAAGTCTTTAATACTGTCCAGTGTCATTTCCTTTCCAAAATACTGTTACTGCCTTGCAAAAACATAACCACCTTAAGAAATAAAAATGCTGAAAACTAGCAATAGCAGAAAAGATCCTGCCATTTTTCTGTTATGGGGTAAGCCTGTGCTACTCAGTGTAATTTAAATTGTGTAAGCCTATGCTACTTAATGTAATTTAAATTGTTTGCTGCTTAGATGCAATACATTTTCCCTTGACCCCTCCCTGGTTTCCCTGGTTTTCTGCACCTCTCCTTTGTTCTGACTCTTCTAAGCACTGTTGTAATTCAGCTGCTGGAAGGATTACACTAGAAAATGATGCAAAGAAAATATTAGGATGAACTGGGTCTAGATATTGATACCACATTACAAGATACCTTATGAGGAAATTGGAGCAAAATAGAACTAAAATGCAACTCATTTGATATAAGTAGAATACTACTCACTGATTGTGGGGAGGGAAGCCCTTGGGACTATTACTAAGAGAAACTTTATAGATAGTGAACTGTTATTTGCATTTAATTTATCTTAGAAAAGTACTTTGTTAGCAACTGATTCTCAACAGGGAAGCAATCGTGTAAAGAAAATACTTTTGATCATTAGTTCAATTTGTAAAATATTTAGTTTGCTTCTCTTGACTGGCTTCAAGTCATTACCCATCGCTGTTTCTCAGACTGTGTCTCCCTGGGAGGATTTTGCTTTCCCTGTTGAAGCTGTGAGTGTTTACAGTTTAACAAACCAAACAGGACATGTGTGCCACATTCTCCTCACTGGCCTCAGCCTCTGCAAGTCTTGATCTGTGTTCTTTCCTTGGTGGCTTATCATTTCTGTCCTCCTCCCATGAGCCTGACAGTCCTCCAGTCCCAACATTTCCACTGAGAACAGTTTCAGATAGACTGTTGTGGTGATTTTTCTATCCTTCCTTAGCACTTCTGTTGGGCACTCCTGCTCCTTTCCTCACAGTTCATTCCAATTCTTCATCATCTCTCCACACTTAAACAGTTGTCTTTATCTCTGAGATATTTTCTGAAATCAAAGGAAATAAAAAAAGAAAGTATTATCATATATTGCCAGATTTTCCTAATACTGGTGTCATTTCAACATTTTGGTCTTTGAATACTTGCCTCTGTCTGCTCACATCTCATGCTTTGCTGGTTGAGGGTCAATCTGTGCCGGTCCAGTGCTTGTTTCTGGTTGTGTGTCTGACTTCCCACACATCTGCAGGGATGTGGAAGCACAGGCACACAGTCAGAGGTGGATACCTGGAGATCAACATCTCTGGGCCTCCAGTCCAGTCCACATGTCTCCTTCTGGGGACTGCACTGCCAGGTTCTCCCTGCCCTGGGTGGGTTCTGTGTGCACGGAAACTTTTCCAACAGATGCTTTGACGAAACTGGGACAGTTTCCCCCAACTTACAAGAGCAGTAAAAGACTAATGCTACAAGCAACATATGCTTCTGTTTCGAGGCAAAAGGAAGAAATTCACTGTGGAGCACTTCCATGGATTTAACATGCCAAATTTTATTCCTAATGTTATTTTTAGAAATAGGTGAAAGATGCTCCAAGAAATGGGGTGGGAGGGAAAAGCTCACGTAAGACTGACTGACAGCAAAGGAGATGTTTCCCCAAATGCTTCAGGTTTTAGCTCAGTTGCTGCAGATAACCCTGGGCTGTATCAGGGGAATGAATCTTGTGGGGTCTCTTATAGGGTTACCTGCCTGGTCAGTAACTGGGAAGGAGGAAGATCTGGTTCACACTTGAAGCAGAGCTCCACCTGCCCTTCTCCAGAGGCTCTAAACTGTCTGATGGCTCGTTCAGCTTGTTGCATTTGTGGTATTTGATTTGACAGAAAGCCCTTTGAGGCAAAAGTGTTATCCAATTTGATTATCGAGTGCTATAGTTCGTGGGTATATAAACTAGGAATTATGAAAGCTTTAGCTGGATATTGGCTTTCAGGATGAGACTCTTGTGTTACCAGCTGCTCCTGCTCATCTGGCCCGCTCTGGAGGAGGTGACAGTACTGTGATCCACAGTGAGAGCGACACAACAAACACACCAGCTGTTAAAGAAATAGTTCTATGTAGACATTTTGTGACATTCTGTTAAGAAACTGATTTAAATATCCAGATTTATCTGCATAAGCTCACTCAAAAGAAGCGTAGATAACCTTACTGATTCCATTGCTTTGATGGGAAGCTGTAGAGAAGGGAAATAAACCTTCACAAATTATAAAACAGTCTGCAAGGACTGGAGAAATATGTCTCTCCTTCTGAAAAAAAGGCTTTGTAGTTTGCCAGGAGCTTAGTGGGGCAAACAGTAGTAGCTATGTCGAGGATCCTGGGGTGGTACTCTACCTGTGTAGTTAAAACAAGTTGTATGCTGCTAAATCCTATAGATAGGACAGAAACAGCCTGTGGCTTGTCTGCCGCTGTTTTTAGGTCACTTTGAGGTATTAAACAAATGCACAGAATCATTTAGGTTGGAAAAGACCTCCAAGACCGAGTCCAATCTTTGATTGATCCCCCCCCTTGTTAACTAGACACTGGAACTGCCCGGGGAGATGGTGGTCAGACCAGAGCACTGAGTGCCACGCCAAGTTGTTTCTTAAACACCTCCAGGGAGGGTGATTTCACCACCTCCCTGGGCGGTTCCAATGTCTAGTTAACAAGGTGGGGATCAGTCAAAGGTTAGACTCGATGGTCTTGGAGGTGTTGGATTCTGTGAACTTCTTGCCCTTCTTGGGATGCACTGTACCACTTGTGAGCTATTGAAGCAAGAACAACCTGACTTATTTGGGACTGTCACTAATGTGCTGATCTTTTTAAAAAGTAGACTCTTAATAGTTTTTATATTCCCTTCTAAATAAATCTCTTGTCAAAAATATCAACCATTGCCATCCATTGAGACGATGAATTTCAGTACTGCCTCTGAGAGAATGTGCCTTCTTGGCATGTATAGAACAATTCCTGTTTTCGAGCAGCATATTAATAATTTCTTACTTATGTTGAAGTGATGTAAGATGAAAAATTAATGTGGATGTTACTTTCTCTTCCAGATCTTGCAAGCTGGTTGTGCCTCTGATGTGTATGGTCTTAAATGAAGCCTATGTTTTCTTTTGAGCTCTAGTTTGCTTCCAAAGTGAGTGATAGAACACTGACACTGTAAATACTTGACAAAGTGTTTCAGACTGTTGATGTTTGTTTCTTTATCAGCCTTATTAACAGAAAGTCCTTTGGTGTGGTCCAAAACTTTGTAGAAATTCATATAGTGATGTTTTTCTGTAGTGACCAAAGCATGGGGTAGGAAGGGAAATATTTGGGCCTTTTTACACATTAGAGCTTTTTATATGTCTTGAGTTTCTTGTATCCCTTCTGCTCCATCTATCCACACATTTGGATAGAGATTAATATTTCTCCAGGAGAGGCATAAAGATTTTTTGGGGATTCTTAAAGCACTTCTAATAAATTATAAACATGCCGAAGACCTTCTTAAATACTGGCTTGTGATGAAGCCAAAGATGTGTTTAAAGGCTTAGTACTGGGATGGATGGCTTCTACGAGTAAATGTGGCTTTTGAGGCATTTGTAGAATCACTTTCTTCCACTACCCTTCTTTCCAACTTGAAAAAATGGAATTTATCCCTGGGTTTATCATTACTGCTGTCTGTGTAGGAAGGATCACATCTTCACAGAGAAGTTATTTGAGACTGTTAATATCTCTGTCTCTTTAGTCTCTCCCCTGCTATTCTTGTCTAGTGAAGAGCAATAAATTCGGATGCTGTCTTGGGCAAAGGGGAAAGCAGGGAGAGAAAGGGCCTGTTGGAGTCTCGTCCATGGAGCTGGATAACAGGCAGGCAGGGCTGGGTACAGGCAACGCCGCCGTGACTGCGGGAAGTGCCTTTAACCTGCTTCCATAATTAATGTTTGGGGAGAAGGAAAGGGCCCTGTGGGATAAATTAGCATTCACTGAATGTACGTGCAAACAGATGTTAGCTGAAGTTGAATGGAAAAAAAGATGCCCACTGACCCAAATTTCTAACAGTGTCCTGTTCTGTCTGTCTGAGATGTTCATGTTCTGACTGCCAAGCCTTAATAAGGAAACAATTTCTTGTTCAAGTGTTTTCCCACATATGTTTTTGCAGTTTCATAATATACTGTTTAATGTATGCAGGGCTGCCTCCTTCACCATTGTTTTAGGCTGCCCCATCGTCATCTCTCAGCCTGTGTGTGCTCAGCTGAGACTTGGACTGGGAACAGCCGGGCTTTGCCAGGAAACTTGGTGTTTTGTAAACACTTGGGTTTGCTGTTCTGAAATCTGTTAAATGGTCAGCACTTCTTTGAAAAGCAAATGAAAGCAATCTCATGGAAGCAATCCCATGGAAACAAAGAGCAATAAATGTTTGTGGTCACTTGAAAGGATTCAGAAGTTTATTATTGTTAATTTCTGCATGGGATACAGAATAACAGCTGGAGTCAGTATATGTGTGCCATGCGATTGTCATTTGCTACTTTGAATTGTCATCTGACTTTGTTTCCATGCAAATATCTCCTCCAGAGGAGACCACCAAGTTGTTTTGAGGGATGGAGCACCTCTCTTATGAGGAAAAGCTGAGAGAATTGTGATTGATCAGCCTGGAGAAGAGAAGGAGTGACCTAATTGTGGCCTTCCACTACCTGAAGGGAGCCAAAAGAAAGATGGAGAAAGACTTTGGACAAGGGCCTGGAGTGACAGGACAAGATGGGATGGCTTCAAACTGACAGAGAGTAGGTTTGGATCAGATATTAGATAAAAAATCTTCCCTGTGTGGGTGATGAGGCCCTGGCACAGGTTGCCCAGAGAAGCTGTGGCTGCCCCATCCCTGGAAGTGTTCAAGGTCAAGTTAGATGGGGCTTGGAACAATCTGGTCTAGTGGAAGGTGTCCCTGTCCATGGTAGGGGGTGGAACTGGTTGATCTTCCGACCCAGGCCATTCTGTGATTCTACTATGATTTTTTTTCTAATCTAGAGAAGGCTCATGCCTTTGCAATGTCACCTTACTATCAGGAATTCTTTTTAAAATCCTATTTTCAGTGACTTACACCTCAGGTTCATAAGCATGTCTGTCATTCTGAGTTATGAAGTAGATAATTCTATGGTCATATGGAGTCAGATTGTATAAGGGTGTGTGGCTGAACCTCGTGTATGTAGGTTTTAGTCTCCTTAAAGCCTGTGTGAAGTTGGAATGCCTTGCTGCAACACCAGGCTCTGATGGTCATCTTTGAGATCCAGTGCTCAGTGCTGAAGGCTGTTCTGAGAACAGCTGAGTGCCTCTGTGCCAAAAAAAAAGACTCAAGGAGAGGCAATATTTGAATTAAATACTCTGTTTGCAAAATGTTGCATCCTAACTGAACTGAGTATTTCTGATATATTGACGTTTATGTCTCTCACCCCCCCACACACTCTTGGCCATAAATATGGTTTGTAGTTAACTGTAGAGATAGAGCCTAAATCATGATTAGGGACATTACACTATTCTTCTATTGAAAACCAGATAGAGTAAGATTGAGGACAGATATGAGGGGTTTTGTCAGCTATCGTCAACTTTTTCCCAGAAAAATAAGAGAGTCTGCAGACAGGAAATTTCTTATTATCTTTAAGGATGTGCATGGGATACAGAATACTAAATTTAAACCCTTGTTTGTCCTGGTGCTCTCCCATCCGCACAGACTATCCAGGAGCACCTGAGCAGCAGCAGCAGCAGCTTTGCTCTGCAGGCTTTGATATCGTGGCAGCTGTGGTATCTTGTTCCTGTAAGAGATAATTTGGCCTTGGTAACGTGGATGTGGGATGACAGACAGCATCTCTTCATCCTTCCCTGGCCTGATGGCAGCTGGGGTTCCTCTGCTCTCTTGGGACAGCAATGGCTCTTTATGGAGAGCATGAAGTTGATTCTCCAGCATCCTCTTGCAGGGATACTTAATTGTCTTCAGTCCTGTGCAGCTTTCCTGTGTTTCAGGAACGTTTAGTAGCATCACCCAGTTTCTGTGCCCTGTCCCATGGAAAGGGCTGATTGTTTTCAGCTGCAAACACACCTAAATTTAGTTTTAACTGTTGAAGGACAATTAATTTCTTCTGGAGACGTTTAAACTGTGTATTCAAGGCTTTGTGGTATTGAGCCATGGTGAGAATTGTGTTTGTGGTTTGTCACTGCTCTCCTCCCCATACTGTCCTCAAAAGGGGGCTTGGAAATGGAGGAAGAAAATTGAAAAGGAAATGGAGTTTTAACTCTTGCAGGGAAAAATTATTCGTGGTGTATACTGAGGTTGGCTCTTTTCTTTTTCCTTTTCCTTTCAAAAGAAGTTGAAATAATCCTTTACTGACTCACACAAATGAAAGAAAATTGTCTGGAACAGTCTTGGCAGTGCTGGAATTTAAAGTGAGCAGAGAGTTTTAATCTACCAACTTCATATCTATGTGATTATCTTAAGTGGCTTTTACATAAAAATAGCTGTCGGTAAAATGAAACAAATTCTTTTGTGTTTATTGTGAATGAGGTAACCACTTTTTAAAGCTTGATGGATTCCTGGATTTCCAGATTGAACCAGCAAGCAGGATGTAGCTCCTCCATTTTTCCAAGAGGTCAAACCAACTTTGAGTTGAGGGGAAAGGAGGTGATGACTCGGTGGAGATGGACAAAAACAGTTCGGATCGCCCAGAAGTAAACTTCAGCTCTGTAGATCTTAAACAAAACAACCAAAGGGCACCTCAGTAATTTTGTGCTGTTATTTTAATTAATTTCCCTTTCTCCCCCACAGTTGCTCTCGGTCGTAATCAGCCCTTGAAGAAAGAGAAACCGAAATGGAAAAGCGATTACCCCATGACAGACGGACAGTTGCGCAGTAAGAGGGATGAGTTCTGGGACACGGCACCAGCGTTCGAAGGCCGCAAGGAGATTTGGGATGCCCTCAAGGCTGCTGCACACGCTTTCGAGAGCAATGATCACGAACTGGCACAAGCAATCATTGATGGTGCAAACATAACACTACCACATGGTAGGTGTGGCTGACACGGATGTGGCCTCTGAGAGCGGTAACAGTAGGTTAAGACAAATATGTTTTTAACCCGAAAATCAGTTGAGACGTGGACGCAGCAGTTTAAAATACCCCTATTTTAGTATTTACGCCTTCCTATTTGGAGTTTCAAGGCAAAATCGTATTAGTGTGTGAAAGGACCAAGGATATCTGCCCTTCTATATTTGCTTCGATATGAGGGTACGATCTGGTGCATGCGATAATGCAGTTTGTGTCTGATCTTTACAGGCAACACTTGGGACTTTCTCTAATCTCTTGAAACACCTGGATGCTCGAAGGCACAATTTTCTTAACTTTTTTCCAGCTTCTCTTCGTAAGGAAGTAGATTTTATTTTTTTTTTCCACTCCTGATTTTATGGGTTTCTTTGGCACTTGAACTCTTGGTGTTTTTTAAAGTTTCTGTTCTGAAAAGAAGAGAAAAATTTTCTCAAAAACTTGGTGCTGGCAATCTGCTGTTAGATCTTGTGTGAGATAAACTGTTAGCACTTGTTTTGTGTGCTTTTCCCCTTTGCTCTATTGTTCTGAATTCTGGTGGGTTTTTTTCAAGCTATATTCTCCCTCACTCCACCAACCTGAAGTTAATCCTAATTCCCTTTATTCCTAACAGAAATACAGTTCACATTCTCTATGTAAAAAATAATAATAATTGAATGGATTTTTTTAGCTTTGGTAACTTGAAACAATCAGTATGAAATTAAAAACAAACAAAAAAACCACACACACACAAAGCTCCCACAGAAAGAACCCCCTCCCAAAAAAAAAACAAAACACCTAAAACAGAAAACCCAAACGAAACCAAAAAACTCAAACAAAAACAAACAAAAACCCCACCAAAACCAACACACACACACACAAAAATCATCTATCACCCCGTAACAGAGCACACTAAACAGAAGCAGCATAAGTCCTGGTTAGGTTGTGCTTGGTGTCCACTTTTCCATGAGGGACATGAACAGCCTTGCACCAAATAATGAGCATTATTTTGAATTTTTATCCAGGATCTTGAGTTTACTAGTGATTTTTGTACCCATGAAATTGCATTAAATGCTTTTTATTCAACTGTCTGCTTGTGACACTTGTCTTGTGCATCAGATGTTTGCATAGTTCTCCATGCAGTGTGACCTTTCCACTACAGAGAAAGCTACTTCTTTTAGAAATTCAAGTATTTCTTAGCTGTCAAGCATTGTTAGTGCCACTTCTGAATAGATTATGAATAAAAGCCTTCAATTTATGGGCTCAGTAATGTCTTTTCTCAGCAAACCGAGCTTTTCTCGAGGCAGGTAGAACAAGTAAACTGTTCTTGTTCTGAGTGACACCAACAACCTCTGTGGTTTTGTTTACGAAAAGCTCATTTTGTGTAAAGTTTGGAAAGAAGGGAAAATAGCTGTGGAGAAATCCAGCTTTAGTGTCTGCATTAGGATCCAGTCTGTGCCTACCTGGCCTTCCCCCATGGATTTATCCGTGGAACTGCTGAGCAGTGCCCAGCATGGGATGGTCTGTCCTTCCACCCTGCCCTGGGCTGGGTGGGGACCCAAAGCATGGCAGAGAACCACTGTCACTTCTGAAATTCATCTTTTGTACACTTTTTATTGTCTGTAGCTCTTTACTTGATCAGGCAGCAAGTACATATCCAGGTCAAGGTCTGTCTTCTGTACCAAAGTTGGGATGAAAGTTACAGCCTCAAGCTGTGCCAGGGGAGGTTCAGGTTGGACATAGGAAGAATTTCTTCATGGAAAGAATTGTCAGGCATTGGAAGGGGCTGCCCAGGGAGATGGTGGAGTTCCAGTTCCTGGAGGTGTTCGAGAAACAACTGGACCTGGCACTCAGTGCTCTGGTCTGGTTGACGAGATGGGAATCGGTCACAGGTTGGACTCGATGATCTCGGAGGTCTTTTCCTATCTTAATGATTCTGTGATTCTGTGAAAATCAAAATGCCTCTGAAATCAAACACCTAAATGGCAATGTGCAATTTTGTCTTCTGGTCCACCAGAAACCATGGTAGAAACTGCTCGAAAACACCGGAGTGTCTCCATGCAGTTTAGCGTTGTTCCTTTAAATACGAGGCAAAGGGAAAATGTGCTGCTCAGGTTGTGCAGGAAAACACTGTATTTCTCAAAGAAAGCAACTGTTTAGGAAGATGATGTGTAGAAATCCAGATTTTTTTTTTTCCCCTAAATAAATCACGTGGCACTGTAGTTCTGGCATTTTTGTATGTGAAAACTTTGTATTTGTGATTGGAATCAAAGGACATCTTTCCTTTGATTTCTAAGCTCTCCAAAGAATCTTGATTGCTAAGGAAAACCAGCATCAACTAAAGTAAATTCCTTTAACTCTGTTGAAAAAAAAATGACAGATTTTTAACTAATTTGTTCTTCTCCCAAAGGATGAGCTCGTCTGCAAAATGATGCAATACCATGAGCGTGTGGCGTTTCTTCTACTTTCTGTGTGTACAACAGGGGCTTAAAAAACCCAAACTAAACCCTACATCTACATTTTACTGTCCCTGCAGGGTGACATTGTTGCGTGTGTACGTTCAAGCCATGGATTACTTACAAAATTAAACCTTGCGGGAAGCGGAGGAGTGAGAGGAGGGGGCTGAGGAGTGAGTAAGGACTGACAGATACAGATTTTGCAGATAGAGATTTAGACTTAGCTGATGCTGCAAAAATAAAATTGCTTTTTTATTCCAGAATCCTATAGGAAAGGGAGGGGGAAACCACATCTCTTCTAAGACTGTGTTCAGTCAGATATCTCACTTGTCTCATCTGTGTGAGGAAGGCTCTAACCGGTGTAATTTTTCTAATGGATGCCTTTTGCTGTCTTCAGCGGTTAAAAATAGCATGTAAGAAGTATTAAATAAATAAATAAGCTTGTGGGATGGGCTTAGCACTTCTCATCTATCTTGGGTGACTCTGTAGGATGGATTTAAAAATAGAAATAACGTTATCGCCAATTTATACTTTTTTTTTTCTCCTGATGTCTTAAAGTAGCACATTCTCCATATTTTATTAATGAATCCATTTAAATTTAATGAAGACCAGTTTTACATACTTCTCAGCTATCAAACAGGAAATGTTGGAGTGTGTAGTATTTTATTAGGATCTGCTCCAAATGCTACTGTTAAGCTGGACTTGTCCTGACTGTAGTTGATATTAATTGCAATCTGTCTGGGGTGGAGTTTTTAAATTTCAGGATGGACACTTAATCTGCTGTAGCAGAGTTACCAGGATATTAGTTTTAGCTCCTTTAATGCTGTTTGAATGATAAAAGGAACACAGCTCCTGTGGCTCCCAGCAGGCTTTTACAGTGAGCCTTGCAGGGCTGGCTCTTTGTGTACGAGCACAACTGTCACATTTACTGTGTGCAACACTTGAGATCATGAAAAGTGGGGATGTGAGTCTTTAACTTAAATGCTGGGGAAGAGTAAGTGAAATTACTGAAATGCTCTTTCTGTGACTAGAGTGTTTTCTTCCCCTTTGGGTGCAATATTAAATAGATAAGCATGAAAAAATTCCCAGACAAAAAAAAAAACAACTCAAAGCAACAGCAGCAGCGTGGAGAAAACATGGCATGCTTTGCCCCCCCAGTCCAGACACAAATTCCTAATTGCAGCAAAACTCTCTTCTCCCTATTGAATCAAACAGAATCCCAGAATCATTTAGGTTGGAAAAGACCTCTGAGATCATCAAGTCCAACCTGTGCCCGACCACCACCTTGTCAACTGGACCAGAGCATGAGTGCCACATCCAGTCAATCTTTGAACACCTCCAGCGATGGTGACTCCACCACCTCTCTGGGCAGCCCCTTCCAATGTCTGACCACCCTTTCCATGAGGAAACTCTTCCTGAGCTGTAACTACGCATCATTCTGTGATATTTGCTGCCTTTGGGCCTAATGTTTCCCTGCACTAAAGAGCAGCTTTTAATGGCTGTGCCTGCAGTCCTGCATCTCTCCGTGCACCACCTCCCCTTTGCGTGTCCTGGGCTTTCTGAGCCTGTTGTTGTTTAAAAGGCCATGTTACATCATGGACCGGCCATCCCTGAGGGCTCAGCCACATCTCAGTGTAGGATTCACCTGCTCCTGACTGATCTGGTTTGGATTCTGGGTGTTTTGAGCACTTTTCAGTATTAGTCAATAAATACAGTTACCCTCTGCTACATTGAAAACTCCATTTCTATTTTATGTTGATGAAAAACTCCATTTATTGACCCCATTCATGTTACTTTATGTTGATGAAAAACTCAGCAAGAGCTGGCAGTGTGCACTCTCAGCCCAGCAAGGCAGCCATTAGTATTTAAATTTGTACAGTAATTCAGAAATATCTACAACAAAATGATAGAGTAGATGTTTAATACTGACCATTTCATGTATGTCTCCTTTAAAATAAGTAGCTTCAGAACTGGAACTCTGCAATTTTTGCAGTGCTTTTTGTGTGATGGCAATATTGGACTTACCTGTTGTATTGATGAATCTGTGATTGAGAAAATCTGTACAGTGAATTTTGCTGTGGCATCTTTAGCATTTAAATTGAATCCCCTGTGAACTGCTGCCCCTTAAGCCACAAGGTCCTTGTGGTTTTTCTCTGTTGTGCCTGCAAACTACTGAATTCATTGCTTAGCCTTTGCTGGGGTTTAAGGCTGTAGGAATTGCTTTCTTAGTAGCTTATTTGTCTGAAGAGACTTTTTAATTGTCATTGAAAATTGTATTTTTTATGGATTACGTTGTCTACACACGTGTGAAATGTTGGACAATGTTTTTCTGTAAGGATGTAGAATTCTCGGTCAGGTTTCTCTAAATGTCTCTTTAAAAGGGTAGTGAATGGTATTTTGGTGACTGTGGCTGTCTAATTTTAGATTTCAGCAGAGTTATGAAAGCTTTGGGAGGTCTGACTATCAAAGCGTGTCTGTCAATATGATCAGCAGTAGTACTGAGATGAGAATGCAGGCTGTAAAAGTTAAGGGAACTAAAATCTTTCTCTAGTGAATATCATAAAATTTACAGTTGAGCCTACTAGTTTGTTGCTTTTTGAGTTTGGTTGCGGACTTTTTTTTTTTTACCAAACTGCTCAGGAGAAAGCAGTTATGAGTTTGAGGGAAGATTTTTCTGTTTTGTTTTTACTTCAGTTAAAAAAAAAAAAAAAGTAAGGGATTAAAACCGAAAATTGCTGGTTTCTTGCAAGGAACCAGACCAGCTGCTGCTGGCACTGAAGATTTGTGTGCATTAGGAGAGGGCTTGTATTTTGTTTTTTCTTCTACACATCAGTGTCTATTTTTAAGAGTTGTTGACGTCAAGTTCCCTCTGTAGGTTTAGCTTTACTGATTAGTGAATACATCGAGTCAAGCTTTCACAAGACTGCACCCAGCCTGTTTTAAGATTTTCCTGCCACTGTGAGTGCACAGCACCAATGGATACTCTGGAAAAGGCTTGCCTGCCTAGGTGAGAACTGCAGTCCCAGTTTTCATGGTGCACACTACAAGTTTTGGCCACTCTGGTGTTTTCAGTCTCATCATTGTGTTACTCTGAAGCACAGACACAGCACGAGGCTGTGACAAGTGTGAAAAGCTATGCTGCCATCCAGCTGCTGGATGGGCTCCTGCTCTGGGCTCCTGCCAAGCAGTGGGGGAGACCAACTCATCTTTGAAATCCACTTCATGGAGCAGCTTTGCGCACGCTCCTGCTGCCCTCTCTGTCCTCAGAAAGTACCTCCTGCTGCTGAGAAATCTCTGAAATGCTCTGGCTGTTTCACTTCTGCTCAGGCAGAGTAATTGCTTTTTCATTAGAAGATTTCATCTAAATTAGGGATCTTCAGCCAGTGGCCTCCAGGCTGTGTGCTCCCCGCTTGGACAGCGAATTAAACCTGCTCCATCCCATTTCCCAGTAGCTGCTTGGAGCCAGTCAGCAGGGTGGCAGCTCCTCCTCCTCTGCTGTCTCTTGCCTTGGTGACTCTCAGCATTTTCTGTTTCCGTCATTGAGCTGGCACACCTGGAAAAAATGACTTAGTGCTCTTAGGAAATTCTCTTGGGAAATGTCGTGTTGGTTCTAGTGAAGGACGTGTTACCCTGTTGGGGCTTCCCTGGATTCCTTCTAACCTTGAATCCAGTCTGTTTTCTCAGCCTTTTCAGTCCGGAGCTACAATTAAGATGATGCTTTCCGTCATTTCTGCTGTGATTGATATTTTTAAAATAGATGCACAACATCCTATCTGAGTGATGCTGAATTTCCACGTTTTCTTCAAATGGAGTGTCGAGTCAAAGCATCAGGATGTAAAGCAATTGTGGCTGGATGAAATATTTATATATCTAAGTGCAGGATAGGAACTATCAACCCTTCAAATAAAACCCCACTTCTGGTTACATCCTACAGTTGTTTTTCTTAGGTATCTTTAACTTCTGCTCTTGGTTTTTGAAAGGTATTTTGAGAAGCTTTGTCAACATAATTGCTTGGGCTCTTCTCAAGTCTATTCCTCTGTAGCACTTGCCCATCTATTTCCTGTCTTTGGTTTCAGTTTGCCTTTTCTGGTGTGGGGAGGACAACTGTGCAACACTGTTTTCAGAACTGCTTTTTTTTTAACCATTAATGTGTGACCAGGAAATTGCAGGTAACTCCCTTAAGAGAAAAAAAAAACCAAACACAAAAATAACAAAAAAACCCAGCACAACAAAACCAAAGCAACAAACCAAACCTTACTGGACGTAATGGCTCAAAATAAACCCGGACTCATGAAAAAAGAACATCTCAAATTCTTCATGTAAAAAGCTGCTTATTGATTTGTGTGTTGCAGTTGTTCTAGACAGGAGTATGTCTGGTTTAAGTGAATAATAGTCCTCTGGTATCTGATAGTGGTCAGGATATGATGTCTAGTTTATTAGATATTTTCCCAGGAGTGGACATTTACTCCATCATTCCTCTGCTAACAGCAGAGGAACTGGGTATCTGCCTTATCTGTCTTGCTGTCTGCTAGTAAAATGAGAAAAAGAAAGATGAAGTGCTCAAAATTTATTCCTCACTGAAAATTCCAGTGTAAGCCCATGAGAGCCCCCTCGCTGCTGCCTTCCCTGTAAAAAGATGATCTGCAGGGGGGTTTTCCTTGCTTCTGTAATTGGCCATGTTTTGTGCTAAACTTGGTATTCTGGAAGGAATTGGTGTTCTCCAGAGTGTCTCAGTTTGGTAAATGAGGGGCTCAGGCAGACCTTGGGTGTCTCACTTGCTCCTTGCCGATTCTGCTCCTCCTTCTCCATGATCTCTCCATGATAGTGGCCATGACACTTGTCATCTTTTACTGGTTTAGCTTCAGGTATTTTAATAATAGAAAGATGGAAACTTTTCTCCAAGACCAAGGCAAAATGGTTATTATGGTCAGAAGGGTCTGAGTCACAGAAGGTTTCTCCCTTTAGCCTGGCACCCTTTTAGGGGCAGGTAAAGGGAAGTCGTACCTGGGGTGTGTCACAGACGGCATGGGCAGTACTCACTGGAGATATTTTAGTACTTTTAGATCTCCCACAGCCTCCTCCTATAAATACCTTGGAATGGTAACTTCAGGTCATTACTGGGCTTCAGAAAATGTGTTACAGGCAGATTGACCTCTGGAAAAATACTAATTTCTAAGAAGTTTTGTTCTTTCCTGAGTTTGTTTGGACCTGGAGCTGGCAGTTGCTTTTTGCTGACAGACATTGCTGAGAAGCCCAGTGGGCTTTGCTTTTTTGCTGATACATGTCTGAGCCCAGTCCAGAGTAAGCAATGTTTGTTTTGTAGTGTTACTGCAAAGAAAACTTGCAACAAAATGAACTGCGTGTTTCCATACGTGTTTTGACTACTTGTCATTATACAGAAATAATGAAATCTCGGTGGTGCCTTTAATGATTCCCAGGTGATCAAGTAAGATTTTTATAGAAGGTCATAGCTGCAGCAAGGCCTTGAATTTTTAACCTTTTCAGGCTCTCACCATCTGTGCAGATCCCCAAACCTCTGCTCTGTGCACATTCAGGGCATGATACACCACTGACTAATATGCAGTCTTCTACCTTTACGCTTAATCAATACTTCTCTTTTTTATGATAAATAAGGTCACTGAAGGAACAGCACCTTGTAGGTGAGGAGCACACTGAATGGCATAAAGCAGTGCTGCAGCTTTCTGTTGCTTCAAATCTTCCCTGTAGCCTCCTTTAATCCCCTCCACCCCCACAGCTTTAAACAGCCTTGGTGTTGTAGTTTTATTTTAGAATGTGGGTACTAATGTGGGATTGTGTCAGTTTGCTTGACCTCCCTGGAGCCTTTAACATTTTTGCTGGTTATCCTTGGAGACTGAGCATGCAAATGAATGACTTCCACGCTCATTAGCAGGTCTTTGAATGGCAGCACAGGGATACAGGCAAGTTTGGGAGCAGGAAGAACAAAACAGTACAGGGCAAACCTTTGTCTAGGTCATTCTGTGCTTTTCTATCCCTTGTTGCATATAGGTAAGTTGTGGGGAAAATTGTTTAGTCTTAGACAGTAGTTTTCCGCATCTTGTTCTCATATCAAACTGATGTGAGACCTCTCTGCTCTCCATAAAAGCTAACATTTGCTTTCATGCTCAGTTTAAGGGTTGTCTCTGCTGCTCTGCTAGCTGGAGCTATAATAAGTGTTATCTCACACCAACTCTCCATTCATAGCCACTTTGAGCTCAGATTAAACTGTCTCAAATACCATTTTGCTGCCCAGACTGGGCACTGTGCTGAGCAGGGGATTGTTTGAAGGTTGAGCACACTGCCCATGGTCATGCAACAGAGGTGGAGCAGCTCGAGTTGCTGTGGTCTGGAGTTCCTAATGGAACATCCCTGCGTAGGATGATGGTCTTAGGACGGTCAGAGTGTGCCTTCTCTCTACACAGCTACCTGAAAAGAGGTTGTAGCCATGTCAGGACTCTCTTTCCAGGCAACCAGCAACAAGACAAGAGGAAACAGCCTCAAGGAGTGCCAGAGGAGGCTCAGGTTGGACATCAGGAGGAGGTTTTCACAGAAGGAGTTGTCAAGCATTGGAAGGAGCTGCCTGGTGAGGTGGTGGAGTCACCATACCTGGAGGTGTTCAAGGAACAACTGGACGTGGCGCTTTGTAGACCTGCAAAGGGAGCAAAAACTGCACAAGTCTGTGGTTGGCAAGAAAAAGGAATGTCTCTCTCAGTTGTATAAACCGTTTTTGTTAACTTCCCATTTGGTTTTCCATTTTAACCGTGTTAGTCATAAGATTTGAGATGCTGAGTGCTCGGTGTTCGCTCTGGGTTTATGGGAACAACAGACTACTTAAAACTTCAGTGGTAACAAAGGCTTTAACAACTTTAAATCTGAGTTCAGCTTCTGTGCAGCCTCACACTGAACAAGTAATCTGGTGACTTCAATCATTGCAATACAATACAGGCTCAGGTGATTGTGATACTCTGCTTTTTCTTTTTCCTCCCAATCCCCCCACCCTCTTTAAGAAGACAGATAACGGAGAACAGCATATGTAAATGAGGAGGGTATACACAGAAGCTCTTTCACCAACCAGATTCTCTTAAACATTTTTTATCTAAGAAGCCTGTCTAGACAGGCATCTATTTTAATGACATGCAAAACATCATAGTAGATGAATACTTCATTAGTAAAATGACTAGTCATCCTTGAACCCTGATGTAATGTTCATGCAATATTAAATCCAAGTTTTAGAGGGATATAGAAGTGGCAGTACATATGGTATTGCTAACATGACAACTACCAGGCATTAATACATAATTGACTTTATCAAACCTCATTTGGATAAAGAAGGACTCACCAATGGATCCATCTGTTCTAGATTTAGTATTGTGACAAAAGTCTGCGAGGAAAGGGATGGGCAAACTTACTGTAAAGGCTGCCATGACTGGATGACAGTCCAAACCCATCTGGATGTGTTCCTGTGTAACCTGCTCTAGGTGACCCTGCCTTGGCAGGGGAGTTGGACTGGATGATCTCCAGAGGTCCCTTCCAACCCCAGCTATTCTGTGATTACAGCAAAAGCGTCTGGGTAGGATGGTTGAGGTTGGAAGGGACCTCAGTACAACCCTCTGCTGTAAGTGCATCTCAGGTTATTCCCCTGCAGATTCTTTTCAGGCAACTGAATGTGCATTATTTTATCAGGGATCTTGGAGCCCAGGTGAGTTTTCTAAAGAACATCCAAGCATGGAGGTGAGCACGAGCAGTGCAATAGCTGATGGAACCAGCCACGAGCTAGTTCTCCTGGCAGAAAACAGGATGAGAGGATTACAAAGGCAGTAGCAGTCTCTTTATTTTCTCCCCCTTTCCCTTGTTGTAATGCACCAAGCACAATTCCCATCTGTCTTGTGCCAGTTGCCACAAGCAGGAGTGAGCTGGTCCCTGCTCACCAAGCAGCTCCTGAAGCACTGGGATCTCCTGCTGGCTCTGGGAGTTATTCTCTGTTGTGGAATTGAGCCAGACCAATAATGTTCCCATAATGGAAGAGCTGTTTTTCAGTGCGTTTGAAATGAGAATTATTAAATGCTTAATACTCATTATCTCCAAACTTCATTCTTTAGGAAGCTGGAATAAGTTCTTTATTATAAAGGGAGGGTGAAGATGAGAGCAGAGCTGTGTTGTGTAAGCAGCTGTGCTGGGGCTTAGGAGACAGGCTTGTACCTTTGTGTGGTAGCTTTATGGTAGTTTAAATTTGCATAACCCATGGAAATTTAGCATGGAAGAAACATGGGAGGGGGCTTATATGTGTGGTTTATTATCAAGTGCTTCATGCACACGATTAATTATTACAGCTGCTTTATTGTCCTCTGTATGTGGTGCAAGGCACGGGCTTGCACGAGTATTCCCCCGCGGTGCCCTCTGCAAAACAGGAGAGCCACAGTTGGTAACTGCAGCACTGAGCCATTTGTGCCGTTATTAAGTCAGAAAAAGCTGTTTTCTCTTAACTCCTTCCAGTTTGTGATGGCTGTAGGTGAGCTGGAACAAGACACTGCATGTTTGCGCCTGTTTGTCTCAATCCTGTTCATGTTGTGCTCGAAGTCACCCTTCACCGCTCTCGCGTGCTGTTGACGTCAGTACACATTTTATTTGTTTTTCTTATAAGATCTTGTGTCTCCCAGCTGTGACCAGGAATCAGCAACTAATAAAGATGAAGAGATAGTTCAGCTTTTCTGCCTCAGCCATTGCTCTCTAGGAACAGCTGTACTGTAAGACCCAGGAGACAACCCCCTTGTTTTCATCGTGGATTTCAGGCAATACTGATCTGTGTTGGGTTCAAATCAATAGTCTACAGGTGAAAGCTTTGCTGTTGCCAATTTATTCAGCAATCCAGGCTCAGCTTGGGTTTGGAATGGAGTTTTTCAGTAAGAAAAACAAATGAACCAGCTGTTCCTTGGGCAAGTGTGTTATACACAGACACTCAGGCTCCTTAAATTAGCTTAGTCTCGTTGTAGTGCTAGATTTTGTTTTGTGTTGTGGTGTAATTTCTCTTCCTGCAGCAAGTCTGTCTGGGAGAAGGGAAGAAGAGATGGAAATCTGCTCAGTTTTTAAGTTTTGTGTGTTTCTGAACAATCCTCCTCAAAACTGCTCTAAAGCTTAAGGAAATAGAAGGCACCTCATGAACAGAAAGCAAGAAGCTTGCTGCTTTCTGTGAAGAGAATGGTGTGCAGCTTTAAGGAAATGCCAAAATACCATTAAAACCCGTTAAAACTTTTTATGTTTTCAGATAAATGTGATCATGTATGCCTGACTTATTAACTCCTGCAGAAGTTTACCTTCATATCATTTAGGTCTCTTAAATTGCTGCTATGTGTGCAGAAGGACACTTAAGCCCAAACTCTGAACTGCTTAGGGGTGGAAGCAGCAGTATTTCCTAGTCCTTTTTTAGTATTTTCCCTTACCAATCTTGTGAAATATCTCCATCCTAATAATCTTAGTGGAACAAAGTTTTTATGGCCTGCAAGGCAATTAATTTCAAAATGTTCCAATTCCTTATGCTCGATCATCACATCTGCTTATTTTCCCCCCTGAAATTCTCAAGCTGTCTCCTACCTGCGTAACAACCAACAGGAAGCTCTGCCTTGCAACTCCTTCTAGAATTCCTCACTCTCAAAGTGAGGTATTACTTTTGAAATATTAAAATAATCCCATCTGCTGTGGTTTAGCATTATGTCTTCTTTTCTGTCTGACTTGAACTGAGCCTACAAAGTGAAATTCCCTAACTGTGTAGGAGCATCAATACTGAATAACTCCAGAATCATAGAATCAAAGAATATCCTGAGTGGAAGGGATGCACAAGGATCTGTGACACCTCTGCATTGCCTTTTCCTTCTCTGGTTTAAGGGAGGCTGCATCCTTCCTGTGCTGGAACTGCCTGGTGAGGACCCTGGTTGCCTAAATAATGGGAAAACCTAAAAAAATATTTTTTTCTCTTCTTTATTTTCTCATAAAAGCTTGACATTCTTTTAGTGCCCCTTCCTGCTTAATAACTTGTGTGGTCCAAGCTTACGTATCTTGAAAGAAGGATCAGAAACGTGATTTTCAGTTTTAACAGCAAAATTACATAGGCTTTTGTAGTTGGGATGTTTAATTTCCTGGGTGCTTGGCACTGTGTAAGGGACACTGCAGCGAATGCCTCGATGAAGAGCTGCCATCTGGCTGGTGAGACAGGCCTTGCCGTGGTGGCTGTGGGTAATTCAACCACTTTCTCACTTCCTCTCTGATAACCTGCATTTGCCTTCATCGCTTAAAATAGCCCCACACTCGCCACACCCCCTGTTAAAATGTTCAGCCATCGTTTCACTGCTGAGATCCCACCAGCGTGACACAGCCCTTCATGTGCTGCGTTTGGGTTTGTCGCTGCTTACGACATCTTGAAGGTTGTGGCAGAGTCTGATGCTCTTCAAAGATCACTTGACGGAAGGCCTTGTGATGCCCAGCAGGAATGACCTGGCTGGAGGGGACCAGGGTGTGTGTGCACAGCTCCGTATCTCCAGGTGAAAGCTCTGGGGGGTCACTCCTGTGAGAAGCAGCTGGGGGGCTCAGCCTGGAGAAAAGGAGGGTCAGGGGGGACCTTTTCACTCTCTACAACTCCCTGACAGGAGGGGGGAGCCAGGTGGGCGTTGCGCTTTGCTTCCAGGGAACAAGGGACAGGACAAGAAGAAACGTCCTCAAGCTGTGCCAGGGGAGGTTCAGGTTGGACATCAGGAAGAATTTCTTCACTGAAAGGGCTGTCAGGCATTGGAAGGAGCTGACCAGGGAGGTGGTGAAGTTCCCATCCCTGGAGGTGTTTGAGAAATGACAGGACGTTGGAGATCTTGGAGGTCTTTTCCAACCTAAATGATTCTGTGATTCTTTGGAGGTGAGGACCAATGTATCCTCATCTCCTTGGAGCTCTGGCCTGGCCTTCAGTAGGTGTGGAGCGCTGGTAAGGAGGAGATCGTTGTAAAGTCTCTTCTGCTTACAGTAATCGTCTTCTGTACTTCAGTCAATGTATCTGGTCTTGAAAGCCAATGAGTGGTAGGTAATAGGACTTGAGAGTCATAGGGACATTTTTACCAGTATGAGTAGATTAATGGGATTACTGAGGAGGTTTATAGTAACCAGTTCTTATATTAACAGTTTGTTATAAACTGTTTCTCAGTCTGGGATGGGACTGTGGGATTTTATTGTCAAGAGGTTTCCTCTGCTGTGTCTTTTTTCATTTAAATACAGACCTCCAAGTTAGCTGCTGTTTTAGAGGATTTGTTTTAATATTGCTTATCTGATTATGATTAAGCAATCCGGTGTTTATAGCGTATGCTTTGACCTTGATGTTAGTTCAGCTGGGCAATGATATAGATGACGAAGAAATTCCTTAGCAAGCGCACCCCATGGTATTTAAAATTAACTCTTTAATATGCTATTCTAAAGTAGGAGCATTGTTTTTAAGATACATGGCTTTTAAAGAAAGGTGCTGCTAGCGAACTGAAAGGCTGTTGAAGTTTCAGTTTCGCTTTTTTTTTTCGCAGCAAACTACATCTACTTGTTTCTATGTCCAGAATTTAGTACTGTGACATTTAGCAAATAGATGAGGCGTACAGAATGAAATGAGCAATCTAAAACAAAACTGAAGTGTGGGAACTTCAGGCTTTAGTCCGTAAATGGCAAAGAACCATGAAAGGGATGGATCCAGTATAGTTTTGATAAAAGCTGATTTGCTCTGAGATTCATAAATGATGCAAGAGTATAATGAGTTGGTATAACTATATTTTTCCAGATCTCCTTTTCTGTTTTGCTCTCTCATGAAATCGCAGGTTATAGATGCCTTGTGCTGCCTGTACAAACAGAAAAGCCTCAAGCAGTAGATGCACCTAAAATACTGGCCTTTTAGCCAAAGATTTCCACTGTGTATTTTCATCAACACAAATTATCCTTTAAAAAAAAAAGGGAGACTTCTGTCTAAAAGATTTCCAGCTGAAGATGCTGCCATTGCAGTGGGCTGAGTGACACAGTACATCCCCCAGTTATAATTTTATACTGTAGTAATTTTGCTGATCAAACAGCAAAGTTTAAGACAGCTCACTGTCAGCATGAAAAAACCTCCAACTAAATAAAACCCCTACATTTCTAACAAGGAGCAGTTGGCTGTTGTGCACAGAACTGCCAAGTCAATGAGGTTTTTTAATATTCTGTAGCTCAAGGACTTGGCTCCTCTTCAAATATTTCCAGCTCCAAAACGATGGGTAATTCGGCAAGTGGCTGTGCCCCCTCTAGGGGCAAAAATGTGGAAATTTGTTATAGCAGGTAAATTCAAAATGGTTTGCTTGGAGTGTGAATAGGTGGGGTTTTTAACCACAGTAAGAAGGGATTTTTGCTATTGTTTGGTATGCAGCTTCCTCAAGACCTCTTGTTTCCTGCGTCACTGGGTGCAGCAGGGCTCTGATTTTGTCCTTCTCTTACTCTTAAAATGGTATGAAAAATATGCTGCTGCCTTTCCAGGATAGTACTTGAAATATATTTTGTAAAGTCATACTGTGGAAAATTCAGCTCATATTTGATACTTCAGTGTGTGTTATAATCCTTGAGCTGTGCTGTGCTCTCTACCATTTTTGGGAAGGAGGAATTCCATACGCAGCCTTGAACACAAACACCCAGATTATCCCAAGGACCTCTCAGGAGTCTAGGGAAATAAAAATCACCCCTGAAACTTCAGGGCTTTGAATATGGGAGTTACAGATGCTTTGCAAATATGAAGTGCATGCTGGGTATCGTCACTCTGGTGGTGACTCCGTACGGAGCCACAGAGTTGTCTGACGTGGGTGGTCGTGTTTGTTTGTTCTGGCAGTGCTCACTAAAACATGAGTCCTGTATGAAACCATTTCAGAAGTTTTTGGATGTTTGAGAAGTTACAAAATCTTCCTTTCACAGTGGTCTTTTGCCTTTTCACAACTCAGGTTCAGCATCATGTAATTCGTCCAAGTGGCATTTTCTGGGTGCATGTGTGTTCTGAACCTCAGGCTGTGCTGCTGGAGAAAGATTCCTCTTTTAAATGACACATGAGAGTACAACATCACCCCTCATCTCTGCTTTTGAAGTTTATCCTGGTTTATCTGAAGGGAGGGGTGTGTTTGGTTTTTAGGGGATGCTTTTAACTCAGCCTCAAGTTTCCATATGAAAACAAGCAAAGTGTTGAAGGTTTTCGTATCAGTCCTTTAAAGCCTGAATTCAGTCTTCATCCCTTGGGTGGTTTAACAGCAGGGTAAATGCTTCCCAGCATGACCACTTCAGTGTTAAATGTGATGTGCATTCATACTCATTTTAATCCCTCTTCTCTCCTAAAGGTGCTCTTACAGAGTGTTACGATGAACTGGGCAACCGCTACCAGCTTCCCGTCTACTGCCTTGCCCCACCTATCAACATGATAGAGGAGAAGGGCGACCTGGAGACTCTGGATATTCCTGATCCCCCACCCAATTCAGGGCACGAATGCCAGCTTCGTTTGCGCCTTTCCACAGGCAAAGACCTCAAACTCATGGTCCGCAGCATGGACACAGTGTACCACATGAAGAGGCGGCTGCACGCCGTGGAAGGAGTGGAGCCAGGCAGCCAGCGCTGGTTCTTCTCGGGCAGGCCCCTGGCAGACAAAATGAAACTGGAGGAGCTGAAAATCCCAAAGGACTACGTGGTGCAAGTCATTGTGAGCCAGCCCTTAGCAAATCCCACCCCGGTGGAAAACTGAATTCTGCTTGTTTATTGATTCTTCTTTCCTCCGTCTCTGTCATGGGGTTTGTTTTCACTGCCCTCTCTTCTTTTGGTTTGTCCTGCTAATGGATTGGTTCCAGGAAATGACCAGCAAAAATTCCATCTGTGATGGAGATCTGCAAAAACATAAAAATGTAAACTGGCCTCTGGGGTTTGCCTGATCTCATATTTAAAACAACAGCAACCAGAATGGGGCAAGGGCAAAGGAAGGAAGGGAAAGGGAAAAGAGGGAGGGAATAGATTGTTGTTCACTTAATACAAATATGTAATGATCCTGAAAACTTTCAGTGGTGTCCTGATCCATGTGGCCAGAGCAACAGAGAGCACTTTTATTTAAAAAACAAACAAACTTAAAAACTAATCAATGTATCCAGTTTCATATCAGCACCACATACAGTTCATGCAAGAACCACAGCTGCTCTGGGTCGGTCCCGCACTGCCTGTTCAGGGGGATCCTTTCAGGTGTGACCGAACTCGTGTGCTCCGATGAGGCACCACCGAGGCACAGCCAGCCCTGGGCAGTGGAGCTGGGCTGGGGGCTCAGTCTCTATCCTGTGCCAGCGGCTCCTGGTGATGCTCAGACCAAGCAATTGTACATTCCAAGATGGCAACACAGTCCTGTGCCATTGCTGGCTCCTGAGCCAGGGACGCAGCCCGCCGGAGCCTTAGGCAATAACTTAGTTCATGTAAACTCTCACGTACTGTACTGTAAACGTACCTGCTACGAGACTGACTTAGCCTGAAGTTTCCTGGCTGACGGGCACCTGAGTGTGTGCCTGCTGAGTTTCTGTCACTCAGATCATGAAGAGAGGCTTTGATGAGATGAGCTGAGGTGAGCGATGCCTGAGCGATGGGTCCATCGCCTTTATCCAACAGCACCGGTGTAATAGCTCCAGGTTAAACTGCAATTACACCCTGGTGCAAAGGATTGTAGCTTCCTGTGCTCTCCTCGAGCGCACAAAGCATGGAAGATGGTGAGGAGGACACCATAGCACACAGTTTTCAGCTTTTGGTGGGTCACTGGAAGCAGGAGCCAGTCTTTTAGCTGTGGTGACTCTCCAGCCAGGACAGCTGGAGTTGTCCTCACCAGCACTCACCTGCGGCCTGGAGTGTGGCCCTGGTGATTCACAGCCAGTGCTCTCCCTTCAGAGTGTAAGAGAGGCCCTTTCAGCAAATGACAAATCCTTTTGTAGTCTCAAAAATCTGAATCAGAGCATATTGGGATGGGGGGGGACCAAGTAGCTTGTTCCCTCAGTTGGAGATGCTCTGTGTCGCCATGGCAGCTCTGCACCCCTGCCTGGCAATGCCTTTGGTTGACATCAGTGCCCTGTTCCTTTTAAACATGATTTCTAGTTTGCTTGGGTTTTAAGCCATCACTGAAACGAGTTCACTTCTTCCAAAGTCAAACATGCTATTCATGTGTGAATAGCATATTTTTACTGGTTTTTGTCTTCCCTCTCTGAATTAATGGTGTAAAGCTACAGTTGTCACAGCTCTTTCTTGTATGCTGGTGAAACTGGTGGGTTACCTTGAAGATTTTAAACTTGTTACTTTTGCTCCTTCATTAGTTCCATAAAAGTCAGTTTCTTGAACTCAGAGGGAGTTATTACACCACGATCATCAGCGCAGAGCCAGGACAATCAGAGGTCACTCGTATAACAGCACAAGTCTTTCCCAGCAGGTGGAAATGAATTTACATCAATGGTCAGGAAATAGATCCACGTTTTATATGCACTTCCCACTCTATCCCACGGAACTACAGCTTTCTTTTTGGTCCTTATGTTGTATCAAGCCTGTGTTTTTCTGACAGCTCCTTTAGCCTCACTTGGGTATGGGATGCCTGAAGTGCAGGGGCAGAGCTGTGTAAAGGAAAGTAAGTTCCCTGTTCTTATAAACACCAAAGTGACTTGCTTTTCTTTCTTTTTTTTTTTCTTTTTAAAGATGAGAGTGAAGCTGATAAATACTAATCTATAACAAGTTTTCTATTGTGGAGTTTTTTTAAGGCAAATATGATTTACTGTACTGGGGTTTTGCAGCCAAATCTTTTGCATTCCAGTGTGGGGGGAAATATTTGATACATAAACAAGTTAAAAATCTCTTGGATTTTCTCTGGGCAAAGGATGCTTTGATGCCAGGAAGATACTACTGGTCTCATAAGGCAGAACTTACATATCTGTATAAGTGGTCTTCACAATGTCATTTCCCTGCAGTCCCTTCTGGAAGGGGGGAAATCATGATAGATTAAGGAAGAGCAAACCAGGATGACAATTCTGGAACTGTGAACACTAAAAACATGACTTTTTAATTTTTTTAGGATACCTTTTGTTGAATTTTGGTTTTGTTTTTCTATTTTCATTCAAGCAATTGTCACCAGGTGCTGTTTTTGAGAGGACAGCGTGTAGGGGCTGGGAGAGCTCCTTCTTTCCCTCTCCCCCCTCTTAGTTGGAAAAGGTTCAGTTTTATTACACTGTTATAGATGACCATGTTTTATATTAATTGCTTTTATGGCAGGGAGAAAGGTGATGATCTGTAGGCCATGTCATGGTGGGTTTTGAGTAGAACAGAGACTTGGTTCATGAAAATAATCTTTTCTTTAACAGCCTCCTCCCCCTCCTTAATTACATATCAAAAACTGAAAGAGTTCAATGGTAAAATGCTTTTAGAGGTGACAATGAAGACTTTGAACCTCTCTGTATAAAATGACAGAGGTACTAAGCACATACTCTGCAGAAACAACATTTTACAGGATTTGTGTTGGGAAATTGTTTTAAATTTCAAAATATATATTAAAACGTATCAGTAATGAAGGTGTACAGGCATATGGCTGACATGTCCCACTACAGAACTAGAGGAGAGAACAGTTGTTTCTGTCTCTGAAATGCCTTGTCTTTGCCCTACAAGGTGGGGTTTGGTGCGAGTGCTAGTGCAGGGAAGTGGGCTGGGGCTCCCGTGGGATGAGTTTCAGGGGCAGAAGGAGTCTCCCCATGTGCCTGAGGTAGGGAGTTCAGGCTTGTTTGACTGCAGGGCAGAGTAGGCAGAGCTCCAGTGAGACTAACCAGGTCTTCAACCTCTGGCAGCCCCAGTGGGGGCTGGTGGCTGCTCAGGGCAGGATGGATAACAGCACACTGGTGTGTGCACCCCTGTTTTGCAGCAGGAGGATGTTGGCAGCATGGCCTGGGCTGTGTTTTGGAACTTGGTGTGTTGCCCCACACCCTCAGGTGTCTTGGGTATGAGTGAAACAATGCAAGAAGTTTTTTAATGCACACCACCAATGCCAAATACGGGCAAGTGAGGAGTAGTAGACTTGGGGTTTTTTTTTATTCACTAGACCCATCAGCCCTTTGTGCCATTCCTGATTAGCTCTGGCTGTGAACTGATGCCAGTAGATAACCTTTTTTACAGTGTTAGTGACAGGTCTGTTTGACACAATTCAGATTTTTATACTCTTTATTGTTGCTTCTGCCTGACACAGAAGTAACGACCTAATGAAAGTCCACACTCCTGAACAGCTTGAAGGGCAGAGAGGCATGAACACAGATAGCCTGATGGGGCCAGGGAGCTCCAGAAGAGCTGCAGGTGTTGCAGGTACGTTGTTTGGTGCACTGCAGAGGGATGCTCAGGGTCTTCTTCTACAACCGACTGTCAGCTGCTCCTTCTAGAGCATCCAGCTCCCAAAATGTCACTGACTGCCTTGGCTCTTTGTGCATCACAGTTTATTGGTGTCTTCTGCAGAAAACACAGCCTGGAATATATAGTTTTCTGAAAGCCTTTGCTTCTCTGGAGCTGGGAAATATTTTGGAAAATGAAATAGTGTGTGTTGACAGTGAAATAAGTTTCATTTGGTAATAGACACCCCAATGCTAAAAGTAGGGGTAACAACAACAACAAAAAACCTCACCCTAGGAGCAACCAAACAAAACCCACCTCCTCTTTGCCTTCCACACAAAGTCCCTAAGTTGCTTTGGGGAGGAGAGGAAAGAAGGACTCATTGGAGCAACAGGGCAACCCATGGCACTGTGCTTAACCTTTGGTGAAGCAGATGGTCGACTGATAAAATATTGCTGTAGTGTGATGTGCTTCTGCTTATATATCCATTGCTAGTAAATAATGTAAAATCTTCTTTAAAAGTATTTAAAAAAAATGCTCTGTTACAATGGTGGGATGCTTTTACCCATGGAATTTTGGAAGCATTTTCGCTGTGTAGGTGTTGACGAAGTGAATGCTGAATGTTTTCCCATGTCTATGATGCTCTAGAAGCGCAAGTGGCAGCTGCGTTTCTGACTCTTGATCTATATTTTACAAACTTTTCTATGTCACTGTACATATATCCAGGACCCTGCACCTTATGCAGAGAATGTTTACATTAAAATAAATAATTAATTTTTTTTTGGCTTTTTCCCTGCGCTGCTGAAATCCTGTTACATTGAAATGAAAGTAGTCTCTGTTAGAAAAAGGGGCTTTTTTTTTTCCTTTGCCCTTCACCACTTCCCCCCGTAATCAACTCCCTCTTGGATGGTGGCTGGAAGCTCTGGGATGTCTTGTGCTCTCCTGCAGTGGGATTTAGAGGTGTTTCAGAAAGGTGTTTTGGAAAATGTGCTTTGGATGGGGGATGAGCTTCACACACTCTGCAATTTCCTTGGAAAACAGCAAAAAATGTGCTCCAAACCCATTAGATGTTGGTGGTCTGCCTTGCAAGTTCACTGGGAAGCCCTGGATTCGACTTCCCAGCACTTCTGTTTTCTCCCCAAGATGATGAATGTCCTGCTGTTCCATCTGCAGCTTCAAACGCTTCTCTTGGTTAATGACTGTATATACAAGTCTGCCTGCCTAAAGACTTCCCTTTCCATGAAGTGTTTTTGATTGCTCTGCAAATGGCTCTCCTCTTCCATATTTCATCCACGTAGATACTCCGTAGCCGCGTGTGTGTTGCTCTTGTCCAAAGGAGATGGAGATGGAGCTCTCCTTCCAAAAGGAGATACACGTCAGAGCCTACACAAGTCAGGCAGCTGGAAGATGAGATGTTTTAACCAGCAGGCTTCTTACCATGGACTTGGAGACTTTTAACAAATGTGTCTGCTGGACTCTCCATGAAAAAGTGCATTCCTGCCCTCCGAGCAGGACCACGTGTTGGGTATTTATCCAGTAGAACTCTGTATATTTTACAGAGGAAGACCAATCAGAGCCATGGGGCAAATAGAGAACTTAAAATCTTGATTCCTGCCTTAAAACCTTTAGTTCATCTTGAGCTCCAGAAATTCTGCACCTGCTCATTCCCAAGTCCCCCTTTTTCTTTAGGACATTGGAATCCAGTAAAAGGCTGGAGACAATTTAAGGCAATTGAAAACAAAATTAATTTGAGCTGATGGCTTCAATAAAATAACTAACTGGTCTTGGAGTAAAAACCCTATTTGTGCCTCTGAAGTCCAGGGAATGTTTCAAAAGTGGAGGTGGATTTGAGCAATGATGGAAAGGACTGTGTTAGGTGGCCGTGTGTGACACTTGCTTTCATATGCTCTGAGCAAGAGACTTTGGTTTGTGTCCTCTCTGCCTCATGGGAATGGCTTTCAAAGATGGCTGGTACCATCAAATTTGTACTTCTTGAATAAATACCTTCATTTTTATGGTAAAACTCTTTGTATGCAGTTTGATTGTGTGTGCCATGTGACAAACATTCCTATTCCATAGGATATGGTGCTAGACTTGGTACTGACACAGGAAACACACAGCTCCAGTCCACAGGGAAACAGGGATGAAGGGATTTCAGTGCCATGACCATTTCTTCCCCTGTAAATTTATGGAGACTTTTAGAATCAAAGCTACCACTTGTGTAAAATGGGCTTTTTAACTTTTTTCCCCCTCCTTGGCTTCTGTGGTCAATGAAGAATTCTAGACCAATAAAAACCTACTGTGAACATCAGGTAACTTCTAAACTGCTTTATGTATTTTATGTTGTACCTCTGGTACTTGGTTGACACATCACAGGTTGTCTTCAGACTGATAAATTATGTGAATTTTTTTTATCTTAGGGAAGATCTTTTATTACTGAGACAAAACCATCCTGAACTTCTATTGGAAATGCTGTATAAATTTCCTGTATTTAAAACAAACAAACAAAAACCTTTTTCTCCCCCTGCATTTAAAAAATAAAAGTAATAGTGGCAATGCCATGCCTTAAGGAATAAAGTCAGTGTTGTTTTTCCTCCTTAAATTTCTTCAGTAGGGCTTTTGGTTTTGAACTGGAAAGCCACAACTTTTCCATTACCTCTGATACCCTAGAGAGACACATTTTATTACTAATTTCGGTGCCAGACAATGCTTTATCTTGCAAATAAGGTGTGCAATCCGTGGAGAATGCAGGGCCTGGAGATGTGCTCAGACATCCAGCATGAACCTCCTCTGCTGTCTGTGGATCAGTTTCTGGCTCCTTGGTGAGTAAAAGTAATGGATCTGTGTAATTGTCCTGTAATTACATTAACTGACATGTTGTCTTAATTCAGGTCACCACTTTTATAAACTTGATTAACTACAGAAGGTATCAGAGGAGTAGGAATAATTCTTTGTAGGCCATTTTGGTCTAATGTTACCACAGCTAAATATTTCCATGTTTATTTACATCTTAGGAAAATTTCACAGTAGAATTCATTATGTGAGTAACAAACAAAACGTGATTTTTCCTGGAAATTTTCCCCTCATACACATGTAAAAATACGTATGTAGAATTTTTATTCCTTTTATATGTGTGTATAATGTCTTTTATCTATACATATTCCCCTCTTTAATACATACATGAAACAAGAGGTGCAAAGGCTTGTATGAAAGCATTTCATAGAATCACAGAATGGTTTGGGTTGGAAGAGACCTTTAAAAGCTCATCTCATTCCCATCCCCTGCCACGGGCAGGGGCACCTTCCATTAGACCAGGTTGCTCCAAGCCCCGTCCAACCTGGCCTTGAACACAGTGCTGTGTTAGGACACGGAGACAACACTAAGGGAAATCATCTCTAACCTGACTTTGCTGCTGCTTCCACTGGGACAACTGCCCTGGTCAGTGCAGGATGCAGAGATGCTCTGGACAGCAGAGGGAGCATCTGCAGGTGGCTGGTCCCTCCAAATCTGAGCTAAAAATATCAAGGTAACTTATGGAAAAGGCACTGAGCTCTCACTTCAGCCCTGCAAAGAGTAGTTCTTTGCGTTCTCTGAATAATCCTAAAAAGTTGAAATTTGAGCCATAGAGTTTATTTTCTCTGGACTCAGAGCAGTTGCAAAGATCTGAGAGGTGGGATGCCACCCTACGGACATGCCAAAACCTTGCTTCATGGGAGGTCAGAGACTGGAGACTGGAATTTTCTAATCTGATTAGTCCCTCGTGCTGCTTCGTTAAGGGAACTCTAATGGCAGCGAGCTTGGAGGAGGCTCCGTGGTGCGTGATGGGCTGTGTGTAAGGTGAGAGCAGAAATAAATTCACTGAACTGCTGTGCCCAGAGGGTAAACAGTCAATATTTAGCAAGAGAAACGAAACTCCTTCTCTTGCCTTCTCTCCACATGGCCTTAATTAGGCGGTTTCGTTAACAAAGCAAACAGCGTTTCCTGTTGTTACTCACGAGCGTGGCAGCAGGATGGGAGCTGCCCCTGCCCGGAGCACGTAGCTGGGATATGGAGCAGAAAGCTGCCACTCTGAGCGGCTCCAGCCTTGGAGAGAGCCCAGTCTGCCCCGTGTCAAACCAGCCTGGCTCGGTGTGTGCCTGAACGTGGCCAAACAGCAGCACAGAGGAGGAAGGCGGCGCAGAGGAAGGGCTTGTCTCCAAAACACCAAGACACAACTATTGCAGTACAGTGGGAAAGCAATGCCAGCATCAGGATAAGTCCTGGGGGGAGCTGTGAGGCAGGAGGCTGCAGTCTAACTTGTACTAGTCCTTCCTCCTTCTCAGACACGAGTCTCCCATGCTCAGGAATGCAAAGGAATTGCTTTGCTGCAGCTCTGTGGTTTATTCACTTTTTACAAGTTTGGTGCATCTCTGTGGAGGGTGTAAGCTGAGCCCAGGGGATTAGAGGTGCGAGGCTGTTCCCATGTGAGTAAAGGGTTCTTGTGAATCTGTTTGGAGCAGGCTGGTCCTGCAGGGAGGCTCTCCACGATTTCCTTCCTCTTTTTGTTGTTGTTTGTCAATGTAGAAGGCTTCAAACATCTCAAATTCCCTGTAGTTAGTTTTGGAGAGGAGATAGATCTCATCTTAGTAGGGCAGGCCTGCCCACCATGAAGAGTTATTTCAGAGAAAGACCCCAAGTTCAGGCTCTTGCCCCCTTCTCCAACTTGCTTGTTTCCGGACTGACTCAGGAGAAATTGATTCCAACTGATTGCCTCAGGCTCATCCTGAATATGTTACAGGCTAATAGGGCACCTCCCTGGCACATGGCTGCTGCTCTGCCGTTTGTAATGGCTTGCAGATGTTGGAGTGATTCACAACATCTGGAGGTACCGCGTGGCTGGGGGAGCGGGTGGTGCCTTCACGGCTGGGTCATAGCCACGCTGCTCCTGCTTAAAGTGGCCTTTTAAGCAGGCAGCCTGGAGATGAAAGCACGGGATCAGTGCGACTTGGGGCTAGAACGGCTTGTTCCAGGAAAATATCGTGAGGGCATTAGAGGACCATCCGCAGGATGGAGGCTTTGATACCTCGCTGCGCCGCTAAACCACACAGGAAATGGGCTGCAAGCCCTGCAGGGCTGAGAGGTACAACAACTGCCTGTAACTGATAATTAAAGAGGATACTGGTGGTGGAACACAGAGGAGGAGAATTATTCATGAAAACAATAACCCAGGAAGCTGGCAGCAGAAAGGAGGAGCAACTGAAGTGATCTCGTTTGGTTCCTAATGGCTGTCTTGGTAAATGTGCTCCTGGAGCACGCTGAGATGCTGGAAGTCAGGAGGATGGTGTGGAGCTGTGACAGGGGTGTCTACAGCCTGTTAATGACTGATTAACTGTGTAACTACTGGAGATCATTAATCAGAGAGCAAGGAGGGATTTGAGTGAGCAGCAGTGACCAGACAGGGATAAAGATGAGCTAGTGGCAGCAGCAAATTGGTAAGGGGTGTGTGCCTGCACCTCTGTAAGGAGGGGAGGTGTTATGACCAGCTTTGCTCCCTTTCTGGTTACAGGGAATGAGTGAAATCCACACAGACTCTCCTGGGACCCTACAGCTGGTTTAAGGTCAAAATGAAGATCCATCACGAAGAGAGCAAGCTTCTCCTGGGACTCATATCTGGCACAGAGCCAAGGTATGGCTCTAGGAATGTTCCTAGAAGGAGTTTCAAGTCCAAGTGTAGCACACCAAGAGTACCTCCCTGGCCATAGCCCTGCAAATGGACTGCAAAGAGCTTGGAAAATAATGAGAAGCCCCCAGTGAACTCAGAAGAAAATTATTTAAATACTCTTCTGGCAGTCCTGCCCAGGTCCTCCTATTACAGTCTGCTCAGACAGAGGAATAGGCCCAGTTTAACCCCCAAAATTATTTCTTCCTGCTGATATCTTACTGTTAAAATATTTTTAATTCAGACAGTGCAGTAAGTCATCAAAGACCTGCCCCTGGAGTGAACAAGAAAAAACCCCAGCTCTAAGAGAGAATCATCTGTGAGCTGCAGTACCAAATTAATTCCAAGGCTTAATTTTGAATTTAGGGACATTTCCATGGCCTCTCTTTTGACTTTAATTACTCTAATTTTACCTTATCTCCAGAAATATCAAAGCACTTAAATACCTTCTTATGTTCTTCTTTCATGGGGTTGAAGAGAAATCTTCAACAAGCCACAAATCTTTGTGGCTTCAAAGTCATTAAAATCAATCAAAATTAATCATATTGACCACATCAATGTCCAGCAGTTGAAAGGCAGGTCCCGTGTGCCAGTGCTTTTTGAGATGGTTCTGTTTCAGGGCAGAAAGATTTAGAAACAGATGATAAGCACTGATTTCCTGCTTGGAAAGAATACGTGGAATACCAACCAATGCTTGCATCCAGAGAATAAAGGTGACCTCCCGCTTGTCACACCCCGCAGGAAATACCCAAATCCTGGTGCTTCCTGCCATGGAGCCTCCCAGCTGCTGCCAGCTGGGCTGGGGAGAGCTACCGACAGCCAGCCGTGCTGCAAAGCTGCTTTCAGAGTCACAGAGTCATAGAATGGCCTGGGTTGGAAGGGATCTTAAACAGCATCCAGTTCCACCCCCTGCCACGGACAGGGACACCTTCCACTAGAACAGGTTGCTCCAAGCCCCATCCAACCTGGCCTTGGACACTTCCAGGGATGGGGCAGCCACAGCTTCTCTGGGCAACCTGTGCCAGGGCCTTGGCACCCTCATAGTAAGGAATTTCTTCCTAATACCTAATTTAAACCTACTCTCTGTCAATTTGAAGTCATTCCCCCTTGACATGTCACTCCAGGCCTTTTTAAATATTCTCCATCTTTCTTCTGGGCTCCCTTCAGGAGGGCCACAATTAAGTCACCCTGGAGCTTCTCTTCTCTAGGCTGAACAATCCCAATTCTCTCAGACTTTACTTGTAAGAGTGGTTCTCCATCCTTCTAGTCATCTTGGTGGCCTCCTCTGGACTCACTCCAACAGGTCGATGTCCTCCTTTGAGGGTCCTTTCCCATCCCTCCCACGTGCCCTGTGGTTGGCTTCTCTCCTTCCTTCCTGAGTTCCGTGGGCAGCAACCCTGAGTGTTGGCCCTTAGGCAGGCTCCTGATCCAGAGCAGAGCTGCAGGTCATGTCCAACAGCAAGGCTGAGCTCTGGGGGTAATCCTGGCTCTACCACTTCTCCCACACTGCAGCCTGGTGTTCTCTCTGCTTTTCCCTGAGAAGGCACAGCCCTTCCCCTGATGGGGCTGTTGGTGATGCTGTGCAGGCTGAAGAAGGGCACTGGCACTGCACCAACCAGCCGGCAAAAATCAATGAGTGAAAACAGATTTTCAGCTCTCTTCCCCACAGGTAGGGCTTTCCCACACCTGAGGGCTTTGTTTTTGAACTCCTTTCTAAGAGGGACAACAGGAGCTGGGAGGAGTGTTAAGATGGTTCCTACCTGGCAACAGGTCCAGGGTTCGATTTACCGAAGGAGCAAGGTTGATGCTAACAGGGCAACTGCTCTTTTTCCTGCTTTCCTGTTCAGTGCAGCAGCATTGCAGACACATCCAGACCCAGGGACCTTCTCCAGTCCTTGCACACTGTGAGTAAAGGTCAGCTCCAATGAGCCGATTCCCATTATGGGGTGTTGGATGGTGTAGGTCTCCCTGTACCAGCTCCAGGACCCTCAGGGTGTGCAGTTTGTGGAACAGGAGGATACACAGCGCCACACAGAACTTATTAATGTAAATCCTCCCCCTCATGTTTCAGTCCAGTGAGTTGAACAGCAGCATGATCTGGTCCTTATTCAGGTCAGTCACGTCACGGAGAAAGCAATAAAACTGCAGATCAGGAGAGCAGTGAGCTCTCAGGCATCACCTGCACAAAGCTGAGAGCAATAATTAGCAGGATTTATTTTATTTTAAATGCCTACTGCTCCCTGACAGGTTGCACAGGCAATTAACACACAGGAACAGACAAGAGATAGTGCTCAGAATTCATAGAACAGTATTAACAAGGTGGGCTGATTTATGAGAGAGACGTGATTTCTGCACAGAGGCAATGGAAAAGTGCTTATTGTTGTCTGCCTCTCTTCTTTTCCTGTCTGCTTTTCCTGTCTTCTTCTTTTCTACCCCACACCTGGAGGAAAAAAGGACTTTTCCAACAAACCAGAAACATTAAAAAAAAAAGGGACCCATTTTTCTTTTGTAACTGTCACTTTTAATTCATGATCCATTAACAATTACTTTTAGTCCTATTTAATCTTTTCCAGTGCAGAGGAAGAGCCAAACCAGATCCAAGATTACAGTCAAACTTCCCCAGGTGCAAACACAGAGGGCAAACTGCCCCTGGGTGCTAAAAAAACTATGCAGCCTAATCTGATTCTGCTACCCTTAAATATCTGTCAGTGACGGAAACTCAAGGAAAGAGGGATCATTTGAGCTGGAGCATCATGGGGTCTTGCAAAGACGTAACAGGAGACTGAAGAACTGCAGGCATGAGGGGGAGAAATGGTGAACCTGTGGTTGAGGGGTTGCAAACGGCCTCGTGTGGAGAACATTCTTGGCAGGAAACCCAGCTGCTTTCTAACATGGAGCACGGTCATGTTGTGGGAAGGATTACATGAGAGGTTGCTGCAGTACTCAAGAATTGGCTTCAGTGAGCCTGAAATCCCCTCTTGCCCTCCTTGTTCCTGGCCTCTTGCTTGCACAGCTGTGAGGATCTCCTTCAGCACTGGCCGGGGTTTTTCCTACGTTGATTTTCTGCTCGTTGTGCCAGGACCTGGTTATCGTGTTTGTACAGCACTGGTGAGCCGGACCCGGGGGCTTCACACGCTGCTGCAACACAGGGCACGGGAATACCGTAAAATCAAACGGGGTTTGTAAGCTCTTGGACCTTTGTCTCACAAACAGGGAAGGAGCCAATGGAAGGGGGAAGGGGAAAGAAGTATCTTCAGTGAGAGCTGAAATGCATCTCGGTGGCTCAGCACAGTCTCCTGAGCCCCACATATTCCAGAAGATGATGCAGGAGTAGCCAGGTTGTGTCACCTTCCAGAGCATCCAGGAGCAGGGAGGACACTGTGATACGAGCTGTGTCTGAAAGCTTTCTGGGGAACTGCCAAGCCCTTACATTAACCAACCTGCTGGTTAATTAGTATTACAGGATGCTGCTGTTGTTGGAACATCTGAAGTGCAATATTTGTAATGTCTGTGATCTCTGGTTTTAAATCCCAAGTGATGCAGCTTTCTGTGTAACACTTTTCAAAACAGCACACAGGGCCTGTAAGTTGAGAGCATTAATGCCAATCTCATGTTCAGGAGTATTTACTGTTCAGGTAATTCTTTCAATGAACAGCAGTGAGATGGAAATACTCTGCCAGTGCCTCACTGTTTGCTATTGACAACAAACAGTGCTTCATCTACACACAGGTGCTGCAGAAAACACCCAGAATTCAGCTTCATCTCAGTGGGCCAAGATCTGGTGGAAGATCAGTGAAACAGTATTACTGCCATGGAAATTACCCCTCACAGCACAAAATTTTGAAAGTAGCTGCTCTGATTCTACTCTGTTCTGTTCTTACTTCAGGACTGCTAAATCCATATGTCCTGTCAGGTCAGATTCAAACTCCGTGAAATTAGGTGGGAAAAAAGTGATCAATATTTTTCAGCTTCTTTCTGTTTCAGGGATATATTTGGCTGCATTTTCAGTTTGTTTTTCCTACAACTCTAGTGGGGAGAAGGGAAGAAATAGGTGGACATGGAAGTGGCTTCAAGAAAGACAGTTGCAATTCTCAGCCAAAAATTTCCAGGAATAGTAGAATCATAATCAAATCCCAGAAGGGTTTGGGTTGGAAGGGACCTTAGAGCTCATCTCACTCCAACCCTGTGCCATGGGCAGGGACATCTTTCATTAGAACAGGTAGCTGAAAGCCCCATCCAACCTGTCCTTGAACACTTCCAGGGATGGGGCAGCCACAGCTTCTCTGGGCAACCTGTGCCAGGGCCTCACCACCAGCACAATGAACTCAGTTTCAAATTCAAGCATCAGTACTGGGAAGCTCCCAAAATAAATGTGAGGGCTGACCATACTAGGATGAACCTATTTTTTTAAAAGAAAGATGACAATCAGCCCCGTGTTTTAGGGAATGGTGTGTCAGGGAACTAATGAGACATCCCCAAGCCCAGATGTTCTCTAAGAGAGAGCTTGTGCTGAGTTTTGCCAGAACTCCCCATCAGGATGGACTGTACGAACTCCCCCCAGGTCCTGTGCCCTCGGCTGGGCAATAGGACATGGATGTGGGGCAAAACACACCCGGTGTGTGAGCGGTGCGGGTGTCACTGGGGTGTGCGGGAACAACCATCCACTCCCGATCCCCCTGGGAAGCATAGAGCCGTTGCGAAGCGGGGCTGCACCGCCCGGGCGTTCCCCTAGGTGTCCCCATTCCATACTGGATTTCAAGTCAGTTTTCCAGAGGATTTGAAGTGTCGCCATGGAGAGGTTGTGAACTTCCCACTCGACACCAACTGGGTCACATCTTCCCTAAAACAAGCGCGCGGCGGGTGCCCGCTGTGAGGATACACTCAAATTCCCGCTTCCGAGAGTTTTGAAAACAATTGTGTTTGTTTTCCCAGGAGACGAACCGGGGGGAGCAGGAAACGTGTCTCTGTTGCCAAGGCAGTTCGGGATTAGGATTTTCCATCCCGGGACGTGCCTCTGCTCGGACCCCGCGGCGCAGCCCACGAGGCAGAGCAGCCCCGGGGGTGCTGCGGGCTGGGCACGGGGACGGGGACCGCTCGGTCCTTCCCCGCCCGGCTGTCCCGGTGTTTGCATGGAGCGGCGTGAGCATCCAGGGGGGGATAGGGGACCCTCTGGCTCGCTCAGCGGAGGGGCCGAACCGAGCCGGGCTATGCCATGGCCCGCTGCACCGCGCCGGGCCGAACAGGGCCGGGCCGGGCTATGTCCCGGCTGAGACGGGACAGGTAGAACCGAAACGAGACAGGTAACAGGTAGAGGCGTGCTGCGGCTGAGCCATGCCCGTCTAGGCGGACCTGCCCCGGCTGAGCCGAGAAGGGCCGAACGGACGGGGAGGACTCTGCCCCGGCTGAGCTGAGCTGAGCTGAGCCGAGCTGAGCCCTTCCCCGCCGCGCCGCACCGGGGCCGAGCCGTGCCGGTCGGGGCGGTCCCCGTCGGGGCGGTGCCGGGCGGGCGGAGGGCGCGGGCGGCCAATGGCTCTGCCCTGGCCGGCCCAGCCCAGCAGGTGGAGCGGCCCCGGCTCCATGTGCGCGGCTGGGGGCGGCTCCGGTCCCGCCTCGCCGCTCCCCGGGCGCGCAGCGGCTCCGTCCGTCCTTCCCCCGGGACGGGAGGCGGCTGCGGGCAGCTCCCCGCGGCTGCTCGGCGGCCCCGCTCCGGGATGGCTTTCGCCAATTTCCGCCGCATCCTGCGCCTCTCCGCCTTCGAGAAGCGCCGTTCCAAGGAGTACGAGCACGTCCGCCGGGACCTGGACCCCGGCGAGGTGTGGGAGGTGGTGGGGGAGCTGGGCGACGGCGCCTTCGGCAAAGTCTACAAGGTGGGTACGCGGCGGGGGCTCCGGGCGGGGGGGAAGCACCTGCGGCCCCGCAGTTCGGGGTTCGGTGCGGGCTCCGCTCGCTGAACGCGCCCGGCGCCGGCTGCGGTGCTGCCGGGGAGCCGCTCCCGGGGCCGGGACCAGGGCTGGTTCCGCGCATCCCGTTAGTCGGGAGCAGAGGGACGGGGACACAGAGTGAGTTGGAGTGTGGGAGCGCAGCGCTCGGGGCAGGGGAAAGGAGGGAGAGAAACTTTTTTTTTTTTTTTCATCCTTCCCCACCCCCACCTCGCCCCCAGCCACCCGCCCTGAATCGCCCGTTTTCAGAGCGATGCTTTTGTAAGGAGACCAGGCGTTCCCTGCCAAGCCCGCCGGTACAATGAATGGAGGGAGGTTTCTTGGAAGTCGGCAGCTCCAGGGCTGTGCCCCAAGTTTTGTGAGCCTCCAGGGGTGACATGATTTGTATCCCTGCGGTCGTCGCCGGCAGCTCCTTGACTATGGGGACATGTCCAGTGCTATGAATGTTTAACCTCGATATTTAGGGATGGGGGTTTCAAAGACCAGACTCCCTGTACTTTGCACTCCAAAGCACCAGCGTTCGTGCTGTCCACAGCTCTGAAATGCTCCGTCTCCTCAGCAGTTGAGCAAGGGAGGGTTGGAGGAGCAGGCTGAGGATCCAGGCTCCTTGGCACACCTGTATTACAGAGCTGGTTTGGAACTGGGGGTGGGAATTAGCTGTTGGGCAGCTGGTGTTTGATGGGCTCGTTAGACCATTTTAGAAGGTATTACCCTTGCAGAATTGAGAAATAAGTTGTGACTGAAGAGAAGGCCAGGAAGGGAACTGGGGGCCAGGTCAGGACAGAGGTGATTTTCTGACATGCCCTGGGATTTGGAGTGTTTATTTCTTGTCTTTTTTTGTGTTATTTGACAGAAACACTCTAAAAAACTGGGTGCTAATTATCCATTGAGTGGAAGTCTTTGGTGAAGGATCCTGTCTGCTAATAAAAAGCAATTCCTAAAAATCATATTTAAATCCCTACTATATTTATCCTTCTGAAAGTAGCACCAGTAGAAATCAGTTACGATTTTGCTTGGTGTGGCGAGTTGAAAACCTGTTTGTATACAGCAACATTCACTCTTATCCTGGATAATTCCGTGCTTGTATTTGCTCAGGTTTCTCAAGCAATGACAGGAACAAGGTAAACGTTGTAAAATAAGGTAATTGGATTCTGAGATAAACAAAAACTTGGAAGAATAATTGTTTAAATATTTTCTATTTTAAACAGGTTAAACATACCAAAGTAGGTAACTTTCAGAATAAATCTACTTTAAGTCTGTTGTTATATCTGAATGCTTCGGCTATTAACTTCAGCCTCACACCAATAATAACACTGTCAGAGTAACTTTATGTACTGTAGGCTAAGGATGTCAGCCTGTCAAGCAATAACATCTTCTCATCTCCAGCTACTTTCAGCTCCTTTCATCCCCACTTTGACCCAAATGAGAACATAAATAACCCAGTGAAAACCACTTGTTTTTAACCAGGAGTTCACTCCATCTGTATAGTATATTCAGGCATTTGTCTGCATTTGAGGTGTTTTAACACTGTTGATTGGGGTGGTGTGCCAGAAATCAAAAGGCTGTTTTATTCTTCTAAGTAACATTTTAATTCTGCATCTGCTTTGATCTCCTCTACGTCTGCTCTCCATTCCGGCTGGCAAACGGACATGGTTGAGTTTTGAAGAATTTGCATGCAAGAGGTTTTTTTTGGTTCATTTAAGAATCCCAAATTATTTGAGTGCCCTATGCTATAAAGCCTTCTTTTAGGTAATAGCCAGTAGCATTGTTGCAGAGACATAGTTTGCCTCCATGCTAAGGTTTAACCTGCACGTTGTCTTCCCTTGTCTTTTTACATCTGGAGTACTGCCCTAGGTGGGGATGAGTATAAGATGGGATGCAAAAGAAGGGGCTTGCCCTCACGTTCTGCTCAACTGCCAAAAAAAAGCCCCTAACAGATGAACTAACCTGCTTGTGCTCAAGGGGAACGGAGGTGGCCAGGATTCAACAAACAGTTTGAACCATTCTCTTGTAGACGCTTTAAAGTCAAGTTGCTCTTCTCACAAAAGCCATTGCTTAGAGCAAATCTGAGTGTTTATATGGCTTTGAGAGTTTCAGGATGTTTGAGTGAAGTTCCTGCCTGTCTTCCGGCTCTTTTCCACACACGGAAGCGTGGGGAGGTGATATAATCCTCCTGTGCCTGCATCCTGCCCTATGTAGCATATGTTGTACTCGTCCTGAAGGGCCTGTTGTCCCTGAGCAGTGCAAAAGGATGGCATTTGTGCTGAAGAATCTGAGCTGGGAGAAATTTAGATGTGGAGAGATGAAAAAAATGTGCTGGTTTTAGTAGGTTTTGTTTTTCTGAGGCCAGGTTTGAGCAGGAGGAAGGAGGGCTTGGCTGGGTGATGGTTGCTTGGGGTGTTCCTGCCCCACAACACTGTCAGGGAGCTGTGTCTTGGGCTCCTTGTGAACTCAGCTGAACAAAGTTGAACTGGCTTGCTTGACACAGTGCTTATAAACTAGGACAGGCTTAATTTAAATACATATTAATTAAAAATAATGAAATCTATAGTGGAGTCTGAATTGTACACAGCAGACCTTAAGAAACTTGCAGCCAGCAGAAACTACTGGGGTTTCCCTAATTTTATACAAAGTCTTTTTTTCAGCAAAAGAGGACCTGATTGTATGAGGAAACAGAAAAACTGGTTGCAGAGAGTAATTAAGCTGAAAAGTAGGAGGGGGTGGGGAGAAACTGTTTGTTTCTAGTTCTCATTCTATTAAGGTGTTGGCCTTGGTGAGTCCAGCAGGTACGATTAGGATGTGACAGCACCCACAGATATCCCTGTGCTGCACGCCAGCCATGCTTTCTTACCCACCTCATCCAAAGCTCATTAAGTTGATGATCTTAAATCCATCATTAGGCCAGCAGGCGAGACTGATCAGTGTGTGCCAGGCTGGGGAGTCTGCAGCCCTTCTGGGATTCTGGGCCTGTAAAAGTTCTTAACTCACTCCCTTCTCAAACTGCCTTTAAAAACCACACTTATTTTTCTTGAAAAACACCGGAGATACAATTGATAAAACGTATGGCTGTGGCTTAATCGGTTCAGACTGACATCTGTTTGTGAGTGCAGGGAGGAAGCAGTGGCAGTGGCACCCCTGCGAGCTGCCCTGGGGGCCGTGCAGGCGCCCAGGCAAAGGCAGCAGTGCCGGCTGCCGTGGGCGAACGCTTGGAACCACTGATCACATCTCAGTCCTGCAAAACCCATTAACTGCAGGATTTACTGTTGCAGGTAGTTGCATTAGTGTCAGCAGGAATAGATGCGTGAGGGCTCTTCTGGGCATTGAGAACTCACGAGTTGGCAGGGGATGGACTGGATCTTGCAGACGCGTGTGCTCTGCTGGAGAAAGCCCAGGGACTCGCTGCCTTTCTCGTGGTGGGATTGTTTTGCTGCTCTCAGGCCTCTTGTGAAGCACTATCTCCCCTCCCCAGCACAAGCTGATGGGGACATTGGCTCCCCGATAAGGCTTTCCTCTTCACAGGGTGGGGACAGGCTGCCCACAGCCCCCAGAACCGTGGAAAAGGGGTTTGTTCAATTAAACTTGCCTTCAAACGGCTCCCAAGAGATCCTGCTGAGCCCTGGGCCACAGCAAGTCACAAGCGTGTCTTTTCTGTTGTTGTTCTCCTTTCTTCTGTAAGATACGCTTAAAAAGCTGCATTTGGGTTATCTGATCTGTTGCGGTGGTATTAGTGCTGTACATGCTACGGACTAGACATGTTGTTTTGAAACTTGGGTAATAAAAGACTAGCTGTTGGATGCTGTGCAGCTGGCTCAGAAGCCTGGCTGTCACAGCAGCGGAGGCACAAGAGTGTCCCTGTCACTTGCAGACCCCTCTGCTCGTCACCCCAACCTGCGCTGCTGGTTTTGTGTGGGTTGGTACAAGCGACTCAGGTTCAGCTCTTGTCTGGTTGATTCATGAGGGAGTAGGTTAAGATTTTGATATACGGAAGAAGTTCTTCCCTGTGAGGGTGGTGAGGCCCTGGCACAGCTTGCCCAGGGAAGCTGTGGCTGCCCCATCCCTGGAAGTGTCCAGGGCCAGGCTGGACAGAGCTCTGAGCAACCTCATCTAGTGGGAGGTTTCTCTGCCCATAGCAGGGGGTAGGAGCTGGGTGACCTTTAAGGTCCCTCCCAACCGAAACCATTCTGTGATTCTATGATTTAACTTGTAATTCCTGGAAAGGATGTCACAGAGAGATGTTAATCTGCTGAGTTAACTTAAAAAAAAAAAAAAAAAAAAAAAAAGAAAAAGAGGAAGGAAAAGAAAAAGGTGGGGGAGGGGGAAAGTTTAAGCAGATTGGCCACAAAAAACCCCGAACATCCAAAAACCCAAAACCCAATGTTAGGCTCAAATCATGGCCTGGTCCTTTAGAATAGCTGAAGGGTTTTCATAAAATATTTTAGCGGGGGAGGGAAGAGGAATGGGAAGGCACTGCTCCTTTACTTGGAGAGCAGTGGCCCAACAACGTTAAACCTGGTTGAACTTTAAGTTCGATGTTCAGTTTAAACTCACAGAAACGTGTGATGCTCCATCCCTGCTAAAGTCCTGCGCTCCGCTGGGCCATGTCTGTATTGGTGTGGCAGGGCAGAGGGATAGCTCTCCATGGCCTAAATATTTTGATAATTACTTCAGTGCCACAGCTTAGAACTTGGCAGTGCTGCTGATAGTGGGAGCTGTGGGCAACTGCATGGAGGAGGTAGCTTAGATGAAGGCTTTGAGCTTCTCACCCTCGAGCACATGGCAATTGTTTTTCCATAGAAAAATCCCTGCCCAGCACATGTGACAGTTTCTTTAATTTATTTTTTTTTCTTGAGTGTCCAGTTTCCTTGGAAACAAAGGTTCTTTTTCTCACCCATGGGGTGCTGCTGTCTGTAAACTTTGGGTTCCCCTCGTAAGCCTCAGGTCAAGCACCCCCCTCACTGTTGCAGCCTGTGGTTGTGGGTCCCCAAGGGCTTTGCCTACCTGTGGTGGGTGGCTGGGCTGCCCTCTCGTCCACCAGGACTGCCAGCCTGGCTCAGCCTGAAACCAGAGTGAAAGGAAGAAGAAAAGCAAAAGAACTTAGAATAATATTCTTTTTAAAATAATGAATTATTTTAAATTAGGCAATGGGGAGTGGTTGCATGTGTGGGTGTGCCAGGGATGAGTGCTGCCCTGGCACAGGGCTCAGGTCCTGGCTCAGTGCTGGGCCTCAGCATTGCTGCTGGAGCTGCTTTGCTCCCCTTGAAGAGAGAAGGCGGCAGTGACCTTTAGGAGTTGTGTCAGTATGTGCCACCTCCAGGATGTGGGGTTGGAAGGGGCAGTGTATCCCTTGTGAAGAGCAGAGAGATGGCACAAGTGCTGCTGGAGTTGGATTCACTGACTTCTGTCTCCTGGCTGTAGCAAAGCACCTCAGTGCCACCCCCAGAATACCTGCCCTTCAAAACAGGATGCTCTTCCCATACAACACATGGAAACCTTCCTGATGTTTTCCCTCCCTGTGCAATTCCCTGACACCTACCCGTCCTCGTGCCCCCGTGGCTCACGTCTTTATTTGCTCAACCATAATGTCTGTGTGGTATTTGGGTAGGTGGCAGAGGCAGGGCAGGAAGCTGTGCCCCAGCAGAGCCGGCTGCTCTTGGTGCACCTCAGCACTTGCATCTCTTGGCATCGTGGCTGCTCCTGCTCTTTGTTTCTCTCATCGCACCTCTGGGCAAGTGCAGGCGGCTGCTGGGCCACCCTGGCAGCCCTGTGCTGTGGAGATAGTGAGGGGCTGATCAGTTTTTAATTCTTCTACCATGGCCTTGTTTAGCTGATGCTTTTCTAGCACCGTGTGAAACGGCTGACAAACAGACAGGCAGACATGAGTACTGTCACCGCCTGGCTAAGCTCCATTTCCTGGTCCTCAGGCACAGCAGCCATCCAGCCACTCCTTTATTAGCCTTCTGTGGACCAAATTTGTTTCAGGAAGTTGCCAGGAAATTCAGAAGTGCTTGAATGCTCCCCCCCCACTGCTGTTTTTTTAATTTGTTCCATGTTGTGGCATTGGCTGGGCGAAGACCAGCCCAGGGGTGCTTCCACTGGAGCACCACACTCTTCCAGGGGACCGGTGATTTGAGGGATGTTTCACGCTTTTGAGTTTGAAACCTGTGTAGGCTGAAGATGTTGGATCTATGGGGATCTTTCCTCTCTTCAAACCTTGCTTGTTTATTTTCACACATCTCACTTGCACCAGGACCTGCTCGGTTTCTGTAGGTGGGCTATAGCGGGGCACAGGAGCCAGAAAGCCTCTTCCTGTGCCTCTGGGTCTGTGGCTGTTTGGGTGCAAGGTCTGAAGTATCACATGGAGTTTTTCTGCTCATTGCCTAACGTCCTGCTGTGTGGGCTTGTTATCTCTCCCCCTACTTCTGCCGGGACATTGCTGAGCTTTTAAGGCAAGAAAAAGTATATGTGCTGTTCTTTGGTCACACTTTTTTTGGCAGGTCTACATAGAAAACAAGTCCTCCACTGTAGCTTGAGCTCTCTGGCGATGTTGCTTTCCTTGCCTCTGGCTTGTAAAACCAAAGCAGAAATGCTTTTTTAATTTTTTTTTTTTTAATAGTTCTTGGCGCGTTGTACAAGCCACTTCCCCTTCCCCTGGCAGAAGTGTTGCCTCAGCTGCCAGAGCAGCCTCCCTGCCTGACCCAGAGTCCGTGGGGGCTGTGGGACCAGGGCTGTGCCAGCCTCACTGCTGCACCCCTGCCCATTTGTCACAAGCTGCTCTTCTGGATGGTTCCAAGGCCTGAATTCGGCATTTCAAACAAAACCCGAAGTTGGCTTCATTTATGGTGACAAACGGAAGTGGTTCTAGGGGTCTTGTCGTGCGTGGAACTCGTAGAATAGTTTGGGTTGGAAGGGATCTTAAAGATCATCTTGTTTCAACCTCTCTGACATGAACAGGGACACCTTCCACTACGCCAGGTTGCTCCAAGCCCCGTCCAACCTGGCCTTGAACACTTCCAGGAGTAAGACATCTACAGCTTCTCTGGGCAACCTGTGCCAGGGCCTCAGCACCCTCACAGTAAGGAATTTCTTCCTAATATCTAATCTAAACCTACTCTCTGTCAGTTTGAAGCTATTCCCTCTTGTCCTGTTCCTACATTTCCTGATGCAGAGTCCCTTTCCAGCTCCCCTGTAGCCCCCTCAGGTACTGGAAGGGGCTGTGAGGTCTCCACACGACCTTCTTTTCTCCAGGCTGAGCAGCCCCGACTTTCTCAACCTGTCTCCACAAGGGAGGTGTCTTCATTCCAGCTCCCACTGATTATTTGACAACAACACGAGCACTGACTCAAGCCCGTCTCTTGTGTGTTTGTTTATTGATGCAGAGAGCTCAGGCAAAGTTCATCAGAAGGCAGCTGATCGTTATTCGTAATCCCGGAGAAATACGTAAGTGAGCAGTTGCTTGCATACAAAGACACAACAGGAATACAGTGCATTGGGGTGGGGCAGTCACAGCTGTCAACCCCAAATACAGCATCCACTGAAAGCACCAGGCTCTTTACTCCTCCTTCTCTCACTCAGTGATATCTGAAGCATCAGCTCTCCTGGCATGGAGACAGGGCTTCAAGGATGGGAAGAATAGCTCACGCCAAAAATACGGTGGCATGATATGGCAGACCAGCCTGTAAAGGATCATCCCTTGGCTTGGGAAGATAGTGGGTGCAAGCAAGCCTGGATGAAGCAATCAGGGTGCTCTCTCAGTGGTAGTTCTCCTTTTTCTGCTAGTGAGAGTTCACAGAGGGTTTTCCTCTGCCTCACCTAGAAACTGGCCGTACTGAACGATCCAGCCTTCCGGTAATGTGTTCTTTAAAGGCTTAAAATAGTTCCTGTGTTTGTCACAATCTGGATTTCACAATAGCTGCCAGGGTGAGTCACAGGCAAAGACCAAACAGCAGCTTCTGTCACCTGAACAGCCACCTCTCACCCCTTAAATCCATAAACTGAGCTGTGGTTTCTTTATGCCTCTGCCTTCTAGGAGTAATCCTACTCATCCCCTATTCCCTGGTATTCCCAGGGTGTGTTTGGCAGTAGCGTGTCCAGTGCCCATCTTGCTTCAGAGGACTCCAGCAAGATCCTTTGTGTTGTACCCTGCTTAGCTGCTGGCGTGGCTTTCTGGAAGTGGTTTACTGGATAACTTTTGTGTGACATGTTTTCTGTAGTGGAATGCACATTCCAGCCCTGTTCCTGCACAGACCTGTCACCGTGGTCCAAGCACTGCGTTGATCTGCACAAAGGCTGGTAGTGGCCAGGAGGGCTTTTGGGGTTTTAAATGACTGTAATGAATCTCACTGTAGTTCAGCAGCACCTCCTGGGCACCATGCTGGCAGCTGTCTGCTCTAATTTTTTTTGGTGCTAATTACCACCCCAAGGACAAATTATCCATGGGATTAAAATGCCCAGCAGTGGAGGAGCTAAAACATGGAACTGCATGCCTGCTTTAGACTGACCAACTGCCATTAGTAGAATGGCATCAAACAGTTTCTTGGAATCTCACCATCTGGGTGATTCTTTTGCTTCTGTCCACAAATTTCACTGGGAAAAATTTGAAATGCCGTAAATTCCTCAAGGGCTGCGTGTTTGGTGGTTTTATCTGAGAACAGAAGCTCTCCCCACATCTTTGCCTTCTCTACGTGAACTTTTGCTGAACTGGACACCCTGTCACTGGGCTGGTTTTTGCAGAAACAGTTTGCAGCCTGTTTTGCAAATCCCTCTCCCCCAGCCCAGCACCCACTCCCCAGGATGCCTTAGCAAGCCCAGGAGGGGATGAGAGGTGGCTGCTGGGGTGGCTCCTCTGATGCCTGCGGGTGAGAGCAGGTTGGTTCTGACCTCTCAGTGGGAGATGATGCCGTTGGGGAGACTGGGACGTGATCTGCTCCTTTCTCAGGTGCCTGCTGGGCCCCAGCATCCTGAAAGGGCTGAGCTGGCTGGGACCCTGCTGGTGGGAAGCGTGCGATGGCAGATCTCCAAGGGAAGCCCCACCTCTTCTCACAATATTTACTTCCCCCTCCTTGGCCCTCTCCCAACACCCTTAAGTGCAGAGCAAACACAGTGGGGCACTTTTTGCTCCCATTTGGAAGCGCTGTGCTTTTCCCTGTGCTTGCTCTGCTCGACGTCTCCTCTCCTCTCCAAGCCCTGCTCTGTGGGTGTCTGATGGCTACTTGGTGAGAAATAAACCAACTTAAGCTAAAGAAACCCCTAATCTCTTCTGAAGCCAGCGGGAGCTGCTGTCTTGCATTTGGGCAGCGAGTGCAGATGGAAATGGATTTGTCCCCTGTGGTAGGGACACAGCTGTGTTCCTGCCAACTCCTGCAAATGCAGCAAGTCTTCAAAACCCCGCAGAGGCTCAGGGGTCCCTCATTTTCCTCCCTTTGTAAGGTTTTCCCTGTATTCCCTCCTCCCCTCTCTGGCCTATTCCTTGGTACACTGATACTCTCACCTAAGCTATGTAAAGCTGTTCAGCGGGGCCTGTGGTGTTTATACCAGGAATTAATCCTCCTGTAAGCTCCACGTAGGTTTCCCAAACACAGAGATGTAAACTACAGAGCGGTAAGAAAGGTCACAACCGGAGCTTGACCAGCTGCTCCAGTGATTACATCCACAGTGGGACTTGCTCCCCTGGGGGAGAGGTAGCCTGGAGTGGGTGTGATGGAAAAAAATCGGGTGATGAGCTGGAATCATGCCACTAAAACTCTCCTGTGACAGTGGGAGCAGAGCAGGTGAGCTGTAGGGATTTCTGCCCCGTAATCTGCTGATTCAATACACTTCTGGGAATGCCGGGGTGCTCCTGAGTCAACAGCTGCCGTCTCGCCCCCTCTCCCGGTGCGTGACACATCTCCTGGTGCAGCCCTGTGTGCAGACTGTCTCGCAAACACCGTCTTGGTGATCCGTTGCAAACTTCTAATTGTCCCAACAATTTACATGAATCACGTTTGCAGAGTGCAAACTTGCCCTGGCAGTTTTGGGAGAAGACAAGTTTTTGATGGTTTCTCAGTTACTTGGTGAATAAACTGATTAAAATGGAGGGAGAAGGTGGGAGAGCATGTGTAGTGTTTTTCTTACTGGGCTCTAAAGAGTTCACTAGTATGCCACACTGGGAATACTTGGCCAGTCCTGGGAAATCAAAGGCACCCTTCTTGATGCTTTACCTTGAAGATCCTGAAGTTTCCCTCAGTTGTTACAGAGAACTGGCCCGGTGAGGAAGGGGAGTGCAGGGATGTTCGGACACACAGCTGTACTGTGAATTTCACACAATCACAGAATGATTTAGGTTTAGAAAGACCTCCAGGATCATTGAGTCCAACATTTGTCTGATCAGCACCTTATCAACTAGACCAGAGCACTGAATGCCACGTCTAGTTGTTTCTTGAACACATCCAGGGATGGTGACTCCACCACCTCCCTGGGCAGCCCCTTCCAATGCCTGACAACCCTTTCCATGAAGAAATTCTTCCTGATGTTCAGCCTGAACCTCCCGTGGCACAGTTTGAGGCCATTTCCTCTCATCCCGTCACTGGAAGAAGAGTCAGACCCCCACCTGGCTCCACCCTCCTGTCAGACAGTTGTAAAGAGAAAGATCATCTTGGTTGGATTTACTTAGGACTTCTAGTAATTTGTGCTTTCACCTGTGATATTATCAGAGTGCTTCTATTCTTTAAGGTTTTCTTGCTTCTTCCCCCTCCCCCCCCCCAATTCTAGAAACAACAGGACACATCTTTTCTGAAAGTAGTCTCTGTCTCCTCATGATGGGAAGTGATGTGGGCATTGGAGACTGGCAGGAGGAAGGAGGATACTTTGGCCCTGATGCAGCATCCAGCCACCCTGCAATGCTGCGGGCAGCTTCAGGGAGGAGAAATGCATCTGCAAGTTTCCCCTCCTTGTGTTATGGCTGGTGCCAGCCAAGCTGAGCGTGAATGGGCGCAGCAGGAATTGTGCAAGTATTGTGTGTTCCTGGCTCTCCTTGCCTTTGTTGGACTGACACTGTTTTTGTCTTTCAGGCTAAAAACAAGGAAACTGGTGCTTTAGCGGCTGCCAAAGTCATTGAAACAAAGAGCGAAGATGAGCTGGAGGATTACATGGTGGAGATCGAAATCCTGGCGACCTGTGATCACCGGCACATTGTCAAGCTGCTGGGAGCATTTTACTGGGATGGCAAGCTCTGGGTAAGAGGCTCTTGCTGGGTGTGACCTGTGCAGCTGCACAGTTCTCACTCTGCTGGGAGGAAATGGCCAATCTGTGGTGAAGCACAACCTCTGGAGCAGCTTGAAGCATCAGTGTGAGCTGGAAATTACTCACAAGCTGTGCTCTACTCACTGTGTGATCACGGCCTGGATTTTCCCCGTGTTCTTTGATGAGTAAACTGTCTTCTAACTAAGACTGCTTTATAAGTAGCCAAGGGAGGGTCAAGAGATCTTCACAATGAAACTGGAGTTGTGGGTTTTTGCACCATTTGGAGTTTGTAAAGGTAGAAAATGCATCACTGATCTGTTTCCTGGTAGGAAACAGAGAATCTGTTCACCTCTCAGTCCCTTTTATAAAACATCAGCTGTAAGAGTAGCTCTTCGAACTGATTTTTTGGATTTGGGCTTTACTTCTGGCTCAGCATCTGTAATGCAAAGGCAGCTGATAACAAGAGCTCTGTTTCCCATGGCTGTAGAGGCGCAGGGACATAAAATGCAATCGAGTGGATTAGTGCAAAGGCTGGAACAGCAGGTTCCTGCAGCCCTTTCCCCTAGCCCGGCAGGTATATATGTTATTTTTTATTTTCCCTGCCTGCTGTTTTCTTTGAGTCCCTGGCAGCAGAGGAAGGTGAGCGTGAAAGGCACCTTCCTGTGTGCTGCCATAGGAAAGGTGCACCCCGAGAGAGGATGAAGGCCTGAACCATTGTATGTACAAACAACTGTGTGCATGAAGGTGTGCCTGTGTCAGGATAGTGGAAATCAGGTGAAAAGGAGGATTTCCAAACCCATCTCCTGTGCCAGTTCATCTGTTTCTACGTATAACTACAGGCAAGTCAGGAGAGTGTCAAAGGGTACATTCAGCAGCTCTGTTACTTTTTCCTTCCTCTTTTTAATGTTCCATATAATTTCGTGGCCTCCCTGAGTCATTTTACTAGAGATAAAAAAAAGAGTTCTCAGGTTTTGGGACTTGCACTTGGGTGAGCTGAGCTGTCGGGTCCGTTGGTCCGTGGTTGTGGTGCCGAGGGCTGAGCTGGGATAATGCAATCCGTGTCTGGTTCATTCCTTGGTTAAGCAATGCAGGAGAGGGACTTTTGTTGGGCAACGCGTGTTTAGTCAGCAAGCTCCTTTTGCAATGTCAGCATGTGTTGGTGACTCTTATTATTTAAAAATCCATGGATAAAGCCCCCAACTTCTCTGCGACACCCCACTTGGAGGGCTGCAGTGCCAGGGTAGAGCATTTCTGTTCTGTGTCTTCTTGCCTCAAGGGAGCTGGGCACAAGTTGTCCGGTTGGTATTTGGACAGCTGCTAATGGTGATGCTGAGCCCTGGCTACGTTAAAGAACAAAGTCAATATGTACCCTTCTAAGGAAGTGAAAGGCAAACATCTCTCCTAGGAGGGGACTCGGATTTGGATGCATTGCAACTGCAGCCGAACTAATCTCGGCAAAATGAGAAAGGCAAACACACGCTGAGCTTGGGTAAGACATGAGGCTGGTTTATAGTCCACCCTGTTCTGCTGGTTTCACCTCCCTGCTCTGTGCCTGGTCTGCCTGAATCTTACCCATTGGCCTTGTTCATTCTCTAAAATGTGAACCCCCTCCCCTTTCCCCTTCCACCTCCTCCCTGCAATGGGAAGCTTTGCCTTCCTTCCTGTAGGGAAAATGGATTGCAGAGCTCCTCGGCTCTGCCTTTGTCCAAGAAGTGCTTTGTAATGTCATATGCTTGCCGACCTACTAAAATTAAACAGCCTCTTTGAAACTCCTGGAACAAGAGCCTCCTGTATGAGGCTCTCCCGCGAGGGCAGACGTTACAGCCCCGGCCATTGTTCTGGGAGGAGGATCATTCTCTTTATTTAATTATTTCAGTAGCATTTGCATTTCATTGCTCAGGCTGTTTTTATTAATGCTCTAGTGTTTTACTGGCTTGGGGGGAAGTAAATAAGCCAGGCTGTTATACTTCTGGAAGGCTTTTAGTCGCTACCAGGTTTTCCCCGAAGTCAGAGGCTTCCGCTTCTTGGTCACCAGTGCTGCTGGGGAAAATTTGCATCCAAGTATAAACACCAGCTTTCATTGTTCTGTCCATATCCCATCCCCGTTTCTGCCTGTGCAGTCGTTTAAAGCAGCGTTTTCCTGCACCATTTGCATGATGGGTGCATGGACTCTGCTGTGCTCTTGGCTCCAAGTGGCTTTGGGTAGAACCTCTGGGGGTGCCTGTCTAGTCAGCAATTCACTGTGGTTTCCTTGTCCTCGCAGCCCAGCGTGGAAAGAGAATGTTCAAAGTGAGAAAGGGACAGGAATGGGAGCACACAGACAGGCTGGCAAGGGGTGCAGATGTGCCCAACCTCCTGAATGGCAGCGGCTCTTTGGCTCTTGAATAATTTACAGCTTGGTCTGTGCCACAAACAGTCTCAGCTGATGGTGCTGAGAGGGGTTCTTGCTAAGTCGGTCTGACTGTTCTCTGACTCTTGAACTAACAAGGAAAATATGTTAGGAAACCTGGACTTCATGATGGTTGCTTCTGCAGTAGCTTCCTTGTCCCTCTGAGAAGCTTTAGGTCCCTGTGGCTTCTCTTGCCATGGCCTGGCTTTGCCCTTTGGTAGTCAGGAGGTGACATAAAATATTTGTGGAACAAAAGACCTTTCTGTGCAAGCGGAAGTGGCTTATCCTACAGCAGCTGCTTTGAAATCCATAGCACTGAAATGAAAGCAAACCCAGCAAATTGCTCTGGCTTTTATACCAGGTAAGTCACCTTCAGGTGATTGGCATCAGGCTGAAGGAGGAGAACCCCAGTTCTTGCATGGCACAGAGCAAAGCCCACTGTGAGCCACAGGTAAGGGCTTGGAGGACCCGAGTGAGTCCCCAGGAACTGGTGGAATGGCAGCATCCAGCATGACCTTCCTTGGCATATAAATACACCACAGAGAGGCTGTGCCTTCACCAGCAGCTGCTATCCTTGTTCATTCACCCTCCATCTTCTTTTCTTTGCTTGTGGCAGAGGCCAAGAACTCTTGTGCCGGCTGAAAAGAGCCCAGGGAGGCTGCAAAACTGCTGTGGTGGGAGCTTTCATGATTTTATTTTATTTCTATTACAAGCCCTGTGGCATTTGATGTTCTTTTGCATAAATACCAGCTGCTGGAAATGGGGGCACCAAATGAAAGCTGAGAATTTCATACTACTAAAAAAACAAAACAAACAAAAAAAAACCAAAAAAAAAAAGTTTGTTTTGAGACCTTGTGGCTGGGACACATTTTGAAGTCTTTTGCTGAAGTGTGCTGTAGGACTTGGAAACACAAAAGTGCAAATCCTCCTCATCCAATAGAACACAGCTTTAAAAATGGACTTTTTAAAGCTATTTGTGACTGAGGAATGGGACTGAGACCTGGGTTTGTTTGCTTGGAAACAACGGTGCTGAATTTGCACTGATAATTATTAGTACCTGGGAAAGAAAAACAACAGCTCTTGTGTCCCTCTTGAGGACTGCGTGTTTGGGTATTTTTTCCTTTTCCAAAACAACAAAAAAAGACTGAAGCCTCAAAGGAAGGGAGGAACTTTTGATCTCCTGCTTCTGAATACCTCTGCTGTTTCCGAGCGTCTCCTGCCGCAGACAGAGGAGAGATAAGGTGACCAGGGAGGAGAGTCTTGTTTGGTGTGATGAACTTGAACTTTCATGCTGGAAATCTCTGCTCCCAGGGGATGGTGACTGACAACACAGGATGGCAGCTGATCCACAGAGCAGGGCAGGAAACCCAGGATCCTTCCTACGGGAACCTGTCGAGATGCTCCAGCATAGAGTCTTTGGGGTTCTCTGGAAATAAGTGGAAATGTCATTTGACCCCAGGGATTTAACCACAGGACTCTGACAGTGGTGGTGCAGCCTTTCTAGCAAAGCACCAGGGAATTCTCTCCCCCTCCCTGCTTTTCTATAACCCACGGTTGCTATAGCAAACGGATTTTTGAACAAACAGAAGTTTCCTGGAGATCAAAGCAAAAATCGCTGTACTGTGCAGGTAACCCTGCCTTGCCAGAGCATTTTGGGAATGGTAAATTTAATCAGCTTAGAGTTTCGTCTCCCTGGCCCGCTGTGTGGGTATGTAACTCATGCAGCTGGCAGATAGACACCAGCTTTGTACTAGTCTTTGTACTTGCCTTAAAAGTCTTTTGCATTTTCCGTGGGCAGGCCCTGACCTGTTTAGTCAGGGACTTTTTGGATTGCTCGCCCTTTGATATCGATGTTGACTGGAGATTTGGGCATTCTTGAAAATCCTGTAGCATAAATAAATGTTCATTATCCCGTGCACTAGACTGCTGGGCTATGTAAAGCATCTGCAGCTTTTAATTCTCTTAAGTTGGAAATACCTTTTCTTTAAAACAAACAGAAAAGAGAGCTGATAACAGTGTCAGATTCCCTACAGTTTTCCTTAGCAAAGGGGGGTTATTACAACTTGCAGGGATGTCTTGCAGGGCCAGCAGCCTAAGCCTGGCTGGATGCCTGCAGGAACCCGTTTGCATGAATGCTGGATGAGACCAGGGCTCTCCAGGCTGCTCAGTCCTCTGTCCCCGAGGAATCTGATGGTAATTCGTGTCCCTTTAAAACTTCATTTGGCAGGAGAGCTGCAGTCTAAACTGGCCCTTCCTACTTGGCCTTGTTCTCCTGAAACTTTGTACAAAACTTCTCCCCAAAGTGCTTGAACAGTTGTTTGCAGCTCGTGAGAGTCGAACTGCACCTTGTGCTGGAGCAGAGACCCAGAAAAACAAAGTGATCCCAAAATTTGTTAAACAGCTCAACAGTGTCCTAGAGGAGCAACCCTTTCCTTTCTCTTCCTCCTTCCCCCAGCTGCAGAAATGTAAATCCCTTCCAGATATAGCTGTGCCCTGAGACACCCCGTGCTGGGCTGCCAGCTGGGCTGTGCTCCGGTTCCCGTGAGCTGCTGCAGGATAAGCCCCACTGGGCAAACCAGTGTGGGGGTGGTGTTTGCTGGACTGGTTTCTAAATTCCTGCCAGTCCAGAATTTGGGCAGAACGGCAAAACGTCCCCAGTAACTTCTGCAGGGTGGGTAGGCGAGGAGCAGATGTGGGCAGACATCTGCACACACCGGGACAGGGCATCGCTTGGCCCTGGAGGCTGGGAGTGCAGCAGGGATATCACAGCGTCCTCTCCCTGTCCTTAGGGCCAGCTGGAAGCACACCATCGTGGCCAGAGCTGGAAACTGAAAAAAGTGATGTAGCTCAAGTGGTTTTTCTGACACTTCCCTGTGTTTCCAGGGTCAAGCAATTTGCTGTTCAGAGTAGCAGAGTATCGTAATTGATGACATGGGTGATCACTTCTGCTCTGACACTGGCACTGTGTCTTTGCCAGCTGGGATGCTGTGGAGGGCCTGTCTGGGTGGCACCCTCCTTACTGCTCTCCCTGCTACCCGCTGGCTGTCTGTGGAGCAGTAAGGCTTCTCTCTGCCTCACTATTCCGCAGATTGTTGCCTTCCCCAAAGATATGGAGACTTAAGTTGTCTTCTGCTGGAGAGCTGGGCAGCAAGTTCCGTGAGACTGACATATACGCTCCATCCTGTGAACGTGAGCTTCGCACTCCTGGCTAGTCACTGTAAATCCTGTTCTGGGTAAAACTGGGGGTTTCCCTTAAAGCAGGGATGGAAAGGGAGTGATTTTTTTAACCACCACCAAGAATGACTTATGCAGCAGGCAAATTACCATAGCCCAGCTGAGTTCAAGAGTGCTTCTACAGGTAGCAACATGACAACCCAAACTAGAATAGAAGCCTTTGTCTGCCACCCTTTATACAGGATAACATTGCATGAAAAGGTTATTGAAGCAATAATATTGCCTGTGATTACACAGCCTTGTCATCTGGACACCATGGAACACTTTATAAAAGAGACCTGGTGTCATTATCCCAGCTATAAGAGTGGAGACACAGACAAGAATTTGCCTAAAGTTTACCCAGGAGCCCTGGGAATTAGTCTTATGTGCTGAATCTCAGTCCAGGGTTATAACCATGAGGCCACAGCTTTATGTAAAGAAAGCAGACAAGAAGCCTGTAGGCAAATCAGTTTTCAAAGCACTTGAAAACTTTGTTTAGAACTGACTTGCAATAAGCCACGTTCCCACTTGGCTGGCTCTCCAAGGGAAATGCTAAGGAACAATGTTTGCATATAAGCGAATATTTATGAACTACCTGTGTATGGGAGACAGTGCCTTGAAGCCTGGTTTCAGCCTAAGCCCTGAAACAAGGGGTAGCTTGCAGGTTTAGACTTCTTTATTTCAGATATAGCCTGAAAGTTGTCATTTGGGAGGGAGGGATGACTTTTTGCAGACCTTATGGCTTGGGGTGCTTTCCATTCACTTCAAAGCCCTCGCTGAAACAGTTAAATAGCAGTACTCCTCTTGTGTGATGGATCCAGGCACCCTGTGTGTGGATTTCAGGATGCTTAGGACAAATAGCTGTTTCTAGGGAGGTGCCAGGCAGGAGTGGAAAACTTGTCAAGTCTTTTGCCACCCCTTCTATGAGTTGTCCTCCTGGCCAGGTGAGGCTTTGGGGCTGTGTTGGAACTGCTGACTGTTAATCGGAGACGTCAGGAAGCTTGTCCTGGGTCAAACTCCAGCTCTCACAGTGAGCTTTGCCCTTCTGAAATGCATCATCTATTTCAAGTTGCAGACACAAACTTAGGGCACTTGAGGTTGGTGACTCTTTCCACTGAAGAAGAAACTTGTTCCTTTTAGCTATTTATGTTTGAAATTATTTTCTGAGTTCTGCTTCCCACCCAGTAACAAACGCCCTTCGTGAACTGAGTGGCCTCTAAGTGCTGATTAAGTTGGTGAGAGAAGGGGATCCCAGTGACAGCCCTCCAAGCAGCAAAGGCTTTGCCCCGTGCCTGGGCAGAGAGCCATGGCCTGGGTGTTTTTTCTGGTTTCTATGGCAAAGAGCAGCTCTGGCCTTTGTCCCTCCATCCCTGCTGTGCAGAGCACGACATTGGGAGCCCAGAGTGCTTGGAGCCAGTTGTGATCTGATCCTTGAAGGGGGGGGCTCGTGAAGAAGTCCATATGTGTTGCAATTAACCCTTCCTGCAGCACTCAGCATCCCAGGTACCCTGGGCACAGCCATGCCAACCCTCTCTCCTCTGCACCCAGGAGCTGTTTGCATTCGCTGGCCGTGGGTGGTTTTGGATTCTGGGTTTCGGGGATGCTGGAAGTCAGGATGATAAACTCAAGGGGGTTGGATAGCAGCCCTTGTCAAAAGGAACTCAGTGCCCTGTGTGGTTCTAGGAAGCGGAAAGATGCTTTTTGCAACATCAAAACCATTTGGTTAAACTAAAAGGAGTTTTAATTTGTTCTGCGAAAATTTCAGTAGGAATGGGAACATTTCTGCCAACTGTTGGGGTTAGTTCAAGGAAATATTTTGTCATCTCGGAGTGACTTAGATGTGAGGAACTCGTCTTCAGTTTCCCTTAAGATCAGCAGGGAGTTTTGCCTTTCACAAGGAGTATGCAGTGCTATCTGACTTTGTTCTTCATGAAGTTTTCCTGCTCTGAAACTCTGTAAGCCTTGGGTTCCTCACTTGCTGCCCTGCATCTTCTTTCCCCCACTCCTTACCAGGGGCAGAGTTTTTTTATTTCAAATATTTTTCTCTGTAAGTTATTTTGTTCAGAAAAGGGGGCAGAAGGGTTTATTATATTTAAAGTCTCTGAATAGTGTCCTTGTTTGTAAGGGGAAATTGGCAAGCCTGGAGCACTCTCTTACAGAAAGCTAATTATTTCGCTTCCACCTACAGCATACTTGCCATGTCAGGCAAGCTTTTGACATTTGTGCTGCTCTGTGGCGGCAAAGAGGCTTCTGGTGGCTTCTGTATTATTTTATGTGCTCTCTAGTGTGTGCTGAGGGCTGGCTGGGAGGGGAGCGTGGAGCTGGTGGTTTTTGCAGATACTCGAGTGTTTGTCCCCTTTTGTGTTGGTGGCACGGTGGCCTCGTGGGGCTATAGGAATGAGGTCAGGAAGGATGTCGCGTGTCCTCAGTGTGTAACAGGCTGCTTTCATGTCGTGCCCTGTCTTCAGCCCCCAGCAAACAGCTGGAGCTGCTCAGCCTTGCTTTGAATCGGCCCATCTGGCATATGAGCAACACTGGTGTAATCTGCTCCCCATTTTCTTAGGCCCTTTGGCACGTGTTGGGTGAAAAGCATTGGGCAGGAGGCTGGTGGGGAAAGTGCCAAGTTAAGTGGGTGGAGGAATGCGATCCACCTCCTCCCTCCGCTCCGTAATGTAAACTTAATCCTTGGACTTCAGTCGGAGCAGGGCAGGCTGGCTGAGATAACGGGGAGACTCAACACACTTGCAAACAGAACTGCACCGGTCAGCACAGCCCTCGATTTTAAAGGAGGGAGGGGATCTGACCAAATGGTACTTAAAAGCCAAGGTGGTGCTTCACAAAACCAGTCCCTGTGGTCCTGCACACCCCTGTGCTGTGAGGGGGAGAGGGGAGCTGCTCCTAGAAGGTCTGATCCGGCGTTGCTTGTCCTGCCTCTTCTTGCAGCAGACAGGACAGCATAGCTTTGCTGTTAACTACCAGAACTTGGATTTGATGTCACACAGATGGGGTCAAGGACGTGCCCCTTAACCCTGACTAAACATGGCTTCTGTGCCTAAATATATCTCTGTGTTCTTTCCTCCAGGGAGGAACAGCTCTGTCCTCTGGCCTTTGTATTATTCAGAAGCTGAAGCCTGTTTCTCAGTCCTGGGAGACAGAAATGTGTATAAAGTTTTTATTGGAGCCGTGAGGATGCTCAGCCCATCAGCCTAAGGGACACGATGGGCTTGGAGGGACAGGAGATGGAGCCAAGTGGCTCTTCACTCCATGCTCACATGTTTGGAGACATTGGGTGCTGGTGAAAGCCCAAACAGATCAGTAGGGATGGATTTGAGCTATTCATGGGGAGAGTGCCTGGCCTGATCACGTGCCTGGGCCATAGCTGGGCTCTGGAGATGGTGCTGGCATCTCAGGGTACAGATGGACGTTGATGTCTGTGTCCCAGGTGGCCACTCTGTGTGCAGGGCTGGACTCTGGCACGGAGCGGTCTCAGGATGGGGTTTGAGGTCTGTATCCATCATTTATCTGGGCAGCTTTTGGGCAAAGGACCATCTGTGTTCTTTGTGCTATGCTTTGTATTTGCTGCAGCCAGTGTTGCTGGACGAGGGTCGTCCCCTCCACGGGATTTGTGCAGATCTTGGCCCCTATTCCAGGTGCTCCTGACCTTGTCAGAGTCCTCTCAGTGCTACGGTAACATTCAAAGTTTAAGCACAGAGCCAGCTGTTGCCTCTGTCCTTTATTTTCCACAGCATCTATATTATGGGGCTTAGCAGCAGTGTGGGAAGGCCACCATCAGGCTGATGGGTGACATTCATCCTGAAAAACTGGATGGGAAAGCAAGAATTCAGTAGCCAATGGACCACCATTGTGGGTAACGGGTCAGGAAACTTTCTGCAGTGCTAAAACCAGGACTGAGCGGCTGTAGGAAGATGCTTTCCTGGACTTGCTCAGTCTTCTCTGCTTCTGAGACAAGACCAAAAGCCCTAGAGACTGTCTGGGCTCTCAGCTTCCCACCATTCCTGCAGGGCTCAGGAAGGAGCTTGTCTCGCCCGTGGTGTGTGATCCAAATGCTGGGAGGAGAGACCTGCCTTGCAGTGACTCCTCTGTTGCAGATGGGGAGGTCTAGACCGTTTCCTCCCGCTCCTCCTGTCTTGTCCCTACCACCTGCAATGCCAGGGGAGTCATCCTATGCTATGGGTGCCATGGTGCTGTGTGAGGGGCCTCCAGGAAACCCAGTCCTGGGCTGGGCTCGGTGCACTGAAGGGAGAATCTGTGTCCAAGCCAAAGCCAGGAAATATTTTGGGTGGGTTTGGGCAGCGCACACAGGAGGTCTGTTCTCGAGTGGGGCTCCTCCTGCACTGCCAGGGAGGGGGTGTGAGGTCTCCCGGCTGTGTTTGCTCCGCAGGGGTAGAGGAGCGAGAGGAAGGCACCAGGCTGGGGCTCCTTTCTGGCAGTGGAAGGGCGGCACCGGGTTTCGTGGCCAAAGCCTTCACCCTCAGCAGCTGCAGTGCAGGGGCCTCAGTGAGCTGCCTCTGTGGGGCTGGGGGCTCTCTGAGAGGGACCAGCCTGTCCCTGCCTGGCTGCAGGGGCAGCAGCGGGGGCCGACTGAGCCAGGGGAGGGCTCTGCAGCCGCAGAGGCAGCGGCTGTTACTCAATGTGTTCGTCTGTTGAAATCCAGGCAGGGTTACGTGCTCTGCGGTTTTCACCCGAGGTGATGCTGCCCATGTGGTGCTGCCTTGGTGGCTTTCTCGCCTCCCAGCCACCAGTTTTACTGCAGCAGAAGGAGGATCCTGACTTCCCCCTTTGGGCAATCCCCTAATGGAAAAGCTGTGTCTGCTTGCTGCAAAGCAGCTTTGTAAAATTCATTGTAAGGGGGTTTCTTTCCCCCTTCCCTCCCATGTCCCATCATGAGCAGGGTCCTCTCATCCTCATATCGTAGGGCTGAACAAGCTGGTGGCTCCTATAGGAGGAAGCTTTGGAAGCAGCATCCATGGCCTGGATACGCTGGGAGGAAGGGTGGGCTTTGGCTCGCAGCATTGCTGACTCAGCACAGCGACCAGCAGGCAGGGTGGCTGCGGTGACAGCGTGGGGAATGCACAGCACCTGGAGCGTGGAGGTTTTGTAGGTGGGAGTCTCTGGAGTGGGAGTCCCTGTAACTGTTCTGTGCCTCCCTTCCTACCCACCCTCACGCTCTGGCCACTTACCTCTCTCTGCAGCATCAGGACAGCTGGAGGCAGCCAGGCTCTGTTTCTTTCTCTTTTCACTTTTACTTTGTTGCATTTTTGCTGCATGCAGAGGATTCCTGTCCCCCACGCTGCCTCTGGATGACGGGAGCTGTTGTTTTTGTTGCTTTTCTCCTGCTTTTCCCGTAAGTGGGAGGGCGCTGCCAGGAAAGTGCTGCTCTCCGTGCTGCAGGATCCTCACAGGCACATCTGCCCTGGCTCCTTCCTCCCGGCTCTGCTCATGGGGGACAGCCCAGGGGACCCACTGTGATCCCCGTGCAATGGCAGCTCCACACGAAGCAGGACTTGATTCTGATGGTGAGCGTGGCTGAGGCCACCTGTGACACACCCCTCTCCTTCTGTGTCCTGCTCCAACTTGGAGAACATCAAGATGGAAATTGCTGCTAATGGCAGCAACCTCCCTGGGATATTTGTGCCAAGTTGACCTTCTGGAGAAAGGGAAGATGGAACAGATGTGATGGCAAGGAGGGAACCTGAGAGCATTTCCTTCACCAGCACAGTTTACTTTACCAAATTTACTTTTCTTATCTCCTCAGCACCTCTGCGCCAACACAAGGCAGGAGAGCTGGTGGCTGTGCTGGAGGGTGCTTCCTGCTGTGGGTGACAAGGACACCTCTAAGTTGCCCCAAAAACACGGCAGAGCCACGAGGCTGCGCGGGGGCGACGGCGGCAGCCGCAGCAGCAGGATGCTGCGGGTTACCCTCTGCCCAGCGGCAGGCAGCTGCATCTACAAACAACATGAAACCCTCTGCTGCAGATTAGGAGAGGAAATCGCTGAAGTCCTTCAGTTTTAAAGCAGTTTCTGGGCCAGGCAGGGTGGGTCTGGGGGCAGGTGGATCCTGGGGGCCCGGGGCTGTGTGGGAAGGGTGGGTGGTGACAGTGTTTGGCATGGTGTGCACACACAGTGCTGGGTGCTCTGGAGCACCACGGTGACCCCAAAGTGATTGGGTTCTTAAACATGCAACTGCACAAGCAGCAAAGTCACAGGAAAAGCCTGCAGGCATCCGTCACCTCCAGTGACTTGGGAGCAACTGGGCTGCCAGCCAAGGGCTTCTCTGTCCTAAGGGGACCTGGTGGCCTCCACGCACTCCGTGGGAAATGCCTGGCTGCCCAGGGCTGCCACCCCCGAGATGAGCTGCCCCCAGCTTTCCCAGCTGATTGCTTTTGTTTTCCACCCCCCTCTCCCTTTCTGACTGGAAAAGGCATTTCTGCAGCACTGCCGAGGGAAGGGTTTATGGGCCCCTGCCCTCTGTCATGCCAATCGGGTGAGTAAGAGCTGGGCTGAGGGTGGGTCCTCTCCTCTTAATTGGGTTCAATTGCAAACCCTGGTCAAGGACATCAGCTGTTCCACCCTTGGCAACTGTGCAGTGTTTGGTAAAATTATCTTTCAAGATAAGCCTTTTGTATTTATTTTTTTTTCAGTGTTATAGAAGATTCCAGGAGTTCAAACACACCCAAAAGGCAGGACCGTTCCTGCCCAGTGTGGGAGGAGCAAGCAGGGTCTCAGTCCCACCTGGGAGGACCTTGGTACCTGGGCAGGAGATGCTGCTCCTGGTTTGTCAGACCCAGATAATGCACTGGGCTCCGATCCATCCTAGGTTTATTTTCTAGGTTGGTGTCCCTCTGGTCCTCAGGTGAAGGTGCTGAAGGGATTCTCCTGGCACAGTGCCCAATCTGCTCTCTTAAGCTGTTAAGTCATATAATGCTTTTTCATAACGTGTGGTGCTCCCTTGCTCTGGTACAACTTTAAGAGCACCGTTTAAGCCATAGCTGTTTCCTACATATGTATGTACATTTATTCTCCTGGGCAACCCCAGGCTCACTGGACTTTGCTTCCTCTCCTCTCAGGCATTCACTTATTAGTTAAGCAGCCCAGGAAAGGGCCCCCTTGCCCCCTGCATGCCTTGCTCCCACTTGGGCTACAAAATGTTCTCAGATCCTGCTGTGCCTAAAGGCAGGATTAGGATGAGCCATGGGAAAAATCAAGGTCACCGGCAAAACCCTTTAACTTGATGGGACTTATGCTTTCAAATTTAAGTTTAAATTTAATTTTGCCCACTGCAAAAGTTTCTCGGAAAGATTTTTGTGGCTTCTGCATTCAGACCTCTTCGTTCGGGCTGTTTCATTAAAGGTATAGGAGAAAAGGCATGAAGGTTTTGAGAGGTAGTAAGAGTAGGTTCTTTTCTCTGTCTACAGACCAGCTGCCCAAATCTGCTCCTGTGCAGCCAGAGCATCCCTGTGGAGTTCCTTGGCCGTGGTGTCAGAGCTGGGGGTTCTGTCTGTGTGCCTGCAGCTGTCAGTTGGTCATGTCGCTCAGATAGCTCAGAGGTGGAGTGAATTTTGGAGCGGTTGTAACTGCCTAGGGACTGAAAATGAAAATGTTGGTTGTGTGTAATCCCTGGGATTTATAAGAGCTTTGATGTGGCAGCAGGAGGGAGAGCTCCTGTTGTTGCTGCATGTCCCACCAGCAGCCTGGCAGCCTTTGGCGAGGAAGTCCCTGGATTTCTTGTGTGGAGAAAATCATTATAAACAGGATGTTTGTTCCAGCCCCATTCCAGGCTGATCACTGTAGACCCCCCAAGGGGTGCTGGACCCCAAGCAGAAGGAGGAAGAGGACGTGTGGGTGCTCCCCCAAGCACTAATTACTGTGAAGGAGCAGCTTTTGGGATGTCGGCAGTGGGGCAGAGCCCCTGCTTGGGTCTCATATCTCTGGTTCACAAGACCAGAGGAGCTTTTTTGGGACCAGATGTGTCCCACTGGTTTGCAGCACTGATGTGGCTCCTCAGTGAGCCCTGTGCAGGGTCCCAGCTCTGCAGGTCACAGGGGGATTGTGAGGTGTCTGAGCACAGCCCGGGGAGCAGCCCAGGGCAGTGCTGGGGATGAAGGGCAGCTGGCACTGCCACTAGAGAGGTTACAGCTCTGGAGGGGACTGGGGGACACCTCAGTAAAGCAGTAGTCAGCCCATATAGCAAAACATGTGCAAACAGCCCTAAGAAAAGAGTTTGATGATCTTCCCAACTTGTTTCTCAGTGACAGACTGCCCACCCCAGGGTGTCAGAGACTATCCCACTGTCCCCTTCCCTGCTGCGGGTCTGGGGACGGTGCCTGCACAGCCTCTGCCCTCTGTGAGCTTCCTCCATGTCCCAGCTCACACACAGAGATGGCTGTGTCCTGCTGTCACCAGGCCTGCCCTTCTACCTACTTCAATGGCAAAATGTTTCCCAGGCTGACCCTGCTTCTGGAAGGAAGTGTGTGTGGAGTGTGATCTATGGGATTGCTAGTTGAGTTTTTTTAAATAGTATTTTCTGTGCTGAAACAAGCTCATTAGGTTTTTTGACTGTTCTGACTATCTGGCCACGGCCATGATTATTCTTTGGCATCTCTGCCCTTGTTGAAAATGCATATTTTTAAGTTTTCCATGTTTCCTATCTTCCCAGTGCCTGACTTGGAACCTGCTGTTCCTACATAAACACACACGGTCCTGCTGGTTCAGATGGGCTGATTCTCCTAATTTTGTCATTGCTGTGAACCTGAATGAAGTTTTGTGAGGTGAAATGCATCCCATGCAGATCCAGAGTCACGAGTGTTGTGCTTGGCCTTTCCCCATTTAAAAACTCAGTGTTCTGACCAGAGAACATTTTGGCTGTGCCAGCTGTGACCCTGGTAGGAAACCTCAGCCCAGCATCTGCCTGAGGGGACAGATGGCTCACTCTGGGCTGCTCTGGGCTAGTGGCAGGTTGGAGGGTTTGGCAGAGGACGTGTCCCACAGGTGGGATCTTGGTGTCATTGTGCAGAGGTTCCATCAGCAGGGTGGCTGAACCAGCAGAGGACCATACATCCCCTCACCCTCAAAGGGAGAGAAAGCCCTTGGCCTCCCAGCTGTCAGGTTGTCAGTAACAGCCTTTCCCTTCCCATGTGTAGGAGCTGGAGGACTGAAGGGTTGGGATGTGGCTTTCCTAGAGTTGCAGGATTAGGCCATGGGAAAGAGGGAGCTTGAACCTTCTACCCTCAGCTTCTGCTCCAGTGCTTAGAGCTGTGTTGAGTAGCATGACCTCTACTTGAAGGGCTTAGAGAACTGTGCTGGTAAACAAACTGCCTTGGGTTGGCTCAGGCACTGTCCTCAGAGTAAACTCTGGCATTTCACCTCTCCGGTATGTTGCCCTGTGTCACCTCGACAAGGAGAAGAGCTTGTCAGAGAGGTGAAGCATCTCTTGTCCCTTGTAATCCCTGGCTGCTTGAAATTGTAATCTGTTTATCTGAGCAGCCCTGGCTGCCCCGAAGGGGAGCAGGGAATGGGGGCCAGCACTGGGGCAGCTCTGGCTGAGTCTGTGCAGAGGTGAGGGGGAAGGGGATGATGTGGAGGGGATGGCAGGGCCCAGGCAAGAAGGTGTGTGGGACTGGCAGGACTCTGTGCTTGTCCTCGGGTGAAAAACAGCATCAGTCGGGTGAATGTACTCACCCTCTTTATTGGCATAGTTTCCCCTCATATGGTTCAAAATCAAGAGAGCAGTGAACTACTGAGCAGTGTGGGGAAACAAAAATAGTTAAAAAATCCCACCCTAAAGACATGACAGCACTCCCCATCCCTCATTTGCCAGAGAAAATCCTGCCTGATTTCTCCCAGCCACGTCAGCTCCCAGCTATGACAGCTATCTCATCCTTTTGGCAGGGCTGCTCGGTGGAGCAGCCCCGGCTCCAAAATGCAACGGGAAGAGATGTAAACAGAGGGGAAGCTGGAAATACTGAAGCTGGCTGCTTGGGGTGGCTGCTCGGGGTGGGCGTGCAGGTACGGGGCTGCTGGGGGTGTTCTGACCCCAGGGTTGGAGTGATCCTCGGTGCTAGGAGTGCCCAAGGGATGTGTCCCGGGGAGCTCCAAAGCCTCTGCAACCCCGGGTGGTGCTGAGGGGCAGCTTTGCCGTGCAGGAAAGCAAATCACACGGTTTTGTCTCCTTTTTCCTGCCCGGTGGCTTTTCTCAGTGAGACATAGACCTGACTTTAACTCCTCTCTCTTTATTCCCCCAGATCATGATTGAGTTCTGCCCGGGCGGGGCGGTGGATGCCACCATGCTGGGTGAGTGCAGCGCCGGTGCCGGGCTCTACTCTGTGCCCAGGGCGATGCCGAAAGCATTTCCACCCTTTTGGCACATTCCCAGGGGCTCCTTCAGACAGATGGCAGGCATGGGTGCCCCAGCTCCTCCAGCTGCCCTTTCTCTCCCATGAGTTTGCCTATTTTCATACCTGGAGCAGAAGGTGTGGCAGCCCTGGGGTATTTTTTGAGCTACTTTAATGTCCTTTTGTGGTTTAAATGCTGCTGGGATTAGCAGATCACGAGGCATGGGGAGAAGGAAGAGTCTGGCTGGAGGGGAAAGATGATTTTAAATATTTATCTGCTGGGGGCACCAGGTGCTTGGGATCCAGTTCCCACAGCTTCCTGAGAAGGGTAGCAGGGCTGAGATGTTTAATCTGGGTGTCTGTCATGATGAATATCCCAAGATCTTTTTGCTGACTTCCCCGTATGGTATCAGTCATCTCGTGAAGCAGCAGAGCATCTAATAAACTGCAGTTTGCAGTAATCCCAGGAATCTTCCCGTTTTTAACTCTTCCCTTTCACACAGAGGGAGCTGCTGGACCAGCAGTGTGTGGGTGTAGCCCAAAACAGCCCTGGCTGATGCTACAGCCCCTCTGTGCCAGGGCTGTATGGACCCCGGGGCAGGGGGGGTGGCATCCCCTCTGCACAGAGAATGGGATGCTCTGACATCTTGCCTGGAGCCCCTTGGACACAGCCATAACTCCCTGGGGGTTACTCCCTTTCAGCTCTGTTATTTCTAAAGGCCTCGCTTTCTATTTATCCCCAGTAGCCAAATTTGTCATCTCTGATTCAGCCCTTAAACCTTGGCCCTCCTTTAGGGAACTTCTTTAAAGCAGGTCCAAATCCCTGCATGAAAAACTACATTTTCTAAAGCGCTGGAGAAATTATGCCTTCCCCATGGAAAACCTCAACAGGTTTGGGGCTTTTTACCCATCTCTTGGGACATAGAAATCCCCCTGAGCATTGGTGGGTCTGTGACCGTGGCAGTCCGTTTGTGGAGGACCTGGGAAGGGGCAGCATAGGGAAACCCTGAGCAAATGGGCTGGCTATAGCACTGTCACCCCCAGGGGAGGGACAGGAGGAGCTGTGAGTTGGAGCTCAGGAATGTTCCCAGCATTAGTAAATTCAGAGTTGCTGAATGCTGGCTAGTTCTACCTCCCCATCCCCACCAGCAACTGGTGTTTTCCCATTGAAATCGTTTGTACAAAGCCTGTGGCCCACTGCACCTTGCTTTTGCCAGATGCTCTAGGGAAAACAAAAATAATCAGCTTCCCCCAGAGGAAGGGAGATCTTGGTGAGGAAGAGGAGGAAAAAAAGTGGCTGACCCAGCATCCCCCAGCCTGTGGCTGAGATCCTCACTCTGAATCTGTTGCAGTTGCTGGGATCCCTCCCTCAGCCCCCATCCCGGCCATGCAGTTTTGCATTTGGTGCTGTATAAGGCTGGGTCTGCTCTGCCTCACGCTCAGAGATGCTGGAGGAGGGATCTGCAGTGCAAATTGCTTGCAGAGGGAGGGAGGGAAGCTCAGGAGATGCTAACCATCTGGAAGTTTGATGGTTCGCAGAGCTGTCGCCTTGGAAAAACAGTCTCGGATGGTGGAGGTGTCCCAGCAGAGCTCAGCAGGGAGGGCACACCAGTGATTGCATGTCTCTGCAAGCATCAGAAATAGAATCAGAGAATCACAGAATATCCTGAGTCAGAGGATATCCACGAGGATCATCAAAATCCAACTTGTGGCCCTGAATAGGACAGCCCCAAGAATCCCACCATGTGCCTTGAGAACATTGTCCAAACTCTCCTTGAACTCTGGGGCAGACAGCAGGGTGTGAACTGGTGCACTCATACCCAGGGCTACCCAAAAAAACAGCTCAGAGCAGTGGGTAGGGACAACCCTACCCTTCCCTTTGGGAAGTGGCATGTCTCTCATGGGGTATAGGGAGGTAGAGTGCATCTCCATGGCAGGGATAGCTCCCTGGGGAATGAGAACATGGCTTTGTATGGAGCTCCTGGGTGTTCGTGCCTGTGTTTGACCCTGCTGCTTGCAGCCAAGTTCAGCCCCCTCCTCTTTACAGCAGCTGGGCAAGACCCAACTTGTGTGCAAGGACCTGTTTCCCAAACTGTCAGGGAACTTGCAGTTCAGACCCCCATCACAGGCATGCCTGGTTCCCCCTACTTGTCCCCCTTATCCTCTGTTCCAGAGCCAAATGCCTCAGCTGTACATTCCCAGGAGGGAGCTATAAACCAGCAGCTCCAAGAGTCGGGCATTCTGCTGCAAGTGCTGGCTTAGGGAATAAATTACCTTAACAAGCTCTATTTGCATTGTCTCCTGCTGCTCTGACAAATGGACAGTGGTTTTTCAATGGTCTGCCGGGTAACCTGTGCCTTCCTGCTGCTCAGGTGGAGCATTGCTATCCCTGCCCTGTTTAACATCCCTCTCCCTCCCCGCAGAGCTGGACCGAGGCCTGACTGAGCCTCAGATCCAAGTGATTTGCCGCCAGATGTTGGAAGCCCTCCATTACCTCCACAGCAAAAAGATCATCCACCGGGACCTGAAGGCTGGGAACGTGCTCCTCACCCAGGATGGGGACATCAAGCTCGGTGAGCTGCCTGCAAAGCACTTCCTTGGCCAAGCTCCCTGAGAGAGCAGCTGTGGGTGATGGTGCTGCTTGGGGCCGTTCCATGCTACACCCAGGACAGCCACGTGCTGCTGGAGCTGGATTGTAGTATTTGGCTGTGCCTGAGTGGAGGGGGATTGAGGGATGCTGCCCTGCCTGTGGGACATCACTGCTTGTCTGCTGGTTTAGAGGTGCAGGCAGGAGGATGGGAAGTCTTTGTTCCATGGGAGGCAAAATGTGCCGAGGCTCCCCAAGCCACAGCCATGCTTGGGCTCTTGATGGATTTTTATTGCATGAATTTTTTTAATCCCTTTTGAACTTGATTTTTGTGCTTCTTGGCCTGCTGAGCATCCTGTGCAGGGTGCCAGTTGGCAGCGCTGGGAGCTGGAAGAATTCCTCTTATCTGCAGAGCAGGTTTGGTGGTGACAGGGTGAGTTTTGCCAAAGGGTTGCTTTGCCAACTCGCTATGGGTTTGAGTTAAATTGGCATCCAGCAACCTGCTGGGGGATGAGAAGGTAGATTTGTCTGTATGAACTGGTCAGAAAGGTACAGATCTCCACTGGATTCTCATGAGGGGTGCCAGCAGCTGTTGGGTGTTCTTGGGACGTGTCTGTGAGTATTGATGGAGACCAGCCAGACTGGGAATAGAGAAACTTTCCTGTGAGCCATTTACTTCACTGTAGAAACACTGCTGGCTTGGCCCAGGGGTGACCTACTGTCAGGGACACCCTGAGCTCAGGATGCAGATGGGTAACAGCTCCTCCAGCTGTTATCAGGGCTGTCTCGGAGAGCAAACTCACCTGGGATGGGCTCAGTACCCTTTACTGGTCTTCTGATTTGATTTGGGATGCGTGGACTTTGGCAGCTCTCAACAGAAGGGACAGAATCAAGGAGAGGCATCATGCAGTGGCTGCTGTGCACAGGGCGGAAGGGAAAGAAGGAACGTAACAGCACTTTGGGTTTTCTGGTGTAAAATGAGACTTTTTGTTATGAAATAGCAGTTCTGAAAGTATCTGCTTTTGTTTGCAGAAGAGATCTTAACTTCCTTCTAGATGTCTAAGGTTTGGCAGGGGTGGCTTGTCATGCCCCTGCCTTACAGTACGTAGGAGAGGAGGGTTCTGGGGTTCATGGACCCACAACCAAATTTAATTTCTGATGCTCAATTGAGAGGGCATAGCACACTGTATCGTGTTCTTGCCTTATATGAATGTTTACTTTTCAATCTGCGTTTCAGCCAAGTGTGCTAATTCAGAGGGATCTTTTAGTTTTCCTACGGCATCTAATGTTACTGCTCTTTGCAGCTGACTTTGGAGTGTCTGCCAAAAACATGAAAACCTTGCAGAAGCGAGACTCTTTCATTGGGACCCCTTACTGGTGAGTGACCTGCTTGTTATGAACCGTGTGTCCATGAGGAGCTTCACTCCTCTGAAAATCAGGCTTGCCAGAAGTGGGGAGCTCATGGCCTTTGGGATGTGTTGGTGCCTTACCACGGGTGGGAGGACTTCTACAAGGAGTCGTGGCTGCTACATCTGCGTGTGCAAGGGTTTTGGCTGCCTGAACGGAGCCGTGAGCGGCCTCGGTGGTGCGGGAGCACTGCGTAGTGTCACGGTGCCCCGGGCCGGCCGAGGCTTGGCAGAGCAAAGGGACACACGTGTGCTCGCGTGTGTGCTCTCCCTGCTCCCCCACCCCCGGGGCTGGGGTGGGCTTTGGAGCAACTCCAAGCACATGGGAACGACTGCTCGCTCCAGAAACACAACCTCTAAATCACCCGACTTGCTGAAGGAATGGAATCGCGAGGATTAATTTATTGTCTGAAGCAACATCCGCGCCAGATGTCAATGGCCTGGGGGTTTCCATGGGCTGTCTCCGTGTCTGTGGAAGAGGGAGGGGGTTGGACCCCTTAGAAAAGATGCTGCTGCTTCTGAAACCCGGAGCTAGGAGGAAAGGCTGTTTTTATGCGATGCTGTGGATTACTTAAAGCCTTTAATTGCTGCTGCGAGGCTGACGCTGTGTGGCAGTGGTGTCATCCCCGCCCATGCCTGCTCCTTGCTCTGCCCCTTGCAGGATGGCCCCGGAGGTGGTGATGTGCGAGACCATGAAGGACACTCCGTACGACTACAAGGCAGACATCTGGTCCCTGGGGATCACACTGATCGAAATGGCCCAGATTGAGCCGCCCCACCACGAGCTCAACCCCATGAGAGTCCTGCTGAAGATCGCCAAGTCCGACCCCCCCACGCTCAGCTGCCCTTCCAAATGGTGAGGGCTTTGGGCCAGCAGAGGGCAGGTTTACCAACTTAAAGAGAGAAAAAAACCCAGTCATTTATAGCAGTTTTGTTTAATTTGAGAGCCCAATGTAGAATTCCAGCTGTATTTTAGGTCCAGCTGTATGTTAGGGGCTCCGAAGGCACTGCTGGCTCAGGGTAGACTCTCAGAGTGTGCTGACAGCGTGAAGGCAGCAAAAAGGGAGCTGCTGCTCACCCACAGCCCCCCCTGATGTGAGGGTGATCCCTTGGCTGTTTTCGAAACCTCCCGTGTGTACCAAAGGCAGATTTTTCTCTAAACCTGATGGCTAAGGGCTCCAGAATTTCTTTCCTGGAGTCTGGAAAGCCAGTTCTGTGTTTGAAAGTAAACCAATCAGTTAATTTTTTTTTATTTATTTATTTTTACATCATTATAAAACCTGCTGTGTGAAAGCCAGTAGCAAAATACTGGGAGAGCACTGGAGTCACAAGCATTGTCACAGTGGTGCAGGCAGGACCCCACCGCTAAAGTCCAGCAGGCAGGGTGGGAATGCTTCCTCTGGAGCTGCTCCAAAGCCAGAAGCAGATCAGGGACGTTCTCTGGATCGCAGAGCTGTGCTTTGCAGGCTGAGGGTGCCCTCCTATGGGGTTCCTGGTCCTTCACAGCCATCGTTTCCCAGTGTGGCTGTGGGGCTGACTCCTGGAACATCCTTGTCCACAAGCAGCTCCAGTGATGGGCTCCCTTTGGAGAGTACCTGCTGGTGTCCTCTCCTGCCTCTGCCTTGGCCCTGGGGAGCAGTGGCTGGGGCTCAGTCCCCACCATCTGTTGCCATCACAAGTAAGGGAAATCTAGTCCCTCACTTGGCCACTTTGATGGTTCACTTACAAATAATCAGAATAACTGAGCATTGGGTTTCCCATGGGAGTGCAGTGGGAATTATGGACAGCTGCAAGCTGGGACATAATCTGGAAGAAGAATCAAGCAGACCCCCATGGCATTCAAGGCCTTTCTGCCTCCTGAGCTTCTCACCAACAACTGTGTTTTCAGGTCCCTGGAGTTCAGAGACTTCCTGAAGAAGGCGCTGGACAAGAACCCAGAGACCCGACCCAGTGCTGCCCAGCTGCTGGAGGTAGGAACTGGCACCAGCCCCTGGTCTGGGTCTGTGGCCCCAGACTGGTTTCAGATGATTTTTGTCTTATTTAGAAAGTTCATAGTACTTTTCAGCCACTAAAATGCTCCAAAAAGGATCAGCAATGTTTTTCCCCTTGGAGCAAACAGCGGAGCCCCTATGGACACCAGCTGGAATAGAAATGGTTCCTGTTGCCTAAAAACATTCATCTGGCAACCAGCTTGGGTGATACCTGGTTATCCCAAATCTAAATTCAACTCCTGTCTTTTCCTCCTGTCCCTTCTCAAAATAATAGCAAAAACCTGGAAAGTGCTTTTCTGTGCTGAATGCAGATCTCTCACCCTGCAGCAGTGTCTGCACACTCCCATCCATGCTGGAGTCCCTGAGAGACCTGAGGGACTCCACAGCCTTTTGCTGAAACTCAACACAAACACCCCGCTGTGTGCACTGAGTGATTCCAGCCTGAATTCAATTAAACCTTCCCCCGGGCTCTGTTTGCACCCAGGGATCCTGCAGACTGGCTCTTGCCCTGCTCCTGCTGGCATTCTGTGGGCTCGGACATGGAGCTCAGTGTGGGGAGGGGGAATGTCCCCTTGTTTAATTCAGCTGGTGCTTTTGTGGGGGGGATGTTGACATAAAGCAGCTTTGCAGAGCACCAGGCTCTGAGCATCTGTGTGCAGAGTGTGTGTTTAACCCCAGCACCACGTTCTCTCTTCATCTCCCTCATGCCTGTCTGTACATTCAGCGGGGGTTTGAGCCCGGTGACGCTGGAAAGAACCACATCCTCAGGTCTCTGCAGTTGTTTTAAAGCAAGAGGTGGTCCTTGCCAGGACCGTCACTTGGCCACGAGCTCACAAGGTCTGTTTTTGGCCACCTCACGTGCACTGTGCTTGGTTTTCAGCATCCCTTCGTCAGCAAGGTGACCAGCAACCGGGCCCTGCGCGAGCTGGTGGCCGAGGCCAAGGCTGAGGTGATGGAGGAGATTGAAGAGAGCCGGGATGAAGCAGAAGAGGATGACTCGTCGGAGTCTGCCTCGGTGAGCGCTCCTGGCATCGTGCTGGCAAGTTTGCCAGTGTGGCTGCAGTGGGAGAAAGAGCTCAGCAGGCTGAGTTTACACCCGTTTTGAGCCCCATCAGGGGGAGGCAAAATGGTTGCTTGGCCAGGGAGGGGCTGTTTTTCCGTGGCTGCCAAGGACATGGAGAAACAATGATACTGGAGGGTGGCCCAGTGCCCACTCACAGGAAGGGCTTAAAAAGAAAAAAAATATATAGGCCCTGATAGAGGCTGGAAAAGCTGGACAGATCTGCCCCTGAGCTGGGCTTTTTGAAGAGGACATCTCAAAGCTGCCTGCGTAGCCTTGCTGGGGGACATGCCTCGACCTCCCTCCTCTGTGGCACAGGGTAGTGATTGATCCATAATGGAGATAGCCATGGGAAAAAAGTGTTTGATGTGGCAACTCCTAGGCTGCCTCTTCAGAGTGTGCAGATTCTGGAGTTTTTTCACCATGCTTTTTCCTTCCAGATAGTGTCCATAGTCCTTGGGGCCACAAACCTGGAGAAAGTAGTATCTCAGGGCAGATGTCCTTAAAGGGAAGATTTTCTCCCAGTAACTCTTGAGCTGCATGTGGCTTTGATCTGGAGTGTAGGGACTTACCGGCCTTGCAGTTTTGTTAAGTGTGGTGCCAAACCCAACATCTTCCCTTCCCTGCCTTTCCAGCCCCCTGGTAAGCACAAGCGGGACCCCTCTGAGGCGAGTCAGCTGAGTTTTGATGGGGAGAAGCGTCCAGACTCTTCCTTGCCCAAAGCAGTGAACGGGTCTGTGGGGACTGGCAAGGACACCACCGATGCACAGAGTGATAAAGTCTTAGATGAAGGGATAAGCAGTGACAACAACAAACTGGAGAACAGCCACTCCACAAAAACCCCCGCCAGCTCTGCCACCTCGGCCGCCCAGGACAAGCCAGACATCATCTTGCAGCCTGGACATTTGGGTAACTCAACAGAGGGGAACAAGCAGCCCCGGGCAGGCAGCAAGGAGCGGAAGAGCATTGGGGAGCGACCGGAGAGCAGCCACCTGGAGAACTTCACAGAGGAGAAACTTGTCAACGGGAGCTTGGATCCCCCGGCTCCGTTACCTGGCAGCCGGTCCAAAGGGGACTCAGATTCTGGCAGCACTTCAGCCTCTGAGAGCATGGACCTCACCATCTCCTTATCTGCTGACCTGTCCCTCAACAGGGAAAGTGGCTCCATCTCCCTGAAGGTGAGAGTGGTGGGCACGGGGTGTTGGAGGACACAGGGCTAACAAGGAGGAAGGAGGCCCTTCTCTAGGAAAGCCTTCAGCAGTGTGTTTTTCCTGTCTATGAATTCGCTGTCCCACCTGGTCTCAGGCCAGCACAGCACATACTGCTGGGTGAAGCTGTGCCATGGGGACATGGCTTTGTCCTGAAGTGAAGGAGAAGCTCTTGGTGGAGCTGCTGCAGGGTTATGTGTCCTCTTCTGTCCCAGGTCACTGATATCTAATGGAAGTCTGATGTTTTGTAACTATTTTTGGGCCCTAAGAAGCGTGAAGTAACCATGCCACTCTCCTGACTGTGTATGACTATGCAAGTGTGAAACCCCAGATGTGATTTCCTGAACTTTGTCCATAGCCCATCACTCTGCTGCTCTTTCCTAGAACACCTGGCCCCAGGAGAAAGTTCATTTGAGCTTGTGCCACTCTCAGTTTTTCCAACCTGCCATACATCTGGCCTGGTTTGTGTCAGCAGTGCCTTGCACAGAGACCTCCCAGGCTTCTTGGCTTTTGCTAAAGCTTTCTGGAGGCTGGGAATGCTTGTGAGCCAGAACTGGCCAGGTCAGCATGGCTTAGAGGATGAGGAAAAATAATGAATGGTATTTGCTGAGCTTCGGGAGAAGAAATGTTGTGACTTGAGGGGGCAGAGTGATGTGTTGCACAAGATCTTTATCAAGTTGCCTGCATGAGTGATGGCTTCCCAGCACAGAAATGTGCCAGGAAACCACTCTCAGCAAAACATTCCTCCCCTCCTGCCTCCTGCTGTGACCACAAGAGCCAACATCCCCCTCAGGAGCCTGCAATCAGTGTGGTTCCCTGATGGCAGAAATGTGATGCTCTTGCATAGCAATTTACCCCTTTCCCAGGATACCTGGTCTCCTTGGGGCCAGCCAAAGAGGAATATCATGCCACACATGGAATTCTTCTCCTCAGTTGGTCCCACAGAGGGGGAAAGGAGTTTTTTGGGTTTTACAGGGAGTAAGCCATGAAGAGGGAATCATGTTAGATCATGATTTAGCTGGACACAGTGAGAAAGGCTCTTTGGGTGCTGGGTTGTGTCTCTTCCGGGTCACGTTTCTGCAAGGTGGTAGCAAAGCTGTGCAGCTGGAGTCTCCAAATGGGCCGATGATTTGTGCTCCACGTGGTTTCCTTGTGTGTGTTCTTCATGAACAAACGGCCTCAAAATTGCTCTGAGGCTTCCAGCTGTTGCATCCCATGCAACAAGCCGGGGAGCCGCTTCATGGCCTCCTCCTTTCCCTCCCTTGCTGAACTCAGGATTCCCGGATGCACAAGAAGACGCTGAAACGCACCCGCAAGTTCGTTGTGGATGGAGTGGAGGTCAGTGTCACCACCTCGAAGATCATCAGTGAGGATGAAAAGAAGGATGAAGAAATGAGATTTCTCAGGCAAGTGGGTCACTGGGATGGAGGGAGGTCAGGGCACTGAGCCAGGGTAGGGTTTTCTTCTCTGCAGGCTAATCCAGGAATGACCTAAAGTGTTCTCATTTCCCATCTTTGTTCCACTTGGACAGGACAGCTGTCCAGTGTGGACATCACTTCCTTTAGCTTTTCCTTGGCTGGCACAGGGCTTGCTGTGCCACTAAGCTGACCTCTGTTCACATGCAGGGCAAGGATGGAGTGAGATGTGACAAGGGAAGCTTGTGCTGTAGCTGGCTCTGTCCTTTGGGGGTGACTGAATGTGTTTCCAGGGCTGGAGATGCCTGGCTTAACGGAAATAAGCACAGAAATCTTCTCAAGATGCTTCTTTTCCTTTTGTTTCTTGTACCTCCTCAGACTTCATTAACAGAAAGGCCAAGGGAGTTGTAAACTCCTCGAGCATCATTTAATATTCATGGGAGTATCCTCCCTGCTTAATCCTTTATGACTTCTTCACAGATCTTACAGCTTTCAAACCTCCACGACCTATTCTAGAAAAGAGGAACTGCTGTTTCTAGCACTGGAATTAAAAGGTCCTTAAAATAATTAAAATACAAATTGTTTTGTTTGATGCCCTATTCTAGGCTCCCTTGTGCTGCTCTCAGGGACTCCCCAAGAGTATAATTTGTCCCAAGCACTTTGTGTCCCTGTGGCAGCCTTATTCCTAGGCCCCAATATCAGATCTGTGCAGAAGCTCATCAGCTATTAATTTTTGTGTGAGAAGAGCATGTAACCCCACAATAAAACAAGGGGAACACGTCTACGAGAGCACAGGGAATTTCTGGGTACAGCTTTCAGGGAATCATGGAAAAACAGAATGGTTTAGGCTCAAAGACAACCCTCTGAGCAGAGGCTGCCTTTCACTGGGTATGAAGCTGGATGAGGGGAGTGATGCAATGTTATGATGGATAGGTCAGAAATTGGCAAAACTGCTCTTTCTGCCACCCAGGTGTGAGCCAGAACTGATGCAGAGCGTAGAGGCCAGGCCAGAGCAGCACCAGCTTAGCCTCAGCTTTGTTTTGAAAATCAGGGAGTCCTAACCCAGCTGGCAGAATGGGTATTTTGGGTGCTGGTTGGGGCAGCAGTGACTGCAGAATCAACTTAGGAGCTTTGACAGGGCTTGTTTGAGAAGCTGTGAATGCTAATAAGCCTTACCTGTGAAAGCTGATGGTTTTCCCAGCAGTTCCCATAATTAGCATCCTGCTTCCTCACAGCGTCACAGAGCCTGAGAGCACATCAGTCAGGTGGCATTTACCTCCTACCTGTGCTCAAAGCAAATGGCAGGATCCTACAGGATGGCTGTGCTGGCTTCCATTCCCTGCTGAGGTGCTCTGGCCTTTTATTCTGCCATCTCTGCTCACCCACATGCCTCTGCACTTGTCTGACTCTGTATTTTTCTCTCTCTCTCCGTTTTAACCCTCTGCAGGCGCCAGGAGCTGCGGGAGCTGCGTCTCCTTCAGAAGGAGGAGCACCGAAACCAGGCCCAGCTCAACAACAAGCACCAGCTGCAGCTGGAGCAGATGCTCCGGCGCTTCGAGCAAGAAATGATGGTACTTGAGGGGAAGCTCCTGGGAATAAGCTGGTTTGACTTCTCTGTGGGTGCCCTGCAAACCTCCACGCAGAGTGATGCTCTCCGAGTTGCAACCACCTTGGGGTATCACATCCAGAGGGAGCAGAAATGTTAAGGAACCCCTTTGGAATGTGAAGCATGGGATGCCCTGTGGAGGATGGAGGCTTTTTTGGGCATTAAGCACAAGTGTTCTGCAGCTTGGGAAGCACTGATGGCCTTTGCCTGGTAGGGTGTTGCAGGGGGAAGGGCTGTTATGGATTTATCCTCTTTAATGACATTTTCTTGTATGTCTGTTCATGGCTACTTTAAGAAACAGTTTATTGTCCCATTGTATTCCATAGGACAAAATCCTTTAAATGTGAAAGGAATGTGGCCAAATGTGACAGCAGGAAATCTGGCAGGCCTGTGAGTGTAAAATGAATAAAGATAAACTGGGCTCACAGATTCAGTCCCTCCATGGCCAGCTTCTGTTTAAGTACACAGAATGGTTTGGGTTGGAAGGGACCTTAAAGATCATCTCATTCCAACACCTCTGCCATGGGCAGGGACACCTTCCACTAGACCAGGTTGCTGCAAACCCCATCCAACCTGGCCTTGGACACTTCCAGGGATGGGGCTGCCACAGCTTCTCTGGGCAACCTGTGTCAGGGCCTCACCACTCTCACAGGGAAGAATTTCTTCCATGTATCTAACTAAAATTTCCCCACTTGCAGGGGAGCCCCTTTAAAAGATGGCTCAGGAAAGCTTTAAATACCTCTCTATTAATCTACCATACGTAGTCCTGCAAGCTCCATCCCCTCACGGAAGGCTGGGAGCCCTCACTTATTCCTGGGCTCTGCTGTATTTCTGCAGTCTTGCTGTGCCATATCTGTGAATGCCCATCTTGACAAATCACTTTTCATTTGTGGGATTTATTATCACATGCAGTGATCTGTGCAACACCCCCAAACCTGCTTCCTTTACTCTTTCCCCGGGGCAACCTGCTCTTGTTGACTCCTGGATGGTCCATCCCTGTGAGCTGCCGGCAGGGAGAGATCGGACACAAGGACGCTGTTGGAGCACAGAACCTCAAACTTGGAAACGCTTGCAGAAAAAGAACTGTTCTGCTTGAGCCAATGTTTGCTCAGGACCTTGGGTCCCAGTGGGATGTTGTAAATCAGGACATAAGCAGGAGAAAGGCTTGAGGTGCATCAGTGCCAGAACAAGTTCAAAAATAATTAAAGTGCTGATGCTAGAGCTGGCTCTGCCCTGTGTACTTTGCGGGGTGTTACTCAGAAATTTCCCTCCTCTCTGTTCAGTAAAGAGGCTCAATGGCTCAATCCATGCAAGAACAATCCCCCACCTCTTTCTTTTCTTCTTTTTTTTTATCCCCACTTTTTCTTTTTCAACTTTTGGAAGGAAACAAAGTGGAGAGGAGGCTGAAGTTGACCTCTGTTTCTTTTGTTCCATTCCCATACAGGCAAAGAAGAAGTTCTATGACACAGAACTGGAAAACCTGGAACGGCAGCAGAAGCAGCAGATTGAGAAGATGGAACAAGATCACTCCCTGCGCCGGCGGGAGGAGGCCAAGCGCATTCGTCTGGAGCAGGAGCGGGACCATGTCAAATTCCTGGAGCATCTGAAGCAGATGAAGAAGGAGGTAAAAATAGGGATAGGAGGCAGGAAAGCTGGTTTCCTGCATTTCTTTCTTCCAGGAAAGCTTCAGAATTTCTCCATGGCACGGCTTGAGAGGGAAGCAGTTGTGTTGGTGTTTTAGCAGGAAGCTCTTGCTTTTCTTTGGCATATTTGGGTGTTTCCTGAGGTGCAGCTGTGCAGTGACATTAGGTGGGGTTGTTCTTGGCCTAGAATTACCTGCAGATAAATCTCATTTCCCTCCCTAAAGGTCAAGAACGAGGTTGAGAAGCTGCCACGGCAACAGCGCAAAGGGAACATGAAGGCGAAGATGGATGATTTCACCCAGAAAAAACAAACCATGGTAAGGCTGAGAGAAGATTGCCACAACTCCAAGACTGGGAATTGCGTAGTAGACAGAAGCATCCTTCCTCTTTGGGGGACTGGCAGCTTCCAAAACACCACCAGATGCTTTTCAAGTTGCAGCAGAAGGAGGGCTCATGGTGGTACCGCTGATTTCTTCCAGGAACAGGAGTTCTTGGCCAAGCAGAAGGAGGACCTGGAGCAAGCCATGAAAAATATAACTGCCCAGAACAAAAGGGAGATCTGCGACAAGGAACGCGAGTGCCTGAACAAAAAGCAGCAGCTCATGAGAGGTGGGTGGCAAAGGCTGTAAAGGAGGAGAGGGAATGCTGTAACCATGGGTTAATCCAACGCTGGCTCTTCCCACGCAGCAGATGCTGTGACAGAGTTGCAAGCTGGCAGGATGGGATTTAGGAAAAAAACAGCCTTGCCAGATCCTGTCTAAATGTTTAACAATAATAATACTTAGCACTTGAATCTTCGAAGTGCTTTACAAATATGAACCAATTAGGCTTCATAATTGGAAGAAATGACTCTCCAATATGGTTTGCAACCAATTTCTCCTGGAAAACAGGAGGTGAATGATCACCCCCCACATCTGTTGCACTGCTCACGTGTGTAGGGATCTCTTGAGCTTGGGATGCTTTGTGTGACCAAACTGAGGAACCAGGGTGGGTTGTCTCCTAACCCTCCTCCTTTCCACAGATCGGGAGGCTTGCATCTGGGATCTTGAAGAGCGTCAGCAACAGGAGAAACACCAGCTTGTCAAGCAGCAGCTGAAGGACCAGTATTTCCTCCAGAGGCATGAGTTGCTCCGGAAGCACGAGAAGGTGAAGACTTAGCACCTTCCTACACTGGTGCGGGTCAACAAAGCATCTGGGTGTCCCTGGGTGTTTCCCTTCCAGGCTGTAAGTGGGTAAAGTTGGGTTAGGAGTTAAGGGACTTGGACATTATTAGCGAAAAGGGACCAGAATAATGCTCGTGTCAGCCTTCTTGTTTGGGGCATGTATTCTGTGCTGCGTGCTTTTAATGTGCAAAGAGCAGTTGTGAATTTTGGGGGCTTTTCTGAAAATCTGTCACTGTCTGGTATTTGTCAGGGTTTATTCCTAGAGCAGTGAGTGAAGACTGGCACGTTCCTTCCAGCACTCTTGTCCTCTGCTTTCACAGCATGTTCAGTAGCTGCCCTCACCTCTTGTGGAGCTGTCAGTCACCAGCCAGTTCCATGCTACTCCCAAATCTGCTCTCTGGATCTCTCTTTTCTCCTCAGCACTTTCTTGTTGGCCTGAGATGTCCCTCCTCCTCTGATACCTGTCTCTCTGCAGGAAAGGGAGCAAATGCAGCGATACAACCAGCGCATGTTAGAGCAGCTGAAAATTCGGCAGCAGCAGGAGAAAGCCCGGCTCCCCAAAATCCAGCGGAGCGAAGGGAAGACACGCATGGCCATGTACAAGAAGAGCCTTCACATCCACTCCAGCGGGAGCGCATCCGAGCAGCGGGAGAAGATAAAACAGGTCCGGTCTAGCAAAGGGCACCAGGATTGAGGTTTGGCTTGCGGGTGAAGTACTTCACTGGCCTGTTGGGGGAAAGGAAGTTGGAAAAAGGCGACTGTTCCTACTTCTAGCCCACTTCAGGATGTCAGATGCCTTTGCATTTGGGGCATTAGGTGTGGTTTTCAGCGCTGCTTCCATTGTGACTGGTGTTAGGAACATCCTCGGGGCTTTTCTTTCCTTCCTGTATAATAGTGCGAGCTGGCCAGCCCCTTAACCAGCTTCAGAGACCAGAGCAACTCTTCCAAATGGGCATCTGCTTTTCTCTTTTCTAGTTTGCTCTGCAGGAAGAGAAGAGGCAAAAAGCAGAGCGGCTGCACCAGCAGCAGAAACACGAGTCGCAAATGAAGGACATGCAGGCTCAGTGCGAGAGCAACACGAATGAGCTCCAGCACCTGCAGGTATCTGTCCCTCGTGGCTCTGTCTCCCAGAGCTCTCTGTGAAGTTCTAAGTCTCTTAAGAAGTGCCTGCAAAGAACTGTCAGTGAATGGGACCTGATGTCCCCTTGCTTTTGCCTTGAGAGGTTTTTGTGGCCATGTCTGAATGTGCCCTGGAGCTCAGAGCTCTGATTATCTCTGGCTGAGGCGAATCCTGTTTGACCACTGGATTGACAGTCCTGGCTGCTTGATGGGTGTTCTGTTTTGTGATCTTTTTTAGAATGAAAAGTGTCACCTCTTGATCGAGCACGAAACCCAGAAGCTGAAATCCCTGGATGAGAACCACAACCAGCACATGAAGGAGTGGCGAGACAAGTTGAGGCCACGGAAGAAGGTAATGCCTCCTTGGTGAGAGAAGGGTGTCCTGCTTGACTGGTTGGAGGGGACAGCATCCATAGCTCCAGAACAATCTCAAATACACCTCCTGTGTGTGTTCTCTGTTGCTTAAGGCCCTGGAGGATGAGCTGAACCAGAAGAAGCGTGAGCAGGAGATGTTCTTCAAGCTGAGCGAGGAGGCAGATGGACAGATGCCAGCATCCCCAACCAAACACGCCAAGTTCGTCCCTTTTAGCTCCTCAGAGAGCTTATAACATCTCACAGCTGGCAGGCCACCAGCTGGTACTGGCTGTGTCCTCCTGGGCTGCAGGTGGGCAACTTGGACTTGGAAGATCCTCTCGGCAGCCTCTTCTTAAAACAGCACCCTCCTGTCCCCTCACTCTGTCTGGGATAAATGGGACCCCTGAACTGTGGGATGCTGACTGGAAGTTGTGGTGGCTTTCCCAGGAGCTGGCCTGCTCAGCATGGCTCCAGTCTGGGAAGTGGGGCAGGACCCTTTCTGGATTGTACTTGCACTGTGAGCTGGATGTGTCGTCTCTCACGTGAGCCTGGTGCTCACCTGGCTGGACAGCTCAGACTGAAGCAATAACAACTCTGAACAGGACAAACAGGCCATGGCTCCTGCCCTCTGTGCAGGGGGTGTCACCCTCTCTCTCCACAGTGGCTGCTCCTTCTCCCAGTCCTCTGTAAGGACTCACCTGGGGCAGAGCAGCTTTGGCATTGTCTTAAGATAACCTTGGCCTCGAAGGCCCCCAACACTTGCCTTACACCACAGTGGATAGAAATCAGTGTGGTTTTGCTCAAGGGAGAGACAGAGATTTGGGGTTTTTTGCCTTTGAGTAAGGAGGGTTGGGTTTTTTTCTTCCTCTCTCACTGCATAGTCTGTATAGACTATGCAGAAAGGGGGCTGTTTGGATGTCCTCCCAAAGATCTTCTGCTTCTTCCTTTGCTGCGATCACTGGCACCGCAGACCCTCTGGCACCCAGCTAACACTGTCTTTTCAGGGACTGGATTAAGGTGTAATTAAACTGTTCAGCTGGCTGCAGGCTTTTGTCCTTAAAGAAGTGTATGTGCATGTGCAAAGGAGGAGGTTTGCAACAGTGGTGACACAGTGAAGTGCTTGTCATGGTCATGTACCTTTTGGTAAGGACAAGTGGGAGGCTGAAGAGTGTTATTGCCGGAGGTCTCATGGTCCCACATGTGCTTGAGACTTTTTTTTAAGTGTTCTATGTGTGGGGGCCATATGGGTCAGCCAGTCTGGCCTCTCTGCATCAGTGTTATGGGCAGAGCATCATTTGGAAGGAATAAAGCAGTCGTAAAACATGGGAAGAGGATATGTGAAGGCAGGTCATGGTGGTTTGTTACTCTCAGCATCACTTTGTCCACTGATGTATCATCTCCTTATGGTGTGCCACAGTTTCTTGGATGGTTCTCCTGGCTTTCAGCATGGACTCAGGCTGCAGAGTGGCAGAGCAGTGGCAGGTCCAGCCCTCTGTCCTTTCTGCTTCGTGGTAATGTGTCTCTTCACCTGCACCAGGCAGGGAGGGCTTGGCTGAGCTTCTGGGTAGGACTCAGAGCACAGACCTGGATAGGGGGTCAGAGACCTCACTGGCAGCACCTTCTTCTTTATACAACCCAAAGATGTAAAGTAGCACTTAAGTTTTTTTCTCTGTTCATCTCTGGACAGCACTGTTTGTTTTAAACCCACTTCCCAAGCAAGAAAAAAATGTCTCTGCTTAAAAAAGTTTGATTGTTTTTTTTTTTTTTAAAGTTATTTCAAAGTCTGAAATGTTCATTTAGAGACATACTGGCGTTTCAGGGAAAGGTGGTACGTGATGTGCTACACTTGTAGGTACCGAGCTGAAGGAGTCAGCCCCTGGGTCTTTAACTCTGTATCTGAGGTGTGCATTTCCTACCCATTTAGAGTTCCTAATACATATTTATAAGCTTCCTGCAAACTAGCAAGACTACATATATGTGGGCCATTCCAGTTTATTTCTGAATCCACACCAACAATGTCTCTGTTAATAAATAGGCAGGCTGCCTGCCCCATCTCCAAAAGCATGGACTGTGCCTTTCAGGTGTGACAGTGCCAGGTTGGGAGCTGATGTACAATTAACGAATGAGGGATGTTCCTGGACTAGGACAACGGGCTGGTTTGAGCCTTTTCATTGCATTAGAAATGTGTTACAGCAGCCCCATTGGTTTTGTTCCTGGTCCCGCTGGGGTCAGGCTGAGCTATTCTATGAAATGGTTGGTGTCACAGAAACCAGTACCTGGTGTACATGTCTTACATGTCTTGCAGAAGGATGTCCTGCAGCACACTGGTCACACGGTCACACTGAAGGGCACTGCTGCCTCCAGCTGCCTTCTCCACCAGCTTGGGGGAAATATCTTTCCTCATGTCTGTGAAATATCCAGAAAGTCTATTTCTGGGGCTCTTAAAGAGCTGATGCAATGCCCTGCATGGTAAATCAGTTGTCCCTTTCTCCAGTCCAGCTCATTTGCAGCCTAGGGCATACAACACAGTTTTGCTAACAGAGGGTAGGAATGGTTCTGTCTGCTGCCTTTTCCCTATTCTCTGTTTCCTTTCTGAGTGTGCCAGGGCTCTAATACCACCTTCTAGAAGGGGGCAGGGGAGCACATCATCTGATTGTCATGTTTACAGGATGGTGATATTTACACTCCTTTCGAATGAGGACATTTTTGTTGTTTCCTGTTCAGAAGGAACCACAGTTAAACCCAGCTTACCTTTGAGAGGGGATGGGATACCATTTTAAGAAATGTGGCTTTGAATAAAAAGGATTTTTTTTAATATTTTGTAAAGTGACTCCAGTGGGGCCACCACTATGATGTAAAGACCCCTCTAATAAAGTAACAAACTGAGAAACCTGGGCACGTTTCTGATTTTGTGTGTGAGGCTGTGGCCTCAGCACAGCTTTGCTTCTAGTCTGGGATTTGCTGATTTACGAAAACCCCCAGAGCCACTTCTGGCATTTGAACCTTGGAAGGCTGAACTTCCAGTTCTTTGAAATCACTCTAGAGACTCTCCTGCTGGGTGCTGCAGCTCCAGGGCAGGAACATGTTTGCAATGAGGCTGAAACGTAAAGCTGAAGCGAAGCAGCGATTCCCTCGATGACTTCGTTTGGTGTTAAGACGGTGCTGGGCTGACCCTGCTTGGTGAAGAGCGTGTATTGCACCCTGTCGTCTGAGCGCAAACCACTTGCGCATGGATTTTTCTTCCTATTTAATTATCTTGCCTGGCTTGAGCAAGAGATTTCAAGCAAATGCCTCAACTCCCTTGCTTTGGGGGGACAAGGAAGTCTCAGTGAAGCTTCTTGTCTCTTCCCACGTTGACCTCTGCTGGGGAGTGCTTGGGAAGCGTTACAGGACCGGGATGCAGACCATGTCTTCCCCTGTCAGGACAGGGGCAGACCTCTGCCTCCTCCCTCAGGTTGCTCAGAGGAGCTCCCACCACCTGTGTAACCAACCACAGGGCCTGTGTGGCCTTTGTTCTCTGCTCAGAGATTTTTACCTGCCAGTTTAATTATGATTTCTTTCAAGGACACACAGTGTGCAAGGGCAGATTTTACATGAGCCCATGGAGATGGTGTGGGTTCCCCCTCACTTTTGGAAGGTTGCTCCAGAGTCTGCCAACTTTCACCTTGGATTTCATGCAGGAAATGACCCTTTTACCAGTGTCCGCCATGGTAGGTAAAACTGCGGGATGTGAGTTCAGGTGAGGTGCTGAGAAGGAGATGGAGTTGTTACTGTAAGTTGTTAGTGGTGGGGTTTTAAACAGGCAGCACTGTGATGAGAGGACAAGCAAAGCCCGAGGGTGCCTATCTCCTTGCTCCACGAGATAGTAAGAAATGGAGTAGCTGAGGACACATAATTAGTCATCTTTGTTTATGTGTACCAGGACTGCACTGTCTCCTGGGACACACTGGCCTCACTCAATGCATCCCAGTGAAGCAGAGGATCTCATGGGAATATTTAACTTCATCTGCACGTCCTTGGCAGTGCCTGAGGGGAGCTTCAACCATGAGGATTCAACATACAAGTAGTGTAAGTATACCGTGTATTCCAGAAATAACTATTAGCTACCATTCTGTCCTGGTGCAATGCTGAAAAGAAAACAAAAGTAAAAATATTTCTTATTTTTAAAAAATGGAGATGACAGCCCTGAAAACTTATTGGTGCTGCAGCAGGTGTAGCATTCCCTGTGGTTTATATCCTGTCACATCTGGGCTCCAGACTCCTCTGAGCTGCCCAAGGGCTTTTGCAGCATTTGTGCTGTGATTGGGATGATAAAACTCTCAGGGGGGAGAAAAATCAGGGCAGGCAGGGAGAGTCATGAAGCTGGAGCTTGTACCTAACTCCCTTCCTCCTGTGACTGCATATGGGCTCCCTCCGCCGCTGCAGGAGGTGAGCAGTGCCATCAGCATGTCCTGCAAAAGTCACCTGCACCCTGTTAAGCCAAATGCTGTTCAGTGCTCTCCTGCTGCGCTGGCCACTGGTTTAATTCACCAAATGCCAAACTACCCAGGGCTTGAGGAAGCCCAGCTTCTCTGGGGGCTGTGGCTCTGCCTTGCTGATGGGGTTTGTTGTTGTTCCTCTCCTGGGTGGGATGGGGCTGGGTGCCAGCAGCATGTTGCCCTGCCACTCCACCGAGGACTCCCCTGGACCTGATTTCCAGGCTTGCAGGGGATGGAGGGGAGATGTTTGCTGCTCTTTCTCTTGCTCACTAGGTGGCATGACACTGAAGTGCCGGAGCTGAGCTGTCCTGTTGCACCAAAAGGATCGATCGCTCTTTTCCCTGGATTTGTCACTCTCTGTGGCACCCCTTTCACCAGATCTCTGCTTCTCATCAGGGTTTCAGCACTTTGTCTCCTGCTCCAGCATTATCCTTTGGAGTTATCCAGGTTCCCACTGCCCACTGTGTGCCAGGAAAGCCTTCCCCATTTGAGGGCTGAGCATCCCCCCCTTGGGGTCTGCTTGTCCCTGCTGCCATACCCCTGTGCAGGATGGGTACAACCTGCTGCCAGGCCTGCTGTGAGGGGTGGCATCCACACCATGCACCTAAAACCTGCAATACAGGGACCACAGCAGTGGAAAATTGTTCCTGGTGACAGCTAAGAATCAGTGAGATCCAGCCCCAGTGAAATGGTGGGAAACCACTGCCCTGCTGGGCTTTAGATAGAGATTTACCCTCTGTTGGGATAGGAGCATCATTTTTGACTAATCTTTTTGAGGCAGCTCAGGGAAGATGGATGCATTTGTTCTGTACACAGGGAGGACCAGGAACATTTAACCACATGGCACAAACTCCTAATTTTTAAATTGAACGGCAAGCAGCAATAGTGGGCTCTCCATGCCAGGGTGACTGCGGGTAGTGTTTCCTCTGCAGTTCAGGGCTGACAATGGGGCACTGCTTTCTCATTCCATTCCAACTCTGACACAGAGAAAATGTCAGAGACCACGCAGCTGTGCCCAAACAGGTGGTGCCTGCTTAGAGCCATGCAGAAACCCATTTGCACATCCAAGCTGATGGCTGGCTCTTCAGAAGTCATTTGCCCTCTTGCTTTACATTGCTCAGCTGATCCTGCCAGAGAGAAGGGAGAGTGCATGTGCTTGACACTTGAGTAGGTGGTGAGTTCTCTTGTCTAGTTATTTTATTTGGCTTAGCAACACTTTAGCCTCTGGTTAGGCAGCAGGAGGCGACTTGTTTCTCCTAAAACTCCACTCAGTTGCACCTATACCACCCAACCAATGTGCTGCTGCCAGACCTCTGCTGCTCCTGAATCCAGATATTAGGGTGTCCAGAGGTGTGGGTCGAGCATGACATTCCCAGGTCACTCACAAGCTCCTCATTTGGGCTCCCTTAGCAAACGTCTGGCAGTTTCCTGGACAAATTATCGAGGCACACTAGAGCCCAGGCATCTCCACAGTCACTTCCCAGCATGCCTCCCTCAGGAGGTGATCTGGTCAGCATGAAAAGCCACTCTGCACTCATCTCAACAGCACTCATCAGACTTGTTAATTAAACACAGGAGCCATTTTGCAGCATTAACTGTGACTGTCTCTGCTTGTTCCTGGGTGCTCATTAGCTGTCAGGCTGCAGCCGCTGCCTGGTGCTGTTGGGGCCCAGGAGCAAGGGAGTCCCTTCAGCAGGTCACAGTGCTGGGAAAGGCCATGCAGATGCTTATGTGCTGCTCTGCCTTAGTTTCTCCTTTTAGCATGTGAAGACCAACACCTGTTTCATTCCTCTCTCAATCTGCTTCTCTGATGTTCCACATCTCAGTGTGCACTCCTTCTCTTACCAACATGAGACATAGCTGCTTTGGATGTTTTCCTCACCATGCTTAGGAGGACCTCTGCATCTTTCAGGGCTTTTAAAACCAGTAAAACTCTCTGTTCCAGCCTGGACACAAAACATCAAAAGCTGCAGCTTTGCTGCCTGTTGGTGCTATTCCAGGCTGTTGATTAGCCTCAGCACCCCTCCTGAATGTCAGGGCTTTCCTGATGGGAGAAGGAAGGGAGGACTCTGCAGATCTACCTATGGCCTCCTGCCTGCCTGCCTTCACCACATGTTTGACTGAGGAGTGATGACTGGGGCAGGGATGGGAGCAATGTGCGAGTGGTCCACATGTAAACCAGCCCTGCATCTTCACATCAGGAGGCACCAGAAAGGTCATCAGTGGCATGATGTCCCCTTCAGACAGCCTAGCAACCTTCCTGCAGCCATCCCTGCAGGGGCACTGTGGGCTTGGGCTTTGTAGAGGGGGAGCAGGATGAAGATGAGCCCTTTGGGAGGGGCAATAAAGCACTGGCAACCTGCCTGTACCTCCATTAATTCTCTAGGGTGGTTGTAGCAAAGTTAATAGTGTTTAAAAAGAACGACATTTAAGGAGCCGCTAAGGAGCGAGATGAGTTGTTTATGATTAAATTAAATTCATATGAAAACTAATGACCTGCCAGTGTAAGCCTTGAGTAACTTTATAATGTAATTAAAAGCCCAACAGGGAAGAGAGCTGTGGTTATGCCACGTGTTGAGGAGCCGCTGGGAAGACGACGGCCAGGGGTAGTGCTTGATGTAGAGAAGCGCCTGGTCACTGCCTTGTCTCCTTTGCTGACCCAAGGGCAGAGCTGGGCATGGAGCACGGCAGGAGGGGTGAGCTGCCCGGGAGGAGAGGTAGATGTGGTGGCTCAGCTCCTGGCTCCCAGGGGTAGAACCACAGAATGGTTTGAGCTGGAAGGGACCTTAATGATTATCTAGTTCCCATCCCTATGCCATGAGCAGGGACACCTTCCACTAAACCAGGTTGCTCCAAGCTGTCAAGAACACTTACAGGGATGGGCCATTTACAGCTTCTCTGGGCAACCTGTGCCAGAGCCTCACCACCCTCACAGCCAAGATTTTCTTCCTAATATCTAATCTCTGTCAGTCTGATGCCATTCCCCCTTGTCTTGTCACTACATGCTCTTGCAAGCGGTCTCTCTCTGCAGGTATGCAGGTTGTCCTGGGCAAGGCAGTTCTGCTGATCTGACCACACGAACAGCCAAGACAGACCTCTTCCTGCCCGTTCCCTGGATCCTTTAGGGATGTGACTATTGGTAGCCAAGCCGGAACCACCTTGGGGGCAGCTGCGATGGGACATGAGCAGGGTGAAGAAACAAGAGCTGATGATGGAGAGCAGGCACAGGCAAGCGGGGCAAGCCCGGACCCCTTCAGCCTCTCCAACCACCTCCCCGCGAGGGACAGCACTGTGCGCTCAGACACCGCCGGGCTCCGAGACGGAGCGGGGGCACCGCGGGGCGGACCCGCGCGGACCGGACGGTCCCCGCCGGCGGAGATGCGCGGGGCGGGCGGTGCCGGCAGCCCCTTTAAGCGGGCGGTGGTGGGGCCGCCCCGCCGGCCGGGATAGGCCGGGGCGGGCCGGGGCCGCCTCCCGCCCCCGGCAGCGGGCGGCGCGGCGGGGCTCGGCTGGGCTCGGCTCGGCGCTGCAGGCTCCGGTCCCGGCTGCGAGCGCCAGTGCCTCCCCCGCGCCTCCGCCGCTCCCGCGGGCTGCGAGGGGCCGAGCAGCGGCATGCCCAGGCGGAGCATCGCGGAGGTGAAGGTGCTGGACGTGCAGAAGCGGCGCATCCCCAACAAGCACTATGTGAGTGGCGCGGCTCCGGGCGCCCGCTCCGCCGAGCCCGGCCCTGGGCAAACAAAGGCCGGGCGCTGCCGGCCCGCGGGCGGCCCCGCTCCCGCACGGAGCTCCGGGAAGGGAGGAAAGAGGAGGAGGAGGAGGGCGGCAGCCCTGCCGGGTCTGCTGCTCCCGCCCCGGCGTCTCCCGTGCGGGTCACCCGGTGCCCCCCTGCCAGCGTGGGGATGTGCTGCCTCTTCCCCCCAGAACGCGCTCCCGGGGCAGCGCCGGTGCCGACCCTGCGCGGGACCCGGCGGCGGATTCCTGGGGGCTTCGGGCGGGGGTCGCTGGAGGCGCTCCCGGGGCACTGCGCACCGAGGAGGCGGCCCCGGGCACCGCCGCCGAGCGTCTCAGCTTCGGTGCGGGAGCAGCGCTTGGCAGAGGGGACGTGGGACCTGTTGGCCGCGCAGTCCTGGGGCAAAGGACCACCCGGTTCCTGCATTCTGCGCCCTAGAAATGCTCTATCCCTGTGAGGGATCCCTTGTGGCCCCTGCACCCCTGCTGCGTGAGCTGCCCAGGCAGCGCCTTCCTGCGTGCTCCAGGGCATCTTCCAAACTATTGTGGGTTTGTCTGTTTTTGAAAGTGGTTTTCTTTTTTTTTTAATTATTTAAACTTTGGTGTGTTTCCAGGCATCTGTGGGGAGCTGTGGGTGAATCCTGGCAACAGTCGTAAAACAAAGACCAAAATGTTCTTTCTGCCCCATTTGCTGTAGATCAGGGTGACCCAGTGACATGCTCTTTGTGGTGCATTTTGGTTGTGCAGATGTGGTGTTCACTCTGACCTGGAGTGTGTTGTGTCAGAAAAGCTGGAGTCTCCGAGTTTTTGGGAGATCAGGGGCTTCTCAAGCTCCCCTCAGCTGGTCTGTGTCAATGAGCAACAGTTGGAGGAAAGCTGAGGGCAGGTCAGCTCTAGGATGGGAGATTAAAAGGGGCTGTTACCCTCTCCTTGCATTTAGGGATGTAGTGTGGCTGCTGCTGCCCAGCCCCTTATCACCCCTTCTTCCTCTCCTGCCCTGCCTGTAGTTTTATCTGGCCCCTGCTCCAGATGTGCCCCTTTACCTGCTGTGTCCATCCCAGCCTTACTCATTGTGGCTGTGTTATGCACCCGTTCTGGAGGAGCATGTACGTGAGGAGGTTTGTGAGCTGCGTACGCTTCTGTTTGTCTTGGCGGATCTGTTGCATCGCTGTCAGGTCCCGGAACAGGGCTCAAACGGGATCGCCTGCAGCTGCTCCTCTGCTTTCCCTTTAGACCCTCTTGGACCCTTGCTAGGCCTGGTGTCTCTGTGCACCCCTCGGGGGCAGTGTGCCCAGGTTTGGGAAATGCACCCCAAGTGCTGGGCACAATTTGTTTCGTGTACTGTTCCCTGCTCACCCTCCACCCGCAGTGGCGAGTCGGGTGGAGTTGGGCATAGCGCAGATAATCTCTGTGAGGCTTTAAAACGGGGAAAGAAATGTTTTCTGAGAAGGGAGCTGTGCGGTGGGGCAGCTGGGTGGGGACACTGGAGCAGAAGCTGCCGTGGTGGTGGGCGAAGGCGGCTGTGTGCAGCTCATGACAGCCAGCTGTGCAGTCTGGCCGTTCAGCCTCCGCTCACTCCTCAGCCGAGCTCTCTGCCTCTAACCTTTCCCTGTACTTGTCTTGGGCCGAAATCCAGCAGCATGAGCCAGCGTGGCTCACGGCGGGGCTGAGCCCAGGGAGGGGCCAGCAGCTTGCAGGCAGCTGCCTCCCCGGAGCAGCGCTGGAGTGAATGAGAACACTCGCCTTGTTTGAGGAATCGATAGGAACCAGGCACATCCACGAAACCAGTTAATTATATGAAACCCAAACCTTCTTTTTTTTGTTTCCTCCTCCTACAAGAGAGAAAGGAGGGGCAGCAAATCATGGCTGAGTCATCTCTAAGCTGTGTTTGCTGGCACGCTGCAAATCCGAGTCAACCACAAAGTGTCCGTGTTAAACCTTTGCTCTCTGGCTCTCCTTGCTGAGCATAGATGTGCTCTGCTCCATCCCCTGAGGGAGTTCTCACTGTCCCTGGGGAGGCTGGAGGACCAGGCTGGCTTTTCCTCCTGTTGCTTCTGTGCTAGCCTGGCCAGTGGGTGACCTGCACTGCTTGGGCTCCTCTCTGCATTGGTGAGAGGCTTTTCTTCGCTGGACAAAGGTGCAGTTGTGTTGCTTGTAGTGAGGCCGCAGCAGAAAGTTGTGAATTCCACTTTCCCAGTAAAGAGAGATCAAACCAGTATTTCAAAGTCTTTATTGATGCCTGCAGTAGGGAGGGCTGTAGCAGAGGCTGGCTCTATTCAGGCTGGTGTGGTTTGCCTTTCACCTTGGTAATTGATGCAAAAAGAATTGTGTTGCTTGAGACAAAAACTTGCTCTATTTTGCACAACAGAAGGCACAATATTGCGCCACACTGTGGGGCTTGGGCTGGGCAAGGACCCAGCAAGGTCCAAGACAGGGTTTGGGTAGCTGGGTACCAGCTTGAACATGTGACGAGCTGATTGTCAGGATTCAACTGGGAACCTAAACACAGCTCTGTGCCCGCAAACTGCATTTGTGCCACTTGTGTCTTTAGGCTTTTTTTCATGGGCAGTGCCTGGAAGGGGCAGTGAGAAATGATCCTTGTGCAGGTGTTTGTTGCAGGATGCTCTGGATAGTGGCAGCCCATCATCCAAGTGAAGAAGGGGACTCTGTCCTTCAGACAGTGGCTGGAGGGTCACCCTGCAGTAACATTTTCCATATAATCATATGTTAAGCGATCACAGCTTGTGCCCCTCAGGGACGCTGTTGGCAAGGGCGCTGGGGCTACGCTGCAAATCTGAAAAGGCAAAGTCCAAGAGTAAAGTTTAAAAATAATCATTCTGAGTGACAGAGTAGCAGACTGCCATTTCTGTGGTCTGGCCAAGTCTCTGATAAATGAATGTTTATTCAGAAAAGACCCAAAACAAAGGCATAGTTGAAACAGACAAAATTTTCCTTTAAAGGACTTCACGTAGGATCTTTTTATAGTATTGTGTTTGTTATTCTCTAGTAGAAGCCCTAAAATAAAGCTTTTCCCTACTAAATCCAGATTTTGGTTGTTTTCTTTCCCTTGGGCAAGCTTCAGGATGTTTCGGTTTAATGCAGCTGCAATATGTGTGTTGTTCTATGTGTTAATAGTGGAGCCATTGAATCACGTCTTCGTTTCTACATCCTGCCCACCAAGAACATTTCCACAGTTCATATAGTTTTAAAGAGTTGTTCTAGAGCACAAGGCAAAATTATACGTATATGTTTGGCAGGAATGGGAGAGCAGCATGTTTTTAGGTTGTGTTACTTTATTGGGAAACCTGGACTATGGTCTTTCAGGACTTCCATTCCCAGCCTCCTTGCACACACATATTGCTTTGAAAAGGGGAAACCAAAACAGTGAGCAGCACAGATTTATTTTGCAAGCTCAGTTTACAAGATGGTAGACTTTAAACAAGGTGAACACCTCATTTGTTGCAGCTGCCTTGCCAAAGTAATTAATGGTGTGTGTTGGAATTTGGTTGATAGCATCTATAGATATTTTAAAACCTGTTTGAGGGAAAACTACATTCAAAAAGTATATGTGTTACATTTTTGATGTGGAATTTGTGATGTGGTGGTAGGTATCTTCTGTGTTCCTGTTCCTTGTAGTGGTGAGGCCGTTTGTGGTTTCATGGGTTGTCCAACCCAACCCAACTGCCTATCTGGAACTGATTATGGAATGTTCATGGAAGAGCGTTTGAATGGCAAGTGAGACGGGAGAGCTGCCAATCTACAGATTCAGTGGTTCTTCAGTGCCTTATATGTACAGAACAGAAGGTACCTCCTGAAGAACCTGTGTGCCATGGACTGTGTGTCATGGTCCCCTGGTCCTGGCTTGCCTGGCTGGAGCAGAGCTCTGTGGGGCCCTGGCACAGTGTCACCTTGTGCAGCTGCCTTATTTCTGCCATTGTGATTCATACCAGTTGTGTGGCTTAAAAAGGGCATCAGGGGATGACTCCCCCTGTGCTGTGCCCTCTGGGAAGGGTGACCATGCTCTTGGTATGGTGGGAATGTCCTGTGGGGAACCGAAGGAACTGGGTACATTTAGACCTAGGAAGCAGGAGATTACAGTGAGTAGTGTGAAATCTATGCAGGGGCTGTTAACCAAATTAGGAATGAAAGAGTGAATGTATGAAGCAAGGGTGAGCCCAGGAAGCGGGAGTCTGAGTATTGGTGGCCTCTAGAAGTTTGAGGGCTTTCTCAGCATCCTTAGTGATGTTTTGCTTTTGTATCCTGTGGTTCTGTCATGTCTCATCCCATTTCCTGCTGGCTGGTTAATGCTCTCCCACTCCAGGCCGGCCACATGCTTGGAGCCTGTAGCTGGTAGAAATTGTGACCTGTCCTCATGCACCATCCAACGTTACAGAGCCAACCAGTCCTTCTTCCCGCCTCACCTCTCAACAGAGTTGGGGTTTAAGGGAATCCTGTTAGCCTTGTGAATGAAAATGCTGGATGAAAAGCAGCACTCAAATGCAAATTAGGCTTTGTTTTTCTTCCCTAGTCATGTCAGTCAAGGCTGCTGAAAACCTTAAATGTCATAGTTCAGTGAAAGGGCCGAATCCTGCCTGTCACACGACCACTGAGGCGGGTGCAGCTCTGTGTGCAAAGCTGATGCTCATCCTCAATTCCAGCAGTGAACTTCAGCACTGGGGCCATCCATTGCCTCTGCCTGCTCAGAGCTCTGGTGACCTTGATCCCCCACAGCTTTGCTTTGGAGGGTATCTCTGTCTTCCGGCCGTTTCATGTAGCAGTGGGAAATAGGAAACAAAAGAATCCATATGTTTGACCTTCAGTGTGACTCGGAGCAAACGAGCGGGTGCATGTGTGGTGTGACTGAGGGGTCTGAGCAGGGCTCAGGGGTGTTCCTGTGCTTGGCACAGCCTCATGTGTGTGCACTTTTCATCCCAGCAATGTTGGCTATGTGCTCAGGCAGTGCTGTGCCCTGGCAAGCTGTACAATAGTGGAGTGGGGAGAGGGTACAGTTAAAGGGATGAATAGGAGAGAGGGGAGGTGGCTGCTTTGTAGTCCCGATATCTGGGCAGGCTGGCTTGGGCTATATGCCGTGGTGGGGAGGATATGCCTGTCCTGATGCTGCCTGCAGCCCTGTTGCCCAGCTCCCTGCGGCTCTGACTTGTTGCTTCTGCCTGTCTCTTTTGCTAGAGGGACCACAGCAGCATCCCTGATGCCCTGATCCCCAGTTGCTGCTGGAATACCTTCTCTGTGCCTTTCTCAGTGCTGTCTGGGCCAGCATGATCCTTCTCCTAGTTCTCTCTGTGCACAAAGCAGGAGTGAGGGGGTGACAGGTTGTCTGGGGATGGAGCTAGGGGTCAGCTCTGCCACTCCAAGCTTTGGCATCCTATGGCACAAGAGCCCCATACTCCCCTCCCCAGCCCCACATGCCTGCAGCAGCAAAGGATGATGGAGAGAGGCCAAGCACAGCAGCTTGATGCCAAGAACTTTCTTTGTTTCTAGCCACCTCCCTCCTTTTTTTTTCTTTTCCTCTTACAATTTCCCACTCCCTTTTCTATATTAAATCCTCTCTGGTTTGGCTCAGTCCCTCAGCTGCTTTGGTCTCTCTGCCCCTTTGGATTTCTCGGCACTCCTTTCTCATGTGGTGGCCGAAGGGAGGGTGCAAGGCTCTCACACCGCTTCCCTGCGTTTCAGGGTCGGGGGTAGCAGGGGTGGAATAGAAAAACTGATGCTTTTGACTGATGCTTTTCCCTTTACTGACGAGGGACGCTTTAAATATGTGGAGTTTTCCACAGAGAGGTTTATTGTACATAGTCTCCCTGGGCCCGAGACCACACAGGCTCCAACCCTTTGGAAACAGCTGCAGACAGCTCTGCCTCCACTGGAGGCTGTTATGTCTGGCTCTGCTGCAGGAGCTCTGCTGGAGGCTGGGGACCTACACTGGTGCCCATCGGGCAGAGCTGTGTGTCCCTGCATCCCTGTGGAGGTGTCTGTCCTAGTAACAGTGGTGTTGCTTTCCACCCTGACGTTGTCCACGTGCCTCCGGTGTGGAAGCAATAGGGTCTCGGTGTGTGGCAGCTCTGGGCACAGGGATGCAGGGGAAGCTCTGGGGTTTTTGCAGAGCCACACGGGGAAGGCTGTGCCGTGCCAGGGAAACTGCTGTTGTTATGGCTGTGCTGCTCTTGGGCTTGAACGGGCATAGCTGAATGGTGCTGAGCTTGGGCAGGACTTGCTGCTTGGTTAAGCTATGCCAGGCAGAGAGTTCCCAGGCCAGACAGCAGCTGCCCTCTCCCAAAGCTTTACCTGTGGGCTTTGTGTGTGCCCACCCCCAGCCAGGATGCCTTGCAGGTCTCCATGCAAAACTTAGGAAAACTGCTCCTGTGGAAGGAGAAAGGCTGAAAATGTAGGTCTGGGTTTTCCTGTAACTTCACTCTGCCTTCTTCCTACTCAAACTTAAGCAGTCCAGGCTGCTTCCCAGCTTGTCTATGGTGTGTTTATGCAAGGAGCTCAGACTTCTTCTAAGAGGTCACGCAGCCTCGCGTTTCAAGAACGGGAAACTGTTTCTTTTTTTTTTTTTTTTCAGTATCTGTTCTTAATTCTGTTGCCTCAAGTCACCCGCTTGAATCATCTCCTCTCTCTACCCACGTTGTTGTATGGGACAATGTGCCTCCTGGGGAAGGTGCAAGACCAAGGACTTGTGAAGGGCTCTGAAGTTCTCAGTCTCTTCAAGAGGTGGTAGTCACCAGGAGCCACTGCTATCTGCAACACCGAGGCTCTTCAGCAGTCCCTGGAAAAACAATTCTGGTGTTTGACTGCTCCCAGGGCTTATGCTACTTCTTTTCTTCAAGAGGACAAGAAAAAAAATAATTAAGTCTCTGGCTGCCCTTTCAGATAGAGATGATTTGCACTGGCTTCTCTTCCCCTCTGTTCCGCGCTCTGGTCCCCGTGACTCTGACTGCTCTGGATGTGGATCCGAGCTGGCTCCTGCAGCTGCCCTGCTCTTCTGGTGATGCCCAACACTGGAGTTTGCTCCCTGCCTGGGCTGCCATCTTTCCCAGGAGGATCTCCCTCCAGCTTTTTCATTCTGCGAGCTGCCAGCATGTTTCTCCCGGGGGCTGCAGAGCCCTTGCTGCCATCCGAGCTGACTGGCAGCTCTCTTTGACAGCTCTGTTACGGTTGGCCAGGTGCCATTTGCATTTATTTTAGCAAACTGTCATTTTTTGACAGTTCCCTTCTGAGGGTTTTCAGTCCCACTTTCCACTGGCCTGTTCTCCCTCTGAGCTGCCTCTGCAGAGGTGCTGGGGATGGGAGAGCAGTGACAGTTGCCGGATCATGCCAGAGAGGACCGAGCTCATGCTGTCCACTGGGTAGACTGCGAGATTCCTTAGGCCTTTTTCCATGTTATGTTTCCATTTAGGCATTTGGTTTCTAATGTGACCAAGGAGAATCCTGGGTAGTGATGTTCCTGATACACTTCTCAACTGGTGATTTTTAAGTAGTTAGTATGTGACCAGTTACTTATAATGTAGGGAGTTTGGAGATCCCAGGGAGTTTGGGAGCCAAATCCCCATGGAATCTGTCATAATTCTGCCTTTTGAATCTGCAGGTTTCCATTTTCTTTGAAGGACCTCTCTCATTTCTGCCCTCCAAGGGACAGGAGCATGGAGCATATTTCATGTTTGTGTGAAATGCTCCACTCATCTGGCATTAAACAAGATCAACCCGCACCTCCAAAACTGTCCCTGTGGCCTCTGTACTCCCAGGATTGGAGGGCAGGCCTTGCTTCTTTGCTTTGGCCTTTGCTGAGGTTCTGACAAGGTTGTCCTGCCAGGAATGCCTCCATAACACACTGCAATGGGACTGCAGTTTCATGGCACAAGGGCAGGGAAGCTGGAGGTGGGGAGAGGAGTGGTGGGAGATGGAGGGGTGTGGGGGGATGGCTCTTTTAAACCTGAAAGCAGGATTGTGAGTGTATTGGAGTGGCCCTGACAGCTCTGTCCCTCTCCTCTGGCCTTGGTCTAGAAGGACAAATGCCGTGAGTTGCATCTCAAGGATTTTGAAAACCCAGATATGAATTTCAGCTATTCCCCCCAACCCATGACTGGTGAAGTGAAGCTGAGGAGGATTCAATCCTGGGTGGATTCTGCCTCTTCTGAAGCTCAGCTTGACCCACTGCCTTCAGCCATCAGCCCTCGCTGCAGGGTTTGGCGTGACACATGTGCAGTGATGGAGGCTGGAATGGAGGGATGGAAGTTTCAGGGTTGGGAGGGGGGCAGGGTAGGGTGTCCTTTCCAGAGGGAGAGAGAGGAGGTGATGGTTCCTGAGTTTCACCAAGTCAGCTAGTTCCCTTCCATGGTGCAGACCCTGCTGCTGGCCTGGGAAAGGCTGTAAATATTTAGATAGCTCTGCCTGTTGGTTTTGGCCAGGGGCCCAGCCCACGGGATGGGGTTGCAGAGCCCCTTTCCTGGATCCGACCGCCCGCTGCCTCCCTGCCATCTGCTCGGCTCTCCCCATTCTGCACGGAAATGTTGGAGAGGGATCCAAGTGGCTGCCCCCCCATTCCCAGCAGTGCTCCCTATGGGTGCATGTCCCAGAGGCAGTGCCAGCTGCAGCCCTGGGAGATCCCCTTGCTCTTTCCACGGAAAAGGCCTGCTGGTGGTTTCTCTGTGTTATTTCTTTGAAGGACCGTAGAAATCGGAGCTGGAGAAGACCCATGAAATAACTGTTTCCATATGCTCTCACCCACACAGCCAGGCTGGGGAAAAGCCTGTCCTCGGAGCAGCCTCTACAGGACTGGGGGTTGAGGGAGCAGCTGATGGGGTGGCTCCTATTGGGACAAAATTTAGATTTTTTGGCTGCTACTTAATGGTGGCTGTTCCTGGCAGGATGTGTTGCAGTGCCAGGCCAGGAGGGGAAACTTTAGACCAAATGCAGTGTTTTCGGAACTGTCTTGATTGTTGCAAGTGTCTTCCAAAAGCACCTGAGAAGGCGATGTGTAGGTGCTTGTGTGAGCTTGGTACCTCATCATCTTCGGTCCCTCTGGAAACCATCAGTGGGTGGCCAGGGGTGCTGTTAATACCTTTCCAAATCTGCACTCTTGTTGTTAGTTGAGGAGAGCACCTGAGTTGTGTTTTCTGGTGTCTTTTTTTATCCCCAGGACAGCAGGGACTGAATTAGGTATTGGCAGAGACCAAGATCTGTGATGGTTCTGGTCGACAGAATACCTTGGATGGGACTGTTGGGAAGACAAGGGGTATTCCCCAGGAGAGAGGAATCCAGCTTTACTGAGGCAGTGATTTTGTAGACACCGAGGAGGTCCTATTCCTGTGGGCTTCACCATCTTTTCTGCTTTCCATAAGTAGGAGAGGAGATACCCCTGGAGACCTTTATGCTGTTTAAATGGGTTGTGCAAGAAACTGTTACCCTGACTCCTGGGAGATCTGCATTTCAGCAAAATAGGAGTGAGCTCAGCACTTCGGAGAAATACTCCTTCCCTAATAGCAAAGGGTGCAATAAAATGTGGTGTGCCCTCAAATCTCATGGCTTTATTACCCTTAAGAGCTCTGAATTCATTTTGGCTTGAGTAAATCCACATCCTGATTAAAATCCCAGGCTAATAAGCTGTTGACTCCAAATAAAGGCAGGATAGGAATAAACAATGAAGAAAAGTTGGCTCTTCCTGCTGCCCCAGTGGAAGGCTTTCTCCAGGCAGGCAGCCAGCGGTGATATAACCCCGTGAAGTGCTGTTAGACTGGTAAGAGAGCTGGGATATCAGCTGAGCTTCCAACCCAAATGAGCTCATGCTGGCCTGCCCACAAGTCCTGGGGTGAGGGTAAAGGCAGCTTGGACACTCACTAAGCATCAAGTTAACACTTGGTTTGCTGATGCTGTGGTGCCTCCCTCATAGCAGAACATGGTCTGTCCAGGTCTCCACAGCTGGCACAGATGTTGTCTTGCAGGAGCCCTCTGTCTTCCTTGTGTTAACACGTAGAAAGGGCAGGTCTTTCGGCTCAGAACAAAGAGTTTGTGAATGAAAGAAGAGATTCTGTCTAGGAGAGGTTGGTGGTGCTGTGACACTCAGCCAGCTCACAGCTGTGTTTGGGCTCATCATCTGGTTTAACAAAAGTGGATGTTGAATTGCTGGGTTGAAAGTAGGGAAGTTCTTTATTTTAGCAATAAGAACTTGCTTCATCTTTCTTAATTTGGAAGTGTTTCCACTGGGAGGAGTTTGACATTCCTCAGGAGCCTCCTCACCTCAGTGGGGCATGCTGTGTCAGCCCTCTGAGCAGCAGAGTGAGGTTTTGGTTAGATTTTTAGTACAGCATTTGAGTGGGTTTGAGGAGCTCAAATAATTGAGTGTTGTGTTATGCATGTGATCTCCTGGTGTTTGAGTTTTGATATTGGGCTGGGATGTTGGTCACATTCCAGAACCTGGAAAAATGGGGATCTCAGTGAGAAAACTTGTGAAACTCTTGAGGGGATTCTGTTTTAAATACCAAAACATCAGCATTCTAATGCCTTATTGTGTTAGCTGAAGTTCTAGCAGGCCCTTTTCACCTGGGCTTTTTGATGTTTTGTTCCTGCTTCAGTGAGTTGACACTTGAATTTCTGGTGGAAATGAGGACATGAGCTAGGAGAAAAAAATTACCGTGCCCTCTTTCTGCTCAGTCAGTCTGTTATCAATTTGAGATTTGCATCACTTGAGTGTTACACTGGCATCTCATCAAGGGTTATCTTTGGTTTCTGTGAACAACAAGTGATAACATTAGATAAGGAATTGTCTCATTCTTCTGTTTGCTTGTTGTCTTTCATAGAAGAACAAATGATGAAATGGGCTGGGTTTTAATTTTTTGTTTTGCATTTATCACCAGTAAGAGCCTGGTCATATGGTCTGTGAATAACCTGCAGTGACAAGGATTGACTGTGTAGCATTTCAAGGATCAGGAGGGTAGTTTGCACCCCAGAAAGAACCCAGAACCTCAGAGCTACTTATGGCAGAACACATGGAATTTCAAACTTTGGGGGCTTGGGGTCTTGCAAGCCCCAGCCCCAGGAGCCAGGCGGGTGTGGGAGCCACTCTGGGATCTTGGCATCAAACTTGATGCTGCAGCTGCAGATGGGATGGCCAAGGCTCAGTTATTGACTCATATTGTGTCTGGAGGGACTTGAACTGTATTTTTACATGGAGGTGCCCTTTCATGTTTGGGGTGTGCCCCTATTTTGGGCTAAGGAGCTGTCTCAGCTTACAGCCATAAGCATTTAGTAGGCAGTTAAGTTGCAGCAGTGGAGCTTAATAATTTAAACTTGTGTGTGTTCTAGTATCTCTGAAATGACTTTAAGTGCTCCTGTGAACTCCCTGGTTGACACCTAGCTTTGGGGGCTGTGCTGACAGCTGTGGGTTGTGGTGTGGCTTGTTGGGTCATTCCTCTCTGATTCCTTCCTCTGTTCCCTACAGGTGTACATCATCAAGGTCACCTGGTCCAATGGCTCCACAGAGGTCATATACCGACGGTACAGCAAGTTCTTCGACCTGCAGGTAAGAATTTATCCAGTTCTTGGGGTTTTAACTTAGGAAGGTCTGTTGAGCTGTGTGGTTTCTGCCTTATGCTGACCATGCTTTCTGTGATCTACCAGCAAGGGTTTTGATTTGAGGCAACCTAACCACAATTTTGGGCATCCTGGGGAAAGCAAGAAAAAAGCAACCTCAAAAACTGGATGGATTCTTCGCTCCAGTGCCCCTTGCACATCAGTGGAAACATCCTGGGTATTTTGCAAGTCCCAGTTTTAATGTTCTGCTGTCAGTTTCTGGGCAAAGTGTGCACAAGTCTGCTTTGGTGTGTTTGAGTTTCTGCAACAGAAATCTGTGCAGTTGGTGGGGGTTTTACTGGGGGCTTTGTGTTTGCTTTGGAGGAGGATTTTGTTAAAGTTAGGCCCAAATTCCATTCCTGTGGAGCTCATACCATGCCTTTTCCAGCAGCTAGCACATCAAATCAGGGCTGCCATGGAAAAGTGCCGATTCCCTGGGTTGTTGTCCCACTGGCTGGCATTCTGGAAAGGGCCGGTGCCAGCCCAGAGGGCAGCTGGTAACATCTGCTTTAGTACCTGAAGGGAGCCTAAAGACGGATGGAGAGGGGCTTTTCACAAGAGCGTGTAGTGACAGGACAAGGGGGAATGGCTTCAAACTGACAGAGTAGGTTTAGATCAGATATTAGGAAGAAATGCATCCCTGTAAAGGTGGTGAGGCACTTGCACAGGTTGCCCAGAGAAGCTGTGGCACCCCATCCCTGGAAGTGTTTAGAGCCAGGTTGGATGGAGCTCTGAGCCACCTGATCTAGTGGAAGGTGTTCCTGTCCACAGCAGAGGGGATTGGAACTAAATGATCTGTGAGGTCCCTTCCAACCCAGACCATTCTATGGTTCATTTACCTCCTGGTGCAGGGAGGAGGCTGGAAAGGCAGTTGAGACAGGCTGTGTTGCAGAAAACCGAAGCCAGTGTTCTGGGTGAGCAGGCAAAGGGTGTTTTCCACTCTCTCCTTGGTGGAGATGAGCCAAGGGGTCTGGCTGAGCTTTATGAGCCAAAACACAAACTGAGCTGCTGGAACAGGCTCTGTGCAGAGGAGAAAAGAAAAATGCATGAAGTGATCTATGGAGCGACAGCAGCTGCCAGAAGGGCCACTGGCACGTCCCTCCTGGGCTATGTGGGAGCAGGAGAGGAACTGGGCACCCTCTGCCTCCAGCGTCCCACTCACGTGAGGCTGAGCATTGCTATAGGTTGTATTTCAAAGGGTGCAGTGCTTGCCTGGGAATGAGGATGCCTTTCCCGAAATCGCTGCATCCAGACACTGCTAAAGTTACAGCCTGCCCAGCAAAGCAAGCCCCTGGGAATCCAGATGGCTTTCCCAGGTTCAGCCTAACTTCAGGTCAGCCTGTGGAGTCTGGGATTGTGTGAGATGCTGCTCACGTCAGTGGTGCCCTGCTCCCTGCCCAACAGGGCACCTTCTGCAGAGCTGTGGATCTGACCACGTAGAGGCCACGGTCCAGTGAGAGCCTGGCTTTGGCAAGACCCTGGGTGTCCATCCCCTGCCCTGTGGTGCTGCCCTGCATCATCTTGCTGGGCAAGGCCAGGTAGGGTGGCACGGGCAGCTTTGGTGCAGGCAGGGGTTAAGCTGTGTGCAGCTGCTTGTGTAACCAAGGAAATATTAAAGTAAATAAACAGGGAACAGCTGTTGGGCAGCAGCCAGGGCTGGAAGGAAATGGAACTCATGCTTCCTTCTCCACAGCATCTTATCTTCACTGGTGCTCCAAGGTGGTGGCCAAGCTCATTCTGCTGTTTGCTGCAAGGGGGCACAATGTTTTGGGGCATATTTGATAAAATAGTGCCTCCAGCTGTGTTATTTCCCTGCTCCTCGTGAGGAAGGAATGTAGGGAATAGTGGCCATCCTTCCTGTCTCCATCCCTTTCCATCTTGGCTGAATCTGTGCATGCTCCTAAATGGGAAGTGCCATCACTGAAGGCTGTCTGGAGTCAGAGCCTCAAACTAGCTTTGCAAAATACCCTGGAGGACCTTTAGAGTCAGAGGTACTTTATACATACGTATCTATATATCTCTCTATATATATCTCATTGTGCAGATGGGAAAGTTTAAAGCAAACATCTCCCCCCTTCCTGGTTCCCTGCAGCTTTTTCTTAAAAAAATTAAAATTAACCACTCCTTTTTGGCTCTGTTGAAAGAATGAAAGAATCTGTGGTTTCCCCCTTCCTTCCCCCTTATCTCACATGCTTCCTGGTGTCCTTATTTTAAGCTTGTGGTGCAGTACAGTGGAAATTGGATTGAAAGGCGAGGAGTGAAACAGATCCTCCTAGCACAGTGGAAAAAAATGCTCTAGGTAGGCTTGGTAGCACTGACTGTTGCCATTGCTGGAGGGCTTTATTGTGTGACCGTTGGATGATTCTATGCCAGTTTTAGCTCTTTAGGCAGAAATTTTCCATGCTGGAAATTATTCATGCCTCTGGTTATTAAAAGAAAAAAATCCACAAAACCCCCACAGAAAATCCTGATTGACTAAAATGGTTCAGCTGCTTCTGAAAACAGTAAGAAGGGAAAATATTTTTCCCGGGTCCAGGTCTGGTGATCTTTTGATGTGTTGGAGGAAGAACTGGAAACTTGAGTCGCAGGTGATCTCTGTGTCAAGAATCTGTCTTTCGTGTTATCCAGTGACAATCCATCCAAATTTATTCCTGCTTACAGCTTTGAGCAATTGCAGTACATGAATGTTTGGGTAGAGATATTTGTTAATTTAATATCAATGTTCCCAGTGATTCTGGCTGCGCTTTTCATGCTCCTGTCAGAAGCTGAGCAGGGTTCTGTTTTTTCAAGAGCAGCTCTGGCCACATTCGGGTAAAGGTTGGTGCACCCTCATTTGCTCTCAGTGACTCTTCCTTGTCGGTGAGACGGAAGCCATTTGATCCAAGAGGAGAACTTGGTGGGGCAGGAGTGAGGGCTGACCCTGGGCTGACATGATGCTGCAGTTCAGAGCAGCAGAGCCACAGACGTGTGAGTGGTTGGGGATTTTCTCCTGATATTCCCTGTGGGGCCACAGCTGATTCGCTTGTCACCTTCCATTGTGGCCAAACAATTATTTTAGGAGTAGGGCCAAGTAAAACACATGCACGCTCAGTACTGACAGCCTCGCCGGCTCCCACTACAACCGGAGGGCAGTGTCCTTCCCTCCCCAGCCAGGCAGGAATGACACTCAAAACAAACCGTCTGCTGAGCCAGAACAGGAGTGAAGCCTGGAGTTTACTGGTCTCTGATTCCACAGAATCATTTAATTTGGGAAAGACCTCCAAGATCGAGTCCAACTTTTGACCAATCCTCATCTTGTCCAGACCAGAGCACCTTGAATACCTTCAGGGAATAGCGACTTCTGACTCCCTGGGTGACCCATTCCAATGCCTGACAACCCTTTCCATGAACAAATCCCTCCTGTATCTGTCTGGATGCAGAGATGTCAGACCAGTTGTGTTCCCCATGCTGAAATGGGGAATGTCTAAAGCCACCTTGGTGGTCACAGCAATGCCACAAAGGCTGTGCTGTTACCAGCTGGGAGCATTAGAGGTTTGGCCCAAGTACTGTGGACTTGCAGAGCTCTAGCCTTTGCCCAAGCCCAAACCTGGCCCTCTCCTGCAGAAGTCCAGGTTTACAGCTCATCACTGCAGCAGCCTTTCCAAGCACCACCCTGCACTTCCCTTCCAAGGCTGGCAAAACGTCCTCTTTCAGCCTAATTACCTGTTTCCATTCCACTGATCACACCAAGGGCCATTCACTGTCACCTAGGAGGTTGTCACCTTCTCTTTAAGGGCTGGTGACCAACACTTCTTCCCCAACTGATCTCTAGTATCCCAGCACGAAGTACAAGCTGCTGCTTCCTCCTGGTCCCAGGCCAGTGGTTTAAGCAGATGAAGTGATGGCTCTCCTCCCTTGGGAATCATGCAGGTCATGCCCTTTCCTGCTCTGGGGTCACCCCAGGGAGGCTCAGTGTACCATGTCAGGTGGTAAAATTGGGAAAAGGATGATGACACCAAGGATCAACTCCACCTCCAACACACTACTAATTGCAGGAGAAATCTCTCAGTGACCTGGGCAGAGCTCAGGAGCATTTTTGCTTTGTAGATCCTCTGTGCTCAGGTTCCTTCTGCCTCTCCTCCTCGTTTTCTCCGTAAATGTTTTCCATTATGTGGCAATTTACGTGGGGGCTACTTTTTAGGGATTAAGAAAGATAAAATTGTAATTCTAGAGCTTGCAACCTCGTGTAACTGTATGATTTGTAGTAAATTTGTAACTGCAAACACCAAACTCAGTTTGCGTGAATCTCTTGGCTGGAGGAATAATTTCCTTCAAATAGGACTGAGGCTCTTGCATAACACTTACTATGCCAGATGTGAGCTATTGGGAGCAGATGGATGCTGTTCCTAAGAAATAGAGGAGTAAGATTGATGCTTGCAAGGATGCCAGTTGTATCCAGGACACTAATTGGGGCTAGCAGGTATGCTGGTAATGTTTGCTGGTATGGAAGTTGGTGATCAGACATGTGGTGGACAGAGATAAAGGATCAGGCTCTGGTGTGCCTGAGAGATGTTTTTAGCCGTGCTGGCAGGGGAAGAGTTGTGCGGTGACTGCAGGGCTCCATTGGATCACGTTGGATGCATCACTCGGCAGGAGGTTAACAAGTTTCTGGGAAGAATCCTCTTGAAACCATTGGCTGTAAGGACTGTTGGTTAGAGAACAGATTCTGGCTTGTCTTTTGTGTTTTTTTTATGGAAACCCCCAAAAAGAAACATTTTTTCCCCACTTCGTAATTATGAGCTCATCAGCCACGATGGCAGTCATTTCAAGTCTTCATGTGACCAAGAGCCACTGTTGTCTTGATACACTGCTAAAATATCCTTACATCCAAACCCAACCCTTTTATACCTTTCCTGATATTATGAGCCCTCTGTGCTGTCCCTGGGCGGGAGCCCTTCCCAATGTCCTTGTCCAGTCATTCCTTGAACACCTCCAAGGATGGATACTCCACCACCTCGCTGGGTAGCCCCTTCCAATGCCTGACAGTCCTTTCCATAAGAAATTCTTCCTGATGTCCAACCTTAACTTCCCCTGTCACAGCTTGAATCCGTTTCCTCTTGTCCTGTCACTGTTGCCTGGCAGCAGAGCCCACCCCCCACCTGGCTACAGCCTCCTGTCAGGCAGTTGTAGAGAGTGAGAAGGTCTCCCCTGAGCCTCCTTTATTGGATGAGCTGAACGTGCCCAGCTCCCTCAGCCACTCCTCATATGACTTATGACTTCTTGACCAGCCTGGCTCTTTCCATTCCTGTCATGTTTCAGGGTGCCCTTCTTGGGGACAGGTTACCGCAGGGCTTTTCCCCTTGCAGTCAGAAACCTTTCCTTCAGTCCCTGTCCCAGCTTAAGGCTGTAGGGAGAGGGTGATGCTCTGTGGCTTCTTCTCTGCACGGAGGTTTACTTTTGATCCCAGGGTTGGACACATCAGGTAGGCTGGAGTGAGGGCACTTGCAGCACGAGTCAGGGACAGAAAAACTGAGAATTTTAAGCAACGTTAAAATTTACTCTGGCTCTCTTTCCCACTCCTGTTTGCCTGTGCATTGAGTGTGTTTCCCAAATTGTCCATATGTTTAACAAATCTTTCAGGTTCTTAGCTGGAAACTTTCAGCTTTGACCTACCTGGAGCCATGTCATCTTGGACAGAGTCATGCAGCCCTCAGGCCAACAGCTTTGTGTGTAACACCAGAAAATAAATTGCCTGTTGAAGTGGTGCCTACTTCTGTGAGAAAACTGGCAAAAGGCAATGGTCTGTGCCTGTCGTCTCAATGTGGAAGACAGATTAGGCCTTCTGGAGAGGCTTCCTCACCTGTTGTGTGAGGCACCAGACAGGCAAAGAAGGGGGAAAAAGTCTGTATCTCAGTGGTTCAGGCTGTTTTTAAATAAAACACCACATTAAAATGGGCTCAGAAGACTGTAGCTGGCCCAAAAAGATGAATTGTTCTCATCAGCTTGTTTCAGGCAGTTGGACTCTTGAAAAATGAAAATGAGCCTCTTGCATTTCTTCCAGTACTGTGAGCCCTGTGCTTGCTTCCCTCTGTCTGTACCACTCCTTTCCTTCTCCTCCTCCTCCTCTGCTCTTTAACCTGGGCTCCTGGCAGGGCACACGGTTCACAAAGGTGAAGTGTGTGTTATCTTAATTCAGAGGTGGAAAACAAAGGGCAGGCGTGCTGAGTAATGTGTCCCAAACACCGCAAGGCTTCTTCAGGTGGGAACACCAGCCAAGGTACTCCTTGAATCTCACCGGTTTCCTCGGTGGTGCCTGGTCTGGGCGGCCTCTTTGATGGAAAAGCCCTAAGGCAGCTCTGCCAGGCTGTGGCTTGGGGAGATGGATGCCTTTTTGTGTCCAGGGATTGTAAACAGGGCTCTTTCAATAGCTATTTCGTAACAGGAATCTTATTTCAACACTCCGGGGATTTCTTTTTTCTCCAGAGTTTATGGAGTTCAGCAAAATTCTGTGCAGTTGCGTGTGCAATGTACTTCGTGGTTTCACCCCGCCACAAAAATAAATCACCAGGATCTTGCTCTTAGGCAGCTGGATCATGAAAGACAGGCCCTTGCGTGACCGAGGACAAGAAAAAACCCACAGCTTCCTACGGTGAAGTTTCTGCTACAAAGCACTCGCAACTGCTTTTTCCTCTGTGCCCAGACTGCACTGAGAGCCAGCAGCTTAAACACCATATGCAGAAGTGTAGAAATAGTGAATTCCCATAATGGAACTCAAGAGAAGGAGAAACAGTTTCCATTAAATAAGGACAACCCCTGTCTGTATAAGAAACCACCAGTATTTTTCCAGCAGTGCATCTAAGATCTTCATCATTCTCCTCCTCTCTCCCTCCACAAAGAACATGTATAGTCCAATGCACTTCAACCTAGTTAAAAGTTGGCTCCTTAATGTTTTCTCTTTCCAAATGTCTCCCATTTATAGCTTTCCAGCGTTTGGCAGCCGGAGTCTGTGCATTCCCGTGCGTGCTGGTGCCAAGGCAGGTCACTGAGTTATAATTGGCTCGGGCTGGCACCCTGATTCGCTGTGCGTTCTGTGCCTGGCAGGAGAGCAGGGCTGCCGAAAGCTGTGCCTGCCCCTGGGAATCGGCAGCTTGTCCTCCCTGAGAGTCGGTGCCGGAGAAGAGTTCCCAAGCCAGTGTACACCTGGGGCATGTGTGTCTGCAGGAGAAATAATTATCAGTTCTCGTAGCTAAAGGCTTTCTTGAGCAGCTGCTGAGAACAGCTCTCTGTGGCTCTTGGTTTATTCGAGGCTGATTTCTCTTCCCTTTTTCTCCAAGCGTGCAGCTCCACACACTCCTGCTTTGAGCCCCTCTCCGCCTGCTCCCATCAGGTTTTCCCTTGTTCCCAGACGCATCGCCTGGTGCTGCCCTAATGGAATGATGGCAAAGGAGGGCTGGCTCCTGAGCCTGTTCTCTGTTCATTCATCCCTGCTGGCACCCCTGGTCTCCTTCCCTCTGGAAACTTGGCAGCGCAGCTGGAGGAGACAGCACTCGCAGACTTTGCTTCCCAACCCCGGGGGAAGCATTGCAGGATGAGAGATCCAGAGGGGAGCCTGAGTACAAGGGGGAGGCAGAAGGGTGGGGAGGATAAAAGTTCCATCCCCTGGAGATGAAGCTAAGGTCTCACACAGGCAATCTAGCATTGTTTTATTTGGTGAGTCTTTCAAAAATGCAGTGTTTAAAGGTTGTCCTGTAACGTGAGGCGAGGGGTTACACCCCTCTCTCTGAGTCAGGGGTGAGCTGATGCCCTTCCACTCCCCAGCTACTTTCTGAAAAAACTCTGGAAATTCAGCAGGAGGGCTGAGCAGAATCCCAGGATGGCAGGACCTCACTGGTAGTCCCTCTTCTCCCCACTGCCCATGGGGTCTGTCCCTGGGGAGGTGCCCAGGGCCCTGCTGCAGGTGCCTGTCTGTGACTGGGGTTTTGGTGAGGTCTTGTGGGTCTGGGCTGATGTGAGACCCAGCGTCTCCACCTGCTCTTAATCAATCTAACACAGCCCGCTTTTCTGGTGGAAAGACCTGCAGTTTATATCATGTGGCAGCAGCCCTGGATCCAAAATGAACCACTTTCAAGCTGATTGATGCTGCCTAGGGAGAAGCTGAGGGTGGATAGCAGTAAATCAGTGTAAAGGAGTGCTGCGTCTCAGAGTGGTGGATTTTTAGTAAAATGGTCAGGACCTGTTTATTTTGCTAAATCCTCATAATATAGTGTGGACGGTAGTGTGCACCACCCACGTATCATGGGCATTAAGAAGTGGAAGCAGTTTTATGGTGAGTGGGAGATGGAAATAAGAGCTGGGAGATGGTGGTTCTGGGCTTGTCCTTGTAGAGGAAGGTGATAAAGCCAAAGGGGCGACGTGTTTTTCTGCAGTCCTGATTTCTCACTCTCTTCCATGCTTTTCAGTGGATTACATCAGGCTGTCACAGGTCTACCACAGTGCTGTAAATCACTGCTCCTGCACTGCCTGCTGGAAGTGCTTTCGCTGGAGGTTGTCTTGCAGTCTTGGAATCCCCTTGCAAAGCAAGGTGTGAACCTCTGCAGTGATCTCCTGGGGTCCTGATGGGCCCGGGCACAAGTGAAGGATTTAACTGCTTCCTCGCCCTTCCCCGTGCTCTGCTCCATCCAAGAAGTGAAGCTCCTTTTTTCTTACTTTCCTGCATGTTTTTTGCCCTTCTGCTACACTCTCTGCCCTGAGGCTTGTCTGTCTCCTGATTCCCGTCGCTGGGATCCAGCACAGAATTTTCCTGGGTGTGTGGCAGGCACCCTGTGGGAGGGATGAGAAAGGCAGGTCTGTGCCAGCTGCAGAGGCCGCTCCATCGGCTGAACTGATGGAGACCCTGTGGGGTGAGCAAGGCTGGGTGTGCAGGATCTGCCCTTCCTCCATGACTCACGGCTTCCAGGCAGCGGGGAGGGGGACCCTGTTAGCCAGAAAGTGGAGAAGGAAAAGCGTGCTGTGGTGCCAGTGGGTGGATGCAGCAGGGCTCCGGCAGCCAGCCTGTCCGCTCCGTGGTGCCATGCTGACTCCGGGGTTTTCCTGCCAGCGGCTGAGGCTTTGCCATGGGGGTGTTGCAGTGCTGTTGTATTCATGGCACCACTTCCCATTGCCTCATGGCTCCCACACATCCCTGGGATGTGGGGTGCTGCTCTACACCCTCTTCTGTGGTAACTTTTCTGTTCTGTTTTTACCTGGGATTGCAATGTGAGCAGTAACCTATGGGGAAAATGGTCTCTGGGGGCAGTAGGACAGCCAGCATTTTCCCTGTCATAATTCCCCTTCCCTGAGCCTTTCTGCCTTAGTGGTACCATATCTCGAGGCCTTTGCAGTAGGGGTGAGTCACTGAGTAGTGAATTATAAATGATGTTTATGGCTGTCTTTACCTGGCAGTGCGGAAATTAGATCTTGGAGATTAGATTTGGGAGGTATAATTAAGGGAGGTGAATTTATTGTTTTAATACTGCCTTTGATAGAACATTTAGGGTTTGGGCAAGAAGCAGCTTTCATTTGGATATCATTTTTCAGTGCTGATACCATATTACCTTAGCCAAACCAGGTATTTTTCAATACAAAAGGTGCTGTTGTGTACCTTATGAAGAATTCCTTGCACTCCGATTTTCCTCTGCAAGCTGATCATTTAGCATAAACTACGGTCTGGTACTTGACCTTTTTGGAGAGGAAGAAGATATTTTGTTCTAGCAAACTTTGAGAAATATCTCCCTCAGCGAGTGGTTTGGGTGCAAACAGGTTTGAGACCCTTCTGGGACTGATTGCTCTCCCCATGTCAGTAGAAAAACAGCTCTGAAAGTTTGGAGTGGCTCCTGGAGAGCCAGGAATGAGGAGGAGGATGGAGGTAGACCTGTCCCTGTCTTGTGCTGCAGGCTGAAGTTCTCTTGGTTTTTCACTATTAATTTTCTTTAAAAGGCTTTCCCCTCGATGAGTCACTTAAAACATTTTTTAAAAAGTGCCTTTTAATTTTAGCAGTTAGGTTTTAGTGTTTCAGATTGAAACATTAATTGTAACGGATACTTATCTGCTGATTTTCTTCTTAGCAAATCAGCATTTTCCAGTTCCCCTCCTAGCTCCAGGAAATAAAAACGTCCCCTTGGAAAGTTCCCAGGAGCTCCAGGTTTTCCATTTGGGGGTCGACTTCTTTCCACATGCCAACAGGTGGCTGCTTTAAGCCCCAAAGCTGGGGTGGTTTTGTACCAGTCAGTGCATTTGGCCAGAGGTTTTCCACATTTTCTCTCCTTTTGTCTCTGTGGTGCGATGACACTTTGAGAAGAGCCCTCAGATGACGATGCTGCCGGGGCTCATGCTCCTTAGAGGTTCTGTGCTGGAAAACCTTGGCATTGCTTGATCCTGGTTGGATCCTAAAAGGGCAGGTGCAGTCCAAGGTGGGCAGTTTGGGCCGAATTTTGTGCGAACTCTGCGCTCTTGTGTTTAAGTGGACAGAAAGCAGCAGGGTTGCTGCACTTTGCCTGCTGCTGGGGTTCCTCTACGGTGCCTCTGTGTTTGCTGGCTCTGGGCCCTGGCAAAGGGCGAATATCCCAGGTTAGGATGGCATTTCCCCTGGAGTTGAGCTGCATGTGCTGCTTTGTGCAGTCCCGAGGGCTCCCTGTTCCCCAGCTCATCAGCACCTGCTCAACCCTCCCTGGTAAGTGCATTAACTCCTCCCTAAGCCATGGAGGCCGGTTTCCTCCACCAGACAGCACTTAACACATCTGGGTCTGCAATGATGACACCACCGTAAGCCCAAGTGGAATGAAATCCTCCCTTGTGTGGAGACAAAAATCTCTCCATGTTGGCTTTTCTGACTATGCTGACTATGCTTATTTGGAAAATGGGGTTTGAAACAGCAGGGAAACCCTAGAGTATTAGCAAGAAGTCTGATTTAAGAAGGGGGTCATGAGCCTTGTGTTGCTGACCAACAGTGCTCTCCCAAGGGGTGGGCCTGAAGTTTTGCCACCCTACCTGGAGCTTGGATGCTGCCTCCTCCTTTGTCTCATCATGTTTGGGCCTGCCACAGATTGAAAACTTTGCATTAATGTCAGAAAAGGAATGTGCACCGCTCTGCTTCTCCTCATCCTGAGTGGGGAAGGTTTTTGGGAAGGGAGGGGTCGAAGAGAAATCAGATCATCAGCTATTTGGGGGAGGAGCTGGGGCAGGTCATCCTGAGGTTTTGGCAGGCAGGTTGGAGTAGGGTGGTGTGTGCAAGGAGCTGCTCTGTGACCCATTGCTGAAATGCTTGACTGGGGGTTGGCTGTTGGTGTGAAGCACCGTGTCAGGTGTGACACTAAATCTGGTTGGAGTATGTGAGCACAGCCGTGCCCCTGCTCCGCCCCGGCTGCTCAACGCTTGAAATAGGGCAGATGTCTTGGTTTTTCTCCGCTATTGTTTCCATTTCCACAACAGAAACTAAATCTTATGGCTTCCTGCTCTTCCAAGCATGTCTGCTTTGGGATGCTAGAGAGGAGGATGTGGGTGAACACGGATTGCCTGTGCAGCCTTCCCTGCAGCAGGGACAGCTCCGGCGATGGTTGTGGTGGTGGTTCTGTGGCCTTTGGCACTAGGCTGTGCCAGCTCTTCCCTGCTCCCATGCGCCTTCCAGGGGCACTTTCTGTGTGACACAGTCCCAGCTGTGCTGGAGGAATGTTCCCATGGACAGGATGGGGAAGTGGCACAGACCAGCATCACCCCCGGGTATTCCTGCTCTGTTCTCCAGCACATCTTACCAGCAGGAGTCACTTCCCACAGCTGGGTCAGTGTGGTGAATCATGGATGCAGGGTTGGTGCTTTGGGGATGGTAATGCTCTGTTCCTGGTGCCCACGTGGAGTGCTGCCACTTTCTGTGCTCATCTCTGCAGCCTGGGACCTGCCTACCCAAATGCCATCTAGAGGCTGCAGTGACCAGGAATTAAGTGGAAAATGGATTAGTAAAGTACTGTAACGAGAATGGTGACTTCCAGGACTTGGTACCAATGGATTGAATGGAAAAAGCGATATATTTTAAACACCCAAAAAGCAGACAGAGGGATCAGCAGCTCTCTGAGGCGGCTGTGTAAATGGAGATCGCTCAGCACTCTTCTCCAAATCCGAGGTTTTCTTTTTTACAACTAAACTCTCTCCGTAGTCTCTCCCAGATACGTTCTTTAGAGACTTACAAAAGGAGAGAAAACAAACAGGAGTTGTTTGGGCCTTCCAAAAATCATAGAATCATAAAATCAGAGAATGATTTGGATTGGAAGGGACTTTAAAGCTCATCTCATTCCACCACCCTGCCATGGTCAGGGACATCTTCCACTAGACCAGGTTGCTCAGCGCCCCATCCCTACTCATGGCACGGGGTTGGACCGAGATGATCTTTAAGGTCCCTTCCAACCCAAAGCATTCTGTGATTCTGTGAAATACCGGGTGTTCAGGGTTTGATCAATGTGGTTATGGGCCAGCACCTGCTGGGGTAACACAGACCTGGCTGTAACTTGGTCCTGGGGGTTCCTGGGGGGCAGTATGAGCACAGAGCTGCATCCTGGCCCAGCCGCCATGCCTGTTGCTCCCTGTGCCAGGGAGCTCTTCACAGGCACCAGTGTCTGTCTAATGCTTCCTGTGATTTCATAGGAAATTTCTCTTGCAGTGGCAGCTGCTGCCAATTTGTGTGGCCCTTTTTTTCTCTGAGCTCAGTTAATTCTTTTTTTGTCTATTGCTGAGCGATGCTTAAAGTTTTCCATCAGGTTTTCACAATCCAGCCTCTGTGATGCCATTTCCTAGTGCTGAGGAGGCCAGCTTTGCCTCGGCCTGGTAATGTGTAAAATGCACTTGAACTCGTCACACTGCTCAGTTGTTCTGCCCTTCAGCTCCCGTTCCTGTCTGTGAACACCCAACTCTCCTTGGCCGTGGAATGTGCTGCGACCATCTATGGTGCTGCAACCCTGGAGCCCTTCCTTGGGTATGACCTCCTGAGCTCTGCTTGGGGGCTGAGCTTGTTCTGTGTTAGTCCTTCTGGGTGGTTTTATTTTTCACCCCCTTCTTCCTCACAGGCAGTCCTTACAGATGCAGGGAAGGTGCCTCTCATAGGATCACAAAGAGACTAAACATCAGTAGCCTGTGAGCTGCTGCCAGATGTCGTTCTCTTTCCCAGACTATCTCCTTGGCAGAGGTTTCCCAAACCAGTTGATTCCAGGGCTCAAGAGTGCTTTGATCTGCAGGAACACGTTTACAAAGTCTCTGGTTCTCAGCATGCAACTGTGTCCTTCATCATGTCCCTGTGGGGACGGGTGCTCCCGTCATGGCAGGCGGTTGCTCAACCTGCGTCCCTTTCCCACTGCATCTGAGGATCAGTGAGGTGCTGTCCTTTGGTGAGTCACATTTGGAGGAGGACTCTTCTTCCTGTGAGAGGAGATGTGGCTAATGGCCAGCTGAGCACGTGGAGATCAGGGTGAGCAGTGCATGGGAATGTCCTCATCTGGAGTTCACCACCACAGGGACGTCGGGACACGTGGTGTGCCTGGCTGCCTGTGGCATTCCCCGGCTCACGAGGGATGGGGCCGATGGGGAGTTTGGGATTGTGGGATGAGAGCAGGCTTGGCTCAGACTCATCTTTTCCCCATGGCAAGCTGCTGCCTTCTCTCAGCAGGGATGCTGTTGCTCTCACAAAGAGTCTCTTGTGAATATGCCACCGCACTCGACCAGACTATGGAGCTTTTTGTTGAACTCTTTTTATTTTTTTTTCCCTTTGGGTGATGTCAAAAGCTGGCTTCTCTGCTCTGGATAACAGGCATGTCTGCTGGAGGCATGGATTAGGTCAGCTCTCGCTTGCTAGCAAGAAAAAGGGGAATGTGGTTTTATGGCGAACCTCCGTCAAGCAGGCAGAGCAAATCCCAGAATCACAGGATGGGTCAGGTTGGAAGGGACCACAGAGGCTCATCTGGTCCCACCCCCATGCTCAAGCAGGGTCATTCCAGAGCACATGGCACAGGATTGTGTCCATGCAGTTATGGAATATCCCCAGTGAGGGTGACTCCACACTCTCTGTGGACAATCTGTTCCAGTGCTCCATCACCTGCACAGTAAAGAACTTCTTCCTCATGTTCAGGTGGAACTTCCTGTGCATCAGTTTCTGCCCATTGCTTCTTGTCTCAACAAAAAATCCTCTTGATAAGAGAGGGGGGAACTTCCCTCACCCCATGCCTGCGATTGCAGCTCATGGCCTGGCTCTGACATCAGCTCCTGGTGTAGTGCAAGAGTGGAAGAGTTTGCCTCCCTTGCCTGGGTATTTCATCACCCCCCAGCCTGTGGTGGTATAACTTGTTCAGGGATGTGAGCCACCATCCCCTGCAGAAGCTGGCACAGTCTGGCTTCCTCTTCCGTAGCCCTGGTACGTGCCACGCAAGCCCTGATGGTCAGTGATGGAGAACCTGGGCTTTAGAGCAGCGTCACAGAAGTCAAATACCCCATTCCCCCACTGCCCCGGACTTGCTGCAAGAGTAATTCTGTGCCCTTCTGGTTCACTGTTCTTGGGAGAATCAGGACCTCTGTGTTCACCATTTCACCCTGATGTTTTACTTTAAACCAGGTTTCAATGAAAATCCTTTTTTTTTTTTCTGTCACCTTTATAATTTAGAGAGAAAACTCTTCCACTGTATTGTGGAAAGCCGAGAAGAAGCGAAGTGATGACATACCTTATTACCTATTGGCATTTGACTTGATGTTGTGGTTTTTTGGCAGCAATTCCTCCAAGCTTATTCCAGCTGGGAAGTGATATGGCCTGCTTGCAGGCTGTTAGACCTGGGGCCCTGCTCCTTCAGCAGACATATCTCTGGGGTTGTGCCATCTGCATGTGTATCCCTCTGGCGCTGCACCATCAGCTCTTATTTGGGCAAAGCCCTCTGCTTCCCGGGAATACTGCTGAGCGTGTACGTTCCCCTCTCCCTGGGATCCCCTGCAGCCTGCAGCACTCTTAATTGATTCAATTAGGATATTATCTTACGAGCTTCCTGTTGATGAAGGAGCTGTCTGCCAACGTGTTGGCTGTTGATACAAAGCTGCTTTTCAAAGGCTCCCCATCCCCAGGGGCGTTATCGCCTGCCCTGTTAATGGACAGCTCGGGATGGGGACAGTGGGCTCCCACCTCTGGCTCACTGCAGACACACTCACTGCCCAGACATTCCTGGGTTAATAAGAAAAACAGCTAATTGATAAGATAAATCAGTAGTGGAGATAAACGTGGATAAACATGGGCTGTCCTGACTGTTCTTTTGTGGGGAGCCTGGTTGTGGACTGGATATATCACTTGTGCTTCTGTGCCCCCCATCCTGGATCTGGGAGCCAGAGTCTTGGCAGCCTGTGATCCCCCTCCCTGATGCCAAGGGATCAGTGAAGAGTGTGATACAACAGCTTCCCACGTAATAAAAGCACGCCAAAATGCTTTAAACTACATCCACTCAAATCTTTTTTTGCTATTTTCTTTTCTGTCACAAATATTTAAAAATAGTCTTGGAAGGGTAGAAACAATGGAATTATTGTTTGAGGTTCTTTCCCTTCATTTTTTCTTCCCAGCCTGGCCGAGTGCATTGTTGAGAGCAAGACTTGGCCTCTCTGTGCTCTCTTGTGCTCGGCAGGGAAAGCACTGCTCCGGAGGGCTGTGTGTCTGTCTGCCTCTTGTCTGCCCATCTCCCCAGGATCTTGGATGGCCCCTTCTGGGAATGTGATGTAAGCAGTGTTGTTTGGAGCTAGGGTGGAAACCCTCCCTCAGAGGAGATTTGTGGGATCTCTCCGTGCCAACCACCTCCCTTCCACAGATTTTGCCTGGTGGGGGAGCGTGTTTACCTGCCATGGCTGGGGAGGAGGGTGTTCTCCCAGTAAACCTGCCTTGGTGCTGGAGTCAGCAGACCATCTCCTGATACCTGTCTGTGTATCCGTCCCCCAGGGGAAGAGCAGTGCAACAACCTGTGCTGTAGTCCCCATCCTGCCAAGTCAACAGGAGTAAGACGGGTCAGAAAAGATACAGGGCACCTCAGAGCCTGGAGATCTGCCAGCTCTCTGGAGACCTTCCTTGTCTCTGGGGCATCTCTCAGGTCTGGAGCTGGTATTTTCTGGTTGCAGTTCTGTGCTTTTGTGTGTGTGTGTAGCACTACAGAGGAACCATCAGCCACGGGCTGCATTTCTGCAGATGTGTGCTCCTGTGTCTGCTATCCCAAACTGCCTGCAGTAGTTACAGCCAGCGCTGGGCTTGTTTGCTTTGGAGAGAGTGTTTTAGCTGTTCTTCCCACAGGCTCATGTGTAGGAAAACTGGTGAACTAGTATTTGCTGCTGCCTCCTCCAGAGCTGTGTGATGTGGCAGCCAGGCTGTGTGGGATCCGTGGGACCGAGCCCTTGCCTTGCTGCTTCCCCACCTTCTCCTCTTGCTGTATGTGCTGGACGGTTCTCCAGGCACCTCATGACCTCTTTTCCTCTCTCCAGCAAGAGAAGAGAGAGAGCCTGTGACTGACAGGCATAATGGTGCTAACCCACACAAGCCCTGCTGTGGGCTCTGGGCTGGCTGGGCTGGAGCAGGGCAGGAGGAATGCAAGGAGAGGCTCCCCACACTGAGCAGCTGCTGCAAGAGGCAGTTTCAGTCAAGCAAAGGGAAACGGAGATGATCTGGGCTGAAGGTCTGGATGGGTTTGGTGGGATCACATGGTTGGGAGCAGATCTGGCCAGAGGGTCAGCCCAGGCACGTGCTAACGGGAGAAAACGCAGCTTGCACCGTTCGTGCCTTGGAGGCTCACAGTGCTCCTGGAGCGAGAGAGATCCTCAGCTCGAGTTCAAACAGAGGCGGGGAAAGCTTCCAGTGACTCAGGGATTGCGTTGCTTAACAGCAATCAGATGTGCAACTTGTTTTCCTTGCCCTTCTGCAGTCACAAGCTTTCCCGAGCCCTTCCCCACAGGCGGAGCAGGACCAGAGGCACCTCTCCACCATAACGCAACGCGGGTGTTTTATGGGGGTATCGCGGATGTGGTGTCCTCCTGTGTTTTCATGGATTGATGGAAGAGCAGGAGACCTTGACTTGCCCAGGGGGCTGGGGAAGGAGTGTTGCCCTGGGAGCCTGCAGTGCCTTGGGGAGTCCTGCGGTTCATTTGTGGCTGCTGGTAACCTGTCTTTCATTTCCTTTTCTAGATGCAAATGCTGGACAAGTTTCCGATGGAAGGAGGGCAGAAGGACCCCAAGCAAAGGATCATCCCCTTTCTGCCAGGTAGGAGAGTGGTTTTGCTCCAGCAAAAAACCATGCCGTTTTTGGCACGACAGGAGCTTTTTGCCAGTCTGTGTGAGCTTAACACACTGAACCATCTGAGCAAAAGCAAGTTATTGGCCTGCACCGTGTCCATTAAAACATCTGTATTAAACCCCTCAGTATTTCTCTTTCCCTCCAGAAGTCACCTCAACTAAGCAACCCCCCTAGCACAGCTCCTGCCATGGCACAGGGCTGAGGATGATGTGGGGCTCCCCAGGAACTGCTCATATACTGTTTTTCCTGTCCTGTGCATCTCAAAGGGCCATCCAGAGAGAAGGAAATAACAATAGAATTCAAGCCAATTGACAGCCTTGGCTTCCTCCTGTGATGTTTGGGGCCGATTGCTCGAAGACAGGATTTCTGTGGCATGACATGTGCCCTGTCAGCCCAACGTGCAGCTGAGCAGATACAATGGTCCGTGGCACTTCGTGGTGTGTGGGATTGCTGGTGGCTGCTGCTATGGGGAATAAAAAGAACCCTAATATGCCTTGTGAAAATAACTAGCCTGAGGGGAGTCTTTCATCCACCCATAACTAATGGCTTTGACCACAGAGTTGTCTTTACCCTACCCCCAAGTAGCTAATGAGCATATTTAGAAATGTCACAGTGCCATAATCACTTCCAAGGACTGTCAGGTCTGTTTAGTGCAGCCCTTTGTGCTGTGCTTTGCCTCCTGGCTCTTCTAGAAATGTAAAGGCATTTGTGGGCTTTGCTTTTCTCTGACTGATGTGAAGAAAATACTTTACACCCTGTTTTGAGCAAGAGAATCCTGTCTGGGTTTCCCGTAGAAGGGTTTCTGATTCTTGCTTGTCCTGCCATTGTAACATCAGCGAAAGCAAAGCACACCTGATGTTAATACAGCAGAAAAGCCCTTGCTGTACAAGTACTCTTGCCAGCAAGGGAAAATGGAAGCCAAATTGGCAAAGGGCATAACTTGGAAAAATTGGATATATGCTTTGGCTGTGCTGCACTTGCAGAAAATTCCCACCAAAATGCTGCTATTTTTGGAAGGCCACGGCTTGGGAAGCCTGGTCGGAGCATTGCTCCTTGCAGCATACTCCTCAATACTTGTTTCTCCTTCTTGGTGTTGAAATAGTTTCCCTTTGGTAGGAAACATGTCCCTGGGATTTCCACTGGAGGAAAAAGGGAGTTGAAGTTGCTGGAAAAGAAAGCCTGGCTCTTGTCTAAGCAGGCAGTTCTGGGGAGTTAGGATGACCTTCCTCTAGAGAAGCACGTGCATTTGTGTGCGTCCTCTGCAGAGATATTTGCTCTCTGGTTCCCTTTTTGCAACAGGCTTAAATAATACCATTTCAGAGGGAGTCACATGTTAACTTGGAAAACTGCTAGTCCCTGCTTCTCCCAGAAATATTTCTTGGCATTTCGTTTCTGCTGTGGCTTGTGATAGCTCGGGAGACTATTGATGCCTAACAGCTGGTACCTGCAGCTTTACCACAAGTGCTTTGAGGTGCCAGCACAGAGAGCAAAGGGTGATGTGGTGAGGAGATGCCAGCATGGGATGGTGTCCCACCTCCAAGCAGGAGGTAGCCACTGCAAATCTTGCGCCTTGCCTGTCCTCGTGGGACAACTTCAGAAGTCCTCTTGCTTGAGGGAAGCTGTGGTATTAGAAGTGGGAATGATGTTGCTTTTGCCCTCCTGCCTTTGCTGCTCCTTATGGAGTGGTCAGGAGCTGGTAGCTTTTCCTGCAAGCTCTGTCTGCTTCTGAAAGAGGAGTTCACTTGGGGGTAAAGCCCTTTTAATAGTTGCTGGATATGTTAGTGTTTCCTTTACAGAGCAGCTCTTTGCCTTCCCAGTTTGGGATGAGGAGTTTTGCTACTTACAGCTGAACCCAAACTTTGTTTCTCTCAGCCTACAGGTGCTGTCCAGGTGAGCTCAGTGCAAACAGCCTGGGTCTGTTTCTCTGCAAAACGTGGTTCTGGTGTGCTTAGACTTGCAGGGGTTTTATTGTGTTCAGCTTCTGTTAGTACTGTAGTTTGTTCCCAATCCTGTTTTGAGCAACATTTTTAGCATCTGAATTTCCTTACCAGGGGAGATTTGGCTCCAGTGGTTTACTGCAAGTACGCTGCTTTCTGAAAAGTCTGTTGTAGAGCAACACTGCAGTTCTCAAAAATGTTACCTGTGACCCTGTGCCTTCAGCATCTCTGGCTTTCTTAGCAAACCCTGAAGCCTCCCAAACCCAGGGTCACCACCACAACCTGACAAGGTGCCATCTGGGTTTGTCTGTCAGGCTGGTTTCCTGGAATGGAAGAGAGTTCCGTGATTACTCCAGAGTTACAACACCCAGCCCACAAGAACCCTGTTTGCTTTGTGTTACTTCGTTTTGTTAATGCTTGCTTTGAGGATTTGACTCATGGGAAATTTCTAGAGACTTTGGTCTTTTGAAGTAGGTCTTTGATGGTATCAGAAGAGGCTTTTGTAAGTGCAAGTCCTTCAGCCCACTCAGGTCTTCTGAAGTGGAGTCATAAAAGTGGGTCCTCTGAAGTGGAGTAGCTCAATTACACTTGAGATTTGGGGCCAGGGGTTGTCCCTTGCTGGGTGGTGGCATCACAGTCATCCCCTAGCACAGCTTGGTGGGATGTGGTAGTGCCTGGCAGGACGTTGCAGTGCTCCTGCACTGTGCCTGGAAAGCTCTGCTGCCACAAAGGGGAATTTGAAGTGGACTCTTGGATCCTTCAGCTGGCTCTGAGCCACTGGCACAGCCTGCTCAGCTTCATGTGGTGCTGGGATGGCTCCTTGGAACAGCTCTGGCAGCACCCAGCCCATGCATGGCATCGACTGTGCTCCCTGGAGTGGAGTCAGGAACAGCTGGTGAGAGAGCAGAGACCTGTCACTGCCCAGCTGGGGAACGTCCTCGCCTGCAGGAGTCCACACCAAGGGTTACACACTTGTTGGCGGGGAGATGACGGTATGGAGACCCCAGGAAAGAATGAACTAAGAAAACAAATGAGCTCAGTTGGGCCTGCTGTGTAAGGGCCCTGCCAGATCTTTCAGGAAACAGCTTTTATAAGGAGAGTGGAGCCTTCCAAACTCCATACAGCCCCACTGGCCTGGAGCAGATCCTGGCCAGTCTGCTTCACTGGAAACGTGAGCCTCGGCAAGGAGGGGTTGCCTGAGGCTGAGCTAACCTTGGCTGTAAAATTGCTTTTTAGGAAGCTTTAGCTACAGACAATAGTGAACTCCCAAGAAGGGAGGAAGAGAAAGGGGGGGGTCAGTGAGATCATTTTAGAAAGAAGAATTTTGCCTCCTTTCTAGTCCTTTACTGGCCCACCAGCCTGCTCGATGTGGGCATCAGTGCCACCCACAACCTTTGGGGCTTTTTTCCCAGAACAGCTGTGGGGGTGCTCATAGCTCCCCACAAAGCCCCTGTGAAGGAGGTGGAGGACAACTCATCTGTTTTCTGGCTATAGTGCCTGACTTGCCCCAGTCCTGTTCCATCTTCATCTGAGCTGGAGATGGGGTTCTAATTACTACTTTTTGCTCTAGCAAGATGGGCATCTCTCCTGTAGCGTGGCTGGGTGGACAGTCCCAGGCTGTCCTGCAACCTCTGTGCAGGACTTGGCCAAACAGATGTAAGGGTAGGACTCCTGGAAACACTGCCTGATCCCCCATCCCAGGAATAGCCCACGTAGCTGGCTGCTCCATGGGCTGGGATTAATTATGTGTACATTTGGGGCTGCCTTTTTTTGAAGTGAGTTTGGAACCTGTGCCAGGGAAAATCTGGATGTGATTTGAAAGGTGCAGAGAAGTGAATTCTTTCCGAGGCAGTGGGGCGGGGGCAGAGTGGGGGGAGTCCTTCAGGGTGAAGCAAGAGGCACAGCTGGTTTTCCACTCTTCAGATATCTGGCTGGGTTCACAGCCATGGTGGGCAGGGTGATGTGTTTCAGGTTCTCTGCCCCTCCAGCTTGCAGGAGACCCAGTAACAGCCTTTGGCTCAAGAGAGGCCTTTACCATTTTGCTTGTTGAAGTCCCTCTGCCTTGTGTTTTTTGGCTCCTTGCTCCCCAGTATAACTCTTTGTGAAGAATTCCCACAGGAGGGAATAACTTGCAGAGCCCCGTTTCCCTGTTTGTTTGTTTGGAGAGATTAACCCCTCCAGTGACCTGCCTGCTTTATCTCACACTGCTGGAGACACGAATTCCTTATCAGTCCTTTCCCCAGGCTTTCCTGGCACTTTTCAGTCCTGATGAAGGGCTGGGGCAGCAGGGGCCTCCCCTTCAGAGCTACTTCAGCACCCTTTGCTCTGGGTCAGTCAGAAAAAGCAAAGCAACCCTGATTAGCCACAGAGGAGTTTGGTTCCTCCAGTCCTGGGAGAACAGAGCCTTTCTGGCACCAGTGGAGTTTTCACGGCCAGACAGAACATTTCTAGTGGAGCTTCTCTTTTTCCTTGTAGGTATAAACAGATTTTTAAGATCCAGAAAAAGCAGGCAGCATGTGCTGGAGTCTGGGTGCTTGCACAGGAAGATGTGCCAGGGCAGCCATTCTGTGTTAGTGCCTTATCTCAGTCTTCTGTTTCCAAAATCAACTTGTTTGACGCATTCCCAGGTGATAAATGTTCTGTCTACTCATAGCTTTGTTTGTGTGTATAAAGGACAGTGTATTTTACCCCATTTCCTTTGCAGTGACTTTCTTGTGCTAGCAGAGATGGAGGAGACTCACTGTTCTGATTGCTCATGCATAACATTATGTATGTAAATAAGAAAATCTAATCATCTCTGAGTCCTGGAGTTGTGACAAGAGTGAGAAGCTGGTGAAGTGGAGTCTGCAGCAGCACTGACCTTTCCAGCTGATGGAAAACCCCACTATCAGTGGGATGCAGCGTTGCCTCCCCACATATGTCTTCCCCTTGGTGTTCCTCGTGCTGACGTTGAAGTTGAGGCAGAAGCACTGCTGGGAGGCTGTTGGGAGGAAAGAGGATCTCTGAGGATGTTAGAAACATGGAATCACAGAATGATTTGGGTTGGAAGGGACCTTAAAGATCATCTCATTCCAAGCTCTTGCTATAGTCAGGGAAACTTTCCATTAGACCAGGCTGCTGAGAGCTCCATCCGACCTGAACACTTCCAGGGATAGGGCAGCCACAGCTACTTCTGGAGCTACAGCAATAAGGGGTGCAGATACCAGATAAATAATGTGATGTGTTTCATGTGATATAGTCCTTGGCTATGTGAAAAGCCCTGGTGGACAGCACTGTTATTCCCATTTTTAGATATGGTCTAAGGAAAACATGCCCAGGAAAATGTTGCATCTCACTGACCCAGCAAGTTGCCCATCTTTCCCTTCCAGGAGGGAAGTGGTTTCCTGTGCTCTCTTGCCTTTCAAGTTGAGGATTTATACAGCTGTATCTGGCAGCACTGGAAGGTCTGCAATTATGTTAATTAGGCATTTTGATTAAAATCTGCTTTTTGTTAGAAAATAAACTTCCTTGTTGAAAAATACTGCATCGAGAGCAAATGAAGAGAGGAGCTGGATTTCCTGCTGGTTCATATGCTCCATGCCTGGGCTAATTTAAGATCTTTTCAGTTGTGGTGATGTATTTATTCCCCAAACCTATATTATTTTTATTATTTTTATTCACTAGCATATGTTTGTTAAACATTTAAATATTCCCACACACAGAACTTATTATTTCAGATGTTTATAACATACCCACCCATCAGTGATTTCATTTTGGCAGACATAAAACCAAAACAGCTATTCCTTACAACTGCCAACAGAACTAGTGTGTGATCCATTCATCTTTTTAAAAATCATCATTCAAATAGAATCCTCTGCAGCAAATACGCTGTCATTGCTGATGGAAAGGGAAAATTGTTGATCATTTGCTTGTCTGATGGAAAAGAATTGCTAAGGGGCACGAATGGAGCTCTGACCTGGTTGTTGTTCCCAGTCATTCCAGACAAATTCTGTGTTCCCAGGCTATTCACCCTCAAAATCTAAAGGAAAGATTGAATAGAGGGGTGATTTTTTTTCACTGTATCACAAGAACTGCCAGACTTGGCTCTGGTAGGCTCCGAAAAGGAATGCACTGCAGAGCAGAGCATTTCCCACCATGAATGTCTCAGCCCCTTGCTGTCAACAGGACATGAATGAGTAGCAATCCTTCTGGTACGAGCTGGTCTGACCCCATGCCTGTCACTGGAGAGGAAGGGTAGACCTAACACTGAGTAGGTTTGCAGTGTGCTCCCTTGGACACTCCAGTTTCAAAGGCATTCTGCATTAACTGAGCCTAGCAGGAGACTTGGCTCCTCCATGAAGTTCTTGTTCGTTTTCTTTGCCAGCTGAAGTTGGGTTGGCTTAGTTCATATCTGCTTAAAAAATGCACTGGCAGGCTGCACAAGTCATGCGTGGTTCAGATCCCGGCCAAGTCAGGGAGGTGCAGAGGGGGGTGACCCAGCCTTGGATTTAAAATTGCGATAAGCACGTGGCCATTTTCGCATGTCCTGTTCTTGGGTAGCTTGGTAACATCCAGCTTCTGGCTTCAGCAGTGCCACAGCTCCTGTGAAGACTTGCAGGAGGGGCTGAGGCCCCGGTGTGACTCTCCAGAGTGCTCTTCCCTGTTCTCACATTGCTTGCGAAGAGAGTGTGCTGGTATTTGGTTATGATGGGAGTTTGGCTTCTGGTTTGCCCCTTGGTGACCTCTTTGATAAGTGAAGGGGTTGCATGGATGGGCACGTTGCTTTCCCTACATTCAGGGGTGGGATTGGAAACCCAAGTAGGGACAAAAAGAGAGGAGACTTTCCTGTGGTATTGGAGAACTGTCAGGAAGAACTTGAGGGAACTTCATTACTACCCACCCCCCCAAAACACAGTTTTCCAGGTGATTGTATTGCAAAGCAGTGCCAGTTCCTGGTGCTCTGGGAAGTGGTCTGAAATCCTACCACATACCAAGCCTTTTGATCACAAGTTTCTACACGTATCTGTTTCACTGTCTGCTAATGGCTTTTGTCTCTTTAAATGCCTGAGAAGCTGCTCCTTCTGAGAGCAGCTTGAAGCATTTAGGACTCATTAGACTTCAAAGAAAAGAGGCCTGTACCACAAGCCAGAGGGGAGGAAAGAGTGGCAAGAGGATCCCATTAATGGAGAACAAAAATAAACCCCAGACAGGAAGGAAAATTCTATAGGTCTGACTCAGAGCTGCAGTCCCGACACTGGCTTTGACGACCAGTTTGTCACAGGAGTGACACAGAGAGAAACCCTGTGGTTTGGCTGCTGCCCACACTAGACCTGGATGCCCTGAGCAATCTGGGAGCCTGCAGCAAGGTTCCCACCTGCACTGGCAGCTGCAGGGATGGCATTTGCCAGGAATCTCATCCTCCCAGGACTTGCACGCCAGCAAGCTGTGAACTATCAGGCGTATGCTTGGATGGAGGCTACTCCTCCATCATCACCACATTGGTAAGAGACCATGGGGTTGCAGTTTGCTGGTAATTGTTTCCTCTTCTCTCTGCTTGAACATGCTTGCCACTTTAAATGTGCTTTATTCTGACAAGATGTTTAATCTGGGGGGGGGAACAGGCTTTTTTTTTTTGAGGTACAGTGCTTTTGTCAAGAAGAGGATGAGCAGGAAATAGGTCCTGGCAGAGTGATTCAAGTGATTTGTGTGTGGGTGTTGTGCTGACCTGCCGTTCTCTCTCCATCTCTCCTGTTTCAGGGAAGATCCTCTTCCGCCGGAGTCACATCCGCGATGTTGCAGTCAAGCGCCTGATACCTATTGATGAATATTGCAAGGTAAGGGCAGGTTTCTTCCATGCATCAAAGATGAACCCAACCTGTTTGAGCTTGATCCTGATTGACTGCCACTATATAATGGTGCGCCAGTGCTGGGAGAACAGGGAGTGTGGGTTATCCACCGCTATCAAACCCTTGCTGATGAAAACCCACCCAATGATTCACTTTTCACTCCTCATGAAATGCAGAGGGTTTGGAGACCTGGGCTTGTAATTGCTGCTAGGCTTTCCCTTTGTTTTCTCCTTTCCTAAGATGTGTTGGTATTTGTCTGGTATAAACCAGAACCAGCTTTCGAGATGGACTGGAAAGGACCTGGCTCTGTCCTGTCTGGTACAGGCGGTTTGGAGCGAAATTTATGTGCACAGGACTAGGCTTGTAGGACTCAGTTCCTCAGAGAGCCTTTCCCATCTATTGGGAACAGACCTCCTGTTTTATGTAGAAGACAGCACTTTGTTGGTGGGATGGTTCCAAACTGGGATGTAAACTCCTGTTACTGTTTGCATAAACCAGTTATTTACAAAGGAGTGAGATTAGTTGTACCTGCAGAAAATTATTGGAAGCCAACAGAGATAAGGCTGAGATGATTTGCTCCATGCTCTTGAAGAATATGAAACTGGACTTAAATTTAAGGGAAATTGTGATTTTAGGGCTTTTTTTTTTGGTGGTGGGGAAACAAAATGCCAAAGTCTACAAAAAATTCTTTTTCCACAAATAAAGTATGCCACATCTCATCATGCCGAAGAAGGACATTAGTACTTGCAGCAGCTGTGAAAAGGCCTGAAGGTAGGACTGGTACCTCCAAAATCCGGTCTGAATGCTGTTGAAAACATATATAAAAACTGCAAAACCCAAGGGAGGAGATGAGGAAATGGTGAAATATTCATTGCATTCCTTAGACGCAGGAGGTGTGGAAGTGACTGTGGCCTGGGACTTTGCATGGTGGGAGAGGCTGTGGGTTTTGGGATTCAGCCAGACCTATGGAAGGGATGTCGTGGCTGGAATAACAAGTACAAGGATAAAGGTGAATTAGTAAATGCATCTTGACAGCTCTGCAGTGGGGCTGCAGATGAAAAAACACTGCGGGCCAGGAGAGCAGGTGAGAGCAGAGTGATGGAGATGTAGTACAAGGTGTGCCTGGAGCTGTCAGGGAGGGAAGCTGATGGTGCAAGTAACTGCTTGGTTCCATCCAGGCACGATCAGCCCCTTGTCTTGTGAGTCACTGAAATGTGTCAGCTGCATAGAGACGCACACAACCGTAAATTTAATTTTTGGGAAGAAAAAGTCCCTAAGTGATAAGATGCTGCTGCTGACTCTTTCAGAACGACGCCATTAATGGCATAAAATATAATGAATCCATTTGACTTAACAACTGGAACATAATGGCTGATGTTATATGACCCACTTAGGGAGCTGTGCTCTCCTCCTCCCGTTAATGCATTACCAAGGAATACTGTGCTCGCCGTGGCCTTCCAGTTGCTGCTGCTTAACTGTAAAGCAGCTGAGCTGAGAGTGGGTGTGGGAGCAAGCAGAGGCTGCAGAGAAGTAGAATGAGCAAGGAGTTATCAGGAGCAGAGAGATATCCCTGCTTGGGCACGCCATGCTGCAGATCTCCGGGGCAGTGTCCCACTCCTTTGCTGCCATGGCTGCCATTGGAGGTGGGTGTTGCTCGTGCTTGGAGGGTGGTGGCACAGAACAGAAGTACAAAATGTCTCCTCCAGCTTAGCCCTGCTGAGGGAGAGTTGAGGCTCAGGTGAATGTGTTGAGAACGTGTTCCCACAGAAAAAGTTTTTGCTTTATTGCCATCTCCTGCCAGGGAAGTAGAGTGTCTTTGTTGTCTGGGAGAACCCTGGAAAGGTGGGTGAGATTTGGAGTATAAGCAGGGAAAAGGAGCAAGGGAGAGAACCACTGATTCACAAGGCAGTGTTTTTGCTGAAGGGCTCTGTTTCAGGTCCCACTATACTAAAAATTGTGCAATTTAAGGTAAGATGCAGGAAAAGCAGTATAAGAATCAGAGCAACTGGTAAGAGCAATCATTTGCTAAATGAGACTTCACACAGCCACAGGAATGAAAAGGAGGGGGACTTGGGGGTCTGTCCCATTTCTCTGGTGCATTCTCTTTGTGTTCTGCATCTATTGGTCTTTTTGCTGGTGTGGGAACTGCCTTCCTCCTGTCTCTCGGATTTCGAGAAAGTGTTATTGGAGGGTAGAGGAAGGAGCTGCAATGCTGTGATGCTCTATCCCAAAGAAACAGGGTAGACCACTAAAAATATCACTGCTAGAGAATAATCTTTTCTCACTCCCTGGAAAATGGATTTCAATGCAACAAGGATTTTCTGTCTTTGGTCAATAGCCTCTGTCCTCATGCTTGCAGGCAGCAGTGTGGGTGAGGTGACTTGCTGTGCCTCCAGCACCACGGACTGAAGCCATGTTCTGGTGGCCCTCCCTACTTCACTCCTTTGGGTGGCAGAGCCAGAGGTGGGACAGACATCATGCTACTTGTGCCGCTGATTTAGTGGCCGTAGCTGCTGTAGACCATTGCCAGCTGGACTGCAGGGTGGCCTGCTTGACTCAGCCACCACCGTACCAGCAGGGTCTGCTCTAGGTGGGCTTCCTTCAGAGTGTCCTGGGAAATGAGCTGTAGGTCTTGTCTTTCCTCCTTCCAGCACAGGGTGTTTTCTGTGATCATCCCCTGCTTTCAGAGGACATGAAGCCTTCTCCAGGCCACAAAATCGGAGACCACGAAATTTGGCATGGGGGAAATTGCATAGATCATGGGATGCTGGAACTGGGGAGTGGTACCACATGGGAATGGCATCCATGCAAAACTTGATCTTTGAATAGCCCTTCCCTGGACCCAAAAGCCGTGGAGTGAGTAGTTTTCTCTCTCCTGTCTCTCACATGATCTTGTTCGCATCTGGCCCATGATTAGTGGTCTGACTGTCTGCTGTGCTGGCAGTGAGTGACTGTCTGCTGAATGGCTGGGAGGGCTTTTGGGGGCCAGCAGTTTGGTCAATATGGAGCCACATCTGATCTGTGTGGTAACCCTGGGGCTTTGCAGATGTGGCTTTGTCTCCAATGCAGCAATGAGTGGAGGTTTGGTTGCCCACACTGCTGTCACGAGACTGCTGTGACAGCACATGGGGGGGGGGGGAATTATACAGAAAATTGGTTAAACATCTGCTCCAGATCGGGCTGCAGGACTGCTCCCTGATTTCAAATGGTCCCTATTTTAATTGCATCAGGTTCTTTTACTTTTTGCAGTTGCCATCATCTGTGACTCCATTCCCTTGCACGAGCAGAGGGCAGGCAGGGCTCTCTGCCAGCAGCTGCCATCCTGCCCAGCCCTCGCTGCAGCCCGCGTTGGAAAGGACCTGCAAGAGCTCTGGCCAAGGCAAATATTGCTGCCCCATTCTCTGCCCCCAGCCCCCCCAGCCACACTTTCGTTCTGCAGGTCCCATTGTTGAAGCTTTATTTGCAACAGGCTTCCTCAGAGGGAAAGAAGAAAATTAGAGGCAGTTTATAGTTCCTGCCATTCCACAGCAGTATAGTGGTCTTCCAGACCTTGCCCTGATGAGCTGGTGTCTGTGCTTTTGCCTCCTGTTGCTTCTCTCCCTGCCTCTTCCCAAGCTGCCATTGCCCGGAAGAGCATTTATGGGATGTGCTGGTCAGGGTTGATGGCACTGAGAGTTTGCCACATGTAAACTGCCCAGCCTTTCTCAAGGATGATGGCTCCATGCTCCCAGCATGGCTGGGAAACTGAGCTCTGCCACAGTCAGAAGTCTGGATGCCAGGATGGACATCCCTGTGGCTCTTACCCTGCAAGAGAACATCTTCCCAAAAGGCTGGAGCTGGGCTAGGCAGGGCCTGGGCAGTCTCTGCCCAGCCTCTTGCACAGCCTTGATGCTTCCCATCACTGGTGTGTCTGTTTCCTCCTCAGGCTCTGATCCAGCTGCCTCCCTACATCTCCCAGTGTGAGGAAGTTCTCCAGTTCTTTGAGACGCGACCTGATGACTTAACACCCCCCAAAGAGTAAGTTGGTTGGGCAGCTGCTACCTCTGGGATGGTGAGGAAACACAGACTGCCTTGAACTTGTTGATATCCGTGAGTCTGATGTTCATCAGCTGTTTCCCCACAAGTCACAGATCTGGGATTAGGAGAGTTTCTTGGAGAGGGAGCATGGGCTATGCAGCTCAGGATGGAAACACTTCTCTGGGATCCCACAAAGTGCTGGTCTCCTCCTGAGCCACTTCCTACCTGCAAATACTGGTTTCAGAAACATGGTCAGTCTGAAAAGCCTCATTTCACGTGGTTTACTAACGCCCTCTGCCTCATTTGAAGGGCTCTTTCCCTTAGCCATGTCCATGAGCCCCATCCATATCAACACTCCAGAGTCTTTCCATGCAAACCAAGGAACATTTGCAGGGAATTTTGCGTGCCTTACGCAACTCTGTGTGGTTATAAGTCTTGTGACTATGAGCTGCTTTGGCCAGGAGCCACCCATCTCTTGCTAATCACAAGCAGCATAAATCTGAGCAGCCGCCTCCATCTCCTGCTATGCTGCTCTCTTTTTATGCTGCATGTGACACGGTGCATGGCTCTACCAGGGCTTGAGCAATGGAGGAGGCCTGATTAATTGTGAGAGAAAAGGCAGTAAATTGATTTGACAGCACTCTGTATTGGAAGGGTGTGGAGGTAGATAAAGGCATTTTGTTTTTGTCTTCTGAGCAGCAAGTGAGCCTGTCAGGTCTCCAGCTAAGTGTCATGCCTGTGCGGACTGTATCTTCCCTCTGGGTTTTTGATTATTTTTGTTCCTTCTCACAATTCTCCCTTCCCCCATCCCTACTTTCCTCCTTTGGCTCCTGTTTCTATTCGCCTGGCCTGTCATCATTCCTCCTGGAGCTCGTGGTCACTGATGAGATTGGTCTGAGGGCCCCAGAGCCCATTAACTAATTGCTTGCTGTCAGCTGACGCTCTCATCCGTCCTGCCCAGCCATTGCTGACCACTTAACCTTCCACCCCATCGGTCATCCTTCAGGGAAGGCGTCACCTCAGGGGCAAGCGAGAGACACAGGGGAAAGAGGAGCTTGCCGAGGACATCGGTGGGGGAGGGTATAATGGGCATTAACAGCCCCTGGGGCTGTTCTGGGATGTGGGGTGCTGCCTGTGCATGGGTCTTTGAGCCCTGAGTGAGGGTGGTGAGCTGCTTTGCAATAGGAGTCAGCTTTGGAGCCTGCCTGTAGCTGAGGCACCTTCATCCGTAGTGGAATGAAGGGCAGCTTCAGTTTTGCACCCACTTTCCTCACCTTTATTTTGTCTAATAGGCTGAGCAGGAAACCAGGCAGGGTGTGGGCTGTGGCCAGAGCAAGGAGCACATTCCAATGCAGAGAGGGACCTTTGGGTGCTAAGCAGCAGCCTCAGAGTGGTGCAACTCTGTGCCTGGCTGTGTTTGAAGCTGTAGCTTCCAGCCCTCCTTCCTGGCAGCAATCAGTGCCATGTCCCTCATCACCTCCCTGTTTTGGATCTGAGAAACAAGGGGAGCAGATGCACCAGCCCGAAACCAAATCCCAAGCAAGTGCTTGTGTTGTGGGGTCCACCCTCAGGGACATCCCACAGCATCCTGCAGCACCACTTGGCAGCTCCTGGGTGCAGAATTGCTCTGTGTTGTGTGAGTGTTTGGCCTTTGCCGTGCTGGGTGGGCGAGCAGGTGATGCACCACTGAATCCAGCAGTGGTCATGCTCCCTCCTGCTGCCAGCTCCTCTCCAAGGAGGAGATGCTGCCTCCCCCTGGCCTGCTCCTCTCCAGGGAGGGCAGGCAAGCTTGCAGCACACAGAAGGACTTACTGGGTAACTCTTTTCCATCTGCCTCCAGCAGCAAAACGCTATAGCATCTCAAGGACATCTCTATTGTGTTCCCCGTCCCATTCTGAATGCCAGAGGGGTATTTATTAGCTACAATTCAAAATGTTAATTAATAAAAGTCCTTGACTCTCTCTCCTCTGGAGAGATTGGTGGGAGCCCGTTCCCAAGCCCCGAGTGTTGGCAGGTCGCCAGGTTACCAATAACAAGATGGGAGCTGTGATAGACGGCTGGGCTGGATCAGACGTGTGGCGTGTCTGGGGTTTGGCCGGATGTCATCCTTCATCCAGCAGATAAATACTTTTCTCCTGGAATTTGAAAGGGAGCCAGGCCATGAACGGAGTGAAAAAAATTAAAAAAAAAAATAAAAAAAAAAGGGAAAAGGCAGATTTTATGTTGGGTGGTTGAAAGGCAGGAATGAGGGAGGGAAAAAGGACTGGTCAGCACGCTCGGTGCCAAGCCAAGCAGCCGCTCTCAGGGCTCCGTGGTTGGGAGCCTTCCTGCTCCCTATCCCGTCCCTTGGCTTCCCTGGTTGACACCTCTGGTCCCAACATGCCCACAAGAGTGGCAGCTGGTGGCACTGAAGGGGATGTGCCTTTGAGTGCTGATGGATGTGCTTTTGAATGCTGGTTTGTGTGGGGTGCAGGTGAAGGCCTGCCTAACTCGCATCACCCCAGGGTGTCAGACTCCTTTCAGGGGCCATAGTTGGCTGCAGTCCATGGAGCTCTGATTTAGCTGCAAAGGGTGAATTTAGTCCTTGGATCTGGCAGTGTTTGAGAATGGAAGGAGGAGGTTGGACAGCCCATGCATTTGTCTCCAGACCCCTGTGGTGTCTGCTTTCCCCAGCACTGGAGCTCTCCTCTGGGCCAAGCCAGGGCTCTCTGCTTTCCTGCAGTGCAACTCTTCAGTGTCCCTGTGCTGGTGTTGGGAGCACCAACGCAAACAGGTCACTGCTGGATCCTATCCCTGAGCTGAGTTCCTCAACCCTTCTCAATCTCTTGCCTGCTGTACAAGCCCCTGCAGAGAGGGAAAGGGTCAAATGTTGACTTTGTGCCTCCTTCTTCCACCGTCACTTCCAGCTGTGTGGGATGTCACAGCCAAAAGCGGAGTTGAGCTGGGAGTCTCCAGCAGTTGTGAGGGGGAAGAGGGAGGTGAAGTCCTTCCTCTATCCCCTCTTTCCTCATCCCCAACTTTCCTGTGTACTCCTGCCCAGAGAGACCACTTCAAACAGGAGAGCAGAAAGAGACTGCAGTTTTTCCACTGGCAGTGACAACTGGTGGCTTTTGTGATGTGGATCCCTATCCCGCAAGCTCTGGACTGGGATAACTCAACGGCTTCTGCCTGGTGGTTTGTCAGAGTGAGGCTGGATTTGGAGGAACTTCAGAAGAGGTGACTCCACTGAGCAGTGCAAAGGGGGCAGGGGAAGAAGGAGAAGAGAAATGGTTATGGAAAAAAAAATCTCCAGAAAGTTAGCAATCTGGAGGGATGTGGGATTTTTCTCCTCAGTGTTGGATGGAAGCCCTATATTTTCAAAGAAGAGGAGTCATCAAATTCCTGCTCCCCACATATCTCAACAGGTCTGACCAGCAGCAGGATGTCGGGCTGTTGAGGTGGGAAGTTGCTGTGCACGTCCCCCCTTACCTCCCATCCACCCTTTTTCAATTTGAAGCTGTTTTTAACCGCAGCAGAGAGTTTCTGGAATAAGGCTGGGGAAGTCTGAATGGCTGGGCACGAAGCCACTGCTGAGTCAAGGCATTCAGCTGCTCACTCTCCTCGCCAGCTGAATTTCGGCTGTGCAACATGAGGGAGCCCAGGTTAACTCTGTAGTAAGCAATGCAATAGTAGTTATTAATAAGTTGTTAGTATTACTAAACAGTTATTTAACCATTCCCCACAGTTACAGGTGGGATTTGGTGGGGAAGGGGCTGTCTTGGTGCTACTTCCCAGAGGCTGGTGACAGGAGTGACCTCTTCAATTCAAAGCATCTTTCATTGTTTTATTTTTGGTAGTTGGGCAGCCCATCAGGTATAAGACACTTAAAGTTACTGCTTTGAACCCTTTGGCTTGTGAACTTTTTTTTTTTTTCCAGTGGGGGCACAGGCACAGCTTTTAAAAACTATTTTCTTACTTTCTGTATGCCTGGGTGCCTTCTGAGCTCACATCCACAACTCGCCTTCCTGCTCTTTCTGCCAAACATCACTTGGCTGGAGGGAGAGGATTTTGGGGCATGTCAAGGGCAGTTCAGCTCTGCTGCTGTGTATGTTTTCTTTGCTGGGGTGGAGGACCAAGTGCAGAGGGAGTAACCCTGCTCCTCCCTGCCAGGGAAAGCATCACTGGAGGGAACAGGGGATGGGCAGGACCCAGGGCTCAGCTGAATCCCAGCTGCTGCTGAATCAGCAAAGGGCTCTCAGGGCTGGGGGCTGCCTGTGCCATCCGGGCTGGAAAGTGCCTGGAAATGAGGTGGGAGCTGAGCAGATGAGGAAAGGGTGTGCTGCTAATGAGGTTGTTCCTGCAACAGCCTCCCTGACTCTGTCAGTAACCCCTGGAAGCTCTGGTGCTGTGCAGTGACGTGGGGGTGGCACTGGCAGTCACAGTAGTAGATTGCTTCCCACATGGAGACTGACAGGGAATCAGGGCAGGCACCAGCCCCAATAAATCAGGGAAGGGAGAACTGGGCTAAAATGAGACTCAGGCCTGATGTGATCTGACTGGGCCAACCTGTCTCGTAGGGGGAAGGACACTGATCTGTTGGAGCTAGCCCAGAGAAAGCCACCAGGATATTTAGAGGAATGGAGCACCTCTCCTGTGAGGAAAGGCTGAGAGAATTGTGTTTGTTCAGCCTGGCAAAGGGAAGGCTTCAGGGTGACCTAATTGTGGCCTCCCAGTACCTGAAGGGAGCCTGCAGGAAAGATGGAGAGAGACTATTTACAAGTGCCTAGAGTGACAGGACAAGGGGGAATGGTTTCAAACTGACAGAGAGTAGGTTTAGATTGGATTTTAGAAGTTTTTTCCTGTGAGGGTGGTGATGCCCTGGCACAGGTTGCCCAGAGCTGTGGCTGCCCCATCCCTGGAAGTGCCCAAGGCCAGGCGAGATGCGGCTTGGAGCAACCTGCTCTAGTGGAAGGTGTCCCTGCCCATGGCAGAGGGTTGGAATGAGATGCTCTTTAAGGTCCCTTCCAACCCAAACCATTCTGTGATGCTATGAAAGGTCCTGCTTAGGGCCAACTGGCAGCCACTGTGGGTAAAAGATTTGATTTTGGTCCAAAGTGCCAGAAGAGGATGATTGACAGAAGCATACTTCCATCATTAGAACGAGGAGAAAATTTGTTTATTTCCCTTGTTTGCATAAATTGAAAGTGTAGACTTGTAGCCAGTATCTTCCATAAGCAAACCTCTTTTCTTCCTGCTTCCCTGTAGCTTTTTGTGTGCTTCCCTTTCCTCATAGTTGAGCTGTGCCAGGAGCAGAGGTTTTCGTTGTCACCTTTGTGTGGTGTTTGGGGAGTAATAGGGTCATGAACTAGAAAGAGGGGAGGCTCAGGTCCCTGCTCCAGGATGGAGTGGACCATGGAGAAAGCCATTCTGGGAGCTTTTGCTGGTCAGCTAGAGATCCATGCATTGATGGCTTTTGGTTTGGATATGGATACTTGCTGGCTTGTGGCTTTTGGGTTACAGCTTGTATACTGAACTGTTTGTTTCACAGTTCTCCTGATGCCTACGTGCAGGTTCACCAGGATCTCAGCTCCAAAATAGCCACCTCCTTCCCTTTCTGCTCAGAACTATCTTTCCTAGATGACAGCAGACAGAAATACCGGAGGGGTTGAATCCAATCTGCAAAAATACACTTTGTGCCAGTTGCATGGGCAGAGAACTTGGTTTTCTGTGCTAACAGGGCATGTTTCTGAGCCCAAGGGTTCAGCTTGGCTGATTCTCCAGTGGTTAAACACAGGGGCAGTCCTGGCACTGGAGTGTGGGGACAAGGGGCTCCATTCAGTGAGCTCTGGAGCATTTGCTAAACATCAGTTCTCCCAAACAAGAGCTCTGTTGTACCCCCATTTCTCAGTCTCTCTCGCCTGCATAAATTTTTCTAATATCTCCAAGCTTTCTGAATACTTAGAAGATGAACTACCTCCTGACAGCTATTTTGGTGGCATTACTGTATTACAGAAGGAATTTTTTTTTTACTAAGAGAGGGGTTTTTTAATGCAGGAGATGTTTTCTGGGAATGCTGACCTCAGATCCATCTCATCTTGATGTGGCTCCTGTGTGGTTTTGCAGCAGCTGGAGTTATTTTCCTTCTGTTAGTGTTCCAGTGTCCTTCACCTATTCCGTGAGCTGTGGGGGGCTGTGGGGCAGCAGGGATGGTGCTGAGGTCCCTGAGCCACATGTTGGGGCACCTTCCTCCCATGAGTCCCACTGCAAGGTAGGCTTTTCTACATGGCAACCTCAGGGCCACCTCCGTGCAGCTCAGGGCCCTGCCTGGCCTAGCAGCCACCAAACATGCCTTAGGAAAGAGTTTAAAGCCAAGCAATCCTGTAACAACTCTTCTTCATCACCGTTCTAGCCATTAGGGTTTACCTGTTTTTACAATTAATGACTTAATTAACGTTTCTTATCTGAATTATGACCCTGTAAGTCCATGCAGACTTTCAGTGTCCCCAGCATCCTGCAGTAAATAGTTTAATAGTTCATTTACATGTTGTTGAAGAACAAAATCTCTGTGTTTGTTCTCAACCTGCCTCCCAAGCTCTTTGCTTTGCCTCACACCCTTGCTGAGCCCTTGTGCTCCCACACCTTACTGCTTCCCATCCCCGGATCCAGAGGGATGCTATCTGATACACCAGAGAAGATGCTTGAGAAACCTGACCCTCTTTTTCTAAAAAAAAAAACAAAACCAAAAAAAGTGGCATGGGGATTATTAATTGGTACTAAGAGTTCTCCATGTGCAAAAGTTTCCTTTCAGGATTGCTCCAGGGGATTATTAGATTCTTGAAGGACACTGAACTGAGCCCACTGAGACTGTCCTGTTGGCTCAGAGCTTTAAGTGAGACTCCAGGCACACAGGAACCCTTGCCATCACTGGGAAGGTTCTGGAAAGCAGCTGGAGAACCATTCCTGAGTTTTAACACCTGGGAAGCTCTGTAGGGCTGGTTGGTGGCACACAGCCATAGCTGTCTGTTAGTGCCTTGTAATTGTGCTGTGGCTGCTGGTTCATCTGTACAGCGTGGCTGGTGTGGGGGTTGTTGCTAAATGAGTTTTACAGTGGAAAGCAGAGTGGCCTTTCCTTCCCTTCTTCTGGAGCCTCCAGTTTCTAGGAAGCCGTGCCTGCAAGCTCTGGTGCGTGCCTTTCTCTGGTCCACAGGGATCGAGGAGGAGGAGATGCTACCGGGAGTTTATTGCTGTTTCCTGCCTTGTCTGAGCTCTTGTCCTCTCTGAGGTGGTGGGCTGAGGCTGCTGGTCTTCAGACCTGCAGCTCTTTGTAACCCTGCCAGGAACAACGCAGCAGCAAAGTGAAATTGCAGCTCCTTCCTTGCCCCCTCACTCAGACGGAGCAGCCGGTGAAAGGAAACAGGGGGATGAGTTACAGTAATAGGTTTAGCAGAAGGCAGGGGAAAAACAACAGTTATTTCCATCAGCGCCCTCCAGTCAGCACAAGGGTGCCATGCCCACCTGCTGATCTCCAGTGGGCTCATCTGGCCTTGCTTTGCCTCCCTTCCCTGCTGTACCACTGAACTGGAAGGAATTAATGGGACTTATTAATAAATTTTAATTTAGTTCTGCAATGCAGTCTCTGTTTAGGAATATCTTTGGGATGCTCTGTCCAGTAGATTCCTCCATTGGTCTCTGCACCTGGGACAGGGCATTCGGGTTTTTGCAGAGTCTGTGGTCTCTGAACTCAACAGTCTGTGGTTTCTAGGTAACAGTGTCCCATTTGTTTCTGGTCCATCTTCGTTGCATTTCATTTAATTTTATTGATACCTCCATGAACGAGTACCGGAGGTTTAGGGTGCAGAGGTAGCATGGACTGCTGTGGCTGGGCTGGGAACAGGGCTGGTGCATTTGTTTGGATTTCAGGGTGGTTGGGTGTCTTAGTTTGTTACTCAGAGGTTTTTTAGGTTTTTCTGGGCCCGTATTTTCCTTGGTTTGGATTTCATTGTGCCTGCATAGAGTTGTGTTTGTTCCTTGGCTTTGAGGCTGTTCAGCAACCATGTTTCTTGGCAACCTTCAGATCAGAGAAGGGACCCAGGACCAGTGGTTTCTAACCCATCTCATCAGTGGTGTGGTCAGTGGGCAAGCCAGAGTGAGACAACTTGGGCTGAAGCTCCCTCATTGCCTCCTCACAACCACCAACAGCTCCTGCTTGCTCTGTCCTGAAGGCTGCACAGCCCTGGTGTTCATCCTTTTGACAACACTTTAATGACTTGTCCTCTTTTGAGGTATAAATGATTTCCCCTCCCCCTCTGCTCCCCAGCCTTGTCCCTGAGAGAAGCATGGGACATGGAGGAACGTCAGTATTTCCCTCTTTGTTTTCAAGCTGGCACCCATTTCTGTGGGAGCTGAGTTTGTGCTGGGAGCAGTTTTGGGGGTTTTGGCTTCCCCAGCTCCTGACTCTGCTGCCTGATCATCCCAGTCGACCCACCTTCACCAAGTGACGTGGTGGGAGTTGTAGCTGTCAGACCAAGCCACCAAGGAGACCAAGCCAGAAACCCAGGCTCCCCCTGGGAAAGACGAAACATTAATTTCTAAATGAAAGGAGGGGAGAGATGGGCTGTTTGCAGGCTGGGTGGTGCCCCATGTCACCCATTAGCTGGTTGAGGGAGGTCAGTGGCCCCACCAGGGCCAAACACTGCTGTGCTTTCCTGGGTGGTTTGCCATTTGACCAACAACCCAATTGCCCCATCTCTCTGCTGATGCTCTTCCTTCTCTTTTTCAGGGAGCCCATTGGAAAGAAGAGGTCTGGTAAGGACTCCTTTCCTCTCTGCTGGTTACACCAACTCCTCCTTTTCCCCACAGCTGTCTCCTGGAGCAGGGCAAGGGCCTGGCCCCATGGCAAGACAAGCCCATGCTTTGTTCCCCTGTGGGGCTTCCCAGCACAGTGTATCCCCTCCATCCGCCCGGGATTTCACTGCAGCCTCCAAGTCCTGATCCCATGTCCCCTGCGCCTCCCGTGGCGCTCCCAAAGGTGGGTCAGGTGCCCACAGCTCTCTACACTGTGCTGGCCTCCCCCTTCAGTCATTAACTGAGCTGTTGCCACCATTGCTGCCACCCCCAAGTTCATTTCCCTCCCCGCCTCATGCCTTGTCTCCCGTTGGTTTTGTTCCTCATCAGGGTTTATCCAGAGAACGGCCTCTTTCCTGCAGAGAGGTACTAACAGCTGCTCGCTGCCTGGCCCTTGCTCTTGCTTTGCCTTTCCCCGGGTGGGACCCCTGCCCAGGCTGGGTGGGCAAGACCCTTGCAAGAGGCTGTCACGTGCCCCGTGGCTTTCTGTGGTGGCTGGTGGACACGGGGCAGTAGCGGAGCCGAGGTACGGCGGGCTGGGGCTGGGGCTTGGCTCTCGGTGCAGGGGGTGTGCCACAGGTCCTTGGGTGAAGGTCTGCAGGGATGGGGATGCAAAATTTCAAAAATCCAGAGGAACGTCTGAGCTGCCTGGTGGTCAGTGTGAGGTTGGAAGCTTCCCGATGCAGCGGTAGGTTCTGCTTTGTGATGGCACCAGCTGGGAGCCTTTGGGAAGACAGTTGGGGCTGGGATGCTCTACCCCTGCTCCTCATAGAGGGAAACATCTCTGAAAAACTTCCTAGTTGGTGGGTTTTAGTGGTTATCTGAGCTCCCTATAGAGAGAAGGAGAGACGCCTTTGATCTGTGGATTAGGGAGTCGTCTTTCAGCTACTGAAGCTGCAGGTTTAAAAATAGTGTGAGGTTCTTCAGGAAAGAAGTTCTGAGCCTTGGCTGGATGGAGATTCTACTGAAATAGGTGGTGGAAAGGATTTTGGCCAGAGAGTTGGCATTGACATAAGCTGTGTAAGCAAATTCACTTGTAGGTGAGTGGGTTCCTCTTGAAGGAGAGAGAAGAAGTACAGGGGAGACTCAAAAGACTTGTTTCCACTTTTTTTTCCACTGGAGCTGCAGGCCATCCCTCCTTCAGGAGCTCATGGTGTCTCAGTGTCTTAACTGAGAGTAGTTGTAGGAGGATGCACATGACAAGCTCTGATTTTGTTGGCTTGAACAGTGGCTCCTGGGCTTGGTCTGTTCTCACAGGCAGGTCGTAGGTGGGTGCTCTCCTGATGGACTAATGGGATTTTATGAATAGGGTTAAATTTTTAGACAGCATTTTCTCCTCAAACTCTGACTGCTCTCTGTCAGGACATTGGGATGGTCATTTGAAAGTTCTTATCGGCCATTTGCAAGCACAGATTGCAGTACTGGTTTTCGTGTTCTGAAGTGGGATTTCACCTAGCTTTGGAGGCAGAGAGAAGCATTTGGCTGTGGGTGGAGACAAAAACAGGCTGCAAATATTTTCCTTCTCCTCTCTTTTGATGAAACAAATGTAAAAGAAAGATACAATCTCCCTCATCTTGAAACCTTCTCTTGTGTGCTGCCTCAGCAGGAACGTTTGGTGAGTAAGGGAAGAGTGTTATGTTTCCCCATGAGATCAGTATGTGCTTAGATCACTTTTACTTCTGTTCACTTACATTAGCCAAGAGAAGAGAAGGCATCTCTAGGGTTGAGAAGAAGAGGAAGAAAATTTCTGCTGCATAACTTCAGTTCTTTGAGGGCAGAATTCAATTTAAGGACACTGCCTGTTAAAAGAAGCAGGAACTTTTCTCCTGCTCGTGTAAACAGCTTCATCCTTCCTTCCATCCTTCCCGCTGCATTCATAGACAGCTTCACCCTGCCATCTCTTTGGCATGGTGGGTTTGTAAGGAACACAGGGATGTTGCTGAGGTCAAAGAGAAAATGCTCTTTGGGATGCTGTTCACTTGACAATCCTGAGAGGGAGAGAATGGTAAGAGTTTGGGTAACAACCAAGCCAGAGCCTGTGCTGGCAGGGCAGGATGTGATGTTCTGCCCGTGGCAGGTGGCAGATGTTCAGGAGCCATCAGGGAAAGGTGTTTGCTTGCAGTAACATTGCAAAGGGTCGATGCCTCATGCCAGACATGTTCAGAGACTCCTCTCGCCCTGTTGCATTTTCTGGCAGCAGAAAGAGAGTTTGGTTCTGCAGCTGTCACCCCAGCTTCTTGAGGATGTTCATCAGGTCCTCAAGCCAGGCCTGCTTTTAGGTAACAAGTGTGCAGCAAGACACAAAAAATGCTCATTCAGTCCAGAATCTCCCTGGGGAGACTCGGTCATCCAATAGCTGCTAACAAAGAAAAATCACGAGAATTTTCCAGTAAGCAGTTTCCCAATTGCTTATTTCTCCCAGCATTGCCAGAGAAGGGGTGAACTGCTCTTGAGGAGAGTGTTGGAAAGAACTCTGAGCTCCAGCCAGCAACAAGCCCTGTTTGGAAATTGGATTTAAGCAAACACTGGGATGCAAAGTGGGTTAGAGTGCTGCCTGCCCTCTGCCTCCTGTGGTGACTAAGAGACTCAGGTGACATTTGCTGTTTAGAGGAGGGCACCATGTATGTGAGCATTGGAAATGACATCTGCTTTCTTTGTTGAGGTTTTTTGTCAGGGTTTGTAATCCCACCTGTCTGTGAGCCTCAGGCATGGGCCCAGGCTCTGTTTAGCCTGGAGCTTGGGAGAGGTGGATTATCCCTGTCCCTGGGACTCTGAAGACTGACTGATTTAGGTACATCTAAAAGTAGTCATCAATCCAGTCCCCAAGGCTGTTCTGAGCATTGCTGTTCTCTCCTCATCTCACAGTTGAACAGAAAGCACAGATGGAGAGTCATCGGTTTGTTGCAGCACTGACTTAGTGCAGGGGAACCTGAAACTGTCTCCAGAGTTTATATTTGTTTGGAGCTGCTCAGGGAGAGTGGCAGAGATCTCAAATACCCTGCTGCCAGTTTTGTGTTAGATGCTTTCTTATGTGGCCATGGCTTTTTTGTTGTGCTATGGAATGTGCCTGCAATGGCAGAGGGACCTCAAACCGCAGTATTCAGTCTGATGAGAAGCAGTGAAAACACAGCCCTCAAATCCTTCAGCAGCCATAAGGGACCTTTCTGAAAATCCCGTGGTGCAGCATCCAGTGCCCATTTCATGAGAGCAGTGAGAAAGTCACTCGTGGTACTGATCTTCACAAACTCCTCAGGTCTGGGAGAAGAGGGGCTGTCCTGAGAGCTCTGGGTCTGATCAGCACAGGCAGAGGAGCAGGAAAACGAAACTTTATGTAAAGCATCACATTTTTGGAAGATGCATTAGGCAAGGCATGAAGTGTACAGCAAGGGTTGGTTTTGAAGCCAAATACCTGTGCACCATGATTTCAGTCCTGAGCCTTTTTTTCCCTCTGGAGGCACCAGTGTCCAAGCTCTCGAAGTCCCCACTTCTGGCCCTTTCAAAGCCAGAAAGTGGAAAAGCTGGAAATGTCACAAGCAACCCCATTATCTGTGAAATCTCCTGCTGGCTTTGTACATCTCAGCACTTGGGTGAACGGCCAAGTCTCTGATCAAACAAAACCTGCAACGATTTTCGGGCTGACCCATCTGCAACATGCCTTGAGAGCAAGGTCACTGCGCTGAGCAGCCCTTGGGTTGGTTCTGGGATGTGCTGAGCATCTCCCCAGTGGCTCTGCTGCATCCAGAGTGAGCATCAGTTCTGCAAGTGCAGTCCAGGGGCCTCAGTGGTCTTTTGGCACATCCCTTCTCTAGGCCACGTTTGTGTCAGTCTTGCAGGTGGGCAGTGTTGAGGATGTTGTGCCCCTGCCTGAGATGTCTGCAAAGCTCCCTCTCCTGTGGGACTGTACTAATCCTTCCTCCGCTCCCCAGGTGCAGAGCTTTAGTGCTGTCTCCCGGCTTAGTTGGGAAGCTTTACACTGCTGCTATTTTTTGAGAACCCCAAGCCTGTCCATGTGCAGGATGTTGTTGTTAACTGTAGTGTGTATTTTTGTGGTTGAGGACGATTATGCCAGGTGAAGATGCTCCTGAAATTACCGCCTACTTCTTCCTCCAAGCTCAGTTTACCACTTCTGTTGCTGGTTTAATAGGTACATTGGAGGATCCAGAATTGGCTGCTGAAACTACAAATAGCCTCAGAGCAGCGGGTGTAATTACAGCAAGGGAGGCAGAAAGGAGAGTACTTATCTCTTCCTATAGCTGTTATTCTTCTCTCAGGGGCTGTGTAGATCCTCAGATCCCTTTAAATACAAACCTTTAATTGAGCTAGTAGAACAGATAGTCCTAGCATCCACCATTCACTTTAGAGGGCTATTTTTAATACTGTCTGGTGCCCCACCTCTGGGGTTTGGTATGGAAGAAGCTTTCTTTAGTAACAGATCCTCTGCACTTGGCCAGCCCACCTGGAGCTCTGCAGAGTACTGTTTATAGCAGATTAACACAGACAATTTGTCTCCTCTTCCTTTAAATAGGAAGGTGTCTCGAAAACACATTGTTCATTTAAATCTTGGTTGTGGTCTCTTTCTCAGAACCAGCTGGAGAGGTTGTGCACAGGAGAACTTCTCTGTGAGGCAGCATCCTAGGAATCCTGAAGACCTGCTAGCTCTTATCCATCTCTACTTGTACCCTTTTGGGATGAGTATGGCCCCACAGGTTTCCTACGGAGGAACCTACGCCCTGCAACAGGTTCCCCCATAGGAAAGATCTTCTGTCAGGCTGAGGCCTCTCGTGATAAGGGAGCACATGGTGCTGGTGCACTTGCCCACAGAAGCTTATTCATGATAACAGTCTGAATTCTTTGCTGCATATATCCAAGGAACCACCTCGCTCTAGGGAGTTTTATGCCCCTCGGAGACTGGGAGCTGATTATCCTGCATATCTGCCTGCTGTAGCAGCTGGAGCCTGGGGCAGGTGTGATTTCTGCCTCAACCCAAAACTTGAGGCTCAGAGTAACACAAGAGCCCTTTAAATTCGACTGAACACCTGCAATCAGGTGTGTGATTCTTTGGTATCACTTGTGCTGTAATAATTAACACTCTCCTATTTCCAGAGCATTTGGTAAGTATTAATTAAATCTTACTGCACCAAGGGAGAACAGGATAATATAATAGTGTTCTCCTCTGCAAGGTAGCAAAGCCACAAGGCAGAGTGGCAGCTGTAAGCCAAGGCTTGGGATGGAGTGGAGTCTTGAGCAAGAGTTTCTGACACCTTTCTGCTTCTTGGAGGCTTTTGGAGGCACATGGACAAGTGTTCTGGTGCTCTGGGCACCCGAGTGCCTTGTGGTTGGTTCAGCAGGAGGCTGTGCCCGAGGAAATGCCTGTATCTGACCCTGCTAAGCCCTGGGTGCTCCATGGGCACCCAGGACACAGCCAGGTCTGGGCACACGTGGGGAAAGGGAAGCTCTGCTCGGTATATCGGACAAACGCGGGGCCGTGTTTCGGAAGCAGTGACAGCTGCCAGTGGGAAGCTCTACTGCAGTGCTGCCGTAGCGGGGGACATCCATATCCAGAGCTCTGTCCTAATGGAAAACGTATTTGCAAAGCACAAACCAGCCTGGCCCTGCTCCCCTCCCCCGTGACACCGGGGAACTGGCAGTGCTCCCAGTGTCCCACATATCCAGTCGTGCTCCCTGTGTCCCGCCGTATCCCGCGGTGTACTCGGTATCCCGGCGTTATCCCGCAGAGCTCCCCGTGTCCCGATCTTATCCCGCAGTGCCACCTGCCGCCGACCCGGCTGCGCACCCGGCGATCCGGTCGCCCCCGGCTCTCCTCCGGTGTCGGCCTCTTTCTGCACACAGGAAGGCTTTGTTCCCGGTGTGTCCTGCCCGTTTGCTCCTCCTTGGCGTATTTTTTTTCCTTTTCTGACACGAAATTTGGATCTGCAGCAGGAGTAGCTGGGCAGAGAGCAGAGCAAGCCGAGGTGACTGAATACCCCGAGTGATGAGGACAGGGGATGCTGCTCTGTCCTACAGACACCTTCCACCTGGGTGGAGGCTCGTTAGCCCAGCAGAACCCACTGCAGGTTGAGTGTTTTGAGCTGGGGTCAGAGCTGGTCTGTGCATTAGGGCAGCTGATGCCAATGCACAGGAAGGTCCCCCAAACCCCCTGAGTCTCTGAAAGCAGGTCCAGGCTGCTGTGAGCATCTCTGATGGTGGTGAGGTTGCTTGGATGGCTCTGTCAGTGAGCAGGAAGGTGGGCAGCAAGCGAAAGGTCTCACCTGGCTGTACCCATCTCACCTGGCTGCTGGTTTGATCTCTCTCCTCCTCACTGTGCCCAAGCCTCTGGCTCACGTCTCTCACGCTGGGGTCCCCAGGGTGTCCTGGAGCTGCTCGCAGGCCAGCAGGTGCTCGGGAGCGGTGGCCTGTGCTGACCCTGGCACACGGGTCGGTTCTTGTCCCCCCTGTGCAGGAGCTGACTCTGCCTCGGTCGACCCCTTGGTGCTGGAGCAGTATGTCGTGGTGGCGGACTACCAGAAGCAGGAGAGCTCCGAGATCAGCTTGTGCGTGGGCCAGTTGGTGGATATCATTGAGAAGAACGAATCAGGTACAGAGAGTTTGGCTTGCCAGAGGGCTTTGGGTCTGCTCTGTGTCGCAGAGCAGGGGTAGGAATAGCGATCCTGTATGCTCAGTGTTTTCCTAATAGGGCCTTAAACAAAACAGCCTCCAGGCACCTCACAGGGATGTCCCTTGGATGGTGAGCTGAGGTGGGACGTGGAGGAAGAAGTTTTGGTCTGTATGAGCATGGACAAGACTTCAGAGCTGTCTCTAAGGGAAGGGTCTGACTATCCATGTGCTGAGTGCCAGGCGCCGTCCATCTTCTTCAGCCTCTGCTTTATGCTTCTTTGTGCTGAAAAACTTGACCAATGGGTCCTGAGGACAAAAGCCATTCCCGAACTTGGCATGCTTGTTTTATTGACAGAAGGGGACACTCTCATGGTGCCCATGAAAGCCCCCATTGTGCATTCACAGTTCCTGCCTCCGAACACAGCGGGGCAGGCAGCCGAGCTGTTCGCTTGCTTCAAAACTTAAACTTGCTCTTAACCTCTGCAAAGGGATCGAGTCAGGTCATGGGCCCAAATTCTGTAGTTTGTTGAAAAGGGGAATTCATTCCCTGAAGTTTACTTGGCCGGGGTTGGGGGGGAGTTAAATCATTAAAAGATTTTAAAATTCTGGAAAACCGGTCCCCGGAGGATCAGTTGCACCAGCAGCTGTGTTTGAGAATGAGAAAAATGAAAGCAACCCTGAAGCAAATGAAACCTATTAGCACAGCCAGTTCAAAAGCAATGAAAAATAATTTATTTATCAAAGGTCAGCCCTGATTTTCCCTCCCATGCAGGTAGCTGATTCCCTCCCCAGCAATCTAGTTGTTTTTCTAAATGACTCACTGGTGATGTTCTGAGGATAATACTCAGTCTTTATTTTTTTCCCCTAAAGACACAAATAGCTTGTGCTTTTAATAACTGAGGAGCATACACTTATTTTGATTGGACACACAGGGTGGCCCAGAATTGCTTGTGGCCACTGTGGAGCTGGCTGGGTTTGCACTGGGAGAGCTCATGTTTTAATCCTGCAGTTGCTCGTGGCTTTTCAGTTTTGCTCTTTCCACAAATGTAAAGAAGGCGAGCGCAGCAGGAGTCAGCTATCGATTTGCAGACAGGGTATTCATCTCTGCTAATTAGCCCGGGCTTGCTGACCCAGACTGAGGGAAAATGAACCATGAAGGGGGAAAAAAAAAGTAGAGCAAATGCGGTGGCTGGAGCCATTCAAGTCTGAGAGCCTCTCCTGTTTTTCCTGGGGAGAGAATTGTACATTTCGATGTCATTCAGCTGCAGTTGTCCCGTGCTGCTCTCTGTGCTCCTTTTTGGATAGTGCTTGGCTCTGTTGCTTTAGGGCCACCCCAGCTTCCTGTGTAGGCAGCAAGGAGGGGTCATGGTCCCCCAGACTTGTGGTTTGGAGAGAGGAGGGAGTTTTTGGCTGGTGTGAGCCCTTGGCCGAGCCACCTGCTGGTTTTTTTTTATTCTCAGGATGGTGGTTTGTGAGCACATTGGAGGAGCAAGGCTGGGTGCCGGCGACCTGCCTGGAGGCCCAGGATGGAGTCCAGGATGAGTTCTCAATGCAGCCTGATGAAGGTAAGCAGCTGCTGGAGGCATCTACCCCAGCTTCTTCCTGCTGAACTGCTCAGAGCTCCTGGAAGCACTGCATGACCCTCCCTGAACTGGGCAGGGAAAGGACAAACCCACACGTGCTGCCCGGAATGGTCCTGCCTGCCCAGCAGCTCGAGTGCTGCAGCAGGAGAGGGGCAGGTGGGTACTGGCAGTGTGACTGCTGACCTCCCTGCTCCCCCACAGAGGGGGCTGACGGTGGCACCTCCAGGGAATGCTCGCTCCTGCCACCTCAGTGCCTCCTTTAGGCCCCAGGGAGCTTTTACCTGCACTGGAGGAGGAGCAGAGCCCAGGTCCTTGGACAAATCAAGTGTTTTCAAGAGATGGCAGAACAAAGAGCATGCCTGAGCTCATTTTACAGGAGTAGCAAGGTTTCAGCCTTTGCTTAAGGCAAATCTGAAATGCCCCTGGAAAGCACATCCTTTGTGGTGACCACTGTGTACTCAAAGCAGTGCAGCAGCTGGGTCAGCCCCTCCTCTGGGCAGGCAGAGGTGGGAGGGGGGCTCAGACTGGGGAAGGGCCCCAGAGGGCTCCAGCTGAGAACAGTATCCGTACCACTCTCTGGTGTCAGCCGTGTCTCTTCTTGCACCTGAAGTGCTGCCTCCTTACGTCCTCTCTTGTCCTTCTCCTGCTTCCCCAACATGCTCTTCCCAGTCCCATGGAGATACTGGTCTCTGCCCAGGCACGTTGGCCGCCGTCGGACTCTTGGGGACTTGTACACCAGTGGATGGGGTCAAGGTGGACTTCACAGAGACTTTCTTGGCTGCCCGTGTCTTGTGCTTGGAGCCTCGTTGTATGCACGATTGTTTGCTTTGCATGTGATGAGCCCTGCTTGTGTCAGTCCACAGTGTGTGCCATACCTGCCCTTCATCCTTCCATGAGGTCTGCTCGTATCCACATCCCTTTGCTCTGTCAGCTGTTCCTTCTCACAATTTGAGGCTTGTTTTGGATTCAGAGACTGGAGTTTCTGCTTTTCCCCAGCACAACTATGCAGACTTCTTCCAACTGCTGCCTTAGTTCCTGTAAAAGTAACTTTGAGCCCTGGCCCGGGACTGGTGCCTAAGGTGGGGTCAGGAGGAGAAGAACCAGCTTGGTCTTGCTGAACGTGACAGGACATTTTCTGCTTTGAGTCATTTGCATGAAGTGGGTGAGAAATCAGGCACTTCCAGAGTTGTGCTCCTCCCAGAAAAAAAATCCAGGAAACCTGCATGGTGGGGATATACGAATGTCCAAGTGTGGATTTTGGAGGCAGATTTTTCCCCAAATGGCCTCCACCCTCTGGTGGCAGTTATTTTCTTGTGTTTCTTCCAGAGGGAACAGGACAAGGTGAGGGAGACGGGTGGATGGATGGATCTGTTTGTCTGACATGTTGTCTGCATGGTTGTTAGGATGTTTCCCTTTCCTCCTGAAGGGAAGAACATCCATATCCCTGCTTAGCATCCTTTGGTCTGGTGGACAGAACATCAGACTCTTCTCCAGGCTCCACACACGGGTGGGGGATGCAGCTGTTGAACAGGGAAGTTCCTGTAGATCTGCTGCTGTGGAGTGGTTTGAGAGCTGTGTGTGAGAAGTTGCTCCCTGATGCCCATTGGGTTTCTCTCCCCTTATTGAGGACAGTTTTTCTTTAAGGGCTTTGAGAAAGGAATTTGAACTGAAATGGAGGCAAGGAAGAGCTTCTGTGACAAGCTGTAAAAAGACAGTCTTCAGTCCTAAGGGAGAGGAGGAACTGTTTTAGACAACTTCTTGGGCCAGAGTAGCTCTCCGAAGTTTACATTTCCAAATGCAGCTGTGTTTGTTTTGAGGTATATTTCACTGTCATTCCTCTTCAGAATGGTTGTGTATCTCTGTGTGTTTGCACTGAAATTACAACAAGAATTATCATTTATATAAGCACTTTATAACCATTTTTTGACTGAGTCCATATTTCCATGAAACAGTATCTCCATGAAACTGTGCTTTCTTTCCAACAGAAGAGAAGTACACCGTTATTTACCCCTACACTGCAAGGGACCAGGATGAAATGAACCTGGACAAGGGAGCTGTGGTGGTGGTGATCCAGAAGAACCTGGAGGGCTGGTGGAAAATCAGGTACTGTCCCTACCTCTTGCTCTTCCTTGGCACTGCAACTGGGGCTGTGCAAAGCAGAGACGCAGAGCGTGTGGGATGTACCCAAGGCCAAGCCTGGGGTGCTGGGGAGGGCGTAGTACCAGAACTCATTTCCCTCCATCCCTACAAAGAGCAGTTGATGTTCAAGCACAGCTTTGGTTGAAAATCTTTTAAATCCCCTGATTTCCTGTGCTGGGAGGTGGACTGTGTCACAGCATCACATGTCTCAGCAGTGCACAGGGAAGTGGTGTGAGAATGTTACGTCACGTTCTGCTAACGGGAAAACCAGTGAGTGTCCCAGGGACAGGCTGGATCCTCTGGATCTGTTGGGATGCTCCTGCAGAGAAGGGCCATTGTCTGGGCCAGGTCTGCTGTGTGCAGGGTATGCTGAGGCCAAAGACTCCAGACCATCCTGAGCTGATAGTTGTTTTCTGCTGGAAGCTCATTTTCTCGTCTGTGGTCCAGCAAACGGCTGGACTTGATTGGAGTGGGAGCACTGCTGCAATTCTCTTAACCTTACATTGAACCTGTGGTCTTGGCAGCAGCAAAGCCCCAGAAACACATCCATTGACTATTTAAGCAGAGGAGAGCTGCCACAAGAGCTCTAAAGGCTATTACAAGCTCAGTAGTTCGTGCCATCGGAACGTAGTGGCTGCAGCCCAGCCAGCGGGGAGAGTCTCTAGCGTGGCAGGGAGACTCTGCGGATGTGGTTTTTCGATCAGGTCACAGGGCTGGTGTCTCTCCTAAACAGATTTAGAGCAGGGAAGGGATCCAGGCTGCTGGTGCTCAGGCAGAGGGCTTGTGCTTTCTCCAAAGACCAGGTACATCAATCCAGCAGCAGCCCTCTGCTTTTTCCCTCTGCTTCCCCTGGCAGCGCGCTTCATTCCTGAACTGCTGCCAATGCTGAGGTGAAAAGAAAATGGGGTTTTGCGCCGTCCCCGGCCCTTGTCCTGCTGGCTGTGGCCAGCTTGTGTGGGGGCATTAGTCATGACTGGAGCTCTCCAGGTGGCCACGTGCCGCTGAGCACCCAGTGAGCTCACATTGCCCAGGACAGGTGGTACATTCAGTCAGTGTGTGAGCTCTGGCTCCAGGGATGCCCAGTGTCCACACCACTTGGGTGGAGCACAGGGCGTTGCTCCTCCAGGAAGGGCTCACAGCCCTGGTGCAGCACAGGGACTCCGTGCAGTGATGTTGCCATTCTTGCCCCGACAGGTACCAGGGCCAGGAGGGCTGGGCCCCTGCCTCCTACCTCAAAAAGGGGAATGGAGACATGTTCTCACAGAAGCTGGGGCCGGGCTCCTCTGCTCATTCGTGTGCCCTGGATCTGGATGGCATCTCCCGGCAGCAGGTCGTGGCGAGCCGAGAGAAGGATGGGCTCGCTGGGCAGAGGGATGGGAGGTCCGACAGCCGCCCCCTGCCCAACGCCGACATCCGACGCAGTAAGTGGCGGTCAGGGGCAGGTGGGTGGTGGCTGGGCTGGAAGCACAGCCTTCCCTGCAGCTTTTGAGTGAGGTAATGGGGTCTGAGGCAGGCAGAGGTTTGCAAGTTCTGCAACAAGGTCTCCTAGAGGATGCCATTGCACACATGGGTGGGCACAGGCACAGAACTGCCCAGGGACCTGCTGAGGGTCAGCAAATGAAACAGGGATCACCTCCCAGGCTGCAGATTCACCTGGAGATGCTCTCCTCTCAGAAGCTGGGACATCTGAAGGCAGCCTACAGGAAAGAGGGAGAGAGACTTTTTACAAGAGCATGTTGTGACAAGGACAAGCAGAAATTGACAGAGAGTAGGTTTAGATTAGATATTAGGAATAAATTCTTTCCTATGAGGGTGGTGATGCCCTGGCACAAGTTGCCCAGGGAAGTTGTAGATGTCTTATTCCTGGAAGTGTTCAAGGCCAGGTTGGATGGGGCTTGGAGCAACCTGGGATAGTGGAAGGTGTCCCTGCCCATGGCAGGG
>JAWMRA010000028.1:16183514-16251971 GCA_035584735.1 Pseudotriccus pelzelni | reverse complement strand
TTCAAGGCCAGGTTGGATGGGGCTTGGAGCAACCTGGGATAGTGGAAGGTGTCCCTGCCCATGGCAGGGGGTGGAACAAGATGAGCTTTAAGGTCTCTTCCAACCGAGGTGGTTCTGTGGTTCTATGATCTTAACCCTTCTGCAGGCCAGATCTTCTGGGTCAGTCCTGCAATGCAAAAGCAGTTTTATGTGGTCACCTCAGATACATTTCCCAGCAACACCTGAAAGCTGGTTTCCTTTCCCTTCCTTTCTCTTCCCTTGAAACCTGGGTGACCTCTGCTACTCAAAGTGCCAAGCAGACAGATTCTTCCTTTGTGTTTCTTTCCCCTGGGGCAACTTTGGTCCTTGCCTTTCCATTTTGTCTTGTCTTTTGCAAACACATATGACCAAAAGCCAGGAACTCAACAGCATCTGGAATTCTTCCTCCACAGAGTCACCAAAGATGAGGCAGAGGCCACCTCCTCGCCGAGACCTCACCATAGTAAGTGCCAGCTGATGTAGGAGAGCAGCAATGGCAAAGGGAGTGGGAGAAGAGCCCTAAAAGGAGCTCTGGTCACTGGTTATTCTTTGCCTGAGATCTTGCCCCTATCCCTTGCTCTGCTGGTGTGTCTCTGCAGGCTGGGGGGTTGTGGGGATGTTGTGTCACACTTGCTGTAGAAACACACTGATGGGTTTTCTTTTTTCTGATCGCAGCCACGTGGTTTGAACCTGCCTAAACCTCCTGTCCCTCCTCAAGTGGAAGAGGAATATTACACCATTGCTGATTTCCAGACCACCATTCCTGATGGCATCAGCTTCCAGGCAGGAATGAAAGTAGAGGTGAGACTGTCGTCTTCCCTTCACATATTTTCATGTCAGTGTTCCTGACTCCCATTGCCCTGAGACCTGTTTCAGGCAGGAGCTCCCCTTCCAGGCAGGGGGGATCTGCTCACCATGGTATTCTGGATGAAAACCAGGCATGGTGGTATGTGTGATTGCCTCTGTGTAATGTTGACATATCCCAGGATGCTCTTAGAGTGGGAGAGAAACCTGTAGATCACCAGACTTTGGAGCCCAAGATGCTCTTGGTGGCCTCCTGTCCCCCTGGCATGGGTGCTGTGTTTGAGCTAATGGAAAATAAAACCAAACCACAAATCAGGTTAGATATGGTAGTTTTTTCCTTAGTTAGGCCAGGTGTAAAGTTAAAAGCACTTCCATAACTGCTTTCCTGGTACACCCTCTTTGCTGGCAGAATCCCTCCTGCAGATGGGATTTTGCTTTCTCCATGTGCTGGTGTGATTTATCCCTCTCTAAGAGGATTTTTCCTTTAGGGCTGCCCCAGCCCCACTCCTGGAGCTGCAGAGACTGGAGGGTGTCCTATCCGTGTAGCATCGCTGCCGGTTGATCACTCCAACAGTGCCACGCAGTGGCCACCGCCAGCACCCGGCATCCCGCTCCCAGGGAAAGCTTGGAAACAGCTCCTTGCCGCAGCTGTTCCATTCCTCAGCTCCATGGCACACAGGTCTCCTTCCCTGGCAGAGGTCATGAGCAGGTTTCCCTCCCATTTGATGCCAATGCCGTGATTCCATGGTTTTTGGCTGGAGAGGCACCCAGGCCATGTGCCACCGTGACATCGTTTCAGAGACACCCTTTCGTGCAGAAAGGGATCCCACATGGATGTCTGAGGTGTCCTTTCCCCTCGGCAGGTTATTGAGAAGAACCTGAGCGGCTGGTGGTACATCCAGATCGAGGAGAAGGAAGGCTGGGCCCCCGCCACCTTCATCGATAAATACAAGAAAACCAGCAATGCGTCCCGGCCGAATTTCCTGGCTCCGCTCCCCAACGAGATGGCCCAGCTCCGGCTTGGCGACACCGTGGCTGATGGCAGCGGCAACGAGGAGGCGACAGGGCCCTGCCGTCCTCTGCCAGAGGCTCCTCCTAACGGTACGGACTGCAGTGGGAGGTGGGCCAAAGACTGGAAGGGGCGGGAGGCTCCTGAGAGCGGGGACCTTTCCTTTGCCGGGGGCTACGAGGAGATCTCGGACCGTGACACAGAGGAGAAGCCCAGCCTGCCACCCAGAAAAGAGTCCATCATTAAATCAGAAGGCGAGTTACTTGAGAGGCAGAGACCTCCCCCCAAGCCCCCAGGCATGATTTTGCCCATGATCCCACCCAAGCAGTCGGCAGCCCCAAAGGACAGCAAGAAGCCAGAGCTCAAACCAGAGAAGGGCAAACTCTTCCAGCTGAAAAACGAAATGGGACTGGAATGTGGACACAAGGTGTCAGCCAAGGAGGTGAAGAAGCCAAACCTCAGGCCCATTGTCAAGCCAACAAAGCCAAAAGCTGAGCCTGTGGAGGACAAACCTGAGCCCATCACCCAGAATCCGTTCTTGAAGTCTAGACCTCAGATCAAGCCAAAGCCCGCTGCATCCCCCCGGATGGACCCACCTCCAGCTGATGATAAACTGGACATTTGCAGCCTGCGGAGCAAGCTTAGACCTGCAAAGTGCCCAGAGAAGCCCCCTGAGCAGGAGACTGCTGCCAGTGAAATCTTCAGTAATGCCATGGTCTCTTCGGAGGCTCCTGGAAGGTTTCCAGAGCGACCAAGCATGGAGAGCAAGCCCCTGCCCAAGCTGGACAGCTATGCCACAAAAGAAGCACTGCCCAAATCTCCCCTGGGTCCAGCAAACACCCCACAGCGCCCCGTTGTGCCACCTCGCAGACCACCCCCTCCCAAGAAAATAGGGGGTGCTGTCCCTGGCCCTGCAGTGGAGCTGAGGGCCCCAGCACGGGAAGCGCCTGAAATCAGGACATCTGCAGTGCCAGGGAGGCCCATGCTGGTTCCTCCAAAAGCCAAGCCCTTCCTCTCTGCCTCCATCCAAGATGAAGCCAAAGCAAAAAGCAGCGTAAGCCCAAAGGTCATTTCCAAACCCGTGGAGAGAGGGGAACCCAGGGAGAGGACCTCAGCCCCTGTCTCCAGCCTGGATATTACCAGGGAAGCTCTCTATGTGGCAGTGGCAGATTTTGAAGGTGACGAGGAGACCAACAGCTTTAAAGAAGGGACTTTGTTTGAAGTTCGCGAGAAGAACAGCAGTGGCTGGTGGTTCTGCAAGGTCCTGACGGGGGGGCCGTGCTGGGAGGGCTGGATCCCTTCCAATTACCTACGGAAGAAGCCGTAGCCACTACTCTGCTTGCACAGCTGGAGGTTCCCTGGTCTCTCACCTGAGTATTTAATTAGCAGATTAATTTATAGTTTTCTGTGAGGCTGGCTTTAAAGGGAAAGATAATAACTGAGATCTCACGCATCCCAGCTGGTGCCTGTTGGTGGCAGCGTGGAAGAAGCAGCTTGGCCTCCCCTCCTGCCCTTGTGCTCCCACCCACCTTCCTCCCCACATTCTCCCAAGGACGTGGCTCCTGTGCCATCCTGGCAGCCCCGACATGCAGCTGGAGCTGTCCTGGCCAAGCTCTGTGGCATATGATGGCTCCCATGGTTCTCTGTGCTCAGGAGATGGACTTTGATAGACATTTTGCCACCTGTAACCGTAAATTACAGTAGCCAGGTGGAATGGTACCAACAAAGGAAATCTGGCTGCACAAAAGGATTTGCTTTTCCCTGAAGCTCAGGGTCAAGGTCAAATGTTGTAGGTCACCTTGCTCAGACCAGGTGTGCGGCAGAGCCATAGGGAATGTGGCAAAAAGAAGGAATGATTGCTGAGAAGAGGGTCCCTGTAGCTCTGTCTGCATGTGACAGCACAGGCATTGCCCAGTTAAGGGCTGTGTGTGCCTTTCTCCACCCACACGTGCCATGGGACCCTCCCTGCTCTGCTATGACAAGTGTTAACTTCAACATCCTCCTGATGGAAAAAAATAGAGAGAAATACACACACACTCATCCAACAGGTCCTCTGTGTGCTGATCCAGGACACCATGCAGGCTTCTCCCCTGCAGTACCGCAACCAAACGTCAGAGGGATTGTGCTGAAGAATACTATGCAAGGCACAGAGGACCAAAAGGACTCCAGAAGCCCTGGAAAAGGGATGCTTTGCTTTTCTTCCCACACTGACTGCCCTGCTTGTTGGACTAATAGGGGGGCCACCCCTTCCCACGACCCACTGAGCTTCCCCGGGCTGGCGGGCAGCAGCCAGGAGGTGGGTCCTTCCATAGGTGCTGATATTATCAAGTGCAATCCAGAATGTGGGAGTTCAGCTCCTCATCACAACCAGTTGTGAGGTGTGTCTGGTGCTCAGGGGATGCCTACCTTGTTTGTCACCCCACCTGCCTGTCTTCCAGGTCCTTTCATTTCACTCTGTGTGACAGGGGGGGCTTTGGGTCAAGCAGAGCCTGGGATTTTTCAGTGCTGACATCCTTGCCTGCCAAGCCTAATCTTGCCCAGAGTGTTGCTTATCCCATCAGGAGGATGAGCATGGAGTCATTGCCCAGTGCCAATTTTTTCCCTTCTGTCCTTTTCTACTTGCAGGCTCAGGGCCACATTTCTCTCCAGAAGAGCTTTAAACCTGGCTGTTGGTTGGTTTCACAGAATCACAGAATAGTTGGGGTTGGAAGAGACATCTGGAGGTCATCCAGTCCCACCCCCAGCCAAAGGAGGGTCAGGTTTTGTGTTGACCAAGCCCTGTTGCCCTCTCTGGTCTAATTGCAAGTGTGACCACTGCAGCCACATTGTTTTGCTGCTGAAAATAATTACAGTTTTCCCTCTAATTTGAGGCTGGCAGAATGGAAGCAGTGTTCTCCACTCCCCCAAAGGCTCACTTCCTTCTCTGTCCCGTATTTTCTATCCTAAAAATGTAGAGATGAAGATCCCTCTATCTGCATATAGAGTAAAAATGGTGGTGGCATTTTTCCCCAGGTCTCTCTGGTAGTTTCATGCAGGGGTGAAGGGGCTCTGTGATCTTTTCTTGGGTATTGTGTCCTTGCTCTGTCTTTGCTGAATGGCCTTTTAATCTCAGAATTTCCTCTTCTTGCTCTCTCTGAGACCTCACTGCCCTGGCTTTCCTCAGAGAGGACTGTGCTGTTTGTGTGGCCTCCGCACTAAATGAGGGCTATTCCTGCTTCCCTCCCAGACTGAACCTCAGAACTGGTAGTGCTTCATTTTGCTAACACAAGTACTGTATTCGGCTCGTTGAGCAGGTGACAGGATCGCTCCCTTGTTTCCAAAGAGCTTCCAGGAGGGCAGGGTGAGTGCCCAAGGGGGGGATCACACTCAGTATGTGCCAACACCTGCAGCCTTACCCCTTCCCACCGCTCTTCTGCCTGCGTTGGGACTGCAGGCTGGACAACTCCTGCCGGGAAGGTGCCAAGAGCCATTAGGCTGGCAGGGCTCTGCCCCCATCTGACACGTGCCCTCCAGTTCAGCCGCGTGTGCCCCAAGCCAGGCTGTGCCTCCTCTCTGTACCTCGCATGTCACACGTGGCCGAGCTCCCCGACTACCTCGTGAGGAGGAGGAGGAGGGCAACCACAAGCACCCCGAGCCTGCCCACTTGGGTGCATCACCCCATCAGCCAACGCCCAACTGCCCAGGGCAGCGCCAGGGTCGGGGTTTGTGATGAGGGGGGGCCTCACCATGGCTTGGGGACCACGAGCTGGGCATTGGGGACACACCACGGTTTGGCACAACCCCAGCGGGCTGTCGGCCCTGCTGTGCCCTGCTCCTCACAGGCTCCCTAAAGCTCCCCAAATCCATTTGTTTGTCCGTGTCTCGCTACATTATGTAAGTACGTATAAATCTACATTACTGTGGGCGGGTGGGGGGCAGCAGAAGGTAGATGTAGCTGTGTACATGCCTATCTATACTTTTACCTTTATGGGATGGTTTTTGTTTTTTTTTTTATTTGGTGGGTTTAGGATTTTTTTTTGGGGGGGGGGGCGGTAGGGAGGATTGTTTTTTTTTTTAAGGAATAAAAAGAAACTGCTTGACTGGTTTCAAGCATCTTAGTGAACCTGTGTGTGGCTGGTGTAATTCTGGGGTGCAATATGGTGTGCTGCTCTCCTGTCTGGAGCAATGGCAGCTCAGCCCAGGGAGCTGGTTTGGAGTTTGGCTTCACCTGGCAGCTGTGTTCACTCGGCTGCCTTCAGCACGTGCCCCACGCCATGGCCAGGTGTCTGCCCACCCACACTCCATGCAGGACTTGTCCATCAGCATCCCAGCACCGGACCTGATGATGCCACTTGCCACCCAGCAGCAGGTGAGTGCACCAAGGAGAAATTCGGGGCTTGTGACATAACCTGGAGTGCTGTACTAGCCAGGCCATGTCTCATGGGCACACTGCTCCTGGCTCTGAGCAGTGCCAGCTGCTGCCCAGATCTGCAGTGCTGGCACAGAGCTGGGCTTTGGCCACAGGAGACTCAGTTTCAGCTGATACCTGGGTGTCACAGCACCCAGGTGCAGGGGATGGGAGTGGGCAGTGGTTCTCCACACTGCCCCTGGGGATTGGGCCAGCAGAGGCTGGAACAGGTCATCACATCAATGCAAAGTGTGGTGCAGAGCTGCTCCATGGCCTGAGACTGTCAGCATTGGCCTGTTGGCATCTCAGAAGGATTGGCTCTGTGGATAAAGTGGGGCAACAGAGTGTATGAAAAAGGCATTTTAGCATAAATAGCCATTGTCGGGCTCTTTCATCACCTGTGGCGAGTGAAGGGTTTCGTGTGAACACTTAACTCTGGCCGTGTGCTTTGCTTGCCAGGGCAGAGTTATGAATGAATTTTTCCACTCCACATTAAACCACATCTGAGGCTCCTTACTGTTGTCTGGCTTCAGCAGGCCACATTTCGGGATATAAACAGTTTATAGAGCAGCCTTCTGTTGGCCTCTGCTTGTGAAATAAAGAGCCAGGTATTTCCAAAAAAAAAAAAAAAAAAAAAAAAAGATGAAGCAGCCCTTGTGCTGTGTCTGCATCACCCCTCTCTGGCCACTCTCAGTCCCCAGGCTGCCACAGCCCCAGCACAGGAGTCAGGATGGCAGCTGCCTTGCTTGAGATTGGGTAAGAAATTCAGGACACTTCTTGATGGCATCTACCACTGAACGCTTTCACCTCTGAAGGCCTAAAATAAACCCTGCCCGCCAAACCTGCAAGTGTTTGCAAAGTTAAGGTAGCCAGAAAACCCTCTTACACTTCCCAGCCCATCAAGGGACTGAGGAGCCACTGGGCAGTGACTCCCAGAAGCAAAACACAGCTCATGAGAGATGCATAAAGTGTCTTACTTTTTTTTCCTTTAAGCAGGTGAACAGAGCTGCCCTGACCCTTCGTCTCCGGATCAGCATTGCCATGCTTTGCAAATCACTGCCCAGCTCAAGCTCCTTTAAACGTTCTGGAGCACTCTGTACAAGCCAAAGTTTTATTTGTTTCATAAACAAGTAAAATTATATTAATGTAAAACAGGTAAATGGACAAAAGTAAAACACACAGCACTGAACACAACGCTATAGAGTACTGACATGTAGAAGTGCAGTTCCCTCCCTCGTGCGATGCCCTCCCTCCCCCGGTACCCCAAATGATTTGCTTGAAAAGCCTAATACAGAGGTCCAAAATCTGATTCAGCTTAAACAAGATGTACAGGTCACAGTATTGAATCATAAAGGTAACGACAAGAGAGTAACTGTCTCGGAAAGGGGGAAGGTAAAAGAGTTCCCCAATCTCTTCTCTTCCTTCCTTCCTTTCTTCCTTTTTTAAAATTTTTAAACAAAGAGGTTAAGGAGGAGAGGGGGGAAAATCCATGGAAATAAACAGTTTTTCACTTCAGTATATATATATATATATATGTGTGTGTGTGTATATATATATATATATATATATAAAAAGCAGGATTCTCAGTGAACACAAAATTCTATAAAACTACCATTGATCTGTGTTGTTTTCTCCCCCCCAACCTTTTTTTTTCTTTTTAAAAGTTGCTTTAAAAAGGATAAAAAGTGCACAGACACCCTTATAAGGCACAAACAGATCTTCTGTACAAATCATATATCATTGGACTGTTTAAAAAAAATAGCAATACGAATACTAACAATTAAATCTGAAAGAGGCTACTTTTTCCTGGACTTTTTTTTTTTTTTTTTTTTTTTTGAGGCCTATTTTGGAAAACTCTCGTTGCTCTCAGATAGGCAGGGTGACACATCCACTGCTCTCAACGTCCTGTTTGCTGCTCGGCCGTGCTCCAGACCCTGTCTGAGCTGATTCCCTTGCTGGCTTCTCTCGGTGCTGCCCTTCTGGAAAATGGTCTTGGCCGCTACAGCAAAAATTCAGCCTCTGCAATGTGTCCTGAACAGCTCAGGCCCAGTCTGGGGTGGATTTGGTATTTCTCCTTGCTGGCTTAAAAATATGAAAGAGATCTACACCAAAATAAACCCCACCCCAGGCGTGCACCAGTCCTGCTCACTGAGGGCCTGAGATGTCGGCCAAGCAAAAGGGCTCTGCTCTGCTGGTGTGGCTGTGTGCAGTGACCAAAGGGACTGGGCACCCCTGAAACTGGCACAGCAGCCCCGGGGATGGCCACTGGTGCTCACAAACCCAGACCTGATCCAGGCTGGCATCGCTCGCGGTGGATTCCGACAACTTTCCTTGAATTCCTCATCATGCAAAGGCTTCCCATTGCAGCCCACTGTCCCCAGGCAGGCACTGGCCTGCCTGGCCCTTCCTTCATCCCGTGCTGACACGCCCTGCCATCGTTGTGCCCTTGGTGCTGTGCCCACCAACTGCAACCGGACCCTGATCTGCCAGTGTGGCACCCGGGAGGTCTCTAGGAAGGCAATGCCAGGAGGGCAGCCAGGAGGTCCAGGCAAGGCTCCAGATGCAGGGAAGCTGCCCTTGCTACCTCCTTCAGTAAAGGTGTGAGTGAACCTGTGCCGCAGTCGCCGTGCCAGTGGCTCTGCTGAGGGCTGAGCGCGCTCGGCAGTGGCATAGCCAGTGCCATCAGCCAGCTTTCCAAAAAAGGGCTCTGCAAAGCCGGTGGGCCCTTGTGCCGATGCAGAAGGGCAATGGCTGAGAGATCTCACTCTAGAGCAGCCTCTCATTTTTACACTTAATTAAAATGTTCATCAGTTCTGAAAGGAAAAAAACAAGAGGTTTCCCCATGCCCTGTGAACTGGCAGGCACAGCCCGCTGCAGGAGGAGAACGAGCCGCTCTCCTGGGTGTGCTCTCCACGATGGCAGCACAGGGCTGGCTGCTGGTCAGTAACCAAACACAGCTCTCCTGGCACAGCCAAACCACCACCCGGGCAGCAGCACCGGGAGAGGGGCTGTGCACCCACAGCTACTGGCACCTTGCAGGAGAGGAGAAATGGCCAGGCGAGATGACAGGCACTAACAACCTCAGGCTGCCCCTCTGTGCCCAGAAGCCCTGAAATGTACAGGAGTTGCTATTCTGTTTTTTTCTTTTTTGGACTAAAATTGCACCTTTCTGAAAAAGCTGTTCTTATGCACATGTTCACCAAGCTACAATAGCAGCCCCTCTCTCATCCTCCCATTTGCATCCTCTCTCTTTTTCCCTCTCGGACCAGCTGGAAGCTGGTCAGGCTCAGGCTGAAGGACTGGGCAGGGGCTGTGCAAGCGGGCAGAGGACACAGAAGAGAGGGCAGCTCCTGCTGGAGCAGCAGGGAGGAGGACACTGAGCTCCTCACACCAGTCCCAGTGCTGCACACTCAGATGCTGCCCAGCTCATCCGGCTGCTGCCTGTAGCTGTAACATCACACCTGAAACCCATTTACCTTTAAAGTCCCTATATCTACTAATAGCCCCAGAGCCTTTTTCTTTCCTACTCCTAAGTAAAGCCAAGTGAGATAAATCCCTGTTTTTCTCAACAAGTTCTCATCTACTGTTGGGACCCAGCTGTGCTGGAAAACCTGGAAAGGCAAGAGAAAGAGCAGGTAAGATCAGCACATACACAGTCCTCGGAAAAAACATAAGCCTGCTGGGACTGGATCAGAAATTAATTTCTCACCACAGGCTCCAAAAAGTCTCCGTGGTGGGGCAGGAGGAAAGCTGGGCCCTGCCATGGCACTGGCTGCAGGGGAAGGTCTAAGACAGGTCTAGCCAGGCAGGATGGGGTAACATGGCAGCTGTGCCACCTGCCAAGAGGGCAGAGCAAAATGCAGGTGTGTGTGTGCCTGAAGATGGCAAACACCATCACAGCCAGGATTGCAGTGTTCCCATCCAAACACTCGTCTCATCCACAGGCTGCAAATTATGGCTTCATCAGGCCTGAGTCACCCCTCATAGCTGCCCACTGCTGGGGCTGGCTGGGCTCTCAGTGGGCTTGTGCTCCTCACTGCTACCCCATGGTGCTCTCCAGGTCACAGCCTCCCTGGCCAAAAGTGCCTGCTCTGCCACAGAAAGCAAAAGCTGCTTTATCTAAGTGCATGTACCCCTGAAACCTGTTCATGGGGACAGAACCCAAACAAGTGAGAATCTGACTGTGCTAGTATTTGGCTTTAGCTAGTTCTCCTTACATGGATGAACAGGGCATTTCCGGATCAGTTTTGTCCACTTTGAACCCTCCCGCTTATTTTGTTCCACCACAGCACAAGCATCTGGCAGCAGCCCAGAGCTGTTCAGGTTTTGGGGTCAGAAAGCCCAGTAGCACCTGGCACTGACCAAATGGCAACCTCCCCTTGCAGACCCACACCACAGCGAGCCTCCTCCAGAGCAGGAAGAGGGGAAAAAAGAACCTTTGCACGGGAAATTTCTCATTTGCAGCTGGGTCGGATGCAGACCGCGATTCCCCAGATTCGCCTGTGCGCACACAGCCTGGCCGTGCCTTTGGGCCCTACATGATCCTCAGCTCAATTTTATCCCTGAATTGTGCCCTACCTGTCAAATAAGGAAACACAGATAACGAGCCACTTGATAACGACTGACCAGCACGATAACCCATAAGCAGGGACGGAAAGGCGTGGTTACTGCTAGCGGCGTTCCCCTTCCTACAGCCCGAGGCGGGCGCTAAGGGCGGTATATTTTAATAACATCTTTGATGACCCGTCGGCAGATTGGGCAGCAGGCGTTGAGCTGCTTCTTCAGCTTAAGACCGCAGGTGTTGCAGAGGCACATGTGTCCGCAGGTGTAGATCACCGTGTCCACCTCGCTGTCAAAGCAAACGGTGCATTCCCCGTTCTTGCTGCTGGATGGCTCCGGAGGGGGGAAGACGGGAGAGATGGGGGGGCTCAAGGGGGAGCTTGGAGCAGTCACTGCGAAAGAGGAGGAAGGAATGAGAGCGTTTAGTCACCAGAGTGGTGCAAACCTGACTCTGTACAACACATATGCTCAAGTCAGTTTTTAAGGCTCTTTCTTCCTTAGTCATTGCCCGGTTTGCTTGGCCAAACAACCCCCAGTGTATTCCAACCAGTAGCCCAGTTACAGTTCCAGGCAGAGCCTGCTATCCCTTTTTTACAGATGGGCCAAGTGCCACATCCACACATTTTTTGAACAGTTCTAGGGATGATGATTCCACCACCTCCCTGGGCAGCCTGTTCAATGCCTGATCACCCTTTCAGTTAAGAAATTGTTCCTAATATCCAGTCTAAAACACCCCTGGTGCAATTGGAGGCCATTTTCTCCCACCTTATCGCTTATTACTTACAAGACAGACCAACTCCCACTGACTTCCACCCTCCTGTCAGGGAGTTGTAGAAAGCAAGAAGGTCTCCCCTGAGCCTCCTTTTCTCCAGGCTCAGCCCTCCCAGCTCCCTCAGCTGCTCTTCATCAGACCTGTGCTCCAGACCCTTCCCCAGTTCCACTGCCCTTCTCTGGACATGCTCCAGCACCTCAATGACTTTCTTGTCATGAGGGCCCCAGAACTGAACCCAGGACTTGAGGTGTGGCCTCACCTGTGCGCAGTACAGGGGGACAGTCACTGCCCTGGTCCTGCTGGCCATGCTATTGCTGACACAAGCAACGTGCAGACTTTAGGCCATGAAAATCTTTCCACCACTTGGTGTTTTCCTACAGTTCCTTCTGTCAGTCTGGCAGGAAATGTAACATCTCCCCCTAACCTTGCCCTGCTGTCTTGCACCACCCCAGCCCCATCTCGTGCCGGATTCCTGTCCTGCTGTGGTGGGAGCTGCGGGCCAGGTTGTTCTTACCCAGCGATGACTCTGAAGCCGATGACGACCTGTTGACGCTGAAGGCCATGTCCGAGTCGCTGTCGTACTGGGAGCCGCCGGGGGATCCTGAGGGCGAGACGGTCACCGGGCTGGACTGCACCGTGCCTGAGAACACAGGAGAGAGCTGAGCTGAGCCTGCCATGGGCCAGGGACACCCCAACCCCAGCTAAACACCTGCTGAGCTGCTCCCGCCCCACACACACGGGGTGCTGCAGGGGAAAGCCCAGCTTCTGAGTTAAGTGCTGCCCCTTAGTAATATGTAGTACATGATTTTGGATGTGAGGTCCAGGGTCTGGACCTCATTATGCCATTGTGCGATGCCTGTTCAGTGCTTCAGTGAAGCAAGAACCAGGTTATCCGACATTTGGAGTATAAAGTCACTTCCCCACAGTCCCAATCTCTCCAGCAGCAGTGGCCTCAAGCTGTCGCTGTCTCACTGTCAGCATTGCTTTGGATGAGGAAACCTTGCTTTACAAAGTTATCAATGTCTGCTTTTCTGATAGAATCCCTTCTGATAGATCCAGTAATGGATCAAAAGTGCCAGCTGATACCTGAGCTGTGGCACTGCTTGAGGAGCGATTAATGTCCAATATATGTGCTTAAACCAGAGCTGTGCTCACAAACATCATCATCCTTACCACGGCAGGAGTTTAATACCTGTTGGCTGGAAGAGGGAGTTTATAAAGAATCCCTTTTAAAAACAAAGCCACTGAAATACAGCTGCATCCCCCCGCAGCCATCCCTGCCTCCCTGCCTGCTGCTTATTTCATGTCTCGAGTCTCATCCATTTCTGGGGGACTTACATAGGCTGCACACATCTACGTGACAGCCACCATGTCTCACTCACTCTTGTCTGCAAACACAAGGCGAGATCAGGAGCTGCTTCCTCACATTGGTGAACACTTGCGAGTGCAAACCTGTAGCTCTGGTTCTGAACCAGGGAACTTCACGAACCAGGTGCTCCCCAATATCCTTTCTTTTGGCTGCACTTACCCAGTATTTTGAGCTGGTTGATTACACCATGGATTGTAAAAAACACCCAGAGAGACTGTGAGGTGTCCACACACATCAGCATTCCTCGGCTGGCTCCGTTCACCCCGTGGTGCACCTCACCATTCGGCAAGACCATGAAGCTGAGAATGTCACCGTTGCTGAGGACCGGGAACGCTCGGTAAACCACCCAGTACTCCTTGCGGTCCAAGAGAAAGTCTGGATCTGCTGGGAGCTCATTTGTCCGTAAAGTACTCGGATCACAAGAAGTGATGCCAAACGAAAGGGCCCCGTAGTATGGCAACCCAAGGTGTCCTACTTCCACAAAGAGGCTTTCACCGATGTGCAAAGGCCGGTCAGAAAACACCAAAGTCCTATTGCTTTCTTGCCAGTTGGTGCACGCAACCATCCGGTCCTGAGAAAAGGTGATGTCAGGGCCGCGGGTGGGGTGGAACCGCAGGTCTGTGTCCAGGAAGGCTGGGACCCCCTGCGCGTGGTGCCGCCGGTTTGGGCAGCAGGGGATGATGTGGTTGTCTGTCGCAAGTCCTGGTACCCGGCTTAGGTTTAGGTTTGCAATTTTGGCCACCACTTGGTTGTTCTCTAGTTCATTGTTGTTGAAGTTGGCTGAATCGTGGTTGCTCTGCGGAAGGCAAGTGCTGAGCCGGGCGGTGCTGAGCCGGGCAGTGGTCATGGTCTCTGCAAACATGCTATCTGTGAGACAAACCCAGTGACACAGGCATTAGAGTCAAGATACAACTGCCTACTTGTACGGTTATAATTATTATTTCAGCCTACAGATTCGGTCCCTCTGAATGGAAAATCAATGAGAAAAATCAGCCAGAGGTCAACCACTAATTGGTGGAGAGTCAGGTGTGGAGCAGGCAGAAAGCAGTGAAATAGCTGCATCTTGGCACAAGCCAAGGAGAAACAAGTGTTTCAAAGTACCCATGTGATCTGAGAGTTCCCTGCACTGGTGAACTGCAAAAAGCTGTAAACCAGTGTGGTCCTACAGCATTCTCAGTGGGGAGGTCTAATAGCTTTGATATCACTCCGTAAAAGAAGGAAACATCTCAATATCTTGCTGTCCAAAGCTCTTGTGTCAGTCAAATCCACAACACAGTGATGGGCAAAGGAACACAAGCACAATATTCTTTCCACACTCCTTGTCATTGCCTTATAACTATGTCCAAGCACAAGTGTGTCTAAGAGAGGTCATTTTAAGGAAGATATCAGGCTTTGCATCTCAGGGGTGTTCTCAGCCCTGCAGAGATTTTGAATGGAGAGCTGGTCACAAAAGCTATTTCCTGCAGGTGTTAGAAAGCTTTTTATGGCAGAGAATTGTTTTCCCTTTCCACAGTAAAGGGAAAGTCAGGATGTTTATCCTTAATTCATTTTCCAGATTTTCACTTCGGCCATGCCAGGCTGGGAGGACAATGTAAAGGTGTGGAGAAGTTTGGGAGTGTCCTTCCTTCTACCTCCAGCCCTGTCCAGGGCAGCCTGGATACTTGACTCTGAAGGCAAGGCCTCAACCCACTGAGCAAAGTCGAAGCACGTGGAAGTAAAGAGTCTGTGAGAATGGAGCAGACTCTGGTCTTCCCAGAGATAGGGGTGAAGAAGCCCAGCACCAACACTGCCCGCTCCTTGGAGGAGAAAATCACCAGGCTTTTACCAAAGAAATAAAAACACTCAAATCCATCCAGCACCTGCAAAGCAGAGGCTGCTTCACTCAGCAGCAGGAGACTGATGGCTGGACCAGCTCCTTCTGGCAAGGACAGGGTGTCTGGCAAGAAAGAGGAGTAAGACATCCAAGCTTCATGATGGATATGCCCCATACCTGGAAGTGTTTGAGGCCAGGTTGGACGGGACCTGGAGCAACCTGGTTGAGTGGAACGTGTCCCTGCCCAAGGCAGGGAGTTGGAACTGGATGATCTTTAAGGTCCCTTCCAATAAAAACCATCCTGTGATTCTATGATTCATAATGCTGAAACTGGAGTTATATTTCACAGCTTTCTCAACTGGCAAAATTTTGAGAGGAAGAGACAGAGACAAGCACATCCTCTATGACACCACCACATCTTTAGCAAGGAGTTTGGGTGCCCTGGTGCTCCAGACGGCTGAGCATCGCCCTGATACCCAAGGCAGTTTGTGGGGTTTCGTATTTTAATAAAAAAAAGAAAACATCAGAGTACAGGTTCTCCCAGGCTGAGTCTTTCACTCTGCACACTTGGATGCTTCAGGCATGATACGGAGTAGGGGGCAGAAAGAAGCAGCATTTTGTTTTTCTAACTCCAATCTAATGAGGAAGAAGGAGTGCTCTGGTGAAGCAGTTGCCCTGGCCAATACAACAAACACTCCTTCTGCTCTGTGATGAGCACCAGAGGTTGGAGTGCGTGGCAATTGCAGTTACAGGATAAGCTACTGGTAAGGTTTAATTACACATCTGAGGCACAGCAGACAGGGAAAAGTGTTGTTTATATGTAGCCTTCTCGCCTGTAAAATAATTGGCACCATTCAGAAGAATATGTGATGTAGCTGCCTGCCCACTGGACTAACCATTTCACAGCTTATCACTGATGTCTGCTCTGTGCCAGGATGGCAGTACCATCCCCTCAACCAGGTGCAGCTGAGTTTGGCTGTTAAAATTCAATCAGCTCCTAGGAGCCTCTGGGAAAGGGCAACACTTGTATTTTAAAAGGATTCCCTGTGGTGTAGTCCAGTTCAAAACCCTACATCTAACACTGAATTAATTCGAAATTTCAGTGCCATAAGTCACAGAAGGGAAGTCATTCCATGGCAATCGGCTTGGTTTGCTAATGGGAACAAATTCATACCCTCTTGCAGCCCTCCCCAAGTATGATGCCTTTAAATCAGCCAGACACCACCTGAATGCAGTGATCTGCGTGATGCCCCTGTGTAAGGGAAGGGTAAGTCAGGTCATGTCTGCAAACCCGGCCCCTTAAACTGCCAGCCTGGGTGGGACCAAGGCCAAGAGCAGAGAGAGGGGCTGGGGAAGGGCTCCAGGAAACTCTTGGGCAGTGACTGGTAGTTTTCCAATGGACTGGCAGTAACTGGTAGCTGGGAAAGAATGAAGTCAGCACTGGTCATCTTTGTCTGGTCAGTCTCTGGGACTTTGCTGTAAGCAGCACCATGTTTTTCCACACCACAGCAGCACATCCAGCTCAGGGAAAGCTGGGTGAAGTTGCAGGTAAAGATTTCCATTTATCCCTTTACATGGCTCTATAACGTGCAGCCTTAGGGCTTTCCATCACTGACATCTCTGAAATATACTGCTTTCTGGATCTCTAGTGCTAGCAGATGAAAAATGGTGAGGTACAAATTTGAGGTACAAAAACCAACAGCAAATTAATTTTCTGAAGTGTCCCATAGACATGATCAACCAGATAGATCATGCATCATTTCTACACGATCATGCCTCTGTGGAAAGAGCAACCAGAAGAGAAAACACACACTTACCTAGTATCTGCACTTCGTGGGTAATTCCGTAGACATCTATGAGTGCCCAAAGAGGACCGGAAACTTTAATACCACAGTGAAACAGTATCGGCTCCTCGTCATTAATACTGTAGAAGACTCTCCCATGACGATCAACCCAGAAGGCCAAGATATTGTCCCTCACAGCGAACCTCTCTGGCAAAGCTTTGGCCCAGTATCCGGGACGGGTCACCAGGTCTGGACAGGCGTACTTTGGTATCTCGTCGGAGCTCATCTGCGACGGGTCGTGGATGGTGAAGCCGAAGCGCAGGGCGCCGCTCCAGCCGTGGTGCACAGCCACCAGCTTCAGCCGGACCTTCTCGTAGAGGTGGATGGGCCGGTTGGTGAAGGTGACCCCGTTGCAGAAGCTGTTCCTCCGCGTGGCCTTGCGGGAGTGAACGTCCAAGCGCACGTTCTTGCCTTTGGCTTGGGAGTGGAAACGCGGCGGCTCCGTGATGGCGAGGACCGAGCGCCTCTCATGGCTGCTGTTGGGCAGGCTGTAGTAGGGGCGGCTGGAGACAGAGCGGGTCTGGTGGCTTGTGTCTGCAAAAGGAGAAACCAGAGGCTCTGTCAGAAGTGCTTGACCCGGCCCATGTGCTGGCTCAGCCCTGCCTTGCCGAGTGTGCCTTGCACTCCTCGCCACGACCCGCTATTTAATCTTACAGTGTTGTGCTTATCCACAACATGCTCTTTGTTGTCCCAGTTTGGCCCTCAGCTTTATGCAAATACAAGGCAAATGCAGCTCTCAGGGCAAAGGTTAGGCAGCTTCCCTTCTACGCCCTGCAAAGCTGGATGGAAAGGAACATCCTTTGTTCCCATCAGATGCATCCTATTGCACTCAGAAAGGCTTAACATCTGTGACTGTGGCTCTGGGTTTCCTATTTGCAATGCCTGTGCTGTTAACTCACATGGTGGCCAGAGACACATCAGCTCTGAGAATGGTCACATGTCAGAGATGCTCGAGATGAACACAGATGTAGGAGACTGATTTTTGTGGACATGAAAGCACTGGCTCCTAATTTTGTAGCAATGAACAGGCACTTCCGAACAACACAAATAAACCAACATACTAAGCAGCTGGAGCACTACCTCTGCATCACCAGGCTGTTCTTCCACAACTTTCAACCCAGCCACTGGTTCAGATATCCGATGCAACTGGCACACTAAGGAGCATTTCATCCTGCAAAGACTTGACTTTACATAGAACCTTCCATTTGAGCTCAAAGCACTTTATAAATGATGATTGTTTTCAGCTTCACAGCATCGCAGATGGCACAGAAATCCTGCCATCCTCATTTTACAGATGGGAGAAGGAGAATTTATGGGTGAGATCTTTCAGCATTTTAAGTCAATAGCAATTTTGAGACCAATTTCAAGAAAAGCAGATTTGGGGCCTAAAATGAAGTTCACACAAGCATGAAGCAGAAACGAAAAAAGCTCAACTTTTAATCTTAAGCCTTAGCTATGAGCTCCCCGAGGTGGAGGCAATCTCTTTTGCATATCCTTGAACACATGGGGTTTCGCTCCAAGACCTGGGATCCCATCACACCACCACCACCACACAGCTACAGGCAATTCGGTCTCCCCATTTCCCACCCACTCCACCTCTCCTCCTCTTTGCACCTGGCTTTGTAGATTTTTTAAGCAAAAATGGAACGTATCCTGAGTGCTCAAAGTCATCCTGTTAAATATAAAACCGCATCACATGCTCACATTCATTTTGAACTATTTTGCCACGTTTGAAGCTTTAGAAGCTGCCTGCCTAGCCCTTCCTTCAAGCTGCTTCCTCCCTGTGTGTAACCCCAGGCTTTGCTTTGTGACAAGGGATGGATTTTCTGACGCTTTCCTCTCTTGGAAAAAAGCCACCAGAAGATGCCGGGAGCGCAGCTGGGAGAGCTGGCAGGAGGCTGCAGTTGTGACACCTTTTTCTGCAAGCAAAACCATAGCAGACAGGGCAGCAAGAGGCTGGGACCTGCATTTGTGGCTGAACTAACAGAGGCACTAAGCAACCGCTGCCTTTGCAAATGGGAGAGAAGAGGGGTCACAGACAAGATCTGAACACAAGATCAGCCCTTGAAATCAGGCATCTGCGACAGCAGCCAAAGAGCTACACAGGCAAAAAGCTCCTGTTCGAAGCAAGACAAAAAGGGCAATCCTAAATTGCGACAGGCAAGGGCAGCAGCTGAACAAAAGGTGGGTTTATGCTTCTTCCTTCTGTATGTGATAGTCGCTGTGTCACAGCAGGTAATGGTTAATCCTGTCCTACACCAGTGTAAATAAACACATCCTTGCTCTTACACCAGTGGGAGAGGGTTGCCTTCATGGCCCTGCCATGGAAATGGCAACCCCCACCCCCAGCCCAGCCCTCTCCCAGTCTTAAATCCCCTGGGGCACTGTCCCTGAGTGGCACAGCACCTCTGTTCCCAGCAGCACTGCAGGCCAGGTGCATCCTCCTGGACTATCCCAGTACAGGACAGGATTCCCAGGGTATTTAGGGTCAGCCTTGGCCACGCTTGTAGGAGATGGGGGCATTTCTTTTTGTATTCCCAGGAGAAATCTCATTTCTTGCCTCCTGAAGTGCTAAAATGCAGAAGTGGCTGCTCTCATCACAGACCCACCCAGCTCACGTGGGTGCTGCTCCATGTCTGCATGTTCCCAACAGACGATTCTGCTCCAAAGGAAATGTGGTTTGGGTTTTCCTTAGCACGGAGAGGCAGGATGGCATGAACCCAGCCAGCACACAGTGCCGGCTGACTGACTCTCAGCAGAGAGGGGTGAACCCTCTCCAGCCTTTCTTCCCCACACTGGCTCCCCATTTTCCATGTGGATTCACAGATCCCTTGTGCTGTTCCGCTGGGATGTGGGTTCAGCAGAGCCAGGTGCTGCCAGGACAGACTTTGAGGGGCTCCTGCAGGATCAAGTGGGCTCAGTGCTGCCCTTTCACATCACACCCTGCCTGGCTGGGCAACAGCCTCCCTGGACAGAGAATCTCTCATTTCATAACCCACTGAACTGCTTTTTTTTCTAAAATGCTTAAAAACAACCCACCCCCCTGTGAAAGCAAGTGCCCTGGCCTCAGTGTCCCTGTGTTGGCCAGGAGGCAGAAAGAGGGAAGAGAGTTTTTGTTCTCCTCTCCACTATCCCAAGAACACCCTGCTTTCCACTCCCAGTGCAGAACCAGCCTTCCTCCCACATCGACCTGCAGGAGAAAAGACACTAGTAAAGACGGAGCATGGCAGGATGCGATTCCTCCAGCACCGCTCCTGGGCAGGTTTTTCTCATGCCACTTTTGGAAGGCACAGAGGACCGACGTGGCAGTGACAGTGCCAGCAGCACCAGTGACAGAAGAGCAATGACACAGGCACTCACTGCAAACACAGCTTCAGGTCCACCCTGCCAGAGAGGAACTTGGGGCCAGGGTCTGGCACTTTTTGTTTTGTTTTGTTTTGTTTTTAAACACAGGAAAGCATATTGTGACTAAACAATAGGAAAGTCCCCATAAGGAAATGAATGGATAATTTATTTATAACATCGTCCCCTCCTCGCATGAACACCTGCCGGTTGCCACCGGGAATAAAGCCTGACATAACCCACGGCAGGGCAGGCACAGCTTTCCCACTGAAACACGCCTGAAGCTGAGCTGGGGCATGTGCTTTACTCATTACGTACCGACGGGGACTAGGCAAGCTCAACAGGATGTTTGTGCCTTTGAATTGCCCTAATTTGCAGCTCAGCTTCCATAGCTTGGATCACATTTCAGTCCCTCTGCTATTTCTCCAAATCCTCTCCTCTCCTGCCTGTGTTTTCCTACCCGAAAGCCGGTCGGTGGGATAATGACAGCCAAGCTCATGGCAGAAGTGCCACCCTACCCAAGGGTGCCTGACAGGCAGCAAAGAGCTATGCCAACTCTTTTTTTCAGCTATGAGATTCCTACAACACTGTGAGCAAATCATCTCTTCTCTTTCTGCCTCACTTCCCTGTCTGAAAGAGAGTAACACTATTCCTCCACCCCACAGGAAGCTAAATGGATTAAAAAATATAAGGTTTTCAAACACTTCAATCCCTGAGAGCCCTGTAAGCATGTCGGCAGGCTGGCTACATCATCACATGGGACCAACTGAGTCCCCTGAGGGATGTCTCGAGATTCCATGCAACATTTTCCTTATTTTTATTCCAGAGTTTTCCATTTTTCATGCCTAGTCTCACTAACTGCAAACATGATGCTCGCTCAAACACACCAGAGAGACTTCAGCACATATAAATTAAGGCAGGAAAATGGAAGAAAAAGCTGAAGTGAAGGATGAAGAATGATCTAAGTCTCCTCACTGTAACGTGCAGAAGAAAACCTTTTGGGAAGGCAGCATTTCCATCTACATCCTTATGGTGTCAGACAACACCGAAACAGATTTGGGTTATGGGCCCCCATGCTCTCAACTGCACATCTGAAGCTTCACCTGCTTTCCAAAAGGCCAGCGCATTCATTTCAGAGGTTATGCTGACCTTTGGAGAGGTATTTTAACAGACATGCACTTTGCATTTCAAAAAGGTACAGCAGACAGACCCTGGACAAATTCCACATATTTATCATGGTTCCAGTTCTAAAAATAAACATTTTTTCACCCATTTGTTCACAGCATCGGGTTTGCAGCAGCACTGTAATCCCACTGACAGCAGCAGACAAAATTCAACACAAGAGCCCTCTCCCAGGCTGGTGCTCTCCAGGGTGTGGGATGGAGGAGGCTGCTCAGCTGGCGAGTGACCTTAAGCCAGATCAATCCTGTCTTCACTTGCCCAGACAAGCCAGGCAGGAATAATACCCCTAAATCGAGGGAGAAGGGAATAACGTTCAAGGAGACCAGAGCTACAGCAGTCACAGTGAGGGCAGCCTGACAGGAGGAGGAGGAGGAGAGCACTGCCTACCCAATAAATCCACGATCTGCATCAAAAGACATTCCCTGTGCCCCACAACCCTTTCCTGAGGACCCCCTCCAAGTAAATCCACGACAAGAGCCGCACAGGATCGCAAGGGGCACTTTGGCGCAAAACAGGGATGTGTCCTGGATACAGCAAGGGAACAGAAATTACTGGGACCATCACCCAGCTCGCAGCAGATACGGCTCATCGATGGGCTGAGGAAGTGTGCTCTCCTCGTGCTGTTCACAGGAAAGCTGAGAGGTTCAGAGGAGAGGCTGAAAAGCTCAGAGGAGAGGCTGAGAGGCAGCAGCGTGTGGCCCGAAATCTGGCTATCAAGCCTCCCTGCACAGGTGAAAGGGAATCCACCAAACACACCCACATCTTATCTTTATGGCCGCTGCTTTATCTGTAACATGAGAACCTTTTCCTATTACAGTAGATAGTTGGGTCGGTGCTGCTGCAACACCCCTGTTGAACATTAAACAGGGTGTCTGGAGAGAGAGGGCAGGTGGCTTTTCCTTTGTGACAGGAAAATCCCAAAAGGTGGGGACAAGAAGGCCAAGTTCACTGCATGACTGTGATCTTGTAGAAACAGCTCTCAGGGACTGAAGTCAATCCCAGCGTGGTCCAGTCAAAGCGTGGCCATCACCACACTTGTCCCACACCATCTCCGCTGCTGGAGATGAGGTAGCCGGACACTGGAGGGCTGGGAGAGGCAGACTGGGCTGTTACTGCAGATAATAAACATTAACAGTAACTCGAGACAAGATTCTGATCCAACGAGATCTTATCTCCTGAGACCAAGCGATAAAAATCTGTTCACATAAAAATTTAGTGCACTGCCTAAGCATTTTTTTGTTTTAATACAGAAAATGTGTCGGGGAGCTCTGTGGGAAGCACTGGTGTCACCTATTCCACAGTCACCGGTGTGAATTTGTAAAGTTAGGCTACTAAATCCACTATAAGGCTGCTACAAAAAAACCTGGCCTCATTCCTGAATGTCCTGCTGGCTCAAACACTGGAAAATTCAGCAATTAATAAATATCCCCCATGTAAAATTCCTGTGGTTTGTATGACCAGTCCAGGGCCCTGCTTTGATGGAAGGTCACCCTGCCTGGTCCTCTAACCTGAAACAAACTTCAAGAGAGTTTAAAAATGGTTCACTTGCAATAGAATGATATAGAAATTGAGGTGTTGAGGGACATTGAAGAGCCTGTTGTGAGTTACAGGAAATGTGACATTTTTGAAGAAACATTTGTGAAGAAGAGGAGGAGGAAAGACAGAAGTTGTTTTTTCATTAGAAGAAGGTGTGTTGTGGGACTGAGGTGACTCTTGATGCAAATATCTAATGGATATACATAACTTTTCACTGCAGAACAGTTCAGAAAAATCCCTGGCAGAGAACGGGGATTGATTTTAGCTTGCAAAAATCAAGTTTTGCCTGTCTTCACAAGAAAACCCTCTTGCTCTGTGGTTAATGCTTGAGACCAAACATTTTATGGGGAATTTAAAAAATCGCTAAAATCAATATTTTTTTCTAGGCAGAGGCTAATGACACATTTATTCTTGGCTTCTAGGTGTTCCTCCATGAAAACAGAGAGGTATTTGCCCAACAGCATTTTGCCAAATCCTTTTGTTCTGATCCTTTTTCTCAAACCAGCTAACACATGCAACTCCAGCAACTCCAGGCTGCTCCATCTCCTTTCTCCCACCATGTCCTCGGGAAACCAGCTCCTGCATTTCTAAAGCTCCTTTCAACTTTAGCTCTTTCTTTGCAGTGGGGAGCTCATATCAAAGCTCAACCACATTCTGGAAAAGAACGTTTGCCTTGACAGGAAAGCCAATGCCAAGCCTTAGCTCTCCTGGTTATCCGAACATCTCCTCATGACAACAGCATCGGAGCCAAAAGATGGCAAGTGCAGCTAAAACACCGATGCCTCCCTCTCAGAAACCACCAGCTGCCTCCAAGCAGAAAATAAAACATGACAGAAGTTCTGCTCCAAGGATGGAAAGTGCTGATGGCAAATCCTCCATGACCTAGAAGTGATCACAGAGCCCCAAAGACTGAGGAGAGCCAGCACCCTCCCAGATCAGGCAGGAATACTCTCCCAGCCCACTTCCAAACCTTCTGCTTGACTTCGCTTTTGGTGGTGAAGGAAATTAGATGTGACACGAAGAAAGCCCACTGCATGACTTCAACAGTGAGGCATTTTCAGAGCAAAGTGGGGAGCCCTGAGCTAAACCAATGTGGTCTGGTGGATCAGGCTGTAGAGCAGGGTCTGCTATCAAAAAACCTACTGCTGAGCCTGCAAGTAAAGGTACGACCACCCACGCTTGCCTCCATCTCCCCGTTCCCCTGTCTCTCTCCTGTTGTGCCTCTCACCGTCAGCATGCAGGAATTTTGCTGCAAAGTTGGCCCCATCTTTATTACAGCCTTTTAGTTCTCCTGCATATAAATAGCACTAAGTATACACAGAAGCCAGCGATTAAGCACGGAAAAAAATCTCCTCTTCCCCGTATTATTAGCGAATCTGGGTCAATGAGTCTGCAACTCTAGTAACAAATTCTTAGAGTTGGTTAATGAGAGACAGAGCGAGAGTGAGCGGGATGGAGAAAAGGCAGGGTTCAAGCCATAATCCCCGCTTAAGTCTTTCAGTGCAGGCAATGAAAGCAGCTGCATGACAGATGAGGAGCCTTGGAAATGGCACAGCTTATTGTAATCTGTTATACGGGCTCGACACCCAAGTCCACTGGCTCGTGTCAGTCCGAAGGCCACGCTCACGAGCCAAAGAGCTTTGAAAGATCTCATGGATTTGAAAGTCATCAAGCACGGGATGCAGAACTAGATGAAATTTTTTTGGCTACTGGCTAAAGATAAAAACATCTTGTCAAAAACAATCAGTCGGCCACTCTCACTATAGCTCTTATTGGGAATTTTTGGACTATGTTCTCACTAATATGCTGCATTTGCACCAGGGTTCATACACCGTGAGAGCAAACCCATGCCCCTTACTTGATGTATTACGGTTTTGCAAAATTGTTACCTTCTTTAGACAGTGAAGTTTATCTTCAGGAGAGCAGAGGGCTGCTCAGCTCACTTTATCTTCTAGCCCTAAGCTCAGAGTCTGTTGCACAGTTTTGGGAGGTGATCAAGAATAATGAGAAGTGAGAAGCTGATGTCTTTTAAAGCAACTCCACAAATGGTTTCTGAGGACTGCTAGGTTGGAAGACTAAATATTTTCCAAATCTAAATGCTCAGCTTGTCAATCAGTGATCAGAATATTTATTTTTGTGATTTATTACTGTTTTCTAGAAACAGACAATGTGCCCAATAACACAGAGAGCATTAAAAGATGCAACACTTCAGGCTGAAAAGACTGGTCTGGAGGAATAAACACAGCTGGAGACCCAAAGACTGAAGGATAGGAGCAGAGAAGTGGACAAAACCCCTCATGTTCAGTGACCCTCATGAGGTGACTGCGTTCTGCTCAGGTTTACTGAATTCATGCAGAAATGGGGTCCAAGTTCCATGGATTGACAATGCTAAACTAGTTTTCTCAATGGCTGTTACTCTGGGGAGGTCTGAAGCCCAAATACCAACTTCTGATGCATCAATTGGGTTAAATCAAGTGCCCTGTGCTCACTGCAAGTCAAGCCCAGCTTAAGAGGCCAATAGCCAAGGACCTCAACAATGGCTCTCCTGTTCTGTCACACACCACATTCTTTGGGCATTCCCTTTTTCCACAGCCTCACCAAGGAGAGCCTAATGGCACATGTGTCAGGGCACCTTTTTCTCTAAGGACAGCACCTACAGTCAGTAGAGAAGGACTCTGTCTTCAGTGGTTTCAGTGCAGTACAGAATGGCTCAGATATGGATTTTCATGGCAACAAGACCAACACAGAGATATTTTAATTTTATAGGACATCGTGCCAATGGGATCTGTCTCGGAGATCCCTCTTCCCTTCCTCCCTGCTCCAGGCATTCACCACTGCAGCAAGGACTGCAGACACTACCTATGAGCGACCCAAGAGATGCCCAAAACCTGCTGTGTTCCTAAGTGCTGATGGTCCCTCGAGGCCACCACGTGGCTCTTGCTTTGGGGTGGGGACAGACCCTGTCATTGGGTCTGCAGAAGACCCATGACACGTTCCCGATTAATCCCTCTGCACAGCAAAGATCTTTGAGTATTTTTCACAGATTAAAAAAAAAAAAAAAAAAAAAAGGTTGGTCTCCTTGCACCCAATTCCTCTCCATTCATTCCTCACTTCCAAGACAACTTTTCCCTACAGACAGTACAAACAGCTTAGGACTGGTTTTCAGAGCAACACGTTATGTTTCAAAAGCACTGTTCTGAACCAGGGTTTCCATTTTCCAATCACGACTGGGATTTGTTGAAGAGTTACAAGAACTTGTGCGTGGCATAATTACTAACACTGAAATGGTCCATGCCCTCACCCTCTCCTGCTGCCAGGACAGCACGTAACAACCATTAATGCAAATAGACTCCCTGTTTCCATTGAGCCTTTTCTTCAGACCAGCTGTACCAAGTCATCTGCACCAGGGGTTTATAAATAGTGACCATGTCATTCCAATGTTAATGGCTTTCAATGAAATTGAAGAATGACATGCATTCCCTTTTAATATTCCCGGAGCTGCAATTTTATTCCATCCCATGGTTTCAACACAGCGCTCATGGAAAGAGTGCTGGAGCTTGCCACATCCTTCCCACAGCCCATCAGTGTGTTGCTTCCAGCACAGACAGGAACAAAAAAGAGGGAAATAATTTTGTTGTCTCCGATGCAGGAAACCCACCCATCCCCTACAGACAGGCAGCGTCATGGCACTGCACCACGAGGGCAGCTTGTGACACAGGGAGGAAAAAAAAAGAATTTGAAGAGTAATAGTGGTAATTTAGCTTCACTTTCGATGCATTGTTCTCTGAAACCCCCCGAAAAGCCGGTGTTTACGTTATCTTCATCCCTCGGGATTCGGGCTGTAAACAATTTACACTTACGCCTTTCCCACCTCCAAAAAGCATGTTTGGAGAAAGGCCAGTACATAAGATGTGCTGTCAGAGCCCTCCCCGGTCTCTGCATGTACAGTGGGTGACTCAGGTGGGGGGTGTGATGCTCAAGCCGAGGGCGTTACGAGCACAGTGTGATTTCCACACTCACTAAAAACACGTGAAACCTTTCCCCTGAGCACAGGAATTGTCCAGCTTCAGGACTAGACAGGAAGAAAAGCTGCAGGTGATGGAGCTCTGAGCAGCCTGGTTTAGTGGAAGGTGTCCCTGTGGATGGCAGGGGGGTGGAACAAGATGAACTTTAAGGTGCCTTTCAACCCAGAGCAGTCTGTGGTTCTCTGAAGGGCAAGATCAGCACTCAGAGTGATGCTGCAAGTGCAGAAAGTAGAGCCCAGCCATTCATTCCTGCCTCCAACTTCATAAAAGGAAAAAACCTGCTATTTTTCTTTGCTTCATAATTTTTACAGAAGCCTTTTTTGTCTGTATCTCCTTCCTTCATAGTGGTTCTAAGGGTCTCTTTTTTCTCTCCTCCTAATTACAACTTCTCTCTACTCCAAGGACAGGAAAGAATTCAGCTTAAAAGAAAGAAACAGTAGAGCTATTTCAGTCCAAACAGGGATAGATAACCAGAAAGCCATTAGACTTAACAGTGGCACCCATACAGGGCTTTTGATCTGTCTTAAGGGAGCCACAAAACCACGGGAAAATGGGAGGAAAGGCCTCTAGGAAGGTCTTCTTCCCAGTAAGCCCTGCTTCCAACATGGTGCAGCATTTTTAAACTGTATCCACAGTTCCCTTTATATTTACACACAGTTTAAACAGTGATCTGGCAGCAAGAGGGGAAAATGCTTTGGGAGGAACGCATGGCTGAGGAAGCTAAATAAAGAAGTGGCCAGGTCTTCAATCATCCTATATTTTATGTATACAAAGGCTGCGATTCCACTAAGCTTTTCCAAAACAATATGTAAAGAATCCAAAACAGGGTAAAGGGATGGTAATAACTGGTTATAATTAAATCAGGGGGAAAGTACAGCTCTTCCAGTGTGCCAGGCTTGTTTCCCTGGAGGCATGGCCAAGCACGAGAGGACTGGTGTTGGAAACTGGTGGGACTGGGAGCTCTAATGGGTTGCAGGTAACTGCAAAGGGCTGAGCCCAGCCTGCGCTGGTGGGCTGGTGCCTCAGGCCAACACTGTCCCAGCAGGGAGATTTCAAATAAATTTAACACTGGCCAAACTCTCTTTCCAAGTCATCTGAAGAGCTGATGACTTCGCTCAACTCATGTACATTCCAACCTGTACAACAGTATCACATTTTTTTGTTGGCTGTTTTAGTTAATGTTCAGACAAACAAGCCACAGGCTTTTTTTCTAAATACAGGACATCTTCAGAAACAAATCCAAAAAATTTTAATAGAAACAAAAAAAAGCAGACTTCTGGTCCAGAAACGTAAGAAAACATTCAACTAAAAGAAGATGCATCCTTTTTTCCTGAGTTGAAATTTTTTTAAAATGCACAGTTTTCTGCTAAGCTGTGAAGCCAATCTGAGAGGCAGGTGGTTGTGCAACACTTGGCTACTGCATGGCTGAGCTATGAGATCCTTTTCCATGATATTTGCAGGACTTAATAAGAGGAAACAAGACCCACTTCAAGACATTAAACTGTCCAAACTAAAGAAAATACAGTCATACCATTACTGGACACACCATGACCTCAGCCCCCTTTTTTTATCTCAGATTGTCTTCAGTTATTTCAACACAAAAAGGATCTGAGCAAGAGAAGTTTACTTTTAAGCCTTCATGTCAATCTTAATTCCAGTGAGATGTGATCCCAGCACACCTAAGTCAGTATCAACATTTTTCTCCCTTTACTGTCCCTTTTGTGGTACCACAGCCAAGAGATGATAGAGGCAGGTGAAACAAAGAAATCTGGAGATAAGAGACAATTCCATGACTTGTTGAAGATAAATGTCCACTTTTTTTGACCAGAAAATGTCCGAAGCCTTTTTATGCTCCCTCCTCCAGAGGAAAGAATCACTCCCAAGAGATGGAGTAAAGGTATGAATTATAGAGCAAACAGTACTGCAATCGTCCAGGTATCAAGTACTGGTTTACACCCTCTTTTCTCACCTTTTTAAGGTTCAACACAGCACACTCATTCAATACCTTCTCAACAGCTCACTGCAGAGCTGCATGTTGTTGTTATTATCATAGCTGTATTTTTTGGGGGGTTGTATTTTCTATAGATCATTTACACCTATAAACCCCCACTGTACTGTCAAAAGACACACTCCTCAGTAACTATGGAATTGGAAATTTTAGAAATCCCACACAAAACAATATAAACAGCTGCCTAAACCCTCCCATTTCCACCCAGATGGCTCTTGTTTCAATTAACGGAATCAAACTAATTCAGAGTCACCCGCTGGCCTTGTTTGGATTTACTTGGAAAAACACACCTATAAATCACATGTGAAAAACTGTGGGGAGAAAGAATTTGTTTCTCTTTGGGTGGTTCTTTGCGTTCTTTTTTTTCTTTTTTTTTTGGTAGAACAAAATTTTACTACCAAACAAAAAATACACAATTACGTGTTGACAGCTTAGAGCTTCTGTGGTTTTGGCCACAATAAAACACTGGCAGCAGCACAACTACACGTTGTCCCTCCGCTTCTCCGAAATAGATGGCACCAAGTGTCTCCCACTTGCATCATCTCCCTGGGACTTCTGAGCTGGAAACATGCTGAAAGAAGGGATGCCAAAGCCTGAAGTCATCAAAACAGACCCACACGGGGGCTTTCCCTCAGTCCCAAATCCATCAGACACTGGGTGCTATGGGTGTCACCCGGCCCTTTGTCTGCCAGCACATCGAGGAATTGGCCTCAGCTGAAGGGAACTGCACTCAGGATGTCTAAAAATAAAGCTGAAAACCATCTGAATGGCAGTGGCCGATGTCCATCCTGGCACAGCTCCGTCCATCAGCTCAAATCCATGGAGGACGTGCTGTGTGTGCCACGGCAAGGTGTGCCTGCCCTCTGGTACATGTCTGACCGCAGAACCACAGAACCCCTTAGGCTGAAAAAGACCTCCAAGCTCAGCAAGCCCAACCTGTGACAAATCACCACCTTGTCAATCAGAGCAGAGCACTGAGTGCCACATCCAGTCATTCCCTGAACACCTCCAGGGATGGTGACTCCACCATCTCCCTGGGCAGCCCCTTCCAATGCCTGACAACCATTTCCACGAAGAAATTCCCAAACCTCCCCTGGTACAGCTTGAGGCCTTTTCCTCTCAATCTGTCGCTGATTACCTGGGAGAAGGGGTTGACCCCAAACCCCTCCATCACCAATCAAGCTCCACACAAACAACTCTCCCAACAACGGTCACTTCCCTGGAGAAAGAGCATTTCCAAACCCTACAGCCCTCCAAGGCAACAGAATGTTGAGCTACAAGGCAGCATCATTCCCTTCAGCTACTCTTTCATTGCCACAGAGAGAAACAAGTCACAACCAGTGCTCCCAGGACCGCTGTTAGCCCCAGGGGAAATGATTATGGAAAAGACAGGGAGAGCTTTGGAAGAGCGTTCATTGGGTAGGGCAGAGATCTGAGGTGATGAGCCTACGGTGGGTGATGAGTGACAGCTGGAGAGGCACAACAGCAACCACTCCACAGTGATGCCCTGGCTCAGGGCAGAAATAGGCACTGAAAAGGGAAATACAGGAATGTTAAGCACAGGAACACACTCAGCACTGACCCACCCAACATTTCTGCCCATCACCTTTAGTCCACGGGGAAAAAAGGAAACAAGGAATGCTCGATGCAGGGCTGTGTTCAGGATACAAGGAGCAGGGAGCAAATCAGGGAGGGAGAAAATATGGTCAAGATCCAGAGGCACACAGGGAAGGCTTCTCCCTCCTTCTGGGGCTGTCTAATGAGGTCATACCATTAATCTCATCTCAAAGGAAAATCTGAGCAACCAGCTAAGGGCTGCTTGAAGTGGTTTGGAGATTGATTCTACCAGTGTGACCATAGACTTCGGTATTTACAGGAGTGTAGTTAATTCACACGGGTGTATAAACATTTACTAAATAGGAATGCATACAAAAAGATGGTTTGAAAATAGTTTGGTTTAAAATGAGAAGCAGTTTTGACCTCTCTGGGAAGAATGTACCTCTGCCCTCAGCTTGGAGATGGTCAGCTGAGTTCTCAAAGAGGGTGGGAGAAACAAGGAACACTTCCAGGGAGCTGGGAAGCCAATTTTTATTTTTGTTTTGCTTCTGAGACTATCTTTTAATATTTCCAAGACCAAGAGGCATTTTGAAGGAAACATGATCCCTTGACGCACAATTTTGAAAAGAGGCTAATTTTGAATCAAAATAAATTTTAAAGAAGAAAAATGCGAACACTCCTATTAAGTGATAAACTCCGGCTGTTCCACTTAGGTCTGGAATTTCAGGGAAAAACATCTTCACAGAGAATTTTACTAACTGATCATCAGTGTCCTTGTAAGGCAGATGAACTAGTGGCAGAGCTGGGAATCCTGAGCTGAACCCCCACCCTGGCACCCAATGAAGGGAAATAATCTGCACTGCTATTAGGAAGTGCTGGAAACCATCACACTGAGGGAGGAAAGGACTGTTTTAACCAATTAATTAATTATTAATATTAAACAAATCAAGCTTTGAAGTTTAGTTCGTAACGAGTCAAACTTCCACTATTGTTCTGCTTGGTAAAATCAGGCTCTCCAGACACCATCTGTCAATCTGATTATTATGTAGTTAAATGAGGGAGAAAAAAAAATGTTCTCTCTCACCTGCAAAAAGCTATCTGTGCCTTGTAATTATTTGCCTTGATAAATTTAATTTACTTGAGTTTTCCCTTCTAGATTTGACTGGTCAAGTTAAACTATAAAGATTATTCATGGAAAAGCAACCACAGTTGGTTACTAGGATACAAAAAAATCACTTAGTACATTCCTCCAATGAATAATCCCAGCAGAACACACACAAATTCAATAAATTATGAATTTCTCTTTCTCTCTTACATAAACACTGGGGTTGCAGAGGCATTTCTTGGAACCCTTAAATATAAATTCATCTCTTAATTACTATGCAATATCAAAACAAACAGAGGGGATAGCTGAGCCTTGCAGGTGAGCTGCATCCTTTGTCTAGACATGAAAGTTCTTCTGGAAGCGGGCAGGGTGCAAACGGACAGCAGATTCATTATTGCCAGTATCTCCGTGCAGACACTGGTATTTGGCAGGCTCACATCCCTTTTCAAAGTGGATGACGTCAGCAGCAGGATAAGCTAATTTGGAAGAAGGCATTCTTATTTCAGAAAAAAAATCTCCCTTCCTGCACAATTCCATGGATATGAAAGGTCTTACATAAAGCACTTGTTGTCAGATCTCTGAATCCACAAGACAGAATCCCAGAATCCTTTAGGCTGGAAAAGACCTCTAAGATCATTGAGTCCAACCTTTGAGACCATCAAATCCAACTTTTGACGAAGGCCAAGAGAGAGGAGTTTTCCTGCATTGGTGGCAGCTGTTGATCAGTCTATATGAAACCAGCACCCTCAGCCCCGCACAACCCATGCTGCTGATGGGCAAAGTAACCTGCAATCAGGCAAAGTCTGCCCTGAGCCACTCAGACATCTTTTGAAACAACACTCAGACTCAGGAGATTGATTTTTGATACTTAACAGCATTCGGCCTTTGTGTGTCTGTGGTTGTATATTGCACTGTCTCTTCCTATCCCTCATAATATCCCTGGGTAACAGCAATCCCCAGGCATGACCCAGACTGCGGTTCAAGGCTGGGATATTTAAAGACACACTATAGGGTCTGTTGGCTGAGACGGGTTTTTATGAACTTTAACTGAGATGGATTTCCTTGAAATTCTGCCTCGCGAAGCATCTGTCCTTCTCACCCTCTCCCTTTGATCACATCAGCAGCACAAGTGGTGCTGTTCTGCTGCTGCCAAATCACCCAGTAATTGCTATCCAAGACTCAAATCAGACACCAGTGTGAAGATCTGCCTTGAACTCTGCAGAGGACATCTCCTTTCCAGGAGAGATCAACCAAAATGCCTGGCACACTGAAATATCTGCAAGCCTTCCATGTGAATGGAACATGCTCTTTATCACTACAAGTGAAGCAACAGCCAGTTATTAAATTATTTCAGCTGTCATATTTAGAAACCCTTTCACTGTGCAGGACAAAGTAATCAAGAGTTTTTGATGGTGTCCTGAGGAAAGGACTGCCACGGAACAGCCCCCTAAAGAGGTGTTTGTCCAGGACACACCGCTGTGCCAGGAGCCTACAGGGATTATCTAGCCCACCTTTACCCATAAAGGGCTCTACTAATTCCATTCCTAGCTGATGAATAACAAACTTGTTCTTTAAGACCTCCAGTGACAGAAATATTCCAATGTACTGTACTCCACCAAGGCTTGGCATTGGTGATAACCTGCCTGGCTGCATTCTGGAGCGCATGTACTCAGAGATCCTGGTCCTGTCTTCTCCCCATAAAACTGTAATTCACTGCAGCCTCTTGGCTGCTCCTCTTGACAGCAATTTTGGCCAGTATTGGGACACCAGAACAGACAGATCCCAAGCAGCAAGTGTTTTCTGCTGCCAGAAAGAAAGCTCTATCCAACTGTGTCAAGTTTAAGACCCCAAGCAATAGCAACTTTCCCTCATTAGGAATTATGCTTTCAACCTTAGCATCACACCGAGGAGATAACTTTTGAACTGCGCTCCATAAATTACAGAACACATTAAGCTGAGAAGCCTGTGTCCCGATGAGACCAAACCAGATAACAGCCTGAGAAAAGCTGTTGCCACAGTGCCAGTTATCGCTGAGCAAAGAAAGATAAACTTGAATGAAATTATTTCATTTGTGCTGCCAAATGGGATAGTCTATCTTTTATCTTTGGCTTCTTAAGGCAGGACTTGGGAGGATTTAATGTTTGAGTAATGGAGGAGTGCAAAAAAATCAAACAACTTTTTTCCCTGGCATTTGGAAAGCTGATGGAAAACTTCTGCTCAAGGAAATTCTTTCCTGACTGTCTTCTGTGTTGCTGCACGAGCAACAAAAATCAGAGCTTTGCTTTTATGTGGTCTTTTCTCCCATGTAGCCATTAAACATTTTGTCATCAGGAGTGCAACCACAGGAAAATGGTTAAAATAGGAGAATTCCTAAAGGACAAAAGTCTCATTATTATGTAAATATCCACAGTGAAACAAGAAAACTTCAAAAATGAAACCTGTTAAGTGCAACTATCTGGCCAACAACGCTATAAACACAACTCCATCCATTTTTCTCCCTTCAAAGCATCAGCAGCTCTTAAAAAAAAATTCTAAATGTGATTTCCCTGCTGCACTGGGAAGCTTTGAAGTGCAGTTAAATGTTTTTTTCTTTAAAGAATTTTCCTCTGTAATTCCAGCAGCAAGCAAGAAGTCATCTCTTATGTTCTGATTTGGTTTCTTTACACCAGTCCTGTTGGTGCAGAAAGGAAAAATAGCCGTGGTTTTGCAGGAACAGGGGAAGGACTGGGGTCTGATGCTCTCAGGAGGAGATCTCTGAGCTGCTCCACTGCCAGATGTCTGAAAGAGCCGAGAGAGCAAGAGCTCCTGGGTGGAAAGCAAGCCTTGCTTACACAAAACAGAGGAAGATATCTCCCTGGACACAGAGGGGAAAACAAATTAACAAGCAAGAAATCACTTTCTCCTCCCTCACTCCTCCCCAAAGCCCCACTTCAACTGTTCAGACACCAGGAATTTAATGTTGCAGCGCTCAGTAATTGAGACAACAGGGCATCCAGGTCTGAAGGGAAAAGCTGGCACAGGTATACTGAAATAAAACTTTCAACCAGACATCTCAGTGCCAATGATTCACGCTTTTCAACATATAGAGGGAAAACAAATACAACCGTCATCAGGATGTGGAACAACACAGAGTAAACAGCACCTCCTTCCCACCAAAAAAGTCCTCCCGTGGGCACACATCTTATCTAAGTGACCCTTGGGAAGGGACTGCTCCTGCTGATGCCTCTGGGCAGTCCTGCTGTATTTGCAGCATGCAAATCCCAAGGTGGGACGGGGAGCTCTTCAGGGAAGTGGTAGGACTTTGCAAGCTAAGGGCATTGGGGCCATCAAATAGACACATGGACCACGGGCACAGGGTCTGTCCCGTCCAGGACACAGACACTGAGGGTAAGGGTCAGAAGCTGACTAAATGAGAAGACAGAACAAAGTATGGAAATCCTCCTACAGCAAAACTTCCTCCAGCTGTCCCAAGAGAAGCTTTCCCAAGATGTGACAAGGAGCCAGCTCCTTTCCAACAGCCCTCTGGGCTCCCATCTCTTTCTGTACTTGTTGGTATGTGAGCACACCTTTGCCCTTTGGGTAAGTCTGAAGAACGGTGTATTCTGATTCCAGGAAGGCCCAAAAGTGTGGCTCGGGAGCCCATGAGGAGCAGGGAAGGTGCAGGTCATGAGTCAGTCCCGTGGTTTGGCTGCCACAGCAAGAACCAGCGGCAGGCGCAGGACGCCAAACTGCTGCGGGCAGGGGAAGGGAGACCAACACAGGAGATAAGATGCATGGAAATACAAAGAGAAGAGATGGAGGAGATTGCACACACCTTGCCCTGTAAGGAAACTCAGATGGGATCTGACACGTGTTTCAGGGAATCACACCTGGCCTCGTCCCATCTTGCAGCACATGAAGCCGCCCCAGCCAGAGAGGGGTTCTCGCTCGCTCTACCCCAGCCTGGTACAGCAGATTTGCTTCCCTGCTTCTCTCCTGAACCCACCACATCCATCACGGTGACGTGCACGCTCCACCTTAGGAAAGCCTGCTCTTAATTTAGCTCCCAAACCGCACAGATAGGCTCTGTAAACAGTGGGATGCTGATGAGAAAGAAAATGTTTCCTTTCAAGGCAAACTGTGCAGCAGGACACTGACTGCCCAAAAAGTGCAACCGCAAAACTCAATGAGCTTGAATGCTAAATCCACTGGAGCTAACGAGGGCTGAGGTGCTCATTTGCATTCCTAATTGAAAAGCCACTGAATGTGACATGCAAAGAGGATCCTTACTAGAACAGGAAGAGAAGCACAGCATAAGCTTCAAGGTGACTCATCCCTTTCATGTCAAGCAAACATTAATGCCCGTACATTTAAACTTCACTGCCTAAACACCTTAAACATACTTAAGCACTTCCATAGGTTGTCAAATTATAATGTGCTGGGAAGCAGCAATTTCCTTTGCCTGCAGTGAGGGCTCTCTAAGGGTTTTGCCTACACACACAGACTCAGGGGTGTGATTTTCAGCATCTACATGAGGGTGAGATGGTGACACACAGGTCCTCCTGACCCGCAGCAATTATCTAAAGAAATAAAAGGGGGAAAGTGCCGCTTGCCAGATATCCTACCTCTGAGAAAAGCAATTCCCCCCTACAGCATATGCAGTAAAAGAGAGGGCACCTGCCCAGCATTATCCAGCGTGACAGTGGAGAGAACAAAAAGCTGTTGCTTTAATGACACACTTGGCAATATTCTGTGTGTGTCTGACAGCCCATCGGCCATGGGGCATGACACACAGCTCCATTTAACGCTGTCCTGATAGGTGGTGCCTTCCTGGATTCGAGTACAGTCGTGTCTCCAGTCTCAGCAGCCAAGATACCAATGGCAGCGCTGAATTAACTGTGCCAGTTGGCTGCAGCACAGTTTTGGGTATGTACTGTGCAAGGCTGGTTAAAGATAGTCCTCAGTATACGACCAACCTGTTCCAGCTCTAAATCACAGCGAGGGCTGAGCAGCTTCACAGGTTTCCTTTTCAAGAGTGGAAAAGCAAAAAGCTACTCAGGAAGCAGAGAATTAATTTTTTTTTTTTGCATTTCTCTGACCTTCTTCATGAAGATGCTTCATAATTAATTAACTCTCGTATATCCATGCGAGCCAAACAGTGTTTCCTACCTTCCTTACATTCAAAGCAAAACTATGACAAAGTCACTTGCTCAAAGGTCACACAGGGAGTCATCAAAATCAATGACAAGACTCTAGAAACTTCAACTCCCAGCCTAAAAGATGCAGAAAAACAGGCAGAATAGCAGTGGATTAACACCTGCAGTCAGTGTTGATCAGAGTTGAACCAAATCCAAACCAAAAACTGGTCTGAACAGGTACCTTTTGCACTCAAACCAGAACAACCTGACGTGTTATTTTGTAGTTTTCTTCAAGTCAGACTGGAGCCAAATCAAACAATTTACTGAACTCCTCACAATACCAAGAACTCATCACTAGCAGCTAAAGGGGGAGGAGGGACCAGAAAACAAATTTAAACAAAAGTGCTCCTTGAAGCCGAGATTTTAGCCCCCGGAAAAGGCACAGATATCTTTTCCCACCACATGGCCTTTGCTTCTCATTTCTTGCAAAAGAAGTGAACCAGTTTTTTGAAAAGGGATACATGGAAGCATCATCTTTTACTTAAAAGCTATAAATTCCTGTTGCTCTGCTGTAATCAGGACCCTACAACCATCACTGTTTCACAAAGCCTGGCAGATGGGAGCATCAGTCTGGTGAAGGTCTAAAATTGGGATTTCTGACTTTCTGGGAAAGGGTTAGTTATTTAAAGCCTTTTTCTTAAGAATACAAAATAATTTCTTGAAACTAAGTCACTTCTGCCAGAACAAGCCCCATTCTCCCTTGTGTTTACCAGACACAAATGCCACTCATACTTGGTATTCCTCGCAGTTGTGAGGAAGGCTGTGGGAGAAGCACTGCAATCAGATCCCAGCCAGATTCTAAATAGGGAATTTGGCTCCTTTGTTAAATACCAGTGACCCTATTTGGGTCAGGATCAACAACTGGATCCCAAATGGAAAGTCCTTCACTTGTGCCTTGGCCAGTGAGTGCCTCCTGCCCACCCTGCCTGCCCCAGCAGCTGCCCACCTTCACCCTGTCAGGATGAGCTGCCACGCACCACAGGGACACTTGCTGCCTGTCCACGCACCACAGGGACACTTGCTGCCTGTCCCAGGCTCCCAGACACTGCTCCTTACAGCTGCGTGAAGGGGCTCTGCTGGGTCAGGGGAATTTTCACCTCTCCCAACCTGAAGCCCCACTGAGCTCGAAGCACCTTCATGCCCCCACCGGCTATTAACCATTTTCTGAACCCTGTTCACACTCTCTGCAAGGACAGCAATTAGCACGGAACAATTAGCCCCATCCACAATGCTGGGGTGTGCTGCTTGCTGCCTCTCTCACCTGTGAGTTAACTCAGAGCACCCCTGTGCCCAGCCCTGCAGCTGCCCAGCCACAAAGCCCATGTCTACATGCAACCCACCCACTACCACCACCATCACACGGCCCTGCCAGCCCACTCTGCAGGCCAGGGCAGGTTCTGCCCATCGGCTGCAATGCTGCACTCCCACTTTATCACCTGCAGGAGACAGGAAAACACCGTGCCTCAATAATAAAGAATCCACTCTTGCCTAACCACCTGCCCGCAAATCATCTCAAACAATGGGCAGTGAGTGGGGAGGGGAGGGAGGCAAGAAAATATCGACATCCAAGAGTAAATTCCCACACTGTGCTGGAGATGCAGCGGAAGATCCTCCCACTGGAGATGCAGGAGGGTCGGTGATGGGCTGGTGCCAGGAGCCACAGAGGAGCCCGAAGGTTGTGCTCACCCCTCCGGGTCAGGCCAGCTGCAGGAGCAACGTGTCCCGTATCATTTAGCTGTCATCCAGATAAGAGCAATTTCCACCACCACCTCAGGCCTGTTGTTACGCTTATCTGACACATCTCAGCTCTTTTCCATTCAAATGCCTCCTCAACTCGTTCAAATATAGAAGCTGCCTTTCATTAGCCACAGCCTATTACTCATTTCAATACCACTCTGGTTAGAACCTCGCCGTTAATTTGACAAAGCCCTCACCCATTGTGTGTTAACCATCAGATACCTGGCAAACACACGTTTCCCAAGCTCCCGACACAAATTTCTCCGGCAGGGATAGCATGTGCTCTTGTATCGTTACATGGAAATGTGGAGAGAAAGGATGAAGCTGTGCAAGAATTTAAAGATGCAACAAGCACAGAAAACATTTGAACAAATTTAGGGATAAAAATGAGCTGAAATGCGTTCAACAGGATTTAAAATTGAATTCCACTATTTGAAAAAAGTATTAGCATTTCTATATAAAACCGGAATTGTTGATTGTTTGGCTTTTCCAGGAGCCAGGTCCTTCCATATTCCCTCTACATTTGACCACAACGAAAATCCTTTTTCCACCTTAAGCTATTTATGGTGAGCAACAAAAATTATCCTGCAGTGAATCAATTTAACACAGGTAAGCAAATTTTAGTTTGGGGATGTTGGGTTTGATTGTTTGGTTTTTATTAATAAGGTACTTCAGCCTGTGGATCAGGGGAGAGCAATTCCTCTGTCAGTCAAAATGAGAGTGAAAGTGCCTTGCTCGGTCTGCCAGGGTGAAGAAAGAGGTGCATTTTGGACCTTTCCTAGGTCTGATTGATTATCTTTGAGTAATTTTAAACAGCTCTAGCATTTATAAATAGGATTTCATCCAACAATTCAGTCTTCCGGAAAAACTTTATCATTTTCAAAAAGTCTGTTCCAAGAACAGCTCTAAACCTGCTTCCCTCCGTAATGCCATTTGGATAATGAAAGACAAACAATTCATCTGAGCACATCAATGTGAAAAATTGCTGAATGGGGTCCAACTCGACAAAATACATTTTATAAACTTCCAAAATGCAAACATCCAAAAGCTCTTCTGCAGCCACAGGTTAACAGCTGCTTCTGACAGTCATTACTCTGTAAAAAATGAAGGCAGCTGAATTTGGGGAAAAGACACATTTTCAGCATCATCCAGCACATCAGCAAAGGCGTTCAAGTGTCCTGCATAGCTTTGCCTTGCGCAATTCGACAAATGTTTGCAAACGGACTATCCCCAGCGAAGCGATCCTTACAGTCTCCACCTGGCAAGACAGGATAGAGGTTTTCTAGGCCACTAGAACAAACATTTGAGCTGGGAGGTCTACATAAATCAAGCCTTCATTTTTCCCCATCAAACTTTTCCTCTTTCTTAGGAAGTTCTTCTGAAAGCACCGCGAGGAACCCCTGAATCACAGAGCTGCGGTGCAGCTGATGTCATCCCTTTTTTTAAATTCACGTGTGTAAGGCTGAGCATGTGAAGGCTGCTCAGGAGAGACTGTTCTAGCACTAGGCAGAACGGCTGATACAACTCTCAGCCTTCTGGAACAGAGCTCACAGCTAGATCCCACGTCCCAGCAGGTACAGATATTTTTTCTTTGGGAAGTTCTGGCCCTACCGAGGTAACCTCTCCTGACCCAAGGATATTTCCCCGGCTTTTTTTATTCCCCCTAGGTTTTCAGCATGTGCCCTTTGCTGCTGCCTCCAGCTGAAAAGCCAACCCACAAAATGAATTTTCTCCAAGGTCATGCACTCCTTACAAAGCCTTTATTTGCCAGTTGGTGAAGTATTTAATAAAATGAAAACTTCCTTATTGTGAAAGGAGCTAATGTCCCATTTAAATGTATCACAGAATGAGAGGAGATGCAACTAGAAATCTAATCACTGGTTCATAGCTAAACCACAAGCTTAGCAGCTTTCTTTTATGCCCTGAAGGTCCCAGGCACTCTCTCTTTGCAAAGACAATATATGGCACATCCAAATGCAAATCTATTCCTCTCTTTATTTCTATATTCAGCTCCCTGGCTGATTGCAAGGAGGCATGTGTATGTGTTCAATAGGTCCTCCTGCTTCTTTAAATAAGTTTAATAATACCCTTTTTATTTATGGGAGCCTAAAGTACAAAGGATGCAATGCAGGAGCTCTGCAAGAGCAGAAAAGAGAAGAAAAGCAAACTAGCTGAAGATACAGCCTGGCAAGGGCTCAGTAATTCAACACTGTTGATTCTATAGAGACCAACTGCTTTTATTATGCACAGATTCTCTGAGGGGGGGGGGAAGCCCCACAGTTATGAACTTGCAAAGGAAAAGAATTTGTACATCTCTCGCATAAAAGGCAGTTTAAAACCAGGGCAGCCCAACTAACATTTCAGACCTTATTTCAAACACTTTTCTTCTGGCGACTCCAAACCACTAAGGTCTCTCCACATTAAAAAGTTCCATTAAAATAAAAAATAAAAAATAAATAAATAAATAAATAAAAAGGACGGGAAAACGAAACAGAAACCCTTCAAGAGGATTCGGCCAAAGGGCTGGGGATCGCCGCTTCAGCTGCGGGATCAGCCCCACTTCACCCGCGTCCGTGGCTCCCCCGTGGGCGCAGCCGTGCCCCGCGCTCAGCATCACCCCTGGTGCCGGCCGCGGGTCATTGAAAACAATCATATTGGAAAAAAAAAAAAAAAACTTGAAATTTTCGACTTCGCCCCGTCCGCTCCGCAGGGTCGCGGGGGGCTCGGACCGGGGTCTCGGCACAGCCCGCTCGCCCCGGCTCGGCTCGGCTCGGCTCGGCTCCCCCCGCTCGCCCGCAGCATCCCCCGGGGCAGGACGCGCCCCCCGGCCCCGCAGCCCCCGCGCCCCCCGCCGGTACCTGCCAGGGTCTTGTGCACCGTGTTGCCCATCGTTCGCTCGCTCGGCGGCGCGGCGGAGCCCGGGGCCGCCCGGAGCTCCGCAGGGCCATGGACAGCGCCCGCCTCCCGCCGCCGCTCCGCGCCCGCCCCCGACCCGCCCCGCGGTCCCTCCCCGCCCGCCCCGCCCGAGCCGCGGCCCAGCCCGGGGTGCCGCTGCCCTGCTGCCCTGCCTGCCCCGGTGTCTCTGCGGGATGCCCGGGGGCTGCGGGAACCCGCCCTGCGCGGGGCGGTAACGGGGGTGCGGCGCTCCGGAGAGCACCCGCTGGCATCTGTCGGAGCAGCTGCCAGCCGGGGTTTGGGCAAACAGGAGCCCGGCTGTTCTCCAGGGCGCCCGCTGACCCCCGGACAGACCTTTCACTTCTCCCTCTTGGGGGAAAAAAAAAAAAATCTTCTTCCTCTCAAAGCAAAACCAGTGGTTTGGAGAGCATCCAGCGGTACCCTCAGGGCACACCTGTCCATCAGCAACACCTTCCCGAGGGGTACCAGCTGCAGTTGGACCACTGGGAGTCGATAAGCCCGAGCTCTCTCCCCGCCCGTCTCATTTCCTTACAGGTGACCTTGGATAAGCCACTTTGCATCTCAGTGACACGACTTCCCCACCTGGGAATTGAGGGAATTAGCAGGAGTGTTGTGTTGGCAAATGCGTGATTAGTTTGAAGCACGGCAATGCCACGGTGACGAAGGACACCTCAGCCCACAGCCTCCAGTGCAGTATTGACAATATTGGCTTCACAATTTCTCTCCCTTCTGATCTCAGACAAAAAAAAATATCTTTATAGCCCCATTAGAGAAGAGCAAGGGTTTCCTTCCTCCTCCTGGCCACACTTATGCTGCCGAGGGGTGATGATGCTGAGGAGTGATGCTGCCAAGCCTTTCCTCTCTGAGGCACTTCCATAGTTCTAAGACTGGAGAACTGGGAGCCTCAGGGCTACAAAACGTGCTGCAACCAACACATTGGTCTGATGTCACAGTGCACAGTTATTGGGAAAAGCCACTGTGTCACTTAGCAAAAGTCACATCTGTGGACTATCACGTGTCCTGGGACACACAAAAAAAAAAAAAAAAAAAAGAAAAAAGGAAGAAAAAGCTAGGAAGAAGGGGAGAGTCAAAGAACAGTCAAGGCTCAATAGCCTGGCAGAGTTCAGACTCTGATCTATTGTAGAGAAGCTAAAATAACAAGCCTTTAATCCCCAGATCATGTTGAACAGGTCAAGTGTGGCTCAGGAGATGAGAGAGGACAGAAAAACCTAATTTCCAGTATTTTTTGCTATCATACGGATTTGTTAAAAGTGGGATTATTGAATGAGACACCAGCAGCTGTTCTTAAAAGCACTTGCACCCATCTGCTGTCTCCTTGGGTTAGCACACGCCTCCCACCGCCTTTGGTGCCCTGAGCTGTAAACCATGGTCAGGAGCTGTCAGAGGGCAGGAGGAGAGTGCTGGAGCACAGAGCTCCCCTTCAGGCAGAAGGGGAGGGCAGCAATGTCACCCTGTTTACATAGAGGGGAAAGTCCTTGTTTCACTAGACAGCAGGGAATGGGAGGCTTCAGCTAATCCCGGCTGGTTTCCCTCAGCAGGGAGTGGCAGTTGTTATTTTAGGGCTTAAATGAGCCTTCAAAAGCCGGAGGCAGCAGCGGGAGTTCTCCACAGCTGGATCCCTGCGGCTGCCCGGGGACTGCCAGGGCAGCTCATGTGTGTGCCACGTGTGGGCCGGGTGCCACCTCGCCAGGATCTGCCCGTGTCCCTCCTTCCACCCCGCGGCCACACCAGCCCACAGACAGTCGCTGCCTGTCCCAAGGGTGTTCCAGCCCTTCCTCCTCCCCAAAACGAGGTAAAAATAGAAGACAATAAAATGGAAATGCACATCCTTGGGACATGGAGGCAGCCTCCAGGAATGCAATCAACGCTCCTACTTCTTGGCATTGTAAAAATTTAGAGTTTGTTGAAATAACCCGCTCCACGCAATGCAAAATGATACGCATGAGAAACAGTTCGGGAAGGATGATTTCACCCTCTCTAGAAACCACACTGAGAAAGTACAAGAGAGCCAGAACTGGACACCAAGCCAGAACTGAAAGGCAGTGCAAAGTCAGCCTGGAGAAATGCAGAAAGGAAACCAACTGGCCCAACCAAGGCTCCACAAATGAAACCTCATTTGCATTTTAAAATTCTTTCCGCTCCAGCAAGTTTTGATAACTCTTGATAACACACTTCAGTAATTTCTTCTGTAAGCCTGGCAGATGGCTGCTCCTTAAGAAATCCCCTTCCCTGTCTCCCCATCATTTTGACCAAGGGACAGGATGACCTGCACACAGGTATAATTTTCTTTGGTATCTGCATTCTCATAGATATAAAATAGTAATATCACCTAAGCTCCTTCCTAGTATTTTTTATTATTAGATCTTAAATCATTTTGCAGACAAGGTGAGTGACATTATCCTTATTCCATAAGTGATGGAACCGAGCCACAAGGAACCCAGGAAACGTGTACAAGGTCATCTGTCGGCCATCGAGTGACTCCAGAGCAAAGCTCTGGAACAGAGGAGCCACAAAACACCGGCTGTGTTGGATCCAGCTCACAGGACTGGACACATTTAGTCACTGTACTGCAGCTCTGCATTTTCTAGTGCCCCCCACAACAAATTCATCTCAGTGAGATTAGCGGAGTATGATCAGGATAATACCATGCAAGGAAAAAAGTCTCTGGGAGGCATTGTGTGCTACACTGGTGTCAGACATCTGCTTCCCTGCTCACTACAATTACCTCTAAATCTTACTGTGCATGGATGTGTACCCAAGCCGTTAAAATATGGGACAAAAAAAAAAAATAAGAAAAAGAGAGACAAATTTCTTTCTGAATGAAAAATGTGATGAATTCCACCTGAGGTTTGTCACAGACAGGTATCTGGTGCAAACCTTCCTATAAGCACCTGCACAGGCCAGACCTCTCACGGGAGGTTTTGGGCTGTGCTGCCTGTTAGCAGTCATATAAACACATTTGTATAAACGTAATGTTTCCAGAGATGCAAATAGCTTACAAGAAACAGCTAAATTTCCACTGATTGATACCAGCCCAAGGAGAAACTCTTCTTATGGCATCAGATTGGTTGCATTGTCTTTGTAAATCCCTTGGGGGCTCGAGTTTTGGGGGATGAAAGATGTTATGAGATGTAAGGTATCACTGTTAGCAGCTGCCATTCTTGTCTCTCTAACAGATGGCAGTAAATAATGACAGACTCAGCTCTTTCAGCAACAATGAGATAAAACACTGAAAAATCGGTCTGTCTTTCCCATTGGGGCAGGGAGCCCTCCTGGGCTTAAGCAAAGCTGTCCTCTCTGATCCCTGACCCCAGCTCAGGGCGGGATGCACCTTTCCTGGCCTGCAGTCACCCTTGCTCCTGGCTGCCTCCCAGCAAGCACCAGTTTTACTCCTCTGCTCTCAAACTGGCCACTTCCATCTTGTTCACAGCTGAGCTCCACTGAAAACCTGTGGACCTCCCAGATTTATCTGTCTTTTACCAAAGACCAGATTGCTGTTTGCGGACATTTCCCTCCAGAGCTGTGTCTAACCCTGCTCCACAGCCTGGGGGCTGTCAGCTCTCGCTCCCATTTCACACCCCTGCACTTTCAGGTCTGCTTTTTGCCTCTAAATCTGAGTAGATGCTTGGAGCATCCATTTCTCTTTCAGCTCCATCTGTCCAGAGCTCTGAAACTATCCAAACCTTTTTTTCCCTCCATCACATCTTGCCTTGAAACCTCCCTTTCCCTTCCCTACTTAGCCGGAGCTCCCTGGGAATTCTCAGAGAGTGCAGTTGTAAAATACCCTGGAAAAAGGCTCTTGCAGCATGCAAATACCATGTCCAACAGAATGCGGTTACTCTGACATGGACATCAGTGATACAGAACTCATTTTCTTCAACAAGTACTTATCCAGCATGGATGCATCAAGCAGCATCACAGAAATAATTCCTTCCTACTGATACAAGTTCATTTCTGTAGCTGTGCTGAACAGTATCATGTGCTTCCCCTATAATAGCCATGCTTCTGACAGCACCTTGTGCTTCCTTTCCTTGTATTTCTGGTTGAAGTGACTGTCCAGGAGAGAGAAGATTCGACTGATAAAAGCAAATGTTACTTGTCTCACAACTTCCCAGCCTCCGCACCTTGCCTATGGAAGGAGAGTACTAATAAGCCTTTCTCCTACTTGGAGTAAGGAAAAAAAAAGAAAAAAAGCTGTTCCCTGCATCCCCATAATACACATTTAAAGAGGTATTTGCTTAGGAGGGATGCATGTACGGAGCGTCCTCCAGCCCCGCGCAGAGCCATCCTGCCACCCACGCCTCCCAACTGCTGAAAGCAATTACTTCCCTCCCCTGCTCTCAGCACTAGCACAGGATGCGCAGGGTCTCCACAGGTCACGCACAGAAACTGGTTCTTACTTTTTTTTTTGTCTCCAAGAAATGAAGGGAAGCAGAAGCTTCCAGCACAACAGTAGGAAAATCTTCCAAAGAGCTTCTTGAACTGGCCTTGACTACGCAGCAATTGAAGCTGTTTCCTGATCCAAGTCCTCACTGCCTGCTGGAGATTTGGCTGCTATGAGGCTTATTTACCCAAAGCTGGGGAGATTAAACCACATTTTCTGGAATATAGGCCAGGATGGTGTTGGGCCAGAGGTGACCCATAGGACCTGAAGCAGACAGGGAAAGGAAGTGTGCAGAGATGGACTGGTCTCATGGTCAAACAAGCCCTTTGTGGCTTCAAAAGAAGCAGTGACCATCTGTCCTGACTTCTCTATTCAAACTGCAGCAAGTGGCTATGACATGTGCCAGCCATGCAGGGTATGGAAAAGCAATCTCTGACAAGATGCCAGAACAACTCTCAGCTGAAGAACATGTAGGCATTCCTGGCAAAAAAGGATTTTGCAACCGGTTCTTCAGCCACGGGAATTAAAGCCCAGGCAGAAAGACGAAAAGGAAATGGTGAAACCACAGTGCAGCAAAACACAGCTCAGTGTCGCTCGCACAAGCCACATCCCAAGTGGCTTTGGGAAGTGTAATAACACAGTCCCCAAAGAGCAGCAGAGGCCATCACGACGGGCAGAAGCCCAGGTGGCAGTGAGGATGATGATGATGCAGGGAGGAGGAAGGAGAGCAGAGCCAAGAGAGGGAAGAAAGGCATCAACGGGGAGACTCGGTGAAAGCATCTTTTCCTGGGAAGAGTGTAGTTGGGCTGATTGTTCTGCCATGTTATTAACTGCTTTAGATAAATTGTGCGTTCTCTCCACCCTTTCCAAAGGCATGGGGAGAACAGGGGCTTCTGGCAGTCACTAAACACAGGGCCAGCCCTGCAGCCCAGAGGCACCAGCTCTGCTGGGAGATGCTCCATCTGCCAGTCCCAGACGAATGCCCTTTCCTTTGACGGGGGTGGAGGGTGGGTTGGGCCCATGTAAGGAAGAATTTCCAATTTAGAAACAAACAGAGGCAGTTCCTATTATTGTTAGTGGAATGTCAGCATCTCTGGTCCCAAGCACCACTGTCAACAAACAGGCTCACAAATGCTCCTTCAGCATCAGCCAAAATAAAATCCATGAAAGCATCTATAACTCAGCATTCACTACACACACAACAAGCTCTCCTTTTTCTTTTTAAATCCAGTCTTGTCCACGTAATTTTAACATAAAGGAACTGGTTGTGGGCTGTGTTACCAAATGAGTCATCATTTTATGTGACAGTGTAATATGATTTAGAGAATTCTTGGCACACCAGTATGGATTATGCATTATAATCTCTTAATTTGGACTGCTAGTGCCGTGCAGCAGTGCCTGGAGCAGGAGGGAAAGAGCAGTTCTGTGAATTACAGCCTGAGCTCTGCTCCAGCTTTGCTGTGTGACCTTCTGCCTTCCTTCCTTCATCTGCAGAGCAGAAACACGTCAGTGTCCTACAGCAGGGTCAGCTAATCTTCACCCAGGACATCTGAAGAGCATTACATAAGTGCAAATTATTATTTTAATAAGGGAAGGAAACCAGAAGGACTTTCTTTCTGATGCAACAGGCTGATCTTGGGAAGTACTGTCAGAACTCTGGGTGCTGGATACCAATCACAGGCTAATTTGGGGTAATGATTTTTGGAAGCATGATGGACAGGAAGTGCCATGGGAAACTTAGAGACTTGCAAACCGGGGTTCTTTGGAAAACGAGCATAATTTCTGATAAACATTGATGTGCACAAGATAAATAAAAACCCTCAGGAAAAATTCTCTCCCCTTCCCCTTCTCCTTGGGGAAACTCCCAGCATGCACATAGTGATAAGCCTCCACCATGGAGGAAGTGGAAGTGCGTGTGAATCGGGAGCTGTGGACACTTGTCCACTTCAGGCTGGACTAAAATACTGGAATCAGTTTACCCAGCCCCATTCGTCAGAGCGGAAAAGTTTGGGATCAGAGTGTGCACTGGAGATCCAAACAAACAAACCCAGAGCTTACCATCTGCAACGGTTACTCCTGACCCCCACCCCACAAGATTTCCATTCCCTCTGCTTCTGCTAAATATAAACTGACCCATATTTAGCAGAGGGTCACTGGGCACGGAGGTGAGCTGGTACCCATTTCCAAATCTATCCCAATCCCTTCAGCTTGCTGAGTCTGACTTTGTCAGCACCATTCCCACAGTCCCTGGTATGGGATTAGCAGGGAGCAGTATTTCTACAGGCAAGGAGAACACATTTTACGGAACACAAATACCACATAACAGATTTTGGGAGACTGAGAAATCCTCTCTACAACGAAAAAGAAACTTCTCCAGAAGAAATGAAAAAAACCCACTACCTACATTTGCTGGCAGGAGGTTTTTTTTTCTGAGCTCTTTGAAAAGCAGCATGCTGCTGCCAAGGCAAATCTGGGGTAGATAACTGGCCTTTCCTGGGGCTGACTAAAGACCAACTTTTTCCTGGTAAAGGAAGAGAGGTCTCTGTAACAGATAAAGCAGCCAGACAGAATTGGTTGACCTCTGGGAGCTCTTTGGGGAACAGATGACAAGTGAGAAAAACAAACAGAGGAGGACGTCTGTCCGTGCTTCGAGCTCTCTCACCTGTTACTGATTTCCCCAGACAGGACAATGACTGAAAGGCCACTTTTAAATGCAGTAGTTGATAATATTTTACATCTTAGGAGCTCGTGCGAAAACCAAAACAAGCCAAAACAAATCCCATGTATACTACTTCTGTGACCTTCTAAATATATGAGACCAGCTTCTTAAGTTTCTACTTAGGAGTTATTCTCTTGAAGAAGAAAGAAGGGGCATAAGGATACTGTATAGTGCAGAAAACTATAAAGGAAAAAACATCTTTCACTTCTTGCTTGACCTTCTCAATCTTTTCATGCATAATATAGCAAAAGGGAGTTGACCCTTGATGGCTTTTAGTTAATTTATAAGCAAGAAGCTCTATGCCCAGGGGATGCCCATGCTGCAGTGCCAGCTATCCAGGCACAAACCTATTGACTGATGCACTGTGGGAGAGCATTTCATGGGCCAGGGGCAGAACAGAGCCCACCAAAACCCTGCACCTCTGCTCAGCTGGACCTGCCATGCCAGGGCCACATGGGGGACTGTATTCAGCTGCCCCCAGTGCGTCATCTCAGAGGGAAAATGCACAGAGCGGCCAGTGAGGCGGATGGAGTATCCACCTAGAAAGGAGCAAAGCCTTTTGTTCTGCACACCTCCTGCATTCCATTCAGTGCACCCAGCGCAGGCCAGGCGAGGGATGAGTCAAAGCTCTCATGTGTCTCTCCAAAGGTGCTCCTGGTTACGGTGAGATCAGTGCCCACCTCGCCGCTGCAGACCTGCGTAGGTGCCACCTACTCATCCCTGCTGCCCACACACCACACTCAGCAAAGAACCACATCCCACCCTGCTTCACTCAGGGAGACAGAATCACTGTGGCATTTGCCTGGATCACAGAACTGCCCATAGGATTCATGGACGGAACCCAAATCGGCACGAGAGCAGGCTCAGGATGTTCCACAGCCACAGTGCTGCTCTTGGCCTGGAGTTCACATTTGCCTGCATAGGCACGAGAGGGATTGCTGTGCGGTCTAACAACTCTTTCCTGGGGGCTGGCATAGCCCCAGCTGGCAGAAAACAGGTCTTTGGCTTACGTTTGCCCCTGCTGTGGGCTCCCCCTTCAACTTGCTCCAAGGAGGGACCCCTGCAGAGCATCATTTCTACTGGTACCCCTGTGCTCCATGAAGGCCACTGACTTGGGTAGCAGGAAGGCTCTCTGAGGGACAAATGTGGTAGTTTCTCAGGGCAACTGGCTACTGAACCCTCCCCTCCCTGCTCAGAGCATCTCCCAGAGGACCCCTGGTCACGGCACAGGTGCTTGCAGGGCCCAAGGTACCAACTCCCACCATCTGAACCCCCCCCACACTCCAAAACTTCCCAGCAGGGCAAAGCCTGACCAAAAATCCAGCCAAATCAGCACAAACACAGCAGAGCATCCCTGAGCAGAAGGGCAGGAAGAGGCAACAATGGGCATGGTAGTGCAGGGACTGGGATGGACAGCAACAACCTACAGCAGCAGTGCCACCAAACACCCAGGGTTTCAAACAGGAATCTCTGCACTGCTTGGAAAAAAACCCCTTTGTAACAGAAGAGAACCCAAATGAGAGACACTCACCAAACTTTCCCTTAACTGTGAACCCATCAGAGCAGCATGAGTGTTGTTATTCCCTTTGTGAGCTCTAGCTCTCTCAATGAGTGTTATCCCCTCTTTTCCACAGATTGTCCTTCCAGAGCTGCGGCATCGAATCCGGACCCCACGTGTGAAACACTGCTGCCTTTATCCCTAGCCCTGAGAACATGAAATCAAGTGACAAAGAATCCAATCTCAGCTGTCCTCTTTGGGGCAGAACAAGACATGATTTATAGATTTATATACACACATGTCCATCTATTCATCCTCTTAGCAAACAGTTCATGAAGTGTGCCTTAAGCCTTTCTGAATCGAGCAATTCTCTGCTTAGACAATCAATTCCTAACTGAAACTCTGCAGGGAAAGACATCATGTTGCAGGAATGCTACAGAAGCTGTTGCATATACTGTTCCCTTTGTTGAGAATAGCATCTTTGCTTTGGATATATTTTTTTTTCTCTTTAGCCATTTAATTTCATGAAACGGGGCCCAGTTCCAGCAGGCAAGAAGAACATAGCTAGATTTTGCTTCTCCTTTCCTGAAAGGCTGAGAAACCAGATTTAAAAAATGTGCTTAGTGGGCGTTTGGTGGGACGAATTCTCTTCCAGAGTTCGGCATTTTTGAGATAGAGCGAGCAAGAGTTACATTGCATATGGTGCCTGGTTTTTCTTCTGCAGCAGGTAGCCTAGAGAGTTGCTGCTTCCCCTGCCATGAAAAAAATCATAGTAGCTGGTTTAATTGAAAAAAATCCTGCAAGAGGCATCGGGTTAAACCTTTTGTCAAAAAGGCTCAGTGCAGAAATTTGTAGAACTGCTCATGTGTAATGAAAAACAAATTATACCTTGACAGGAACCTAAAGGGCAGGCAGCTTTCTGGGGCAGGGCCTGTCTTGTTCTCTAAAACCCAGCACCAAACTCAGCAGGGATTCACAGTACATGTCTGGGGCTCTGTGCTCACCTATAACCATAGTAACAATAATAACCCTTCTGAGAAACAACTGATTCATCTCTCAGAAGGACTGTAAAACCAGATGTAGCTCCCTTGGACATAACATGGATGACAGCAAGATCAAAGTTTCTGCACACATTCGAGTCTAAGGGCACCATTTCAACATTGCTCGCCTCGCAGACCTGGCAGAAAGGCAGAAATAGGACAAGTTTCAATCCTTCCCTTTCCTCTGATGTCACCCAGGGCTCCAGGAACTCTCCAGCCAAGCCTTTCCTCTGCATCCCCATTATGGGGAAAAAGGGCTGGAGCTTGGGTGGAGAGACCATGAAACCCAGAGGTGGTTCCACTGTAACCAGTAACCTTCAACCACTGCAGAATGACTGGTGTGAAGGCCTGGCTGATTCCCCACAGCGGGTATTGCACACTCAGTGTGCAGGAACAGACAGGTGGAGATCTCCATGTGCCTTTGGGAGAGGGTTAGGAGATCACAGAAGGAAAAAAGCAGGAAGTTCTAATGAATGACCCTCTTGCTTCTATGTGTTCTTATTTGCAAAATAAAAAGGGGAGAAAACAATTGCCAAGATCCGCTACACCTGCACAATTGTCTACAAATTAAGTGTATATCCATGTTCTATAAATATCAGTAATTCTTCTACAAAGCATCAGTAATTCCTAAATTCTACTGGTTTTTTTTTTTTAGCTGCCAATTTTAGAGACTTCCCAGGAGATACTGGCCTGAACGTGCTATCTCAGCTATTAAATAAAGACGGGATATTTTTATTAAAAAAACCAAAGCACCCACTCGAGACTCAGCAATTTGGACTGGAGATAACAACCCCTGAGTCATGTAATAGGAATTTAAAGAGACTCCAATAAACCACAGAATCACAGAAACACAGAATGATTTGGGTTGGAAGGGGCCTTAAAGACCATCTAATTCCAATCCCACCACCACAAGCAGGGAAACAGCTGCAATTACTAAATCTCGCCGCAGTGTTGCAAGTTTCTGATGGCAGAGCATTCATCCACCTCTGTGCAGGACTGTGCAGAAGAGGACCTGCCTGAAGGCTCAGGTTTCTCACGGGGTACCATCAGGAGGACCATCTCCTCAGGATGCACCCCCCTCAGAGGGCTGTGTCGAAGCAAGGACTCAAGACTGAGCTTGCACTAATTAAGACCCTACATCTGTGTCTCAGTTTTTTTCCCCATATACAAATCGAAGGTCTGCATTTCTATGTCTTTTCCTCTGGGGATTGAAGTGGGATGCAGGATTTGTCTCTTCCCTTGAGAGGTATTTTGAGATAGGCAGCTGAAAGACGACTACTACAGCGCCACGTGGTTTTGGGGATGTTTACAAAACCGCAGAAATCAGAGCTGTCTAATAGAGGGAGAACGCTGAATTCATTACGCCTCCAGGCTGGGCTTGGCCTCAAAGAAATTTCAGATGATGAGGATGTTACAAAACTTCGTAGGACATTACAGCCTTTCTTCTGTGGTGCCAGAGAACCAGAATTTTGGGTTGACACTCAGTCTTTCCCTTTGAAAAGGCTGAGTCTCACCACAGGCTTTGCATGCTCACAAACGAGGACCACACTGGCACATCACAGCACAAGGCAAGAGGTAGCACAGTGACCTGGCTTTTCCAAAGCAGCCAGCACGTGCCCAAGCTGACATGCACTCCTGGCAGCTGACTTTTCCAGGTGAAGGGCCCAGCAGGATCTGGAAAACAGCTTTCCAAAGCATCTCACACAGGCTTATGAGGAAAACGAGACCTCCCCAAGAAGCAATATCTACAAAATATTTCTGTCAGGGTTTTATAGGTTTTCCCATTTCAGTGGCAGCACATCCGGAGCAGGGAGGTCAGCTACAGCTTCCCAGGGAGTCTGGTGACATTGGCCAGGGAGGGACATGGACTCAGGGCACAGCTTCCTGGGCTGATGTATGAGGTGATGCCAGGACACCTCAGCTGTTTGCACATGTACTGGGACAGATCCAGGAGCGGTGCTGCTGCCCCTGGATGTGCTAAGGCATGGGGAGGTACATGCAGGTGAACTGGCACCAGGCTGTGTGTGGCTTGGCCAGCTCAGAGATCTCAGAGGTTGTGGCAGCAGCTCTGCAGTTATCAGCTCCAGCAGCTTCTTGAAAGAAAGCTGTGTTGATGGACATAGCATGGGAGAAGTGTTCTATCCCTGTATCTTCCAGCTAGTTCATCTTTTCCCCTTGGGCCAGCTTTGTGCTGGGGAGCAGATATGTGGCTCCAAGTCCCTTGGTTGTGGCAGACAGCTTTCTTCATCATGCACCTATTCTAGCTCATCTCACTGGGGGGATTCCTTGGCCTGGGTTTTACTAGTGTAAAAGTTGCACTGAGTTTTGAGATAAAATCAACTGAAAACCTGTCATTGATTTTCCTATGAACATGAATTCACTCTGTGTGTTTTAAAACCCCATCTATCCCGAATGAAAGGACCCATTCTTGCAGTGCACTTTGTTACTGAAGAGCTTTATGTGAAGAAAAGAGGAAGCAGCATCTTTTATACATCTCTGTGCAATGAAAAGGAGGTGATGTCTCACAATACTTGTGATAGCTCTTGGTATTAAGGACAACAGTTTGCAAGGCATCATCTCCACTGCCTGGCAAGGACTGCCTGCTGCCTTCACTAGGCTCTTGGCTTACACCAACCCATCCATCACCTGCCTTTTTAACTGGCAATGATGAGGAAATTATGCATGCGAGCAGCCATGGGCACCACAGGGTGTAATTTCTAACGTCTCATACCAAACATTTTTCCTGGTGCTAGCAGGTGTTTCAATCCTTCATCTGGACTTTTATGAACAGTGCTGCTGGGTATCTCCTTCCAGCTGCTCCCACTATCTCCCTGTCAGATGTATGCCAGCTGAAAAAAACCAAACAAACTCAAACAGGGAAGATTTCTGGGTCATCTGGAGCAGTTTGGTGGGCACTGCCATCACCCTGGAGCTTGGCCCTAAAGGCTGGTAGAGGAAAAGGCACGAGGGTGTAACAAGATCAGCTGCTGGCACCTCAAGCTCCCTCAGACTCAGTGGATTGTGTTCATGCTGCAGCAACCAGAACAGCACAAAAAACCTCACCACGGCCAGGCAGAGGACCCTAAGCCATAGGGAGGGGTGGGGGAGGACTGGGCAAGAGGATCAGCTCAGTTGCTGTCCCTCCAAGTTCATACTGGCCTGAGCTCTACCCAAATAGCAAGGCAACAGCCCCCCCACCTCTTCCTGCCTCCAGGCAGAGCTGCCCACAGCAGGTAACATCTCCCGCAAGGCTCGTCCCTGCAGCTCAGAAACAGCAGTCACAAGTGCTCAGGCTCTGCCTTCTCAGGAGGGGTGTTCGTGACACATTTTTCCCACACATCTCAATGCTTCATGAAATACAAGCAGGCTCTGAGCACTCTGAGGAGGTGGTGGCTGTTGTATTGCATTCTACACGGAGGAGCCAAGGCACAGAGGTGTCACAGAGCTGGCTGCAGCCCGCTGAAGTCACTGGGAAAGTCTCCTACTGCTTCAGTGGAATGTGGGTTGGGGCCTCTAGCCTTCTCCAGGCAGGGAAGCCCCTGGCAGGGATAAGCAGAGTTTGCTGTTGCACAACCAGGGGAATGGCACCTCACTGAGCAACTCTCCAGAGTGTGAGAGGACTCCACCTTAGGAAAGAACAGTGGGGCTGACTGACAGCAGCACCACTTCACATGGCACGTGTCCTGCATCAGTGCTGGCCAAGTCCCTTTCCACTCACCATCCAGCCTGGTAGAAGATGTTTATTCCTAGAATCAGGGGGGCTTTATCAGCCAACTTGGACCTGAGCATCTCCACGTGTATTTCTGGGCCACACAGAGCCCTGTTCAGCCCTCTCCTGCTCTGATCCTGGAAAGGACTCAGCGTTGGACTCTCTAAGGAAAGGGCTCTGGGCTGCCACCAAGCTTCTAATCAGTCTCCAAAACAACCCTCATCTCTGAGCTGTGTCAGTCCCAGAAGCCACTCTCAAAAATATAAAAGGTCAGACCCCGCAGTGCCTTCAGCAGCACTGTCATCACAGCAGTCTGTAGTGGATGGTATTTTGGGGTCTGTAGCCATTTAAGGTCCCCTGCAATTACAGACACAGAGTCCTGAGTCTGCCTCTGAAACAAGGCAAATCCCTGATTAACAAGAAATGGAATACAGAATAACAGGACATGGGTTAACTTTCCTTATTTCTTTTGCTGTAAGTGTTCCAGATCTGCCTAAGGAAAGTATCCCTCAGGGTTTATCAGAGCAGCCACCACAAAGGAGAACAAAGGAAACACCAATCATTTCCAGTAAATCAAAAAATGACAAGCTTTAACCTTCAGAAGAGAGCAGATTCCTGCAAAGGGTTTGGCTGCTCTGTCTTTGAATTTCCTTTTCCCCGGTCCCAGTTTCCTAGCAAAAGTTTCCTCAAACAATAGACATTGGCATCAAAAGAAGACAGAAAAAAAAAAAATGAAAAGAGCTCTCCTTTTACAAATAGGCTTAAAATGGAAAGACAGGGCTTGTCACTTGGGAGCAATTGGTCACTCTTGGCAGAGCTGGGGACTCAGGTCAAGCACCACCACCTTGTTGTGCTCCAGGGACACAGAGATGCTTCTTGGCTCCGTCTCCCTTCCTTTCTATGAGTAGGAGAGATGTTAGAGGACTGGGAAGAGGCTTCTCATACCATATAGAGTATGTTGCAGAGAATGACTGCACACTGCAGCAGCCACTGCAAGGCTGGTGAGCCACCAGAAGGGTCTTGGAGGGGGCAGGGGGTAAACACAGCCCAGGCTGCACAATCAGGTGCTCAGACATAGGTATAGGCTTCCTCAGGCATGTATTACAGTCAGGCACAAGCTCAGGAGGATGGGGTGGTCCACTGGGAACTGTGCACAACCTCACCCTGCTCGTCTCTGGAAATAATTCCCTCTGCAGTTTTGAGCAGTTCACGTACATCAGCACCTTCAGATGTAAAACAGACTTAGAGAGGTCTCCAGAGACAAAAACAGCTAAATGTAGATATCCTAGAAATGAGGGATTGGCCCAGACACCATGCTGACCCTCCTTTCAAAAACATGCCGAGCAGCACATGCCTCTTATCAGCCAAAAATCTGTGGGAATTCAGTCCAACCTGAGGATGCGCTGGTTTAAAACACAGTATCACCTAAATCAGGAGGAGTAAATAAACCACACATCTGCACACACACCTGTGACTGTCAGAAAAGACAATATGCAAGGGTATGGAAGCAAGAGATTCCTTGAGAGCTGCAGATGTTAGGTACAACTCTATAATTGCTTGGGTTTCTGTAAATCTAAACTCAAGACCCTCTTTTATGGAGGAGGCTTTTCAAAACCCCACAGGAAACTATTTTACCTACACGTTTTTACCCCACCTAGGAAGAAAACATCTCAGACTTCTTTTCTGGGGAACAAGACACGACCAGAGAGTCACAGAGTCATTAAGGCTGGAAAAGACCTCCTAGATCATCGAGTCCAACAGGTAACCCATCACCACTTTGCCAACCAGACCAGAGCACTGAGTGCCACGTCCAGTTGTTTCTTGAACACCTCCAGGGATGGTCACTCCACCATCCACATGGAATCATATCCAGGGAGAGCACAGGTGTGTGATGGGTTGGTTCTGTGGGCTGGCTGCTCCAGGGACTGTCTCTCCTGTGTTCAGCCCTGGCTGAGCACAGAGGGGCTGCAGCACAGCCCCTTCCTGCCTCATGACCCTCCACCACTGAGCAGCGAATCAACTCAGGCCAACCAGCTGTGTCTAAGCACCTGCCAGAAATCAGCTTAGCCCTGGAGGACACAGCAGACATCCACGGGAGCTGATGGAAAGTGGGTGCAATGGCAGTAATGTGCATTCACCCAGACCTGCAGTGCAGCAAATGACTTCACCTGCGGCTGCTCCCACCAGAGCTCATCTGCTGTTCTCCACAGTCACCACTCCCACCCATCCAGTGGGTCACCATGGCTGGGGTGAACTCTCAACAGGCTCGTAGCATGTGTCTCTATCTTCCTCTTGTCCCAACTCAAACCCTGTTGTTTTACCATCTTTTAATCTAACTGGACAGTTAATGATAGCAAAAGTTTGTTCTGGGACGTCACTGGGGGAAATGCCGTAGCAGACCACAGCTGAGGCAGGAGCTGTAAAAGGGTAAGTAAGTGCTGCTCCCAGGAATGTGCACCAACCTGAATAACAGGGTGTGCAGAACACTCTGCTTAGACCTTTGCTGGAGCCAGAATTCGAGCAGCAGGGACAGCATAGGCAGAGACTCTTGGCAGCTCATACGAATGACTGCTCCAGGTCTGTGCAAAACCCTGTGTGCCTCAAACAGGGGTTACCTGCTCTAGGTGAACCTGCTTGAGCAAAGGGGTTGAACCAGATATTCTCCAGAGATCCCTTCCAACCCCAACCATTCTGTCATTACAGCAAAGTGAAACATCAGGGATTTTCCCAGTTACCACAAATCTTCACTCAAGTGTTCATTTAGCAGAAGGGAGAACTGGTTTGCTGAAGTGGAAGAAGGTGATAAAAGCTACAAGAAAATCGTCAGGTGAACATCTCAGCCACAAATGCTCCTGCTGAACTGAACTGCTACCAGGGTAAATGAGCCAAGGACATCAAGGCTCATATTTGCTTCCCCAGAGAGGCTGTGGATGTGTCCCTGGGAGAATCAGACTTTATTGACATTTCCTTATAAATAATCACACATTTGCCCCCCTTCAACAAGCCAGGCCACTGTAATTACGATATCCTGAGCACTGATGAGCCTTCATGCAGCCTGTTTCACCAGTTCTGTGTTTGAGAAGTGACTCATGAGCGCACTATCAGCTTACTGGATTGTGGCCGCTGCGGCTGCCAAACACCCTGGGGGAGAAATCCTTCCCTGTTGCTCTGGCACGGGCCCTTCCAGCATACGTGGAGGTGTTTTCAGAATATTTTTGCTTTAGAGAGGAAAATATTATGGGTTTACATCTGTGCCATGCTCATTGCAGCCATTGGGAGAGGGAGGACAACACACTAGTCAGGGTCTCTGGTTATGTAGGAGCACCTCTCCCTCTCCCCCACATCCCAGGAGGAGAGGATTCAAGGACAACTTGCATCTACCCAGCATCATGCTCTGAGGGATGGTTTCCAAAGACACCTGAGCTTCCCTGACCCATTTGCCATCTGTGTTGACTGCCAGGGCCAAACTGCTGGAGGGTGGTTTCTGTGCTGTGGAGCCATTACCAGTGACCCATCCCCACCAGCTTCTCCATAGATGGGGGCAGTGACCACTTCATTAATGTCAACTTTCCAGAAGGCCCAACAGCTCCAGAGAAAAGCTGTTCCCAGTGTTATAGGTGCTGCAGCAGGTTGCAGGTTATTTGCAGGAGGGTAGGAAAAAACAGAAAAGGAATTTGGACTTCCTTGGGGTGATTGACCTGAATACAGCACCCCTATCTCTGGAGTCTGCTCAGATAACACTCTCCGAGATCACAGCTGTAGGAAGAAAATGTTGTGCAAAAGCTCCCATCCTTTGCTTTGCAGATTTTCCCAGCACAAAAATTCAAACTGCGCGTCCGTCCAGCTCCATCACCTCAAAAAATCTGCCACACACCCATTATTCGTAGCTCACAGGCTCTGGATCCACTAAGCTTAAGAGAGTCCCACTGGAATGGCATTACTCACACAAACCAACGCTCCTCACTGAGCAGTCTGCGATAGCGGGCTGCCAAATCTCTCCTACACTTGTCTCCTTATTCAAGTGGAGTTTGTGCCCAGGGTCAGTGTGGAATTAAACTAACTGAAGTAAAATAAAATCCCAGGAATAAGCCAGGCTTATAGAGATAATTTGTTAAAGCACTAAAGCAAAGAGGCTCTTGCTCACTACACACTTTGGCCTTTCTCAATAATTCTGCTGGACTTAGTCATGCTCCTCTACCTAGCCCTGCCTCTCTGCTTCAGTGAGTCCTCACTGAGAAAATGCTGACTTTTTTCCTGCCAAAAAATTAATGAAAATGAGGTGAATTCTCTGTCTCAATGTTCAACTACAAGAAAAAAAAAATCCTTCCTACAAAAGTAACAAAGCTTTTGTTCAAATACTCAGAACCGCTGCAAGAAGGAAAGGCTTTTCTTCAACATTTCATGTGCTCCAAAATCAGTTTCACTGTTGTAAAATCACTTTTGCTTTGAAGATGGTCAACTTGTTCATGTTTCAGTTGACTAAGAGCAGAGTTAATTACATTAATGAGAACCAGGCTACACCAACAAGCCTTTTCATCAGGTCCACACTGAAAGTCTGCGCAGCTTTGAGTTTTTGCACAATGTTCTTGCCCCGCCCTTGCATCAGCTGTTTAATTAATTAGGACAGCTTAAAAAAACAAAACAAAGAGAGGGAAGAACATGCTCCCTTTGATTATGGAGCCCCAGGTATGTGCATCACTTGGTTAATGCTCCTGTGGGTCCTGCTGCTGACCCAAGGTCTCACAGGCTGCAGCTCTCGTGAGTGTTCACAGGCAATAAAACCCAACACTGGTGATATTAATTCAGTGTTCTTTTAATCTTATCATTCTTTCCCTCCAGGTTAGCTGTAACCCAGGTCACTTATATAATCAGTTCATGTGCTTACACACATGGGAGGAGCCGGCAGGAGGGTTGGAGAGATTGCGGCTTCCCATGGAAGGGGTGGCTTTTGCCCCTCAAAGTGTAGGTAAAACCCTGCCCCTTTAGTGTTGTCTATGCCAGCAGAGGTGTCTACCACAATCAGTGTGAGGGAAAAGTAACTGCTTTCATCACACCGCTGCTTTGCTGTGTGGAACACACCCTGAGCCGATGTGAATGGTGTGAAAATAAATATTAATTTTTAAAATTAACCAATTTATTTTTTTCCAAGCAAGACAAATTCTCGATGCATGTGCTCAGGTAGACCCAAAGGGATGCCCCTGAAGTGACTGGACCACATTTTCCTTCACCTCTAGCCAGGTCTGTGGCCACGGCTATACATTGTCTCCAGGTGTCCAGTGACACACCTTGAAGCAGGACACAACCTGCAGCTACCCCAGCTCACCCCGCCAGCAGTGGCACTGTCTCTTTCTTAATCTTTAAAATGGCTGGCGTGGTGAAAGGATTTCTGCTAAGGAAATGCTAATGAGGGTAAACCAAAAAAAAACCCTCTTAAAATTATAAACAACAACAACAACAAAATAGCGCACACTCAGCTGTCATTTTATATAGATGGAACTCAGAGCTGTGGGAGTCTTTCAAATCCCACCCTTAGAACTACTAGTTCTACAACCTGATTTCTCCTATCCATATGTAGGAGATATACAGGAGAACATGCTGATGTTGTTCCCTGAGATATATCCTAGCCTGACATTATTTTTCAAATATTTCCTTTGGAAATGCAAGGCTTTTGGTCACGGGGCTGCAGTAAAAAGGGACGGAGGAGGGAGAGTAGAAGCTGTGAGTAGCTCAGTATGTGAGGACAGGACACTTGTGACCTCAACAGAGAGCAGACCCTTTGGGAGCCCGTGTTGGCTCTTTTGATGTGCCGTGAGCATTTCAGATAGGGCCACATCCAAGAAGAGAGGTCCAGGGTAGCTGCCAGGTTTATGATTTCTAGGATGATGACAGTCCCCAAGAATAGTCCCCTTGTTCTCCAAAGACCATCAGATGAAGTCACAGAATGTGAGGGGCAAGGGGAGACACAGAACAACACACAGAATATTTATATGTAATCAAAGGCACAAAGATGTGCTCCAGCCTCTGCTCATGACTCCAGGGAAGGGCAGAAAGTTTGACAGCTGGTTATTTACTTTTTGCCTGCCATGCCCTTCAGACTGAAAACTGACTGGAATTAATGGGCTGAGACACATCAAAGATCTCTCCTCATGGGGATGGAGAAAGCTGCAGACCAACCTGTTCCCTCTGACCCAGCCAAGGGCTTTCCACTGTTTGCTCACCTTGCCACCGAGAAGGGAAACTAAGACGGCATTTAACCCAGGCAGCTGCTAATTAGGAACCATTGTCTTACATGCTCCTCATCTCTGATGCCTTTAATTACAAGGTGGGGTCCTCAGCTCTATTTGCCTCCTCCCAGGATAAGGAAAAGTTGGAGAGAGTTAAAACATCTCACCTGGGACAGGTTTCCTTGCGTGACTGAGTACTGTACGGACAACATGCCAAGTACAGATCCACATCTCCGTGCTCTGCTGTGCCGGCACATGTGCTGCCCCTGCATACCAGGCCTGGCTTAACTTTGCTCCACTTTGCCCCTTCCAATACAAGGATGTGGCTGGAATGCCAGGACTGGAGACACAGAGCAGCGCTGGTGTGTGGTCTCCCCCAGCCTCTGTGTCCTCTGCCAGCTCTCTGCCCTCACCCTGATCCAGGCTCCTGGGCACAGGGTACAAAGCACTCAGCAGTGCAAGGTTCAGATGCCTGCAGCCCTTGCTGCTTGTTCCAACCCTTGTGCCCTTCCAAAACGTGCCTATAGCCCGTTTCCTACTCGTTTTGATGAAACTGCCCTGGGAGTCCTGCAAACCAGAGAAAGAAACTGGTCCAGCTTGCAGAGAAGAAGCCTCTACTCCAGTTCACAGTCAAGCCTTGGCACAGGACTAGGCTTCCAGCAAACAGTTTATGACATAAATCTACTGCTTTAAATCAATTTGCAGGGCAGCTCATTGTGGCTGAGCGTGGTTTGATCAGGGACTAAATAAAATGCTCCCACTGCCAATGAGACACTTTGCACAAGCATTACCAGGCCTTGAAATAAAACACCCTGATCAGAGCACCTGTGCTACAGACCTGGGGCAGTTCAAGAAAAACACATTTCCAACCCAAAACCTTAAGATAGAAAGCATGCACTTGGAAAAGGCAGCCCTAAACATATCCTTCTGTGGTAGGCAGGATGTGGACGTAACCCACAATTGTCAGTCCTTTTTCTTAACACAAGGCATTCATGCAACTTAGAATTGGTCCTTGGTATTAAACTGAAGTCTGTACATACTGTTACAGTTAAGACAAGGCCAGCAACCATGCCAGATCTTGATTTTATCATGTTGAGAACTAAGCATATGTAATTATTCTATTCCTAACTAAACACTAGGCTGAGCAGACTGGCTGCTCTCGTTCCGAGCAGTAAGTGTGGATGTAACCCCATCCCATAGACAGATTAATGGGGGCAGCAGAAACTGGTGGTTCTAGGGGGTCAGGTATTTTCCAGAAAATCTCATCTGCATGAGATTGAAGTTGGATCACAGAGTTAACTTTATATAGCTATATACATATGTGTAGTCTGAGAATGTGACATGATTCCCACAACAAAGGGCTTTTCCTCCAAAGCTTCCCATTTTTAGTGGAATTCAGAAGACAATCTTCTCAGCCAGTACAACCCAGCCTGGGATGGCTGATGCCCAGCAGGACAGGGGTGAATATTAGCCATTCTTCAGATGCTCAGGCCAGTTTGTGCTGGGGGAGCAAAGACAGCACCACTCTGAGCGGGGCTGTGCCAGACCAGAGCACCCTGGTGGGGAGAAGGGTCTCGGTGCTTCTGTGCATCCAGATCAGTATTTTGCAGAGCTGCTTTTCAGACTTGCTAAAGGTACAATGTTAAGGTAGTCAAACATTCAGAAGATGGGTCGGTGAGCTAAAATGTGTGAAAAATTAAGAGCTGCTCTCATTTCTGAAAACAAGGCACCTTGTATTTGGCAGGAATATGTACCCAGTGTTTCAGATGTTTTCCCTATGGTTATGGTTTACAAAAACATCCATGCTAGCTGTAGACTTTTAATCTTCCCTCTAGAGAAGAGCCACCAACTCACTACAAAAATTCCCATGCCATACAATCTTTGTTTCATGTTGCTTTTCCTGTTCAGAAATAGAGAATTTTCCATCTGCCACTGCTTACAAATCCTAACATACCTTCCCCTTACTAAAAGCTAAAACAAGTACCTTTGATCTTACCCTCTCCCTATACTATTCAAGCCTTTGCATCGACCAGCAAACGAAACTGTCTTCTGGATGCCTGGATCACCTTTGCCCTTTGGAATATCTGTCAGAACAGAGAACAGCAGCTTGCAACATCTGCACAGCTGGGAGAGGGCAGGAGCACAGGGATCATCGACTTCAGCTGTAGGTGAGGGTTTACTGGAAGTCTCATGCATCAGAGTAGAAGCTCCACCAAAGCTCACAACTCTTCGCGTGATGGCAAGAAGTGGTTCTGTGATACTGAAATAGTGTATCTATCTGGGTTTTCAACAGGAAATCTATTTTGGGACCTAGAAGGAGGACTCCTTAACCTTCCCTCTTGGAAAGAATTGTTGATGATCTCACTGCATGGCTATCAGTGTCCTGGGCCAAATACTCCTTATGCTCTTGGACTTCTGATCAGCTAACAAAGCAGATGCATGAACTAATTAAAGAAGCAGAATCTATGTTTTCTGCTTCTTAGAGCTCTATATTCAGTAGCTGGTACATGACACCTCGTGAGCTGATGCTTGTCTGTCTGTGATCTAAGATGAAAGAAGCATTCACCACATAATTCAGGGGGTGGGAGACTCAACACTCTTTGCTAAGGCTGTTCCAACATATGGAGAAACAAAACCAATTGCGGAATCCCAGATCACGGGCACTAGTTCTCAGGAATGCTATTAGGAAAGTAACCCAACCTTTTCTGGCTGGAAGCATTTCATACCTGAGATGACATCACCTGGAATTTGTAATACTATTTTGCAAGAGGACAGACTCTGCCAGCAAGTTCCATGGGCCTTTTCAATATTTATTTACAGCAGCATATTTAATCCTATGATGTATTTCACAGGAGGCAAGAGACTAAAACAAAGTTGCCTTGGCCTAACACAATAAAAAGAGAATAAGTAATTTCAGTGCCACTGGCCTGTCACCTACTTACACTCTCGAGAAACTTTACAAGGCACATGCAAGGAACATCATTAAAAATAAAGCAAACTAACCTGTAATTTAGAAGAGAAACTTTCTCTTCTCTAAGTCATTTATTAACCAGTTAAGAATATGTCAAGGCCTTCTTAACTACTAACAAACAGTTGTTGAGACTAGGACAGAATCCCAGACCAAACTGCACAATTTAATGACATGAGAGTCTGAAATTTATTGCTCTCCTTGTGCAAACATCGATCTGCAGCTGCACACAACCACCTATCCCCAAATCTCCAGGAGGAGCTCAGAGCTCAAGGTCCTGGTCTCTACCAACACTCTGCCGGGGCTATTCCCAACCCACCAAGGTAACGCAGGAATAAGGTGGCCATAGAAACTTCAGGCAGATAAACACCCAATGAGGGTGACATTCCCATCCACCCAGTATTGAGAAACATATTTGATTGAGAAAAACTAGAGAATCATGGAATGGCTTGAATTGGAAGGGACTTTAAAGACCATTTCATTCCAACCTCCCTGCCATGGGCAGGGACACCTTCCACTAGACCATGTTGCTCCAAGCCCCGTCCAACCTGGCCTTGGACACTTCCAGGCATGGGGCAGCCACAGCTTCTCTGGGCAACCTGTGCCAGGGCCTCACTACCTTCACAGGGAAGAATTGTTTTCTAATATCTGATCTAAACCTACTCCCTTGTCCATTTTAATATAGAAAAACATACAACTTATCTAGTAGGAAGCCAACAGAAATTACATGCATGATAGAACAAGTACTGGGAGAAATAATGACCAGGAAAGCAAACTTCTTAGACTTAAGTGGTCACAAATGCTTATGGTTGTAGAAGAAAAATAACAAATGGCAACTGAAAGCAGTGACTTTCCCATACCAGCTGTGCAGCCACCTTCTCCATCTCAGCTTGGCTCTCAAATCTGCTTGGGAGCAGCAAGTTTTCCACAACTACTTCAGAGGCTGGGAAAAAAAGGGTTCCCTGAAGCAGACATCATGGGTATAAAACTGAATAAGATAAAGTTGTATAAAATATACCCTGCACAAAAAGCAAGCATGTGAGTTTGTATCACACCTTCTGGAGAGGTGAGTGCTCCTGCTTGTCCCTGGCTCCCTGCAGATGCTTTTGAACCTGGTGTCTCATTTCTTTTCATATTCTCTAGACCTCCCTCACATCAGAATATTGGAGTCTCTAGGAGAAGACCACCTCTGGGTACACATATCTTGCTAAATTTTCCCTGTGGCTACAATTTGATTCTGACTCTGTGTTTTACAGCTTCCCTCTCTGACAGTCATTGCAACCAGAGTTTAACTCCACTTAGAGGTGAGACTCTGAGTCCATTTAAGAAGTTCTACAGATGAAACTTTGTAGCCACTTGGAGCTCTTTGTGCCGAGTTCAGAAATGGCAATGATTAAATTCCCCTACTAAACCTTGCTTTTAATATTTCTAGGTGGATGTCCAGCTGTGCTCTGTGGAACACCCCCGTGGGCAGCATCTACAGAGATGGAAAAATTTGAGAACCTGACAATGCAACCAGCTGGCCCAGTTTCATGTCATGTACAATAATTGCTTGTGTGAGTGGAAAGAAAAACTAAGTGCAATTTGTTTATTGCCAGACATATGTCTCTATAAAATAAAAGGACTCAGTTCAATACAAGACTCCTTTGGGCAAGGACGTGGCATTTAAGTTGTCTGTGGGCACAAAGCACATGTCTGATGTACCATAAAAATAAAGATGTTCTCCTAACCATTATCTACAAAATGCAAAAGAATCAGCATTGCTGGAAAACTGTGTTTTGACATTTCCTTCCCTCTACCACTCTCATGGGTATCCTTTGGGCTGGTCCCAAATTAAAGATGAAAAACATTTTCTGTCTCTTCCTTTTCAACTTCATCTTAGGATTTGGAAGTTTCTGTCCTCCCTGGCAGGGCATAAATGATCTTTGACATGCATACCCTCTTCAAAGCCCATGTTAGGGCAAGGAAAATCACTGTGCTGGGTGGTAAAAATCTTGTTTACTTTGTCTTGTCCCTAGAAATTTCAAACAATGCTGTATTTTGGTCACTGAGAATGTCTGTGGTAGAAAGCTGAATTTTCATGCAGATCCAGCTGTATCTGAAAACTAATGACAACAATCTGGAAGGAAACCTTGCTGCAAGCATTACTGGAAGGATCTCAAGCAAACTGGATCTTTCAACACAATAAAAACAAGCCAACTCCCAGCTGCAGGTGGAGATCAGATAAGGAAAAAAACATTGTGAGTAGAAAAAGCCTTTACATCATCCTGATTTTTTTAGTGTGGTTATCTTAGGTTTCACCTCCAAGTGGACATTATCATTTGTGTCTACTTTCAAGATCCTTCAGCTGAAAAATGCCCAGCCACACTCCCCTCGGAAAATAGGTTTTCCTCCCCACCGTCTGGAACGTGCTCTTCTGAACTAGGAACAATTACTCTTTTCCCCATTGATTTCATCCCTTTCCACTTGAAAAATATCAGCTTGTGCAACTTCCTCTCTTGCTTAGGGGCCACATGCCAGAACAGCTCTGCCTTGTTCATCTCCTTTTCCAAAATCAGCATCAATACTTCCCCCATCAACACTAAGCACACGCTGGAAATGTGACTTCTTCATCTGTAAGGCACGCTCTGCTCTGCTTACAGAGGAGAGTACGAGTCCCAGAGGGTCCCAATGACTCCTTTTTGGACTGCAGTGATGGTCAGGAGAGAGCCCACCAGGTCAGGATGCTGTCCTGCCCTGTTCAAACTACAGATCCTATAAACTGCTGAAATCACCCAGTTGTATTTTTCCTGTATGTTGGATCGTCCCCTGGAATAGAGAGTCAATGAGTGGGACATCGCTGTTGTGGGGGCACAAGGTGATCTGAAATCCAGCTGACAATTTCTGATAGTTTGGTAAACACGTGCAATGTGTCAACCCAGACAAAAGGAAGGGAGCAATTGGGTAACAAAACAGTTGCAGTCGTTTTTACAGTTATTTTCTTAACAGTAGCCACCATTTCCCATGTGCAGTTTCCTCCCAGCTCTTTACTGATTGTCACTCCCTGGTTGCCGCCATCTCTCACACAAATGCCTACACGACAGCACTTTTCTACCTGCTTCTCTCTCCTTCATAAATGCCTTCAGAAAAAAAATTTCTTTTTCACTTACATTTTGCTTATGGGTAGTCAGAGGCATTTGACTCGTACTCCTGCCTCTCAGCATCCACAGTCATGCCTGGGGCCACAGGTGGATTTTGCACTCTGCTTTGTCTGGTGTAGAGCCCACCTGCCCCTTACCACAGCAAAAAGAATTCATCATTACATTCAGTGACATAAATTGTCCCATTGACCCCAGGTGCCTACACAAACTATGCATCTGGCCACAGTGTCTACAGCCGGAAATATGGTTGGACAGGTAAAAGGCACACGACTCCAAGGAATGTTGAAAATAGCCATCAACTTGTATGGTTCTTCTCCTTCACTAGAGTTTGTGTGCCTCATGACCATAAGTGTTAAAAATGTCATCTCCCTCTTGCAGAAAGTCTCTCAGAGAGGAGAATGCCACTTGAACACACATGGAAAGGCCAAAGCTTCAATTGCCAAAGTCTCATGATTCCTGAGGACAGAGCCTAAAACCAGCTGGGGCCCACATCATGCTCCCATTCCAACAGGATTAACCCCAAGAGCTGTTCTACTCATTGGAACTACCTTTTGTTTTGTTAACAGGATGAAAAATGAAAAGCGGGATGAACGTCAGTGAATTTTCACTATTTTCCTGGATGCTGTTAGAGGTTAATTCATGGATGTGGGATTCAAGAATTCCATATCAATCCCAAATGCAATCTGCGGGGTGAGATTGGAAGGGAAGGTCTAATTTACAAAGCTGGCTGCATCTGGATCTGACCTCTCATTTGGAGATCTGAGAGCTACGTTGGCGGGCAGCAGACCTGGCCTTACTTTGGTCTGATAGCACAGCAAGTAAGCATGAAGGCAAAGAAAGCTCACAGCTGTTGTTACAGAGCAGGAAGAATCTGGAAAAGCAAGAAATCTTCCCCCACACACACCCTATCCAAGAGGACTTTGTGCTCATTAACTCGGAATTTGCTGACAATTTCCAAAAGCATGGGGTGACCTGGGGGACAGCAGGCAGCAATACTGATCACCTTGCTGCCTTAGTCACATCTGACTCTGCTTATGAACCATAGGATTTTACAAGACCTAGTGCAAGATGATCTCAGACCATTCCCAACACCTTCACTGAGACAAATCTTTTTGTGATGGTACTGATATCCCTGACTCATGTCCCTGTACAGGATATTTGAGTGGCTGTGCAGCCCAGTGAACTGCTGACCCCACCTTCTATTTTCATGAGCCTTAGTCACTTTATTTGTAAGAATTATTGACAAGAACTGGTTCAGTTCACAAATCTGTACAATTGTGCAAAGCAGTCATGAAGGTTTGCTTGAAAGTATGTTTTATTTATAATTACATCAGGCACTCTGCAATATCACCCTCCATCAAGGACCCAAAGCAATGATGTTCACATTTCAGCCCTACAAACACCTGTACATTCATACAATCACAGAATGGTTTGGATTGGAAGGGACTTTAAAGACCATTTCATTCCAACCTCCCTGCTGTGGGCAGGACACCTTCCACTAGACCAGTTTGCTCCAAGCCCCGTCCAAGCTGGCCTTGGACACTTCCAGGGATGGGGCAGCCACAGCTTCTCTGGGCAACCTGTGCCAGGGCC
>JAWMRA010000028.1:16144882-16183414 GCA_035584735.1 Pseudotriccus pelzelni | reverse complement strand
CTTCCAGGGATGGGGCAGCCACAGCTTCTCTGGGCAACCTGTGCCAGGGCCTCACCACCCTCACAGGGAAGAACTTCTTCAGCTGCAACTCTAGTTCATCTGCTCAGGGATATTTTCTATTATTTGAGAATGGGTCACCTCAGTGATCCTGGTATTTTTATGCCCTTCTCTGCCTGGTACACCATAAACTTCTGGCCTCACAGTGCACACCTCACAACGTTAGCCTGTCATTGAGACCTCTCCCACACCACTACACTCCATCCTGTTCCATATTTGACTCTACACTTAAGGTGTTGAAGCCAGATTTGGGTTGGAAACCACTAAACAAGAATCTATGGTCAGGAAAACTACTTCAAATCACATTAAAGCACCAATCACATGAAAAAACCCCTATTCTGTCTCAAAAGCAAACAGCAATGAAACCATGGAGGCCCATGAATACAATTAACTTGCATTTAACTTGCACATGCATTTGCCAGAATCACACAGCCATGCAAAGCTGACATACCTTTTAGACCCCCTGTTGAGAGTCTAAAAATCCAGATCTTAATTCAGAGAGCAGATTGCAGACTATTCTCTCTGTTATTTTTACTTGCTTTCTAGTAAGAGAGATCTTCATCCATCAAAAGAATACCCTTTTCTACACATATTTATCCCTAATCCCCTGCCAGGGCTTCAGAAAGCGTTGCTGTGGAGACTGGAGAATGGTCATAAGCTCCAGCATGGCACAAAGAAAAGGACTGAGGTTGTGCTGGCCTCCATTCCAACTGTAAAAAGCTCTGCCTGTGGGGAAGGAGGCTCTGGGCTGATAAGCAGAATTTGGGGACCTACCAGCTGCTCTCAGATGGGCCCAGCAGAGGCCCAGAGCCCAGGGCTCATGGTGGGATAAAACCTGCCCAGCTGCAGCGGTCTGAGCTAACCCCATGTGGCAGAGGGTTGGGCTTGGATGATCTTTAAGGTCCCTTTCAACCCAAACTATCCCATGATTCTGTGATTCTATGATTCAAACATCCCTTGAAGATAATCCCAGACTTTATCCTGGTTTCACTGTGCTTTGAATGACAGCAAAAGGCAGGTCTTCTCCTCCACTCCAGTGCTTTAAATTACTGAGTTTTTCTCAGTGGAAGAAGAAACCTGATTAAATTCCCTGTTAGGAAAGAGACCAAAGCAAACATGGGTTCCAAAACCCTCTCAGCTTTTTGTGTGAAGATGCACGTCTTTACCTCTGTGGTGGTGTTCAGATCTGGAAAAGGAAAGGGTGGAAAAAAGATCTTTTAAAATATGATTTCAAATCAAGACCCATGATCTTGTTACCAAGGTATTTAGGATGTTAAAAAAGACAGACTTCTGTGGGTGGAAACGAGCAAAAAGATCAACTGAGACTCCAGTTTCATGTAGCTGTCTTCAGCAGAAGATAGCATGAGAGGGGAAAGAATTCTCCATGCAGGGAATACAGAAAATGAAAGCAAGCTGGCTGGGGAAGAGAATGATCTTGACACCAGAAGATCATCTGCTCCTTAACAGTAGGCTGAAGGCTGTACCACTTCTTTTTAGGAATTGCCATAGACTAGGAAGTATCTCAAATGACCTAAAAAGATATGTAAGTATATATGCATATAATATATATATATATATACACACACCTATATATACAGAGAGAGAGGCTATATATAAGGACAGATCCCTGCAGCCTTTAAGGCTTAAAGCCAACTCACTTCCTGCTGTGCTCAGTCATTGAAGCTCCCCAGCACTCAGGACTCCAGACTTGCTAAAATTGGGTAGCTCCAGATCACCATTTTAACTAAATCCTATTTTCTGAAGAAGCAGAATGCATCTGGGAACCCAGCTGAAGAGCCGCCTCTTCTCTTGGCACACAAAAGTAGCTCATGGGAACCACAGGTCCCATCTTGGATGTTCCTAGATAAAGGATGCAGTCTACAAAATGGGATCTGTTGCTTAGGTGAAAGTCAAATTCACATTAAAAGCAGAAGCAGCTGTCTTGCACAAGAGGAACTTGTGAGCCCTCTGCAAACTCCCCGATCCAGCCCTACCTCATGTGGGTTTGGGGTGTCCCTAGCTCAGATCATGGACATGTTTCAAGACTGGAGTGGCATAAGCACCAGGCTGCATCCTGAGACAGCTGCAAAAGGCCAAAACATGAACAGGTGAAAACACACCCAGTCACGGTCTCATTTTCAATGATGGACCTGCTAGTTGGTTATTTCAAACCCTACCTCCTCAAAACACAAACTGTGATGGGAAACAAAACCATGCTATTCAGAAGCCCAGTGCCTTTTTGCCACAGTCAACAGCGAGGGTTGTCAGAGGGGTAGGGAACAGAGCCTTGCAACCACCTAAGACATTTCTTTATCAGCCCTGCCTTTCAGAAGTGCTGGTCCTTTCTTCTCCAATGTAACCCTATCCCACCCAACTCTATCCCACCATGGGCAGAAGGCTCCTTTTCTCCCTCACCCACCTCCCAAGTTTTGTGTATGGCCTTTTTTTCTCTGCATTTGTCTCACGGGTGCAACTGCTCCACGCACACAGAGATCACAAAGCCAGGTTTTTCAGCTCTGAGGGACACCCTCTCCTCGATCCCATGGAGATGCTGCAAGAAGGAGTGAGGACTAGGGAAAACACATGAAAAAGACAGGACCTCATTGGTTTTCAACCTGCAAATTCTGCAACTCCCAGGTCTGACAGGAGGGAGAGTCTCTTGTTTCCTTAGTTCCCAACCTGACAATAACACTGACATCTTTCCCCCTCTATATTTAGTGACCACATTACCTGGCACTAATCTGTGCTGTCAGCAGTAGCTCTGTTACATGGCAGAACAGTGGGAATATCGAGTTCTCCTCTGTTTGGGGTTTTTTTTCCCCCTTCTTCCCTTCTCTCCAAAACACTCACATAATTTTTTGCAACATAATCTTATCTCCCTCCTGGGCAATGCTATCAGCTGTCATCCTGCATCATGTGCTTCTGCCTTAGCTGGATCGCTTACACACCCCACACCACTCTCCCCAGGTCTGTCACAGTTATTAAAACCTCATAACAAGCTGCTTTGCATTTAATCCCATCTGTCATCAGATCCTGTTTAAACACCAAGAATTACCACTTTAATGTGACTACTTCCTAAGATATGACAGCTTTCTTCCACTGATCTCAAAGAGTTCTGCAAGAGAAGCTGAGCAACCCTGAGCCCCTTTCTCTGTATGATAATTGATGCAAGATGAAATAGGGCAGCCCAAACAAAGTGAACAATCCAGCACACAAAATCTGAAGAGACCACAGTTCTAAGTCTGAATGCATGCACTAGTAAGAAGAAATCCCCTTTTCCCCAGCACAGGAAGGACATGTACCCGTTGGAATGAGCCCAGACAAAGCCACCAAGATGATCAGAGGGATGGAGCACCTCTGCTATGAGGAAAGTGAGAGAATTTGGATTGTTCAGCCTGAAAAAGAGAAGGCTCCAGGGTGACCTGATTGTGGCCTTCTAATACCTGCAGGGAGCCAACAAGAAAGATGGAGAGAGACTATTTACAAGGGCATGAAGTAACAGGACAAGGGGAATGGCTTCAAACTGACAGAGAGCGGGGTTAGATTACATGCTAGGAAATTTATTCCTGTGAGGGTGGTGACGTACTGGAAAAGGTTGCCCAAAGAAGTTGTTCCCATCCCTGGAAATGTTCAAGGCCAGGTTGGACGTGGCTCTGAGCAACCTGGTGGAGTGGAAGGTGTCCCTGCCCATGGCAGGCGGCTGGAATGAGATGATCTTTATGGTTTCTTTCAACCTAAACCATTCTGTGATTCTTTTCATGCCCACAGGGAAGTGGTGTCAGCCCACATGAGCACTCCCACACTGGGCCTGCAACACAACCTGCAGGGGCTAAGCCCGTTCAGGCCCCTCATCCCTAGGGCAGAGTGTAGGGCAAGTTGCTGAACAAGCCAATAAGAGAGGATGAAAAAAATAATTGGGAAAGTGCTTTTGTTATTATTCATTAAATGTACTGGAGCTGCCTTATGTGCTAAATGTTCTTACCCTTATGATCTTACCACCTAATTAAAGAAGACTGATGAAGTATGATAGAAGCAGTATATTAGTACATCCAAACTACTACTTGATAGTGGCAAAGAGAGCACAGATATCTATTACCTACATGAAATACGGACAGCACATGCAGTTCTGTCAGATGCCAGCCCTGTCCCTGCAGATCAAAACACTCCTTCCTCGCTTTGAAACTCTGTGCTTGGATGGCACATTAGCAATGTCTTCCTTGCCAAACTAATTACCTGCAGTGCAGTGCAGGCCAACTGATTTGCAGAGTCCAAGAGTGCTGGTCGGTGAAACTGGTATCTGACAAGTTACTAAAGCTGGGGAGGTTTTGGTAGAAATTGTCCCAACAGAAATGCTGGCCTGGGGACACTTTTGGAACTGAACTTGAATCAAGCTTTCTGGAAGAGTTTATTTATATTTACATGGGACGATGACACCAAACATTGGGATACCACTAGAGAGCTGGTTCTCATGGAGTTTTCCATCCTACTTTTAGGACATTCAGACTGTCCAATGGTCCAAAGTCCTTTGAAAGAACTCCAACTCTGTAGCTCTTGGGTTTCCTCCAGAAATCAGTAGGAAAAATAGGGAGAGCTCAAGTTAAAACTCCAGTTCCCAACACTCCCTCCAGATGAAAATGTCCAGGTTATGTACCTAGAAAACTAAGAACCTGTGTATCATAACTTCAGCCAAGGAAAGGAGTTCAGATTCATGTTTCGCTATTCAGTCTCTACCCTACTTATGTTGGTGTATTAATTACTACGCATACTCCAAATGCTAGGCATGTAAGTATTAGATACTACTGCTATGAAATCCTTGGCTTCTGTGCCACTGGCCATAAATCTTGTGAACAAATTCCTTGTGATTTAGCTCCTACTTCCAGCCAGACCGGAGTTCCCAAAGGACAGTGTCTGTCAGGAACTTGACATCAGAAATGGCAGGCGGTTATGAAAATGGAAACAACTTCAAGAAAAGCCAGCCTAGTTTGTTGTTTGGGTTTTTTTTATTATTCAGGCTTCTCAAGAAACCCAGATTAAGGCCTGACCTGGTTCCTGCTTTATCCAAATCTCCTTGCTCTAACCATGGCAAAGGGGCTGGACCCTACTTTCATTCACTTCAGAAGACAGAAGATCAAGTCCAACAGTCACATTAAAACCCACAAGACACGTTAGATCTTTGGAGTCCGGTTCATCAGCCACATCCTAAACAAGAGTCCATCCAGCTTCAACGATGTTTGGACAAGCCAAATCACTGTTTGATATTTAAGCAAACTATTTGATGGTTCAACAGCAAAATTCCTCTGATTGCAAGCAATGCTGAGTTGCCAAGTTTTACACAAAAGAGCGCTGTGTATGACTCGTCTGACACTGAGATGGGATGGGACACCACCTGGTCCTCACCACGCAGCCTTTTGCACATGGGAGGGAAAGACCCTCTCCCCTGCCTATGAAAGGCGGGGAATGAGGTGGCAGCAAGCCAGGAGAAGGATTTAGTGGAGAGGCTCCAGGGCAGGTTCGACCAGCTTGATGTTAAAAGACAGACAGAAAGACGACCAGCTGGCAAGTGCACGTAGGTGGGGAGAGTCATGTTGTCCGTGTTTGCCAAAGGGGCAGAGAATAACACATGTCCATGTGTCTCAGTGGAAGGGGAAGTTCCCAGAAGCTTGCCTCATCTGTCTTTCTATTCTTAACCCTTCTCTGGCACCCTCTCAAGTCTGGGTATTGGTAGAAGATCTGTTCTGCAGAAAAACAATTCGGAAAAAGCAGCCCTCCCGAGCCCGGCAGCGAGCATGCCGCTTTTGTCTCTCCAGCACCAAAAGGGTGATGGCCAAAATGGTTTTACCAGTATGATGGCACATGAACCAGCCCCAAAAGCTTTGTTTATAGAGAAATGGGTTACAGAAGTAAACAAGGCATAACTGCTCTGAGCAGGGTCCTCACCTTGGCCAGTGCTCTCTCCCGTCCATCATCCATGAGTTGTCCCTGGCTCAGTGAGTTGTCTCACACATTGTAAAGAACAATACGGCGTTACAGAGAATGGAATGACTCAGATAAATATTTACAAAACCAAAGGAAGATGCACTGGCTCAGTGCTCCATCTGATCCAGTGCAGATTGTTAAATGGAAGATGTTAAACTGTGCCCAGCAGCACCTTGTGTGTGAAGATATATCCATGCCCTGGTCAGAACTACCATCTGTAGATATCTAAAGGTCTGATTAAATGTGTCCATGCCCCAAAAGTCCTTCTGGCAGCATGGATCCCACTTCTCATCAAGGCTGTTCCTGTACCCTGGGCTAGGAGCAGCTTTTATCCCACAAGCAGGGGCAGCTTTTATCCCACAAGCACAGGTCTTGCTGACCTGTCTTTCAGCACAGGTAGGACTGAAAGGTCTCCAGAGGTCTGCCAAATTTGGCAACTCTCCACTGCTGTGAAATCACCTCAAGGCACTGACTTCCATCAATGCTAGAGCGATGCAAACCCCCAGGTCTGAGGTAAAAAAATCCTAAAACCCATTTACAATTCTCAGGGCAAGAAAGAGGCTTTCAAAGCAACAGACTTGAAAGGGATTTTAAAAGATATTTTTTCTTCTGGGAAACAAATATTCTTCTCTCTCTGCTTTCCTCTGCATCATTCCCAGGTCACTGCTGAGAGATACTATCATGACAATGAGTTTGACCACAAGGGCTGGCACAGTCCGTGCTCTACTCCACCTTGGGTTTAGGACAAGCTGTAAACCTGGAGCATAGACAAGAGGTCATTGCTCTTTCCTAAATTCCCAGATGCAGCACTCAATGAAGCTAAGAAAAAACCATGGCAGGACTGAGGGGAAAACTTTTCCCTGCCTTGGAGGGTAATTTCTGTAGGAGCCAGACCAGCCTTCAGTGGTTATGGTCGTTCAGTCTCTGGGTTAATCCCAGTTTCTTGTTCATATTGAATGGAAGTTTCCAGCATTTGTCATTCCACCTTGGAAAAATGTAAACTGATTCCCTGATTGGTTTCTCCGTAAAAGCTTGGAGAACTTCAGCTTCCTGCAAATTAGCTCCCAAAGCTGGGAGGGACAGGAAGATTGCGGCACCGTTATAAAAGTTAACAAATACAAAAGCATTTTTTCATCTCTAGCCCTAAAGGAAGTTTACAACAGCTTCTTTTCCTCCACTACAGATGAAAAGCAAGGAAAACCTGGCAGTGGGTTGAGGAGAGACAAGCAAGGATGTGGAAGAGCAAGAAGGGGACCTGTTCCTCTTGCTCCTGGTGTGCACTGCCCAAACCAAACCTGAAGAAGGAGCAGGAGTCCAACACACCAGGTAGCCATGGACTCAAAAATCTATGTCAGAGGGAGCTGGAAAGAGTGGAAGTGGATAAATGGAGGACAGATTAAATAGCGATCTCCCATCCCATCCCTTGGCACAACAACAAAAAAAAAAAAAAAAGCTGTGGCAACCCAGCAAGGCTGTACAAAGGCACAGGCGACGAGGTCTGGTGTGCCTGTGCTCATCCTGTTTAGGGGTGAGCGTGGCTGAGGGGAAGAGAAAAACAATGTACCGAGGAGGGTGCGATTCTCTCCAGGTTCACACGTAGCAACACTGCAAGTTTCTATAGCAACATCAGAATTATTTTTAGCATTAGTCACATTTTAACAGTAGCAACCCAACATGGAGCTGGGGTGGAGGGGCTGCATTTCACCCTCCTCAATGCTTTTTCCTTTACTCCCGGTGCTGCCAAAGCACACCCTTGACAACTGTTTAAGTGCATGTACACAAACCAACCATGCCTACAAATAAACTCCAAAGCGGAAGGCGTCAGGCAGAACAGCCCTTTTCTTTCCCCACGAGGCTCCTCTGTTGATGTCCCTTCAGTGAGGGCTCAAAGCCTGCAGTGACAGAGGGGCCACCCAGTCCGCAGTGGACATTTCCATGGTGTTCTTGGAGTTCCCTTCAGCCTTGACTGATTCCACGAACATACAGAAGAGGAGAGAGGAACCATGTGCCCTTTTTTGGTGCTGTGTGACATGGCAGCAGCAAAGGGGCTGAGTGGTGGCTCTTACAGACAGGCTGTATCCAGGGGGACACGGACTGCAGGGAATTGTGGCAGGAGGAGGTGAAGGCAGCATAGGAAGGGTGCACAGTGAAAGAAAAGGTCAAGAGCACCTTCTCGAGCACCAAAGCCATGGGAAAAAATGCCCACACCGCTGAAGTGCCCAGGAGTGTTTCCTTGGAGAGGGGGAACAATGGGATCAAGTACAACTTGCAGCTAAGATCCCTGACACTGCAGATATACAGAAGGACAAACAGATAGAGCTTTTCAGCTCTAAAAATGGACAAACATCACCTGTGATGCCCTATGGCTGTGACCAGTTCCTCGGAAATTCTTGTTCTACAAAACCCAGAGCAGCACAAAGGACAGCCTTGCTTAACTGCTACAGCAGCCAGTGACAAACAGAGCAGACCCAAGACAGACTTGGCCAAGCAAAAGCAAGGAATACAAATTATAACATCTCCTAAGTATCTGTTATCCACCCACACACCCACAGACAGTTCCTATTGCCACTCAGAACAACCCAAATCATTAGCAATAAAATGTGTGCTGCGATAAATAACAATGTCTCTTGCATGCAGTTCCTTTTACGCAAACAAAAGCCATTGGTGCTCCACAATTCATATGGCCACTGAACTTCAAGCAGCTTTTCATGGGGTTTAAGCCCTCCCTCCTTATCCACAGACTCATACCCACAGAAATCAAGGCAAACAGCTCCAGTGTCCAGCTATGGGAATGGAGTAGGAATAGTCCTGTTGGGATATGACCAGTAAGAGTTCTCAAGCCTCAGTTTCCTGACCTGAGAAATCTTCCCACAAGGAAGGTGACAATAAGAAGTAATGGGAGAAAATGCAAGTGAGTTGACAAGACTATTTCATCCTGTCAGGGACCACAAAAATTAGCCCACCATGCTGCTGAGACTCTGCTAACACTACCAGGAGTGGTGGGTGTCTGTGCATGCCCTGAAAACATCCTGATCCCTTCAAGGCACCTGCTTGTCCCAAGGCCTCTGGGCAGGACCTGATCCCAGAAGCACAGGGGTACAGGGCACCTGCTGACATCTGCAGCACTGCCCTTCTCAGAGACATGATGTGATCCTGGACATCAGCCTGAGGTCAAGTCAGGGAAAGGAAGTGGAATCTTTCCCTTTCTGTGGGTCTTGGCATACCTGAATTTATCACATAAGCATTTCACTGCCCTGTCACTTACAAGAGGAGAGCCTGGACTGCCCTTCAGGCTGGGAGCAGGGAGATGGTTCCCAGGCTGCGTCCTAGCATCCTTTTTGGAAACAACTGCTGAAGAGGCAGTGGTGCATCAGGCTTCCCATCCTCCAAACTCCCTGCCTCATTTTACTGCCAGTCAGTCGCTTTTTTAACATGGCCCGTGGATGCATTCACAGAGTATAAAAGAGATAAAATCACCTACTACAGAGCAGTTTACATATTTAACAGGATTCGCTAAAGGGTGTGGCTCCACTAGCAATGCCTAAGAATACACAGACTAAACCAGGTTTTAAACACTCATCAAGTGAGCCAGATTCTGATCATATCCATGGAAAGTAGTCTCTGTTCATTCTCATCTCAAGACAACTTTCTTCTGCTTGCTCCAGAGTCCATACCAAACAAGGTTCACTATGAAGTCCTGCTTGGAAGAGCTCCTGGAAATGGCCACAGCAGTCCATTGCAGCAGGAAACAAGTTTTTCACCTTTATTTTCCCCACTGAACACAATGTTTGCCACACCATCTACACCACTGCATTCAAATGGCCACTTTGCTATCTAGGGACCACCACTCATGGTTTCCAACAGAACTAAACCACTGGATTGTCCCTGGCACCTTTTCCACAGCAGCACTGTGCCCAGAAGGACTGGGGAAATTGTTTCTTTTTTTGCCCGCTGGCTTATACAATATGTGGATCCCCTACATATTCTGGAACAGGCAGCAAGTACGAATGCCCCTGGGGAAAGGCCAAGTTTGTGTGCAAGTTAATTGCCCAAATCCCAGCATCCAAAAAAACCACAGAATCTCCTTAGAGACAAGCCTGCTGCCTTGTGAAATTACGGATGCTGTTTTACCACTTCAGTAAGTACTCGGTGTCCCCAAAAAAAAGGGGAGGTTGATTAAAACAATTTGCTCTTCAGCCTTCGTCCATCTGCTAAAACACGCTGATCTTTCCCTAAGAACGCTCCAGCACAAGCCAAGTCAACAGGAGCAGAGATGATGGGGAAAGCTTGGATAATTGGGCTGTCACTGCCATAAGGGAACTGTATAATCTGGGAGAAGGGAAAAAAAAAAAAAAGGCCTGGTGGCTGCCTGCCAGGAGGGCTGTCACAGGCACAGGTGAGCTAATATTAGACTCTGGGAATGGAGTCAGAATGAGCCGTTTGGGCTGATCCTACACCGGCTCCCAGTGCTCGGCCCCGCACATCGCTCCGTGCTGGGACTGCGTTATCTGGGAGCTATTTTCAGGCTGTGACAACGAGAAGCAGAGAGCCCTGTGATGCCCCAGCTGAGTGGCAGCCAGCAGAGCTGTTGCCGTCACCGTTTGAAATCCTCAGCACCTGTCACCTCTGGATCTGGCATCCCTCCCCCATCCCTACCGGGATGATATCATCCGCTTTTCTGACTGTATTTCAACATCTACCTAACACTGAGTTATGTAAATTCCCACAGTAAAGAAAACCTCAGCAGGACATGGAGAATTTAAGGATGTTCCTGCTGTGGAAGACAGGGATCTCTACCTCTGAGTGTCAATCTTTACTGTGGCTCTGGCCACCGATCTGTTCTGGGACTGACTCTGTGCTATAGAAATGGCAAGAGTTATGGCCAAAGCTGTCCAGGCAAAATGCAGGAGACCAGAACCAAAATACTCAGTGGGGCTGGGAGCAGCAGACTGAGAGCAGCTTTCAGTCTCAGAGACATCACTTTGGAGGGTTTGGAAGATCCTTGCAAGGTTACAGCAGAGCTGGTAACTCAGGAAATAGAAAACAAATCAGTGAAAATTTGCAGCTTAATTGTTCCTAGAAGATGTGAAGGTTTTTTTAACAAAATGACACTACACACATTGGCCTGAGCTGCTATTTGTGGGAAAGACCTGGAAGCACAATAGTGACTGGCATTTCATTTTTTTACTCTGAGGCTCAGCAACTGTGTTAACCAAGAAAATTAATTTTTATCGTTCTTTATTCAGTCCTCAATTATTTTACACACACTTAGTGTAAGGAGCTTTCTAAGGAGCCTGACAGAATAACAGCTATTTTCCCAAATGAAAATCTACTTCTTGTTCAAACCAGGACAAGGAAGGAAGGAGATCCCGTGGGCTGCAGGACGTCTGACTGCAATCCAGCCACTGCCTCATGAATAGCCAAATTCAGCACAAGCTCCCCAGTCTCCTGTCCTGGGAGAAGAGAGGGCAAAAAAAGGCAAGAAACAGCCTGCATCTTTAGAGAGCTCTGCTCTCCCACACTGCATTTCCACAGGGATGCTGTGCTGGACTGATGGAGCACAGTCGTGCCTTGCCTGCCCTCAGTTACAGTATGTTTCACGCTTCCCCAAGGAAACATAGAATTTTTCTAATTAAGCATTAAAGTGATTCAATTATGAGGAATGCTCTCTTGTGGGGCTAAAATCCATCCCAGACAAGAGTACAGCAAGGCTTTGGACAGTTCTGGGGAGGCTTTGCTGACCGGTGGGTCAAGAAACAGCACATCTCCAAAATGGGATTTTTTTTCCACTTATGAAAAGCACTGAATTGTGCTCTCTGAAAGTGCAAAAGGCAGCAGAAAAACAAGAGAAAATTATACAGACAAGGAATGAGAGACACAGACAGGCTTCTTGAGCTGCAGAAGAGGGGCCAAGCAAAAGCACACACATGGGGATTTCAGGCTGCAGGGTCTGTTAGTGGGGGTGCTGCCCCAGTCCCTTCCAATCTGGCATGAACAGGACGAGGTTGAGTTTTGACCAACCTGACAGAATGGCTTTTGTCAACACATTCCTCATAACAAATCTCAAACCCCTTGATGAGACTTGCTAATTGGCACATCCAACTACTGTGACTGACAGCTGTCAAGCCAACACAGCCCAGTGTCAGCTCTGCGAGGCAGTCAAAGTGAAAAACATTCCACATCTTATAAAAGGTGCATAATTATTTTTATCTTGGAAACAAACAGCTCCCCCCTACCCACAGGGCTGCTGTCTCTGACGTACCAGCTCTGTGGTGGCTGCAGCCCTGCCTGGCTGCAGTGCCCAGTCCAGTCCCAGGAGAGGCTGCCGGTCCAACTGGGGCCAGGCTGCAATGGACTGTTCAGAGAGAACAGCTACTCCATCACAAAAATAAAATAAATAGTAAAAAACCCATTACAGACACTGTCTAGACAAACATAGCCACCTTCCAGGCCTCCCTTCCCTCTCATCTAGTCCATTTGCCTTCACACACTCCAGCTGGCCTGTCCAGCGTCCCTTCCCGGGCTGCTGCTCTGTGCTCATGATGTCTCCATCTGTTTAGGTGTCTGGGGAGCTCCTTCCCAGCCAGCACCACCACTCACAGGGACGGCGGCAGCACAGACAACCTGCCCCACAACTGCAGCTCCTGGAGCCTGGGCTGAGCCAGCTTTATCCTGCCTGGAGAGAGCCTTGGGAAGCACAGAGCTGGGGCAGGTTGGAGTGGAGGTCAGTCCACGAACAGCACATCTGCCATAGGGACAAGACCCTACAAGAGGAATCTCTGCCCCACCTCAGGTCCAGACTCTGCAGAATTCAAAACTGCATTTACCTGATGAGGGCAGTGAAGAACTGAACAGGTTGCCCAGAGAGGTGGCAGATGCCCCATTCCTGAAAACATTCAAGGCCAGGGTGGATGGGTTTCTGAGCAACCGATCTGGTTGAAAATGTCCCTGCTCTTGGCCTTCTCAGCAGTTGGGCTGGATACAGCAAGCTCAAACCAAGAACCAGCACCACAATGGATGCCCTTCCCAAACTCTTCCTCCGCTATTTAACTGAAGCTCAGTGAAAAAAAAAGTAAATTTTTTTTACATTTCCAAATCAGTTTGGGGAAATGGGTTTCTGTCCTGGATGGTGGGCTGACGCAGAGTGTCCTATGTTCCCACAGCTTCAGGGCACCAGCTGCCATGGGAGCAGAGCCCAGAGGGCTGTGAAACAAGTGTACAGCAGTAGGTGACCTTCCATGACCCAGATAATTTGTGCCCTACTTTACTTAATCCCTGGAAATCCTGGACCATAACCTCAGGACCTGCCTTCAGTACACTGTGCTAAAATTAAACCAGACTTTTTCCAATGAGGTTTACAGACCTCAGCCGTGTATTTCCCTCCTCAGAAGCTTTGCAATTTAACTCTTTCCAGCCCAGAAAGGTGAACTGTGGATAGACCTTGGCAACCATAGAAGAACACCTCTGTGGGAACAGGGGTTTGGGGCAGCATCAGTGTTGTCTGGTTGAATTGTAAGAGTTGAAGGCCTCACTTTTGCCACCTGCCAGTGGAGATGATGATCCCCTTCTCCACAAAGCATTTCATGTACCCCAAATGAAAGTGTGAGGAAATGTCTAAGGACTATTTTTCTGAATTATAATTACCGCTGAAAAAGTTGAGGACAGGAAAGACTCTGATTGTTACTTGGGAATAAACAGTGATCATTGATGATACATCATCTCACCTAGTTCTCTTCGAGTTCTTACATATATCTTGGCTTGCTGCTCCAAATTTGCACCTCTGCACCTAGGCAGGACAGAGACCGGCTTTCCATCCAGCTGGAAGAAATCTGGTGGCCAAGAAGCGCATGTTCTCTTACCCCCAGCAGGCAGCAGATGCCATGTTCTCAGGCAGGAAGATGCATCCTCAAAGGGATGAAGTGTATCAAATGAATAGTTCAATATAATTTGGCCCAGGTTCAGCTGACCTAAATTCTGCCTAATTTACCAGCCTAGTGTGGTCCGTGGGAAGACCCACAGCTTTCAGCAGCATCTGCCAACAGCAAACATCAGACAAAGGTGGAAATTAGGGCGTCTGAATCTGGGCCAGTGCTCTTCAGTCCTGAGATGCCATCCTTTGCTGTGGTCCTGTCCCTGTCACTGGGATGGGAGGCCAGGAGTCCAGTCATTCACTGTCCTGAGGATTCTGGATATTATTTTGCTTCTAATGTTAGACTGACAGCAAGAAATTGAGAGGTGAAAGAGCAGCCTTTTGGGAGAGGGAAAAGGAAAATGACACCAAAAACGTGGTGTAAGAGAAGATGAAAGACTGAAACCTCATTCACTCACACATTGTTAATCAAGAGCCTCCTGCCATGGTGTTTAATCCAGGCTGTGGTCCTGACTGCAAGGCTGCTCACATCCAGAGCTGCTGCTGCAGTTGTGAATGTGCAAACATGCAGCAAAAGGTCAATCCAAGAGCAGTGACCCTTCAGCCAGCATGACACGTGCATTGCTAAGGCTGCCTGTGTGCAGCCTTCGTGGCTGTGCTCATCTCCTCTCCCTGTGCATTACAAGGCCAGGCCAGCATGTGATGGAGACCTGGAACTGAAAATCAGGAGCTACAATTCACAAGCAAATTGTTTCCCCATTCATTATTTACCCATTTCAAGCAGTGCACGCTACTTTTGCTGCCACTTCGCCGCATTTCAATCATTTGCAGTAAAGCAAATCAATCATTTACATGACTTACTATTTGGTTCATCCTACACACAGCTAAAAAAGACAAGGGCTCTCCTTGAATGAGGACAGCACACTACTCGAATGAGGCTGACAAGAACAGGATCTCTTTGGCTCATCTCCTGCCACTCACTGACAGCAATTAAGAAAGGTCTGTTTGACAGTAATTTCCTCTTTACATTTTTATTCTGCCTGACTGTAAAACTACCAGTGCAGAAACAAAACCGTTCAGAAAAAGACCATCAGCCACTGGAACCAGGTGCCTCTCAATTTACCAGCTGAGATTTGCAACAGTTTTTTTGAGCAGAAGCAGGGAAGACCACAGGCTCCATGGCACCCTGCCAAAATGGGTCATACCTCCTGGGCATCATCCCCTCTTCCCAGGGATGCAGTGACTTAAGTACACTGTATCACCAGGATATCCCTCCTCTATGGGATGCTGTGCTTGTTTTGGGACACTTATTGGGCTCACTGCTCAGGGCACTCTCAGCCCTGGGCTTGGTTACATGTGGAGGGATGAGTTTTGGAGCCTCATACATATCCCACAGATGCATCTCCCTGCTACAGAGTCTTTCTGATGCTTTATTATTCTTGAGATCTCACCTCTTGCAATCTTCTACTCAGGCACTAAGCCACTCTGCTGCTGAGCTGCCAGAGGATTTACTTATACATGTCTTCTCCTTGGAACAGTCTCAAAATCTGTGTCAGTCATGATCACCCTCAAATTCCACATCAGGCAGCTTTCCTCACCTACCTGGAAATGCTATTATTTTAGCCTGCTGCCATAATGAGACAGATTGGAATCAATTTTAGATCAAGCTATTTAAAATATTGCATCCTCCTTTTCAAATCTGACTAACTGCAGGCCACACACACACCCTCGAGATGCCTGAACTGCTGGTGCACATCGTGGGCATAAATCCCCATCCTCTACAGGTTACACCCACAGAAGTGAATGATTGTGTGTAAAAACTTAGCCCTTCAGTTGTGATGTTTCAACAAGGAGAAAAATTACAACAGGGGAAGGAAATGGCTAAGATTATGAGAAAACATAAAATCAGGGATTAGATGGGAGGAAAGGAAGCCTTGCAGGAGGTCAGCTCCTCACAGATGTGCTGCCAGAGGGCTGAATGCGCTGTCTGAATGTAAATAAGATGATGCACAAACAGGACTGGGGAAGCCAGTCTGTTCTAATGCAGGTGAGATTGAGGTGAGCAGGAAATCCCTTCTGAGTATTCAAGAAATCATTTTCATCACAGCTCTGGCTGTGCCTGTATGGCCCAGCACATATGGAATTACATATACTAAGGAACACATGCTCCCCATTATGGGGAGAGAGTCCTTCACCAACATCAGGACATTTACTGCATCATTTATGATATAGTTGGGGATGAAAATCCTTTCTCTTCTGCCTACACCCCCCAACAAGCAGCTCTACCAGACATCTCTCTATCTATAGCTGCTGAGGTTGTCAGATTAATCCTAGCCCTTTTCAAAAATCCGCCCACTATATTTTCCCCTTAGAGACTTGCGTGTCTGCAAATCTTCTGTGTGGCTGTGAGTTCACATCCCTGAAACATGAGCTGCAAAGGGAAGAGACATTGCAGGCCTGATCACAGCACTGACACCACGTTACCTGGGCAGTACATCTGCAGGAGGGACAGGTTGGGGACCTTCCCTTTGGCTGTCGTGTCTCATTTCCTCAGCGTTGCCAGAAAATATCTTGGAGGTCCACAAAGAAACAATGGGGATGAGATAAATAACAGGAGACTCAGCAGTGAGGAGGAGAAAGTACCCTTAACATGCACACAGGGAGAAGGAATATGAAAGAGAGTGGAGGATACTTTCCTCACTTGCTTAACTTCAAGACAGACAGTAAGGCTAAAGAGATTTCTTAATCTTTTTCTTTGCCCTTTTCAATAAAAATATTCTGGTTTGCTTCTGAGATTCTCCTTGTCAGAGCGCAGAGAGTACAACAACAGGAGTACAACAACACCGGTTTGTCTTCAGTACTCAGGAGAAGCAAACAGGGAAGAAAGGCTTTAAAAAAACCTGCCCAATTCCAGACTTCCTTTATGTACTGTGAAGAAGGACACAAGGATCAGAGCACCTACTCTTTCCCCAGTCACCTTCAACATGAGGCACACAGCAGGCTGTAGGGTTCAATCTCGGCTCTTGCATTCACCGGAAGAAAATGACTGATTTATGGGACCGTGGCATTGCTTCTAGGCCAAACACAACCAGAGGCTCGGCACTGAGATGTCTCATAAAGCATTAGCCTGGCTCTCTTTTCTGCCGGCCTTCTGTTTGTGCAGGCGGGAGGCACTTCCTCTGTGCTTTGCTGTGCTTGGCAGCATCTTGGGAATGCTAAGTCAGGCAGATTGCCTTTCAGGCATGGGAAGATTTCGGCTGAAACCATAAATAGATTGTACGTCTTCATCCGCGGCTTACGCTGAGCTTATCAGCACACAGACAACACGAGGGAAAGCTCAGCCCATCACCCACACCCTGAAGGGGCTCCTCTGAGCGACCTGAAACCTGGACCCCCCCAGCTGCTCGCAGAGAGGGAGGCACAGCACAGGCCACATGCCAGTCAAACCACAATTTGCTGGACCCACTGGAAGGGCTGATATCTCCAAGCCCAAGAAAGGCGCTAATATATCCACTAGTATGTGATCAGCTGTGCAAAGGACTGTGCTGGTAAGACACAGCATGGTAACTTTACTTACTGAGAAATTTTAGGTACTTGGTGCATCGATTTTTCTTGTCAGCATGGGAAGTCTGAAGAGCCTAAATATCTAAGAGCACTCCTGCATATGCAGTGTTTCTAGAGGCAGTTACTCTCCTCAGATCCAGGCATGAAGGCAAGGCTATTTCTGACTCCTTGAGTAACAAATGATGACCCATGATGACAGCTCATCCTAATTTTCTGCATCCATGTTATATGTTATACCTCCCTTGTCCTCTTCTCAGGCCCAGTGAGATCCTACAGTTCACATTGAGAGGGACCCAGCGGTTTCCCCAAGGAGGAGGTGGCTGGTGTACAGGAGAGATTACAGGGAGCACATAGAAGCTCACATTGGTTGGATGCTTGAGGAGACTCAGGACAGGGAGTCACCAGAGGCAGCAAATTCCTTTCCTCAAAGTGTTTTTCACCTTTCTGTTTCTTTCCCTGCTCTCACCCACCAGCTCCTTGCATCCCAAGCCACGGTTCTCAGCCCCTTCTCTGGCACTGCATATTCCTCTTCCAACTTCTCCCAGCAATTTACTCCAAACATTCCTCACAAATATTTTTTTTCCCCTTCAGAAGGCATTAAGAAAACACATGAGGGAAAGCAGAGAAACCAAGTCTAAACAAATCCAGGGCACTTCAATCTGAACTTGAGATCATTGATACTTTGCCATTAGTCTTTCCAGCCTCCACCCTTTCAGCTGAACGCTTCCATTTCAGCTGCAAGCTCTTTGGGGCAACAATGTCTTTTATTCTATCCTTAACACATTCTTCAGGGAATGATTAAAGTCTGAAGTGGGCAAAAACACAGACTTTTTGGAGTTTACCAAAGCCCAGAATCTCCTCTCATATTCCATAGGCGACTGAATGGTTGCATATGAAACGCCAGGAGCAAGAGCTTGAGCTGAGCAACTGGCTAACTCAGGGCATGGCAGCTCACACACACCATCTGGAGCAAATCATAACAGTTTGGAGCTGAAAAGTGCCAACTGGCACAAGCTCAGACCCAGCCCCAAAAGCCACGAGTGCAGCTCTGTCAGTGAAGACCAGGCAGTCAGGGGAGCTCCCTTGGCTTGAGCTGGATACTCTTGGAAAATGGATCTGCTGCAACAGAGCACCAGAGGGGCTGTCCATGTGCTCCATTCCAAACCCCAGCAAAGGTTAGTCAGCTCAGAGGTTCCAGCAAACTCTGCCATTTCACCTCTTGTCGAGGAACCACCTCCCATCTTTTGCTGAACAGATGTTTGAAAGCCAACGTGAAGTGCCAAGGGTCCGATGCTTAAGTGGTGGCTGACAGGTTTCCAGGTTGTCTCACGGAAGCTTGGCTTGATGCCATAGAGGCATATGCACCAGAAACTCAGAGGCTGAGCTTGCTGGCCAGGCTGTCGGCAGCCCTGGCTCTGGACCACAGCCAGAACCTCCTTCTCAGCTTCCTCTGCTCTCTCCCCCAACCCAGCCCCCAGTTTTCTTCCCTGTTTTCAGACCACTGCCCTTCCTCTTGCAGTGCATGTCCAGTGCTCTCCCATCCCTCACACACCCCGCAGGCACAGCAAAATACACTGACCCCACACACAAACCAGTTCCCACCTCTCCAGTTCTCCAAATGCAGCACAGCCCCAGGAAACCCATTGCAAACAAACATTTTATGGGCCAACCTGTGAGTTACAGATCTAAAGCACTGACATACAGATGTGTGTGCCCCTCTGCACTCCTACACAACCTCAGAGATGATTCCCAGATACTCCAGCAACCATGGCACCAGAAGTCTCTGCCCTGGGAAGGAAAGGGACCTTTGCATCTCAGCCTGATGCAGAAAGCCCAGGACTGGCACCACTAGGAATCGGGCTTTATAAACAAACTAAGGTGCAAGGCCTTCCAGTAAAGCCCAGCAGAGCAACGCTGTCATGCAGGGACCAGTCCATCCCCATGTCCCCGCTCTTCCCACCTTGAGCAAACCCCGCCCTGGTCCCATTGATGTGCAACCACAACACCTCCACAGTGTTGTCCTCACTGTCATTTTGATCAGTCATTCCTCTCCTTCCATCTCCCAACTGCATCGCCTCTGACAGGAAACATCAGCTATCCATCCTCTCACCCATGTCCCAGTAGCAGCTCTCATCTCTCTCAGTTCTGATCTGCAATATTCCCTGCCATCGCTTTTTCCTCTGTTCCTTTTTCCTGGCACTTGGACAAAACACCTCAGTGTTGACTTGTAACATTTTTTGGTTTATTCCTTCCTAGGAGAACTGCCAGTCATGTCACACTGACCCACATTGCACAGTTATTTCTGTCAGGCAAAAACATCCTTTTCGAGAAACAAATGCTATTTTCCCCTGTGATCTCAAAATTGATGGGAGCCCAGGTTTTTCCTGGGTGATGTCAACTTTACGAGTTACTTACACAACCTCTTTGGCATGTCACATGAAAAAAAAACAAAACAGAAGGGAGAAAACCTAATATGTAAGTCGCAAAAAAAAAATCCCAGGCCACAGAACAGCAGCTCTTCCTGCTGAGGGGCTGTACTGGCTCTGCCCAGTGTGATACAGAGGGTGTCCAAGCACCAGCAAGTGCATCATGGACCTGGTCCAGAGCTCAACATGACAAATTATGCCCTTTACAAGGGGACCAGAAGACAATAGTGAACTTGTGACACGCCAGATCCTAACTAGCTCTGACAGGACAATAGAAAAATTCATAAATAGAAAAGCAACATTTCTGGACTGCTTTCAGAGTGTGGGAAAGAAACAGAAGATTTTGGGTGACTGGAGCCAAGAGAGAGGAGAAGTCTGGATCAAAGAAAAACTTTGATAGAAGATACTCCTGGTCTTCTGACACAGGTCCAAGGCTGGAAAAGCCAAAGTTTGTATGAAGCACCTGCCTGAAGCATGTCATGGTGAGCAGTCACCACTTTGGTAGGAAGGATGGTTGGGAATCGCATTTCAGGTACATGGTGGTATCAGAAGCTTGTTTCTCTGTACTGCTTTTGTAAAATACAGAAACAGGCAAACCATTCCAAAACCTCATTCTAAAGAACAGAATATATCCATCCTCATTCCCCTACAAAGAGGCTCTTAGTTTTCCCAGAGAAGCTACATGCTTAGTGTCACTTTTTACATCACTTTGCCTGTAAAGCCAGGATGATCAAGAAGTATTTGAATCCAGATCTCTTTTAGAGAGAAAAAATAAAATTCATAAACTTCTATAAAAATCCAAACCAAAATAGATCCCACATAGAGGATATTTTTAAGATTTAATTTCCAAAATTCAGTCAGAGATAACAGTCATGACTAGTTAACAAAGGGTTGTTCCCAGGTGGAACAGAGCACCCAACATCACCAAAAAGCCACAAAACTACAGGTCTTAAATTTATCCTACACATTGGGTTCAATTTGTCCTACGCATTAGGTTCAATTTGACATCCAGGAAAATCTCCAGCATCTAAAACCAAGTGCATTAAAGTATTTATCCCTGCCATGGCAACAAAGAAAAAGCTGTGAAACACCTCCAGTCTGAGGCACACCCACTGGATGGAACCATCAGGCCTGTGATGAATTCAGTCATTTTGAGTAACCAAATTAATGTGCCATGGATGTCACAGTGAGGTGGTCTAAATTTGGAGAGTTAAATACACACAGCAATTCATCTTGTGTTCACCTCCACATTAAATTAGAAGCCAATAATCCTTGATCTATGGCCTGGTATTCAATTTGCTCAGTTAATTTTGTAACTTAAAAGGCTATTGAATACCTTGGAGAAAGAAAACTACACAGAGACAAATGTGATCTCATCAGATCCTCTGCCCACTGACTGCAGCTGAAGCCTCAGCACAGCCGGTTCAGCTGTTCCCACTGGGAGGAGAGCTCAAAGTGGGTTAACCAGGACAACTCTCTGTTGTATATAACTCCTCCAACCATACCCAAAAATGTTTGCCTTTTTCTCACACCTATCTCAGCCCTTTTTCTAAACAGGCTCCTCCTAAGGGAGTTCTGAAATACCTGCTGCAGAAACACAATTCCAAACCCTGACACCTGCAGCGCTGCACTTTTGGGCATCACCAAGCTGAGATACCAAAACTCTGCTCCAGCACCCCGTGTGGACATCTGGCACAGAGGTTTCCATGACATGCTTTTCCTGTCTCCACCATCCTGGGCACCACCAGCAGCTCCCAGCCAGGGAACAATACAGGGCTGCAATGACCAGTACCAGCAATTCCAGCAGGGAGCTGGGCACTTACACCTCGGCAAACCCAGACCTGCACCACTTCCTTGTGGTCAACCACAGTCTCATACACGAGGGAATGGTATGAAGCTGCATCAGAGGAGGCTTAGGTTGGATATGAGGAAAAGGTTCTTCCCCCAGAGAGTGGTTGGGCGCTGAACAGGCTCCCCAGGGCAGTGGGCACGGCCCCAAGGCTGACAGAGCTCAAGGAGTGTTTGGACAATGCTCTCAGGGACATGGTGAGAGTATTGGGGTGCCCTGTGCAGGCTCAGGAGCTGGACTTGGATGATTCTCAAGGGTCCCTTCCAATTCAGGATATTTTATGATTCTTGCACAGCAAGAAACTAGCCCAGCTCTTGAGAGGCCACATGAGTGCTGTACCTAGAGGGCCACCACATCTCCTCAGGAAATGCTAGGCATATTTCCCAACTAAGTAAACTTGAACCCTTAGCACAGGGGAAAGAAAAAGAGGCAGCTCCCACTGGGCTTGGGGTGAATTCTTGGCAGTGGTTGTGTTTCTCATCGCCAGTGCAGCCACAGCTAATGTTTCCTTTAGTGAATTATCTTTACAGCCAGGAAGTGGGTCTTTCCATCTGGACAGTGTCAGTCTCTTGGCTTATTCTGCCTAAATGTTAACAAAACCCTGCTGCTGCCTTTATTTCCCCTCCTCAGGGATACTTGGAATTTTTATTTTTCTTCATAACCACTGAAGAATACATATTTCACAGAGTCCCATGATCTTGTAAAAGGACTAAGAGCTAAAGAAAATCACACTGGGCCTCAAGGTTATCTGTTTAGCCTAAAAAAAAATGCAGGCATAACACAAAACACAAAGGCAGAGGTTGCTCAAGAAATTTGCAGGGCCTTAGGGGATGAAAGTCTCATTTACCAAATAGATTTCACAGAGAAATCCCATGAGAGAAAACAGACATAACTAGATATAAACATATTTGCACAAACAATGTGAAGGGTCTGTTATGAATGGATATCTATAGTTTGCTGAAAGTGAGATAGAGAGAGGCTTCAGGGCAAAAAAACCCTCCACAGCTGAGCTGGCTTGAGAGAGTAAAGACTTTACCATCCTGAGAGGAGCTCAGGAGGGGCTTCACCCCTCTGCCTTATCCACAGGCAGCACAGAGGAGCCACTGTGGGATGAACAACTCTGGGTCTTGAACAGCCTCAGTGAGCATAACCAAGCACATTTCTCACCTCTCACACAACTTGAACACAGGAATCTTCTCAAACAACGGGCTGTTCTCTAGGGACTTTGCCTGGTCTCATCAGTGTGGAAAGCGTCGGGACACCCACCACCTTCCTTCAGCACTTTAAGCCTCCTGTGGCAAGAAAACTTCATCCCATTTTACTTCACTGCAGTTCTCAACATCATTCTCTTCCTGAGTACGGAAGAAAAGGATGGAAGCACACTTGCATAGTGTTCCTCCTGGCAGAGCTGGAGCAGCCCGAGGGACAGGATAAGAGGAAATGGCTTCAAGCTGTGCCAGGCAAGATTCAGGTTGGACATCAGGAAGAATGTCCTCATGAAAGGGATGTCAGGCATTGGAAGGGGCTGCCCAGGGAGGTGCTGGAGTCACCATCCCTGAAGGTGTCCAGGGAATGACTGGACATGGCACTCACTGCCCTGAGCTGTTTGACAAGGTGGGGATTGGTCACAGTTTGGACTCGATGGTCTTGGAGGTCTTTTCCAACCTCAGTGATTCTGTGATGAGCCCTGTAGGACCGTGCTGCTGGAAGCGCTGTGGCTCCTTTGGGATCAGGAGGAGAAGCAGCTGTGCTTGGAAGCTATAAGTGATCACACTAATCAGGGCTGTGCAAAGTGCCTGTGTTGTCAGCCACAACTCAGCTCCTTCAGAGTAGGAGACTTCTACACCCACAGCCCATCACTGCAGCTATTTCTGTCCCACCCTGAAGGGACCTGAGGTGCTGACTCAGGAGGTCACACAAAGGCAGAGGAGCCAAACTTTTGAAAAAAGTTGAGAAAAGCTGCTCTGGTTTAACTCCCATCAGGTGTTAGCCTTTGGCATCAGCATCTGTGAGAAGTTTTCATTTCCCCCACATTAGCTGTCATTTAGCCAAAGGATTATCATCAGCCTCCTCTTAATTCTTCCATCCCTGCTGCTTTCTTCCACTGGTATTCCTCAGTACTCAGAAGATAACCTCCACTCCCCACTTCTCCTACACCAAGTGGAAACAACAACTCTCCAAAGGGAGATGTAACTGGGGGAAGTATCCTTGGGTTACAAGACCACTGGAAAACCTACTCTGTCCCTGTATTTTAAAACAGAGCTGTGCAAATCAGCAGTGCTTTGCTCTGCCTTCTGCAAACAGGGACGGCGGGAGAACCAATTTTTTAAGTGATGTAATTTCAGAATGTCCCCAAAGTATTTTATTTTCTCCTCTTTACTGGACTGAAAAACCTGTGAATCATAGAACGGTTTGGGTTGGAAGGGACAGTAAAGGTCATCCCATTCCAACACCTGCCATGGGCAGAGACACCTTCCACTACACTGTGTTGGTCCAAGCCCATCCAACCTGGCTTTGAACACTTCCAGGGATGGGGCAGCCACAGCTTCTCTGGGCAACCATCCTCAGTCAGAATCTTTTCTTGATATCTAATCTAAACCCGATCTGTCAGTTTGAACAGTTAATATGGCTCAGATACAAGGTTTTGTTTGTCCCTGAGCAAAACACTTGGGAAACTTTGGCAAAGGCAAGTTAAGGATTAGATTCCAAAGGATCAGACTCCTCCAAAACAGCTGGAGAAGTTTCTCTTTTACCTCCCCACCCAAGGGTTAAAGAGCTGACCTGAGAGATGGTCCCGTACAAACACACACATGCTCCACACCAGGTGGAATCCTCCACAGGATCCCCTTCCACGGGATCCCTGACAAAGCTGCTTTTATTGTGTGGGGTGGGGAACAGCCTTTAGGTAAAACAGTAAATTGCAAAAATCCATTGCCTTCCATGCTGTGGGCATGTCAGGCACACCTCTGGATGGGAAGTGAACATCACTTAGTCCAGCCCTTAGTTTTAATTCAGCTGTCCCTGCCCAAAACATTTGAGAAATGTCAAGAAACGTCCATTATAGATCAAACTTGTGAAGAGGTTAGTCGTACTCCAACTACGTATTTTTCCACGGAAAAATGACTCATCGGGGTAAAATATCTATTTTTAAGTCAAGTTCATCTTCTCCACAAAAAATACTTGGTTCAAGACCGGACCCTAAGAGGGCAGGTGGTTGCTATGCAACTCCTGACAGAGGATAGCAAGTCAGAAAGGTACTTTCACAGAACTAAGATGTTTATAAAGTCAATCTCACCAAGTGCTATTTTCACTGTTTCATGTTCTATTCAATAATTATAAAAATCTGCCAAATAAAGCCAAATAATGAAAAGATGATGTTTCTTGGAGCAGATGAGCCAGGATGTTTAACTAGGAAAATTCTGTCTTTATGGAGAAAATATGTATATTTTCACAAGATAAGAACTGTGCTTTTCTAAAGGAAAAAATACTAAATAGCCAAGAGAGCTTTCTTGCCAAGTTGGACAACTTTACAGTCCCACTCCAAGCTGCCTGCATAGAGTACTATGAATTTTTTACATACAACAAAAGTCCTGCCTTTCCCCCTTTCAGGGAGCTTGTGCTCCCTTCATGTAGCTTCCCTGCTTCGAGTGACCCTGCTTTGCAGAGCTCTCAGGCAGGTTACACCATACCCTGACAAACTCTCAGGGAACCCTTAAAGACTGGCACAGAGACTCACAGGCAGCTGCTGCTGAGAACTGGAGATATCTCTCCCAGATTCTGTTCAGTTAAGAGGAATGTGTGTTTAAAGAAAAAAAATGAAATAAAATAAAAGCAAAGAGTGAGATGAGATGCAGCTCCCCAAATGGCTGACAATCACTCACTGGCACATAAACATTCCCCCAGGTTTCCTCCGGCTAAATGGACAACACTCCTGCACTCATCCTGGGCCATTCTGCACAAGCAATGATGGACAGACAGTGGACAGTCATTGCTGAGCTGTGGCAAGAGGACCAGTGAAGCCCTGCAGCAATTTGGCACCTCATCCATCTCCAGATACTGTTCTGAATTCAAGCTGCCCTGTAGGGCAAGGTCTTTCCATGCAGATTACTGTCATTTCAGGGTCAAAACTATATTTACTCATTCCTGGGCATTTCTGTGGTATCTCTATACCAAGAGACTCATAACTTTAATCACTTTTCTTACTCCCTTCCATGAATCAGAGCTATCTCTTCTGTCATTTCAGAAGTCAGGCACAACAAAGCAGCTGCAGACGTGACAGTTACTAAAGGAATTCAGACTGATTTTGGGACGGGCTGACCCATACTATTCATCTCCTGAAGCAACATAACCCCTCTCAAGAAATGCTGTCAGGGCAGGAGAAAATAATGCCAGCTAGAGCTTTTTAGCTCTTCAAGGAGCATTCTCACATAGATCCTAATTACAGTCTGTGACTAGATCACTCACTTATGGGCAGTGAGAGAGATGTTAATGGGATGAAAAAAGGCCCAAAATACGTGGAAACTTTTGGTATTGTCACTCCATAAGATATGTGATACTTCTGCAGGAAGTGGAAAGGTGTTTTCAGCCAGGTAAGAGAAGGAGGCTGCTCATCTGATGCCGAGGTGCCTGACCCATAGCACCAAGACAGGGAAGGAGAGGTTTGCTGGTTTCTAGTCATCCTCCAAGACAGCCTAACGTGCTATTCCTATCAATCCATCACGACGGAGCAGGTTAAAAGCCCCAGCCCAGTTCCACCCAAGCCAGGAGTTGTTGTCGTCCGGCTCCAAACAATGCAAGGTCTTTGCCAGCTTCCTCCTCCAGCACAAAGGAAGGCAAGAATGTCCCAAAGCAAACGCTGCTAGAACCAGCCAGCCCTGGCACACAAACCCCTCAGCCGAGCCGGCCACGGCACAATTGTGACTCTTATCAGGGGCTTTCCCCACAAATCCAATACTCGGAGGCGCCGTGTGCGCACTCGCCAGAAATAGCAGCTGCCTTTTAAATAAGGGCAAAGCCCACGACATCCTGGAGGTGAACATCACGAGCAGCAAGGGACAGCAAGTCTGGGGGCCAAGAGCCAACCTGACGACGCAAAGGGCTTTCCAAGGGAAAACAGAAGGGCACCTCCCAGCCCAGTCCACCAGGGATTGCTGGGGTTTGGTACCCGAACAACTAGGCTAAGTGGCCTCTTGTTATTTGGATGATGGTGACTGTAACCTTTTGTGCCAGACGTTAGAGACACACCCTCTGCTCCAGAGTCTGCCATAAACAAGTATTTGAACCAAGAATGCATTTTTCCAAAACAAGGAGAGAGGAAAAAAAGAATAAGGCAAAAAAATGGTTGGGAATGGGAACACAGAGACGTGGTTCTTTTCTTTTGTTCTGTGTTTCCCCAGAAGTTCATTCAACTGATTCCCAGGCCAGGGCACAAGCCTGTCGCTCTTTTCTGCTGTCTCTGGGAGAAGGTGAAGTGTTAAAAGTGCAGAGGCCGGGGAGAGAAGGAAAGCACTCCATACAGGATACAAAAGCAGCCAACCCACAAATCTGTGCATCAGCATCAACACTTGGCAGCAACAAAGAAAACCACCACATGCAATTATGGCAGGTAATCTTATTTTCGAGTTTGAAATAATTTGTCCTGGGATGCAAGCTGGGCACCACAACCACTTACCCAGTAAACCACACACAGCAATGAACGGCCGCAGGGAGGGAAGGGAGGATATAATAATCTTATTTCTACTCAGCAAACCATACCACTCACATACTGATATTCCCACATACTTTAGGATGTAAGTGCAGGGGAGTTGCCTTTTTTTTTTTCCCCTGCAAGATTGTCAGAGGGGAAAATGAGACGACTCAATCCAGCCTGGAATACAGCTCTGATAGCTGCTCCCAGATGGGTTCCCAAACCTCCCAACAGGATGCTGTTGTGCATTATCAGCAAGGCACAACTTTCCATGTACATTAATGAGAAACACTGCTGTGCTACCAATTTGTCTGGCTTGGTCTTGGCAGTATTTCTAGGCTGGAAATCCCATAGTTCACATAACTGGTCTATTCACCCCGCTGCTTAATCTGTCTTCACTTGAGAAGATGAACTCCGTATATAAACATGCAATGCTGTATATAAACAGCCCTCAGGCCCATGGATGGCAAGAATTAAGCGCTGCTCGGTGTGTATATGTGTACATGCGTGTGTGTGAGTCTGGGAAAGGGGCTGTTGTTTGCTTGTTTATTGTCGTATTCTAAATTGTAAATGCAAAGTTATCCAAACCTTCAGGCTGGGCTCCAACCTCAGAGATAAGCCCTGACCAGAGAAGGGCTCACAGGGGTAGACTCGCAGGCGACAGGATACTCCACTGTTTGTTGTGCTTGGCAGTTTAATAAAGATATCACTCTTTCTGAAACTAAATTAGGGGGAAAACACCTAAAACCAAGCAATCCATCCTGATTTCTGGATAAGAAGAGGATTCTTGGACTGCAAGAGACTGTGTTGGCTGGTGGGGCAGGGGGATGAACTGGCATTCTTTGAGAGGGAGGCCCAGCCTGCTCCCATGTCCTTGGAATACAGGGAATTCAGCTGCTTGGTGCTCAGCCCCCCTCGCTTCCCCGAAAACACACATCCCACACACCACCCCCATGTTATGGCCGCACTCACAGGGCCCAGGCTGTTTCTTATAAAGAAATTACAACAGGGAAGATCATGTTTTCCTGCTTATTCTTTACAGAATTTGTGGACTTAAATGAAAACAAAATCTTGGAGATTTTTCTCATGCTTTTTTGGTTGGTGCTTTAATTCTTTTTTTGATGTTCACTGGCTTCTCTCAAAAATGTCAATAATTATCAATAAAGGGGGAACAAAATAAAAGAACAACAAAAAAACCCAAACCAAAACCTAGAAACCTTTAAGGCAGGGAGGGAATTCCCACATGCATCACTGAGCAAAATCCCCTGGATTTCAGAAAAAGCACGTGGCTGGCTGAGCAGTCTGTCTGGCTGAGGCATGTCGTGTGTACCAGCAGCAGGTCTGGGCTGTGCAGGAGGAGCAGAGCACATCGTGTGCCTGTGACAAGCACAGACACTGCGAGCATCTCTGCTGTTAAAAGTTCAAGCCCCTGAAATAAGAAACAGTGGAGGAAAATGTGTGATTTGAGACCCAAACAGCTAATGCTCTGCACAACTCCTGCCTCTTTTCCTCCAGTTCACTTCAACCCAGGGCAGAGGTTCCCAGACAGTGCCCTTTGAGACTCACCCACATCTCACTTTTTTTCCTGAATAAAGACTGGGAAGGGAAATGAAAGGAAAGAGAAACTCCAAAAATTACTATTTTTAAAACTCCGGATTTTGAAGGAGGGGTTATCACAGGCAGCATCACTATACCAGCACAACTCCTCTGAGAAAAGGAGTGGGTAGAAAACCCTGATCTCCAACTGATTACTATTCTGGGGACTGAAAAGAAAAAAAAAAAAAAAGAGGAAACAAAATAAAAAATGTGGTGCCTGGGTGGGCAAGCAAAGGTTTTAAATTCACAGCCTACCCCATATCATTGCATGTTGCATTTCACTGGTCTCAGTCCCTGCTGTCTGTGACCAGATAACGAATTCACCAAAAAGAAATAAATTTAGTAGGAGATATTATGTTTATCCTACATCCAAGCTAATCACCGAGTGCACAGCGTGTACTGTGCTGTTACTGATTCGTTCCCAAGTGCCTCCAAACAGCCTTCAACAAAACAAGAAGGGAATAAAGAGAAGCCAACGAGATGACAGAATGAATAAATTAGACACACGTGGCCTCCTGTATTCATCTCCCTCTTTCTTCCTGAAAGGAACAGAAGCTGTGCTGTTACCTAAGCCCAGACCCACAACAACGAGGCGTATGGTCGGAGCAGGTGCCTGCAGGCTTTGGGCGTGCTGTGGGAGGTACACAGGAGGAGAGTGCCTTGAACCTCTCTCTGAAATGCAGACAGCTGGCCCGGCTCCAAGTGTATCACTGCATCCTCAGAAGAGCTGCTTTTGCAAGCACGCATCAAAACCGCAGGCGCCGGTTCCGTACGCGCACACAGAACCCTCAGTGTGGAGGGAGCCGTGCCCCCAGCCTGCCCTTTGGCACATGATGCCCAACATCTCCTGCGGGCTCTGCGCCCTCTCCCTCCTGCCATTACAGTGGAAACCACTGCTGGCTATGGGAAAGGGTTGAGAACTGGTCTGGAAAATGTCTCCTCGGGCAGGTGCCCCTGAAACAAGGACTTTCAAAGAGGTTGGATGTATCTCGGCTACACCTGGAAGTAAACAAGGTGAAGAAAGTTTTTGGAGGAGGTCGCCCATCTTGCAGTCAGAAGGAAATTCCCTTACATTAGAGTTGTGCATATAGAATCATAAAAAATCATAGACTCACAGAATCACTGAGGTTGGAAAAGACCTCCAAGATCATCGAGTCCAAACTGTGACCCATCCCCACCTTGTCACCCAGCCCAGAGCACTGAGTGCCACATCCAGTCATTCCTGGGACACCTCCAGGGATGGGGACTCCACCACCTCCCTGGGCAGCCCTGACAGCCCTTTCAGTGAAGAAATTCTTCCTGATGTCCAACCTGAACCTCCCCTGACACAGCTTGAGACCATTTCCTCTTGTCCTATCACTTGTTCCCTGGGAGCAGAGCCCAGCTCCCACCTGGCTCCACACTCCTGTCAGAGAGCTGAAGAGAGTGAGAATGTCCCTTCTGAGCCTCCTTTTCTCCACGCTGAGCCCCCCCCAACTCCTTCAGCCATCCCTTACAGAACTTAGAATGAGAGACCTACATGGAGATGAACGCAAGAATTTGTTCACAATCTGAAGGACACACTTTTGCTGGTGATCCAGGGGCTGATGGAATCTTTCAGCTGAGGGAAGCAGCATTTTTTTACTCAGAGTTTGAACATTTTTAACAGAATTTACTGTCCTAAATTTGAAAGGGATTTCTTTCATGCTCTTCTGCAGACAGGAGTCTACAAAAGAGCTCCAGAAAGGAATCACTGACCTTGCAGCAAAAGTGCATGAGGTTTCTCTTGATCTACAGTCAGGGAAAGAAGTTTGACTGCTTTATAAATCACATGTTAATGTTGTGAAAAGCAGAGAATTTCAGGAACCACACGTCTATCTCCTTTTACATATCACATGACAAGGCAATGGACCACTGTTTGTCATTTTTACAGTCACTATGTCTCAACACAAAACTTGGTATAAACTGAAGATTAAGTGCCCTAAATCAATGAACCGTGGCCCCGCCGTGTTCTCTGCAGGTTTCTTACCATGTCCATCACCTGAAAGACAATACAGCTCTGCTGCCATCAGGATGCTTACTGGGAGGGAGAGATATGAGAATTGCTGAGATCAATCACAATCACCTCTTTCCCCAGTGTCTCCAAACAGCCTTCAATAAAAACACAAATGGAGAAAAGGGGACCTGGAGATGACAGAGCAAAGAAACAAGACACAAGTGGCCTTCTGTGTTCATCTGATCTGGCCAGGACACACTACAGAAAAATCCTCTTGGTGTTATTAAAGCATGAAATAAGGTGTATTGCAGAGACAAGCTGGGCTTGTTTTTTTTTTTTAGATGTACTTAGACAAGATCTAAACATCAGCAGTTGTCTTGCCGGAGCCCAGAGCATGCTGGAGAAGTTGAAGAGCAAGTAGCTGGGCCCAGAGACCACAGTCTGACAAAATACCACCTCCTCTCCTAGGAAGCAGACTCAGCTAAGTAGCTGGCCCTGGACCAGCAAGCATCTGCTCGGAGCTAGACCTTTCCAGGACTTGCAGCTTGGCCAGAGCCCTGAGCAGTCCCAGGGAGCAGAGCAAGGGAGGCAGCCCAGGCTTTCTGCAGAAGCCAAAAATCACGAGTTCCAACCTCACCTGCCCAGCCAGTGGGGAAAAGTGGAGCTTTTGCCCCAAGGACTGATAGTACTTCCAAAGGAGGGTCTAGAAATAAAGCAGCCCAAATCGACAGTCACGTTGCCGGTTCGTGTAAGCCGAGGCAGCTCGGCTGCAGTCACTTGAGGTGCATCAGCCTACCAGGAGGGATTTAATTCAGATTCATTACTCAGCTTCGGGTGCAGCATGTCCTATCTGGAACGTAAACAGTGACTTGTACAGTCTGTCTAGCTCCTTCCATCACAGAAGCTTTTAGCACTCTGGGAGGATTGTTTTACTCCACAGCACAAGGCAGTAGCTACCAGAGGAGAAGGCATCAGCTGGTTTTGCGGCACACAGGCCTACTGCAATGGAGAAAGATGTAAAAGCAGGAGAAACTGCACAGGTTTTCTCTCCAGGTTCAAAAAAAGTCCCTAAAATTTGTCCAGAACACCAAGGCCTGAGAACTACTCTGAGAAAAGTGCCTGTCATCTGACTGTTCTGGAGTTCCTTTTATGTGGATTGCACGAATTCCCAACACAAACTACCCCTGTGCCAAACACCTGTGTTAATTATGGAATTTTAGGGCAGATTTAGCATCCCTACCTTGCAAGCTGCTGCACTTCCCCCTCAGTGCTTCGTTCCTCAGTGACATTGTGCCGTACATGTCCAGGTACTTTCCTCAGCTTCTCACCACAGGGCTGTTTCCATCACAGAAGCCAAGAAATCCCCCGGCACACTCACATCCGCTCTCCAAGGAGTGGCTCAGACCCTGGGAGCAGGTCCTGGCTCTGGTTTCAGCTCTTGGACACTGAAGCACCTTCCCAGGGGCTGAGCAGACAGCGCTCCTGCCTTCTCTTCTCAGTTCCAAGCAGGGAAACTCAACACCAGGAGCAAGGATGGGATCGAATTCCTGACAGAAAGCTGCAGGACCTGCCTGCCATATGTGCACAGAGGGATTAATTACAGCTGTGCCAGGTGACTGGGTGAGCATAACCGGAGCCAGGACACTGGCAAGCGGATCTCTGCACCAGGGGGGTCATCAATTATGCACACAGGTACACAGTTAGTGTAGCTTGACCCACCCATGGGGTTATTAATTCTCTATCTCATTAACTCCAGTTGAAGGTCTGCTTATGGCTAATTCATATCCCTTGAGATCCCTCCTCTGAGCTCCTTTTCATCTGTTTATCTAAAAACATTTGGCAAGTACGATGAGATTTAGAGAAGCAGAACTTCCACTTTGTGAGTGGGGAAATGGAGACATCTTTTTTCTACAAGCAGCTTCCACTAATTCACAAAAACCCACAGAGCCAGGATCTAAGGCAAGTCCCATCAGCCTCCATGACCACACGCTGCTCGTGGGGTGACAGGGGCTTGGCTCACATCAGAGGGAAGGACCAGGGAAACCAGTTGTGAACCACAGGACAGTTCTGGAGGGATCCTGCTTTAAATTATCACCACAGCAGAGAATTCATCCCCATGCTGTGTCAGTTGAACGTCTCTTAGAATTAGTAGGGAACAGGAGGTGCTGGGCAGTTTTCAGTGTTAGAAAATGTGTGACACAGCAACCTTGGAAATGAAGGTTCCTCATAGAGTGTTTTTTCTCACAAGCCTATAAGGACCCCAAAATTTCATACCACCAGCATCCACCCTTTGGTGGCCAGGAGGGCAGCAAGATGCTTTGGGTGGCTTTGGGGACCAGGGAATAGCAGAGACGTCTCACAGAGGCAACCCTGCAGTTACCCAGTGGAGTTACCCAAGACTCATTGGAGCTGTCTGGGAATAAGAAGCTCTAATTCAGTTTCCTGGTAGAAATACGTATCCACCACAGAGGAGAGGTTTGTAATAACCACTAGAGGATTTCCGCTCTGAGGAAAATTCTCTGCAGGCCATTAGGCCGTTAAGACACTTCTTATTCTTAACACTGAACAAACAAATAGATGCTGTTTCTGCAGTGACTGTGTTATGAGCAACTTTATTTTTACTTTTTAAATAAAAAACAACTTTTCAGATGTACTGAGAGACATTCCTTAAGAACCAGGCTTCATACTGCCTCAGGAGGACTAGATCTAATCCCAGCTCCAACACCAATTCCCCCTGACCTGAGGCAGTTCACCTCACTTGCTGCTGCTCACACTTGACAAGTCTCAGTGGTGATGTGAAGATTTATTATATGAGGACATGAGTGTTTGGGAAGACATCTACATGTTCATTTTTAAGCACAAGATTGTTTAGACATCAGCTTTTAAGAACAGGTTTAGGTGTTACCATTATGTCAGTGAAAAATACTCTGAGAAAATGGAGGGGGGGGCGGAGAAGAATTGTTTAATTAAAATCTTAATTGAGATACTTAAAAGTATAACTCATTTCTCTCTAGTTCACATGGACATACTTATCAGGCAGAGGAGCAGTAATGCAAAGAAACTGAAAAGGAAAAAGAAAAGCAACATTCACATAGTGAATAAGGCAGATGTAAAAAACCCAAAGGGAAAAAAAAAACCTTATCCAGGGGCCGCTGCAATATTCCAGAAACACTGTGAGTATCTGCCTCATATCCTAGTCTAGGAGCAATGGTCCTGTTGCTGCTTCTTTACAGCCTCTGCTCAGAAATTGCTATTGATTTCAGCAGGTGAAGAAAGTTCCTAGAGATTGGCAAGTGTTTGCTAGTAAAGGCATGTACTTTGATAAATGACCATCCTGCAGAAAGGAGGCTGTGCAGGCCCATTAAGCTCCAAGTGGGCAAAAGACTACATGTACCAAAAAATGAGCATCATAATTAATAACTGGACTGCTTGGGCTGCGGTCTCGGAGCTTTTGCTTCTCAGAGGAGCACTTCTACCTGAAAGAAAAGTGAAATGGCTCTGCTGTTCTGCATGCACATGGCACTCCAGCACCTCCACAAAACCTCTGCTAGAACAAACCCCAGCAACAGACCAGCGTCCAGCGTTCTGGATTGCTTATTCCAACAACAAGAATTACAGAGGTGTCACAGCTGAAGTGTGACCAGTCTACCAAAGTAAGGGAAAAAGGAAATACGTGTACATTTCTGCTCTGATCCCACCACTTCACACAGCTGTACAGCCAAGGCAAGAGCTGGGCTCTCAGGGTGCAACCCCAGGGAGTTGTGTCCCCACAGCAGGTACCAGCATCTCTGCTCAAGCCATGTCACTCACAAAAGCTCATCTCCCCTTGCCTCCTTCCCTCTCTCTCCTGCCCAACAAACAACCAGCAGGGCTTTCCATCCTCTCTTAATCTTCTGATTCACTCCATACCACTCTCAATTTTGTGCTCGTTTCCTCCATGATACCAAGACGGGAATCCAGGCCAGAATTTTGCAGCAATATGTAATTAATTGCCACTACTCTCATAGAGGCTGCAATTTGGGCTGTTCAGACAGACACACTCTGCAAGTAAGGGTTCCAAATCACTCCTCTTGTACAGCAAGCTGTCACAGCCCTGGCTGTTCTTTAGCACATTGAAGCTGAGAGCATAACATGGTTATTAAATCAGCCTATGAAGCATACTATGGGTTTGTATTGCATGTAATACTTATCTAGAGCAACACAACCCAGAAGGGCTTTGCACTTTCGAAGTGTAAACCACTATTGCTCGAGCAGGAGAATTAAATCCATTAGAGCTGACTCAGAGGCAGCTCCTTATCCAGAATGCCAACCGCCCACTGGTAAAGACATGATCTCTATACATTTAGCACATGTAGGTAGACCAGGGAGCGTGGCTGACTCTGAGGCTGATCACAGTATGTTCTCCTGCTACTACACAGCACACAACTTAATTACAATTGTACCAACACCCCCCCCCAAAAAAAAACCCAAACAAAACCATTTAATTTAGATACTAGAACCCTGTATATGTTGCAGGGTAGATTTAGAACCCTAAGACACTTCTGAGAGAAGTATTCTGGTTCCTATTAACATTTAACCACCAGTCAAAGAAGTAAATAAAAGCCATGTCACAAATAGACTCTCAATATCTAGAGCTCCAAGGCCAGTGAATGATCCAAGAGAATATTCTCCTTTGAAAAAGTCTCTTCTGCCCTCACAGTTTTGGATTAAAACCTCATCCCAGTAATATCACCATCAAGACAGAATGATACTTTTATCTGTAGCCAACATCCATATCAATAGATACTGCTCAGGGAGTTATGCCAAGGCTAGTTAGTAGCTTATTTATGTTTTTCATCACATAGAGTTTCAAAGTGGTGCACAAGAGCCTTTAAGAGCTACCAGCATTAGCATTCTAGGGAAGAAATTCAGTTGCAAGGAATTCATGGCTTGCCCAAGTTCACATCCTAAGTAACTAGCAGATCTAGATAGTAAACTAAAAAACAGCCAAGTAAAATAAAAGTACTCAGTCTTCTTATGTGTGCTAGAGAATTTTACCACTAAACCCTTGAAATTAATTAGCCACAGCTGCTAATAATTTATAACCATTCAGAGAAACTTATGAGACATCACATGCCTTACACTTGCATGCAAAAAAACCCAGAAAAACACCCAACTCCTCTAGCCTTAGGAGAACTAATTCTGAGAAGCAAAACTGCCCAAAGCCCCTGCTGGCTGATGACCCAGCTGGACAAAACAGGCCATTGCAGGGATCCACTTTGAGAATCACATTTATTCAACTATTATTTATAGAATCATAGAATGGTCTGGGTCATAAAAGACCTCAAAGACAATTTAGTTTCAACTCCCTGCCATGCACAGGGCCACCTTCCACTCAAACAGGTTGCTCCAAGCCCCATCCAACCTGGCCTTGGACACTTCCAGGGATGGGGCAGCCACAGCTTCTCTGGGCAACCTGTGCCAGGGCCTCACCCACCCTCACAGCTAACAATTCCTTCCTAATCTCTAATATAAAGCTGCTCTTTGTCAGTTTAAAGCTGTTCCCCCTTGCCCTTTCCTGACACCTTCCACTAGACCAGGTTGCCCCAACCCCTGTCCAACCTGCCCTTGATTTATGGCACTGCCCAAGTATGAAACTGTAGTTCCTTTTTTTTTCCCTTTATTTTCAGCAAAAAAACCAACCCAGTTTTCTTGGCTTTCTGCTTCTCCCTGCTGTGCTGTTGCTTGTGCCCCCGAGCGCTCAGCAGAGGTTCCCTCTCAGCAGAGGTGATTGAACTGGAAGGAGCATCTTTGCAGAGCCACAGCCCCACACCCCTCAGGCAACTGCTCCCAGGCCATTTTCTCCTCATCCTTTGCTGGGAGAGGTTTCCCAGGGCTGTGTTTCCACAGCACTGAGCACATCCTGGCCCTGAGCTTCCCTGGAGCAACCCCAGTGCAAAGGATAACACGGTGCTTGTGCCGAGCAGAGCCCCGATCCAGCCCCGCCTCGCTGAGCTTCCAGAGGGAATGTATTCCTACAATACATTCCTACGAGGTTCCCTGAATAGCAGAATAAATTAGAGCAGCCTTGAAGGTGTTGGAATTCATGCTCAAGCTGGCAGAGAGTCCAGTTAGTCCTCTCCATAGTTAGAGCCTCTCCCCCACGGAGAGCCTGGCACCGGGACATGTCCAGCACGCACAGCTTTTGTGGGAAGGGAGAAAATAAGAGATAAACATTTCAGGGAATTTTTCCTTTTTTATTATTTCTTTTTTTTTTTTTTTTTTGAAATGCAGCTGCCTCCTTTATTTATTTTTTCCCTGGTTTGACTGAGGATGACACATTGCCCTTCTGTAGGTGCAGGGGGTGGGGGGCGAAAGGTAAGAAAACACATGGGTCTTTGATCTCAAATTCACAGAATTAATAAGACAAAGGGAGGAGGCTTTTCTATTTATTCAGGAGGAACAAACCATTGAAAATCTCTCACTGTAGAGAGATCAGAGCAAAAAGGTAAGAAAAAAAGGTAAAAATAAGTGAGAAGGGACCACATGCAGATCATAGACCTTTACTTGGGTTAATAACTTCAGAGGCAAACAGGAGGAGATATGACTTCAAAAAAGCTTCACTCACAAATAAATAATTCTATTCAATGTCTGTGTTTAAGAAAACAAGAAAAATCTGGTAAAAAAGAAAATTAATGTATCAGTTCCTTCTTCCCTGCAAAATTTCTGTCAACTTTTGACTTCATTTCTTCAGAATTCAAACTGCCTGATGTTGTTATTGAAATGGATTCTGAAAGAAAAAAAGCACCAGAAGTGGTCTGGGTGTAACTCAAACACAAGTTTCTTCTAAAGTTCTGAATATGGTAATGACTTTAAATCTGTGTGGATTTAAATCTACAGAGGTAAATCTACATCTGTGCTTTAAATCTATTTAGTAGAATTCAGTGGAGTGAGAGAATTAATTATATCTTCCGCAAGAGCCTTGGCTTTCCACCCAGAGCATGTTAGTCACCAGCATGGAAAGGTTGACAGAAATGAGAGTTTCTTTATTGTGTCATAAAATTAAAAAATTTTGAAAAAAAAAAACCAACAGAAAAGCAGTTGTGGAAAAAAAAATGTTACTGCAAAGTGAATGAAAATGAGCAAAAAACTTCTATTTATAGTTTTAATATTTAATATTTATGTAATTTCCATGCTGGCACCAGATTTCAGAGTGTTCCATGCCTCTGGAAGCAGGAGTGGGGCAACCTGGGGGTGGTGGGGGATCCCCATCATGGTGGGGGTTGAGTTGGACAGAAATCTGGTGAGAATCCTGTCATAGAATCATAGAATCCTGGGATGGTTTGTGTTGGAAAGAATCTTACAGCTCATCCAGTTCCATCTCGTGCCATGGGCAGGGACACCTTCCACTAGCCCAGGTTGCACCAAGACCCACCCAACCTGGCCTTGGACACTTCCAGGGATGGGGCAGCCACAGCTTCTCTGGGCAGCCTGTGCCAGGGCCTCACCCACCCTCACAGACAAGAATTCCCTACCAATATTCCATCTAATCCT
>JAWMRA010000028.1:16127659-16144782 GCA_035584735.1 Pseudotriccus pelzelni | reverse complement strand
ACTTCCAGGGATGGGGCAGCCACAGCTTCTCTGGGCAACCTGTGCCAGGGCCTCACCACCCTCACAGGGAAGATTTTCTTGTATGTATCTAAACTAAATTTCCCCTCTTTCACTATGAACCTATTCCTCCTTATTTTCAAATAGGATGAGTATTTTGTTGAGCAGGAAACTGTGCTGTTCTTGGTGTGGGTGAGTGGCTCCTCATTTTCAGTACATATTTTATGGATGCAATTTTCTTTTCTAAATAGTAAGGGTAAGACTTGGAAGAAATACTTCAGGAATTAAAGGGTCTGGATCTCACAACACAGGTTAGAGGCTGCAGTCAGTGCAGTGGCTTGGAAAGGACAGAACAACCCTGAGGAGGTTGGGAGTTCCTGGGAAAGCGACAGCAATGAGAGCTGGAGCTTTCACCTCGTTTTGCACCGCTGCTATTACTAGCACAGTGATAACATCGTGTATTAAACAATTAGTGACTTCCGACCATGCATTCCCAGCCCCAGCTGAGTATCAACCAGCCCCTCGGGCTGAAGTGGGCAGCTGATAAGGAGCCCCACTTGGGATGTGGGCTGGGTGAGCTCACTGCCTTGGACAGCATCTAGGGAAGGAGCAAAGGTCTGTGTCCCGCCTCAGGGATCCAAGGGCTTGCCTAGAAAAGGCACCAGTGCTTAGCACAGCCCTTTGGCTGCCCATCTGGAGACCTCCATTTCCATCTGCTCAGGTCAGAGGCAAAATGAGTTCATCAGCCTCATTCCTCCCAAAAGCAGACGGTACAATAAGTCACAATCAAATATGATGTACAGTTCTCCGGGGCCAAAGCCCAGAGCTGAGAGCAGACAGAGTGCAGGTGATGATCACAACATACTGGGGGAGCTGGTGGAAAGCCCACAGCCAGAGCAAATACACCAGACAAGCTCAGGGAGGGAGTTTTTTCAGTTGGATTAAAAGAGCTGAGATTTCTGGAAGGAGATCAAATCTTCCAGAGGCTTTGAGGGTGCTCTGAGACAGAGGGTCTGGGATTTTATTTTTTTTTCAAAAGATACAAGTGTGCCTAAAGGTGTGAACACCCTCCAGCTACCTACAACACACCTTACTGACAAATGCTTCTCACATCACAAAGCAGAGGGAAAGAAATACCCACTGGTTCTATGGCTGTGCAGGGTGAGTCACATTGAAGAGCTTCAGGAAACAGAGTGGAAAACAGAGAGATATTAAGAGAAGGCAAACTGAAACTAGGCAGCTGGAAGAGTCACACTTACTGCCCCAAAAAGTAAAAAAAAAAGCAGAAACAAACAGGAAAACCAAGAAGAGGCTGAGCAATGGCAGTTCCATTCTCCATTTTTCATAAATTAAATATCACCAAAAAAAGAAAAAAAAAGATATATTACCTTACTTGTGACGTGCTATGTCTGTGTCTCTCAAAAATGTGCCTGGACTTCCCTGCACCTCTAAGTGAGCCTCATCTCATGCTTAAGCTTATTATTGCTGGATTATTCTGGGATAGCCACTTGCCAACACCACCTTCGTCTGATGACACTGACAAGGAGATAAAGCTGAGGCCACCAGTGCCTGTCTCTTGAGATATGCAGGTGATGGTATGTGCCACTTCACCCCACATGGTCTTTGTCCTAGAGGGGTCACTCCTGGGGTCACAAAAGGGCATCGATGGATCAGTCGCTCAAAACAAATCATGGATATGAGGGATGGATTGTGTCTCGCTAGAAGTTGTATTGCAGCTGATTTACAGGCAGGAAAAACAGCTGGGTGCTCCAGCTCCCCATTTAATTCATGACAAACCCCCCAGGCTCTAAATAAAAGGGCACTGGGTGCAGGTCTGACTGCTGCTCACCCCCAGCACTTCAACAGGGGCTGCTATTGCTCCCCTGCATCACTGTTATCCATTCCCAGTCTGGGATAAAAACAGGAATGTGCTTTACTGTCCTGCCTTAAGAAAAGATACTTATGGAAAAACTACTGCTGATGCACAGGAATCTCTTTTGTTTGGAGATCTAAAGGCACCACATGTCCAGACATCCAAAAGAACTGAACAACTGAGCAATTCTTAGAGGGGGGAAGCTGGAAGTTTGCACCTTTATCAACGGATCAGGTTCAAGCTTCATGCAAATCTCATTGCAATAGAGCATCATCAGGAAATACCCCTTCTTCTCCTCTTCCACTCCCCCCATTGCCTCGGAGAGGAAAGACCTGAGCATTTGAAATACCATTTCTTTCACACCAACGTTGAAGTGGCTGGAGCAGCCACGGTTTTATTAACAGAGGAGATCTTTCTAAACCACTCTCATCCCCCCCACCCCCGAAAAAAAAAAGGAGATGGGGGAAGAAAAAGAGACAAAAGCAAAAGGACTGGAGGTGGAGAAGGGTTGAAAGGAAACATCCATTTCAGAGAGCTCACATCTCAGCATAAAGCCGAGCTGCAAAGAGGACAAAAAGCAGATATGAAAAGTCATCACAGCCTATTCATGAGAATGACCATCGCTCCCTGGGTCTCTTCCTCAGTCTGCCTCTGACTTTCCCTGGGGAATGCAAGAACACATCCCAGCCTGCAGAGCAATTGCAATAGGGCTTTGGGGTTATTTTTAAGATAGAGTCATTATGGCCCTTGTGACTCACTGACTTGTAATGATGGAAGTATGTTGTTTGATCTGCACAGACACAGGCATCCAAATACAAATGAAAAAAAAAGAAAAAGGATCCTGAGGGGAGGAATAAGCCATATTTCACAGAAATAGCAATAAAAAGATGGTTCATTGGAGCATGGTCTCACGCTACCCACAAGTATAGTGCCAGTTGTGCCTTTTGTTTTATCCTCCCATTTTTAACAGCTCCTCATCCTTGACGTCCTTGGCTTCCCAGGGCCCATTACAGGACTGCTCCAAGGTATGGTACATCCAGAGGATGTACATGGACCGGGATACACTGGGACAGCCTAATTAGAAAATAACCCCAATTGAGAGCAACCTTTGAAACACACTTCCTTCCCCCCAGCTCCCTTTCTCCAAGGGCCTTTTGTGAACCCGGTTTGTCCTCATTCTCCTTCAAAGTTCTTTTCCATGGATGGTCTTGGGCTGCTTTTCCTGGACAGAAATGGTGATGGAAGACAGCTGGCAGAAGGACACCCAGGGTGAGCCCCCTGGATGCTGCTGGGTGTGCAAATGCCAAGGCAGGATCAAAGTATTGCTTGTTTGATAACCTCCAAGTGATATTCCTAAATTAGAAGCAGCAGTGGCCCCAAATGCATTTCAGCCACTGCATGACTTGAAGGCTGATTTTCTAACATAGGCATGAAGAAGCCACTCCAGTGTCTTAGAGAGCAAGGCAGAAGCCCCCAGAGCTAAGCCTAACACACGTGTTTTCACTGGTCTTTCACTTAACATAAAGGAGCGAAGCAGAGCTGTCCTGATTTCTGCTCCATATAAATCATATGGCCAGGGACAATTTTGACAATGAATTAATGTTTCTGGGTTGCTATTTCTGTTCCTTTGTTTGCCCAGACACAAAGGCTCAGCCTTTTGTAGTTCCCAGATCACAAAGTCTACATTGCATGAGATCATGTTTGTGCTTTTGGACATGTCTTTTTTTTTTGAACAGCGCCTACTGAATTCCCTCAACTCAGCACTTTCTTTCCTCTCACTCTCCGTTGATTGAACAATATCAAATGGAGTCCAGGAGCTATGGACATCCATATTCCTGGTGTTTTTAATAAGGCTGGAGGAGGGAGTTTGCTCTGCCTGGTAACTTTTGGGGGGGCTGAGCAGAAGAGAGAGGAAGCACCTGACAAACTGGAGGCAGCTGGAAAGAGGTGGCCCCAGGAGGAGATGACGGACAAAGCAGCAAGAGCAGAAAAAAATCAGAAAAGGTGACAGTGACAGTAGGATGAGTGGGGCTGAGACTTGATGCAAGCAAAGTCCTTGCTTTGTTCATCACAATCTCCCCAGAGCGAACACCAGGCAAGGGATAATATCACCAGCTTGGGAATCATAGAATGGTTTGGGTTGGAAGGGACTGTAAAGATCATCCCATTCCAACCCCCCTGCCATGGACAGGGACACCTTCCACTGAACCAGGCTGCTCCAAGCCCCGTCCAACCTGGCCTTGGACACTTCCAGGGATGGGGCAGCCACAGTTTCTCTGAGCAACCTGTGCCAGGGCCTCACCACCCTTTCAGGAGAGAATTTCTTCCTAATATCTAATATAAACCTACTCTCAGTTTGAAGCCATTCCCTCTTGTCCTATCGCTACATGCTCTTACAAAAACATTACAGACTGCAGAGCATACAGGAAAACAGAGCAGAAGCAGCTCAAACTTTTAAAGAGAAATAATTTGTTCCAGGTGACTACTGAAGACGGGGACAGGGATGCTGGGAGCATGTGGGCAGTGCTGGCACACCTTTGGTGCTAAGCACACAGCCCCTGGTGCCTGGGGGAGGAGCTCTGAGCCTGGAGGGACCCTGACCAGAGGATTTCTGTCTGTTCACCCTTACCCTCTTGAAACCATGGGACAGCTGAACACACCAGAGATCCCAGACAGATCTGGAGACTGCTGACAGTTTGGGATGGGCTCTGACTGCAGCCAGGGGCTCTCCCCATGCTGACACTGCAGAGGTGTGAGGCAGCAAGCCAAAATAATACTTAGGGTGCAGCAAAACTAAGAGAAACAGATTTTAGAGAGACAGATGCTGATTCACTCAGTCAGAAACAAATCTCCAATTTCCTGGTCTCCCCACAGCTGGAGTTTTCAAGAGGAAAGAGGATCATAAAGCCCTGAAGGATCAGAAATCTCCTCTCTCCATGCCAGCTCACATCCTCCCCATAGGATCTTAAATACCATATCCCCCAAACAGGAAAACAGTAAATCAGGAGAGCTAATTAAGTGTCTATCCAGCGTGTGCTTTAGAAAGAGGGACTCCCTCAAGCCCACTTCTTTCATCAGCATCCCTCCCCTTTGTAATGAGCTGCCCAACAGGATGGTCCCAGCAGAGGGACAGGGTCCCACACAGGGCCTGCCACCACCTGCTGGGACACAGAGGGCCAGCCCAGCTGTCCCACAGCAGCAACGACTGCCTGTAAAAAGAGCCGACAAGATTTTAAACAACTGCTACCAATAACCTTGCCTCACTCCAGTTTTTCCACTGACAGGCATCTTTCAGTTTGTTTTCATTCCTTTAATTGATATCTTATTAAATTCCCCATAAATAGAGCTAATGAGCAAAGAGACCATGCAGGCGGCCAGGGGAGCAGTGCTACCAGCAAGATGCCCAAAGGCAGGAGAGAGAAGGCCCAGTGAATTCACCAGGGAAATGAGTCATCTCCAGCTTTCCACAGAGACCAGACCAGTCTGGCACGGGCACCAGTGGTGCTACACAAGACCGTCTTTACCCTGATTTTGCACCGAAGTCACCAGTTCAGCCTCAGGCCCCCTTTGTGCTGTGATGCTGTAAAAGCCAAGCTACCGTCTTTGGGAGGACACAGACAAGTCCCACAGCGCTCGTCTGCGGGAGGATTTTGGCCTCTGCTGCACACACGTCACTCGTGTTGGCAGAACTCCAACTGACCTCAATGGACGAGAGACACAAAACATCTGCGCCCAAGTCGACGCTCTCCAGCAAACATTTTCTTCTTAAGAAAAAAGGCCAGGCTGAGCTGCCCTGTGTTCCCATGCTGATCACCAGTGTACAGGGCTGTGGGGAGAACATAGCCAAGAGCCATCCTGGCGGGATGTCCTCTCCAAAATAACCAGTCACTCCAACCAGTTCCTAACACTCACCCCATCTTGCTGTCACCAGTTCACCTCCCAAAAATCTTGTCATGTCAGCTCCATGCTCTGGGCTCGCCACTCGTGAAAAGCCAGTTGGTTGCAGGGTAAGAGAAACTTCATTTTGTTCACAACTTCTTCTTGTCTAAGATGTTTCTGTAGGGCTGATCTCTGAATCTAAGTGTGCAAAGCTGGCAACTGTTTTATTCCCAGTTTTATTTCTCAAAACTCTTTCTGAGATGGGAAACTAAAGCAGGGTGGGAACAGGAGATCAATCTGAGCTCATACTGGAAGCAGGAGGCAGAAAAGGGGCAGTCCCAGAACAGAGCATCCTCTGCCACTGCAAAAGGGCTGGTGAGTAAGTGTAAGGGAGACCCCTAAGCAATGCGGCAGACATACAGCTTTCCCAAGCAGTGGAGAACTGCAAGGGCAGCACAAGAGGTGCACCTGAAGTGCTCATGAGGTGTCAGCAGCCCTGCCACCTGCCAAGGTGCCTGTGGTTGTATTCTGGTTCCTGCAGTGCCATGCACAGTCCCCAAAGTGAAGCTTCCCATCAGCTTCCCTTCCTCAACGGGAGAGTGTTAAGAAAAAGAAGACCGACAAATAAAACAGGATTTCTCATTACTTTGCATGTGTTACTTTTGTGCGGCAGGTGCCCAGCCCCCAGGCAGAGCCAGTGTTATCATGTCCCAACAGTGGCTTTCTCCCAGTAACTAATCACAAGATTTACAGATACTCCTCAAGACGGTCAGGAAGCTGCCCATAAATAACCAAATGAAACATTAACTGACTGCAGAGCACTTTTACTTTCACTAACCATTGTTATGACCTTTGTTAGCTCAAGTAGAGGGCTGGGGTTTTACAGTCACTATCTGATAACCATATGGAAAAGCTGAGAGCTTTTTCCAAAAAAAATGTACTGTGAAGTAGTCGCTGTAAATTATCATTTCCATTAAAGCTGCACTCCAAACTAAAACTGAGAAATAATTAGCGTTGTGCTGATTTGAGGTGGAGAACTGCAGCAGAGCAGGAAGGTGAGTGACCCAACCACAGACTCACAGTTAATCAGTTGCAGTGCAGAGGAAGTAAGTCTGCTCTCAGCTGTACAGAAGCAACTCAACTGCACAAAACTAATCCATATCTTTCTTAACAAACTACCTAATGATAGAACTGGGCTTAAAAAAAAAAGACAATTTTACTTACCATCCAGTGCCCCAAAGAATTTTGGACAAAGGGGGCTCCTCTTGTGCCGTCCCCACATCTTCCCTGTGAGGGTGGTGAGGCCCTGGCACAGGTTGCCCAGAGGAGCTGTGGCTGCCCCATCCTTGGAAGAGTCTAAAGCCAGGTTGGAATGGCTTGGAGCAACCTATTCTAATGGAAGGTGTCCCTGCCCATGGCAGGGGGATGGAACAAAATGATATTTAAGGTCTCTTCCAACCCAAACTATTCCATTCCACCACTGGTACCCCCCCAGTGTGATCCTGCACCAGGCTCCCCCTCTACCTTGCAGCACAGACATGTGTTGTTACTCTATCAAATAAAGCAGCTAAAAGAGATGGAGATTGATTGCTGCCCCCCCCCAAAAAAAAAATCACACTGGGAATTCTCTCTCAAAGCCAAACACAACAAGCAGAGCCCTCAATGCTGTGCTCAGACAACCCCTGACCTCCTACTGCTTCTTCTATATGATAAATTCCATAGTTTTGTGGTTTGTTATTTTCTTTAGGATTGAAATTAATCCTTGCCCAGATATACAGGGATCACAATGCCAAGTCCAAACAAACACTCCACTCACTGGCAAGGAGCTTTGTTAAAACAACTCGATGTGCTGAACTATACACACGGTTTGCCTGAACATGTGTTGAAGTTACAGAGATTGGTTTAAAACAGGGTCGCGGGCTCCAGACAGTCTCTTTGCAGGCTGCATTCAAATCATCCCCCCCAGCAGCACTGAGTGGGCAAGGGGCTCTGTTTTGCCAGGCAGCAGCTCCAGGGAGCCCAGCTGCTCCACTCCAAGCCGTGCCAGGGGACCCACATCCAACATGGCACAAGATCTCTTGGATTGCCTCACAGAGGAGAAAAGGGAAAAAGAAAAGAAAATTAAAAAGGGTGAACAAAAAAAAAAATTAAGCAAGATAAAGGCTTTGATCAAAGGATTTTCAGCCTAAAGGGTTGATGGTCCTTAGCTGGTTTGCACCTATGCAAAAACTCCTTGTGCTACACCCCCAGCTGTGGCTTCATCTTAAACCAGAGCACAGTGAGGCGTCAGAGACCACTCTGTGCCCATGAGCAGGTAATTCAGGTTATGTCAAACTGCTTTTTCCTCCATCCACACACAGCACAATTCTTACCTCCTGCAAGGAGAGCGATGCGCTATTCCAAAATCACTTATTTGCCAATTTCCATTTTCAATCATACGCCTTCCAGCATTCCCAAACTGTTATCCTGTGTTTCTTTGCCTGACACATTGTAAAAAAGCCCCAGACTGCAAAGCTTAGTTGATGTTTATAGGAGACTGTGGAAACTTACAGCTCACAATAATTAACTTTAAATAAAATGTTAAGCTACATTAAATACAAAATAGAGGCCAGTGGGGGAAATGCTCTGAAATCCACCGGTGGAAGACAGGGTACTCTGAGTACATATTAGTAACATCTATTAATGGGAGAATCTCGGTGGATTAGGTTAACTAACAAAAGTAATAATAATTAACATTAGTCACATAAAACAGAATTGACTTCCAATCGCTTTTAACATTATTTTTTCTAATGAAGTCGCTGGAAACTCATCAGAGTTGGCAGGATAGCTTATCAGGGAACAGCCACAGTCGGCAGGATTAGCTGCTTAGTGCCGGGGCGTGATTCACCCTGAGGAAGAACTGCTCGTCTGCCCCAGCATCAGGAAGGAAATTTTCAGCAGTTGACTCTTTGCTGCTCTTTCATCCCCTTCCCAGGCATCGGCAGCTCAGCCTGGCCAGGCAGGACACTTGAAGGGCCCATGCATGAAGCTGCCTGCCAGGAACCAGTTGTCCTTTTTATAGCTCCACACTGACTTACTTGTGGCCATTGGCCTTGCCTCCCTGGTTTGTTTTGGGTTTATCTTGTCAGAGAAAAGTTTAACTTTGCCCCCTTTGCACGTGAAGTTGTACACACTGTCCACTCAAAGCTGACTGCTCTGGAAACCAGACCTCTTCCTCTGGGTTAAGTGCCTTTTCCAAAAAACCTTTCTGCAAATGGCAACTGACTTCACATTTTACAGGATGACTCGTCAAACGCTGAAGACAGCCTAATATTGCAACTGCTCTGTGACACCAGCCACGCTCCTTGCTGGAAAGGGTCCTATGGAAACCCTTTATGTCCACTGAAGGCAAGGACAGCCACAGGCTCCATAGGGCAGAGGCTGAAAATTAATTTCTAGACAAAGAAAACTTTACTTTTGCAGCAGTTTTTCTCAAGGTTGAACGCACCACTATCCCATCAGCTCCTTGTGTCCTGTCATCCCAAGTATATTTGTCCCTGCTGAAGTATCCAAAACACATCCATTGGTGTCCACAATGCTTGGTTAGCCCCCAGAGATCCCTCTCACTCATTTACTAGAGCATTTCTTTTCCACATGGGGGACTAGGACTGCCCATTTCAAATCCCCCACACCCAGGTGCTGCCTGAAAAACCACATAAAAACATAGAATGGTTTAGGTTGGAAGGGACCATAAAAATCATCTAGTTCCAGACACCCTGCCGTGGGCAGGGACACCTTCCACTAGACCAGGTTGCTGCAAGCCCTGTCCTGCCTGGCCTTGAAAACTTCCAGAGATGGGGCAGCCACAGCTTCTCTGGGCAACCTGTGCCAGGGCCTCATCACCCTCACAGTAAAGAATTTTTTCCTGATATCTAACATAAACCTATTCTCTGTCAGTTTGAAGCCATTCCCCCTTGTCCTGTCACTACATGCTCTTGTAAAATGTCCCTCTCCACCTTTCTTGCAGGTTCCCTTCAGGTATCTTGCATCACCCTGAACATGCCCTTCCCATCCCAAAAGGAGACAAAGCAAACACGCTCAGCCCGCACAAGGGCTGGTAGCAGCAGTTGATGGTCTGCTCTGTGCCTGACTGACACATCAGGTGAGCTCAGCCCAGGGCTGCCACTGCCACGAGACCACCCAGCAGCCACTCCTGGGAGGTGCTGTGCCATCACCACGAGCAACAGCACCAATGGGGTCTGTTCCCAGTGACTGCTGGGGACCACCAGCTGGAATAACGAGGATGACTTAGACCGTCATCTGTCCATCCCTGAGGAACAATACAGCCTTTCAGCAATAACAGTTCTCTGAGAATTAATATCCTCAACATGGCACGGTGTCACAGAGTCGCAGGCCTCCTTCCCCCGCCCCGGCTGGTGGCCTTTGTCTGACATCACTGTTTGTTCCCCGCTCAGCAGTGGTCAATCAGCTCTAACAACAGTGGCCCTAATCAACACCTCCCAAGAGGATTTGGGGAGGACGTTCCCACCCTCTCCTGCCTCTCTGCAAACTGCCCCTCATCATCCTCTGGGACTGGGAAGCTTGGACTTTCCAGTCATTGCAAAATTCCAGTTCACACTGGTTCAGAGAGCCTTTGAGAGACAAGTTTGTTATGGAGAATCCAGATCACATTTTTCCACCCTGAACACTATCTTGTTTGTGCCCTCTCCACCCTTCTGTCCCTTCCTCTCTCCCAGCCAAGCTGGCAGGAAACTCCATGGGGTGTTTTTTTCCCCCAAGCAGATGTTTCATCTGCTTTTGTTACCACAAGATGCAGGTCAAGTCCTGGCAATGCACACAAATCCTGAGCTGCACAGCTAATGACTAGCATCTGCATCCAAGATTAATCAAGGAGGTGGGAAAAGGCACATGCAGCAACAAAACACAAATCCCCTTTTCTAATTAGTTTGCACTAGTGGCAAAACATTTATTTCCCAGAATTTCCAAGAGGTGGAAGAGGCGCCTGGATTGGTCAGCACCTCCAGTTTACTAGGCTGAGAGAGGAGTCAGGTTAACAGCATTTCTTGTTCCATGCCAAAGCATTACGTTCTGGAAGAGATCCAGAGAGACATCCTTTGTCTTCAAGAACAAAAGGAATGGCTCCCTGTTTTCGGGGGAGCTCTGCACACTGTGACATGACCTACACTGGCAGCATCACTGCACAGTGATGTGACACTCCCCAGGCACTCACCCACAGGTGATGGAGCTTCTGACACTCGTTGCACCCCACCATCCCACCCCCCTTTTGTCATGGCTTGCTCTGGACCACGTGCCACACTCCCTTCCAGCCTCTCTTTTCCATCTCCAGCGCTGCCCCTGCACCTCTCCAGTCACCTCACTCCAGCATGCTCCCTCATCCCCTTCCAGCCCTACTGGCACCATCATTTTGATGATGTGCAGCTCGGAAGAGCTGCAGCTCAGAGCACCTAGAGAGGCAGCAATGTTCCTCCATGTAGCCCACACTGCTCCCAAGTCTGTAAGGCACCAGTAGGGACTGGAGCCAGCCCGTCACATCCAGGCATTGCAGATTCCTGGTGTGATTCCCCAGCAGTGACAAAACCTCTGGGACAAAGCCTGCTGAGCTTTGTGTCCCCACAGAGACATTGGGGATGGCAGTCAAACTCACCCAGTCCTCCTCTGCCCACCACGTGCCCTGCATCTGGAGACTCATGCACAGAGCTGTGGATCCTTTGGGCTTTCCACTCTCCTCTTACCACTTCTTCTTCCCCACCCCATGTTCCCAGGAAGCCCCAGAGATCAATTTCATGCCATTTCAGGAGATAAGACTCATAAAAGCTGCCTCACATAAACATAAGGGGAAGGCATCTGAGAGAACTTGCAGCCAGCCAGCTCCCAGAGGTGATCCGTTCCCCAGGGCAACATCTGGAGCCTTACCAGCAGCTGGCCTGCTCCCTCCTGATGGCTTCAGGAGGTCTGGAAGTATTTAACACCAAAAACACAGGTCTTGTGTACCCTACCCTTTTTCTCTTAAAGTCTCTCTGAACAACAGGCAATTTAGAACAAGGATATTTGAAGAAACAAGTCCAGAGGAACTGCTGACTGTTGCTAACTCTCCACTTTTTTTTTTCCCTAAGTTCTATTTTACAGTCATGTCTGTTGTTTTCCTCATGGAGGATAAATGATTTGTCGACATCCTCAAGGCAGAGAAAGTTCCCAGTGGGCAGCCCTTCCTAAGAGGCTGCAACAAAACCAACCTGACATGGCATATTTAATATTTGTAAGGCTGAAAAAAACTAAACGTGAAGAAAAAGCAACAGTAATTTTGAGGCTTCATAACAAAGCAGAACAGTAAGCACAAGTTACCTGACAAGTTACCTTTAGGCTACAGCCATCTATTTTTAATGACAAGGCTCAAATAAATTTTTTATCACTGTTGTCTTAGTGTAACCATCGCTACAAAACCTCCTGGAAATAAGAGGTGAAGGGGAGCAGGAGGAGATCCCAGCTGCCCAAGATAATATATCTCCAATTCAGGCTGCTATTGTGAGATGCCCTTGCTGGATGTGACTTCCATCCCTTCCTCAAACACTTGGGGTGCCTGCAGAACTCCCAAATTCACAGGGATGGTTTGTCATGGCACAAGAACCCTTCGCAGCTCCCGCTAATGACACAGGATTAGCATTACTTCCCTGTCCGTGCAGGACAACTCCATCCATGAGCATCTGCTGAGAGCCAAGCATGGAAAGGTCATTATACCTGCACTGAGCAGGGAAAAGAGACTCCTGCCAAAAAAGATTGCCTATCTGGGCTGTCTTCCTTCCTGCCACAGTGTCCAGAGCCAGTTCACATGTTTCCCAGGACCAAGACTCCCACAGGGACATGTTCCTCCCTCACAGCCCCACCAGGGACCCCAAACTCCCCTGCCGCTCTGCTTTCTTCTGCCTGAGCTACACACCATGGCCCGGGTGGGTGTCCCCAAAGCCACACACAGGGCTGTCAGCTGTGATGTCTGCTAAGGAGATGTCCACTTCCTGCCTCCCAATTTTTATTCTTTACAGGCACTAACAAATTCGCTTCTTCATGGAGCTGGGCCAAAACCAGCAAACAACTACTCCTTCCCCCCTCCTGAGGGCCCAGAGCCCAGCGCACAGAGAAGGCATTACAACTATGTAACCTGGGGTCACATTTCACCCTGGACTCAATTACCAAGGGTTAAAAATGGAACAAGGCTTTACTTTCCCATAGGAAAGTTGCTCTCTGTTGCCCACTGCCTCCAGTGGCCTTCTGACACTTCTACAGAAAACAGCATCCTCCTCAGTTCTGGTTCATAGAGAATTTCTCCAGAGTGCCTTCCATGCTGGCAACTCCCCAGTAGACGGATCCTCTCCAAGCCACCACATCCTGCTCACACGGAGCATCCCTGGGTGGCTGGTCCTGCTGGGGGGGATGTGCCCGTCAGCCTTCACACAACAGCAGCAAAACCAGGAAAATCACCTCAGTCCTCCTGTAAAAACCTCTCGTACTAAAACCCCTCCCATGCAAACCGTGCCATAAGGAAGATGGAGATGACTTCTGCTGAGAAAGAGGATGCAGGAAAAATGCCTACAGGAGGGCATGACCGAGGTCAGCAGTTTGGGCCCTGCAGTCGCATCAAACACCCTCAGAGAGAGGCTCTGCTCTCTTGCAGCTCAATTTACTCTTTCCTGTCCCACAAGATGCATCCACCTGAGGAAAGGACGGCCAAACCCACATGCAACCATAACAGATCTACTGATAGGGAGGTCCTTGTCCCAGCACAGCTTGTGGGACCAGGGGACCTGTGACTCCTCAAGGTCACATGTGGAAATGCACAGGGAAGCCCAGACCATCCATGGAGCACAGCAGCTCCAGCCTGTTTCTTCTCCCCTTTACATCCTTGTTCTGGGACAGAGTTTTGTGCACCATGACCACGGTTTGTGCTTCTCACAGTTCCCCTGTCACTTGGCTGATTTCATCACTTGTCCTGTGTCACCTACAGGCATGGGGCAAGCCACTGGCTGAGCAAACACCGTCCAAAATGCTCTCCCTTTAACAAAGCCTGCCAGGCAATCAGCAGTGGGAGAAAGTCTTAATTTTCCTAGATCTCACTCCCAGACACCCTAGAGTGCATGAGTTGCTGCAGGAGGAAAAATACTTTATATAACAAGTATGTTTATACAAACACATATATATTTATAAACATATATAACATAAAACATATATGTTTATAAATATATATAAACATATACATTTCTAGACATATATATTTATATGTTTATATTTATTCTGTATTTTTTATATATAAAAATATACTCCTTGGAGTACAGGCAGCATCACCACCAAGCCCCTCACAGCTGCCTTCAGCCCTGGTGCAGACGTGGCTCACCCAAAGGGTCCTGTCCGTCCCAGAACACACATCCACACCAGTACAAGGGCACTGGATTTTCTGTGCACGGCAGGGCTTGTTTACCCCCCACCGCTGCTCCTTCTGCATCAGCCAGGTCTCCCCTAACAGCTTCAAACAGCATGATGTGCATCAGAAGAAAAATGAGAGAGATGTTTTACTAGCACAGCCATTGGAAGCAGAGTGAGAAAATGCAGCAGCCCTCGGACTGGAAGGGCTGCGCCGCAGTTTGGGAGGTTTCCCAGCTGGGCTGGGGGGCTCTGGAACCACTCATGCATGATGCCTGGGCAGAAGAGATTATCTGGTGGGAAGAAGAGGAACTCAATCCACAGACACACATTGCTGAGTCTTGTTTGGAGACCCTGCTGCTGTTTTGTCAGTTCTGTTCAGCTCATGCAGCTGTGAGGAGCTGAGGGAGCCCCCTTTGTGCCCACCCATGACAGCAAAGCCAGACACTTAAGGAGCTGGACACTGTCCTGCTGCTCAGGGCTGGGACAGTCTGTCCCTGCAGGGGTGCTCAGAACCCTGGCTGTCACCTAAACACACTTAGGCAGTGCAGAGGAAAGAAGAGGCAGCACAGGACTCTGGGGTGGGGGTTTGGGTCTCCCCTTGCTCACATGGGCAGGATGGGGGCCAGGTCTGCAGATGTTTGACACTCACTGCAGGGGTCAGGTTTCCAAGAGCTCTCGCTGGGACACATCTCCAAAGAGCTCAGCACCCAGCACAGGAGGGGTGCCAGGAAACCTGGCCCCCAGGATCCAGAATGCTTCTTAAGAATGCACACAGCAATGTCTATTCTCTCTCCCACACATACTGCAGCATATATAATTTCCACCACAGCAAGGAGAGAGATATGCATCAATGATCCTCTTTCATTTTTCTTGCTGAAAGCTGCTGGCTACAGAATTTGGCAGCCAGGGAGCTGATGGTACAGCTCACACAGCCACTCCGAAGGGGAGCATCAGCTCCACACGCAGTCCCATCCCTGGCCTCTGCCCTGTAGCAGGCCAGGCTCATTTCTATAGCTCATTAAAGAGGGATACAAGCAACCTTTAAAGGTTGCTTTCATGTGAAACAAGTCTAAAACCAAACAATGACTTGGCAAAGGGTGAATCGGATTTTTAAAAGCAATGCATTTTACTGGAAATCTTATTTCTTTTTTTTTTTCCTTTTTCTTCCTTTGAGCCTGATGGTGGATTATTTTTCCTTGACACAATCCCGCCTCCGCTGTGATAGATGACGGCACATTTAGCAGTGTTCAGCCAAAACTTTTTATCTCCATATGGAAGATGGATGGATGAGGACTCTGAAGCCCGCATCAATTCCTTCAAGAACAAACAAGGATCCAGCCCAAACCCCCTCCCAGGTTTGTTTAAAATACACAGAGCATAGGGCAGATGATGTGAACCTATAAAGCTCCATCTGGCACCATTTTCAGTGTTTATGAAGCGAAATGGAACGTGCACTGCCCGAGACATCCAGCCATCTCCCTGGGAAGCACGAGGGACAGCTGCAGCTTGGAGAGGGCTTTGTGCTGGGGGCCAGGAATGCCTACACCACCTGTGTTAGATGTACAACGTGTCAAGCACTGCTCTGTGGGGCAGGGTGAGAGGCTGAGGAGATGTCCCCAGCCACCTGAGCAGGGATCACACACAGCACCTTGAGGGCAGAGCCAGAGAAGAAGCCAAGTGGCTCTTTTATACAAGAGTAAGAGGCACTGCATCACTGCAGCAGCCCTTCCTAGGAGCAGACAATGCAGGAGAGTCATCCTGGATAAGCAAAGCAGAGCAGGAGATCATAGAATCACAGAGTGGTTTGGCTTGGAAGGGACCTGAAAGATCATCTTGTTCCAACACCCTGCCATGGGCAGGGACACCTTTCCCTGGACCAGGATGAGGAGGCCCTGGAGCAGCCCTGGACTTTGAAGGTTGCTCACCAGCATGGGCAACTTTCTTGCATTACCCCAGGCCAGACTCCATTCTCTGAGGTGAGGGAGCAAGCAGATGACATTCAGGATTTCAAGTGAGTCAAGGAAAACAGGAAATTCATCAGCATCACAGCTCTTTCTTATCTTTACTTTTCATAAGAGCTGGGCCACAAGCCTTCAAAAAGCTCCTCTGAATGCAGCTCAGCTCCATATCCAGGAGTGCCACATCCCACCTCCCAACCCCCCGACCACTCTGTTACTTTCCCTTCCCACCTGAACCGAGAACTACAAAGAGCAGAGGTTATGGGTAGATTTCCTCCCTACAAGATGTTAGCAAAACTCCAGAGGAAACTTGCTGGGGGAGCACTAACCCTGAAGCAGGTTGTGTAGGAAGGACACAAGAGGTGAAGGGGGCTGAGAGCTGTACACCTGTGGGAAAACACTGTGGACACATCCTGGCACGAGGCTCTGCAGCAACAGCCATTACACAAAACAACACGTGCACCATAGCACTCACACACCTCATTAATAATGTCTAGAGCTCCCAATGCAACATGCCAGAGAAGTTACCTAACCAGCAATAAAAACTCCTTTGGCCCCGTCTCTAGTACAAAAGCCAACACTCTTCATCTCGTAAAATGCAAAAAGCCCCCAGATGTTTATAAAACTCCATTGGGCAGCTCAGTGCAAATGTCGTTTAGCATCAAAGCACTAGGGATTAAGACTGACCATCCAGCTGACAGGAGCTGTGTAGATGCTGTCATGTATCAGGATGATCCTCTCCAGCTTCCCTCAGCATCGGAGCAGTGCCCTCCAGCCCCACCATCTCCTGTCCCTCCAACCCACTGAACACATCCTTCAGAGCAATTCCAACAGCTACTGCCCAGCAAGAGCAACAGGCAGGAACTAGTTTGGAATAGGGAAGAAATTCCTCCCAGTAAAGGTAGTGAGGCCCTGGCACAGGTTGCCCAGAGCAGCTGTGGCTGCCCCATCCCTGGAAGTGTCCAAGGCCAGGTTGGACGGGG
>JAWMRA010000028.1:16077481-16127559 GCA_035584735.1 Pseudotriccus pelzelni | reverse complement strand
TGTCCAAGGCCAGGTTGGACAGGGCTTGGAGCAACCTGGGATAGTGGAAGGTGTCCCTGCCCATGGCAGGGGGTTGGGAATAGATGGTCTTCAAGGTACCTTCCAACCCAAACCAACGTTCCATTCATTCTATTTACACATGCACAAATGGGTACCTATGCATGGATGTATATACAGGTCAGTGGAAGATGCTGCCCACACGTAGCACATCCACACTGTGGATCCCGCATCATGGGAAGGCTTGCTGCATCCACATGGCTCCTGCTGTTTCCTGGGGACTCTTTTGAAGGATGGAGTGCATGTGGGTGCCCTGCAGCCCACACCTGCAGGACTGAGCACAAAGGCAGCTGGCACCACTCTGTGCCACAGTCAGCAGCACATTGTGAGGCTTTAGAGTAGCTCCCCAGGGATCTCCCAGTGACAAACACCATCCCAGCTCCATGGCTAAGACCAGGTCAAGTAAACACAGAGTATATTTATTGCTCCTAGGAAACGCTTTCATTTTCCCCCCCCTCCTCCTCCATGTTCAATTCAAGACAGCAGCAGCGAGCTACGAAACACTCCCTCCATGTGGTGCTGTTAACCATGGGAAGTGAATGCATGCTAGCTTGGACAGATCATTATCCCTTCATGCACAGGGCTGAGAAAGGGGGTGGCAGTCTATAATGACGCTAATTAAGTCCTTAAGTGCCTTGGTAAAAAGCAGGTAAGACTTCAGCAAAGGCAGAATATTCCATTAGGGCAGGCTTCACCGTAGACACAATGCTGCATAATGGGATCCTGTAATTATGCCTGCACTGCAGAGACTTTTAAAAAAAGGAACCCTGTTTTACATTCTCTAATGCAAACAGCATGAAATGATGTTGCTTAGAAACCTTTACACTCCTACAGTGTGTGCAAAAAAGTTATTCCAGACATCTGTATTTAAAATAAAATTTTAAAACAATCCTACCGCACACACTCACATGGATCTTGGCTTCACGTTGAGTGATGAAGCCTATGAAATGTCAGAGGAAATTTAAATTAAAAAAAAAATGACACATGCATTTAAAAACTTGAGCAGCTTGTTAAGTCATTTCAGGTTATGTCTGGTACTGTTCCATCTCACCCCTTCATACAGAGCTCCATCTCTGTGGATTGATGGTACCATTTGTACCAATCCAGACTGAGAGGCTCATAATTGTTTCCCCTGTCATGCTGACCTCAAATACCTGGAAAAGATTTTCTTTTTCCTGTAAAGCCACCCTGGGTTTCACTCCAGAATTGGCACACACAGAGCAGAGCACTGTCCAGGTGCTGGAGCCACAGGAAAGCCCCTTTGGTACAGGCAACAGGACAATTTTATGCACGAGTCACACGGCAGGGCACAAGACCCAAGCCCCCACTGCTGCCGCTTGGGGCCTCACCTCAGGCTGAGCAGGGTGGAGGGACACGGTGGTGCCCTGAAATTTCCCACACCGAAGGCAATACAATCAGATCTGCAGCAGCCCATAAATAGCATTTCACCAAGCACCATCCTGATACTTCCTCCCGTAATTTGGGCATCGCATCCCACAGGGATGGCAGGGCCCACCGGGGAGAGCTTCGTCTCAATCCAAGTAGGCAGGCGGGGACGGGGCTTTCTGCACCCACAACACCACACAGAGTGGGAGGGACTGTCGGCTTCACTCCGTGTATCCAAACCTAGCCCTGACCTGAGTCCATGGCACAGCACAGCCCTGGGAGCCTCATCCAAGGCTGCCACTGCCTCCCACCCACCCACCTGTTGCTCTCCCCACCGTCTCCTCCTCCTCTCAGAAAAGGTCACCCCTCTTTGCCTGGCAACAGGAAGGAATGCTCAGCAGCAGGCACGGCTGATGGATGCGTCACAGCTGCCACCACGCTGTCACACGCCACGCAAAGGCCAGGAGTTACTACAAGAGGAGCGCTGGGGATGTGACAGACCTGAGACAGGGGGATGTGTCCCAGCCGACTGCGCTTGGCACGATACGGAAAACTGAGCCGATGCCTTGTCTCCTTTCCCACTCCCAAACCCCACTGCTTGCAGGTTTCTAGTAGTTTTTTTTTATATTCCTGGCTGGCAGAGAGGGATGGAGACAGGAGATTGAGCCTGAGCGCCTTCATCAACAGAGAAATGTAAATATCCTGAGGGATGGGCAAAAGTGGAAACTCCTGTCCTATAAAAGTGGAAACTTCTTCACTGATGGGAGACTGAGGTGCTGTGCCTCTGATGCAAAGGCCAGACTCAGCAAGATCATCTGAACCATGCTAGCAATTTGAAGCTGTGTCAGGGGAGGATTAGGTTGGATATTAGGAAAAGGTTCTTCCCCCTGAGGGTGGTGGGGCACTGAACAGGCTCCCCAGGGCAGTGCTCACGGCCCCAGGGCTGACAGAGCTCAAGGGGTGTTTGGACAATGCTCTCAGGCACATGGTGGGATTGTTGGAGTGTCCTTTGCAGAGCCAGGAGTTGGACTTGGATGATCCCTGTGAGTTCCTTCCAACTCAGGATATTTTATAATTCCATGAACAAGACCCCTGCATAAAGCAACTTTTTTCAGCTCTGCTGGTACCCAGCCTCTTAGTTCTCTCCCAAGACTGCCTTGATCCTCAAGACTATAATGGCCAAAAGATATTTGTCTTAAAATCACCCTTCAAAACTGCCACTTTTTCCTCTGTCCACTGCAAAGAACCTCCTGATAAGAGCATGTTAACCGTTACAACACTTTAAGTGGCAGAGAAAGCAATTTCTCTGCTCATGCTTTTCTGCTGATACCTGGGAAGATTCTTAGGCAGCATCACAGGTGAACTCCATCTCCTGCAGGTGTTTCAGCCTCCTGCCAGGGAGCTCTTACTGGTGGTACAGGTATCTACAAGCTTGACTCTTGTTCTCTACACACTGCTTTCGCCCACAGATGCCAAGGATCCAAATCTGGAGCCTCATTCTCACTATCCCCAGGCTTTGCAAATTCCTTTGCATCGCTCTGGGGCAGGAAGCAATGCCCTTTTGATCCACCCAGCGTGGGTTACCTTTACTGGTTATTGCAAACAGTGAAGAGCCAGAATCAGACCACAGGCAATGGAACCAAACAGAAGGGTTTAACTTTTTGGTTTCCTGCTGCTGTTACAAGCCCTGCTGCAATCACAGGGAATGGATAGGTCTTGAGGACAGAATCACGGGGCTTCAGCTCCCCAGTTTGTCCCCAAGGAGCAGCTTTGCCTTTATCACCTCTGGCTGTCACAGAATTGCCATCACCAGTAAGGCTGAAGGATCAGCACCTACACCGAGCAATCAGTGCCCTGCAAGGCACCCCAAGGTCGGTCAGAGAAGAAGGGAGAAGGTGACAGGAGGAAAAGCCCTACAGTGGAGCACATGGATCACTTGTGACCCCAGGAAAAGGGCTGTGTCCTGGACAGGTGAGAGCTCTCAGCTCTGAGACAGCACCAGAAGCATCAGGAGCTTATGGAGGGATCAGAAAGGAGCTCACAGAAGAGGTACAGGGACAGTCCTCCCTCCACAGACCCTTGGGGTTGTCCACATCTGCTCTCTGTGCCTCTCATCCACCACTGGCAATGGAGTAGAATAAAACTGCTCACACCTGGATGCATCAAACTGAAACTGAGCACTAAGATGCTTTAAAGCCTTCTAGTAAAATAGGCATAAAAATTATTATCAAGTTGTGAGAATTTGTATGTCATCCAGAAGGCAGATGTTCAGCAGCTGCTGAAGGCAGAGGGTTGGCAAATTCCCCACTGCACATTGTTCTTGTCCAACTGGAGCAAACTGCAGAAACACATCCTTCCTGGGGGAATGTGCACGGAGCGTGGCCTGGGCAGCTCTCCTCTGCCGGCTACTCTCCTCCCACTGCGGGAGACAACCGACCTACAGGCACATTCTTCTTCCATCTCTGATTGTTGCTAAAAATAATCAATACAAGCTACATGGCTCAGCCTGTTCTCACCATTGTTCACAGTGGGGTGAAGTCCAGATCAGATCGAACATAATTCCATGTGCAGAGTGCTGCCGGTCTCCCAGGGCTCGTGTGGGAGCACAGTCAGTGTCTGCCTGTCCACCAGAGACACGCAGTGCTAATGCATGAGTGTGCAGACAGATATAACGCACTGGCTGGGCCTCCAGCAACTGGGAGAGGAGAAAACATGCACAGAAATGGAAAATTAAGATAATGAGCTGGGTCTCCACATGTACATGCAAGCAAGAAGTTAGAAATCCTGTGATCTTCAAAATAATGAGAGAATGTTCAACCCATTACATCTGTACATCAGCCATCTCCACTACCACCTGAAGACTCCGTGTGTGCTCCCCAGATCTTCTGCTCATTATCAAAGTTCAGATTTAAACCACAGCAGTTACACAGTTATTTTTCTTAATCCCAGTATGGTGAGACCAACCAGTTAAAGGACAAGTCCCAAGTCTGAGAGAAAACACAGCAAAATACAACATACTGACAACTTCTGCCCATGCTCCAGAACAAACCTCAAAACAGCAAGGTCTCATTCCTCCTCTCACTTGCACGTTGAGGGGCCCAGAGCACATCTGACTTCTTATGAATAACTAAGCAAAGTACAGGTTTCATCTGGCTGCCCTCTGCATGGATAATGGATATTTTACAAGGGGAGCAGGGAGGTGAACAGCCAAGAGAAATAAAGTGGAAGTCTAAAACTGCTAATACAGATGGGAAAAAAGATGAGCAGCACCTGCAGAGCCCACGGGATCTCTTTATCTTCTACCCCAAGAAACCACTAATACCACTTGGGGGTTATTTCCTCTGTGTGGTATTTAAAAACCAGTTCTAAAGTCTTGATTCAATGCCCACAGCAACACAGAATGTTCCCAACCAGCTCCAGCAAAGAGTTAAACACAGGAAACCTGTTGATTAATTTGCAGGCAACAAGCTGCACGAATAAAGCCCCAGGGACCTTAATCAAGCTGTTTGCTGGTTGCCAGACCAAAGCAGGAAGATGGGCAGAGCTGTCAGGATGGATTAGTGTTTGCCCACTGGCAACGTTGCTCCTGAATGAAAGAAAGCGGGGGGAAGAAACACACACATAAAGGTCTTTTCCAGCCTGAATGGTTCCGTGATTCCTTACGTGCAGCTGCAGAACACGGAGGGGAAGTGATGTGCCTGGCACTGACCGGAGCAGGGCCCGAGGCCAGATCGCTGTGGAGCTCCAGCCGACACAGGGGAGGCAACTCAGGAGATGGGTTTGGGTCTTGGGTTTTACATTCACCTCCATTGTTTGCAATTCCTTACGAAAAGCTGGGAAGGAGAAATTTCTTCCTTTTTCTGTTTGAAAAGATCCCGTGCTTTTCCATTCAGTAATTTGTCCTGGCCTTCATTCTGCTCCTGTTCCATGGAGAGCCGAATGAAATAAAGTTGTTTATGACTGACCCCATTTTGAAAGGTTTTGGTGGCACACGTTGTGAGCAGGATGTTTTGCAAATTCAGCTTGAGTTCAAAAGGAACCATTTCCTTTCATTATGACAAGGCTTGACTTGGGTGCATTCACTGTTCTGACACAGCACCATCGGGTTAATGCAGCAGAATCCAAACAAACCCTCTGCCTTCCCATCCCTTAACCAACTGCAAGAATAAGTAAAAATTACAGATATGAACTATGTTTCTGGTTATATGCAGGGAAACTTTTCATGTTTTAAGCAGCTAAACTTTATTTAACCTAACAGTTCTTTCCATCAGAAGCATGTCCCTGTGTGCTGCTAGGGAGCATCTGTCTTGGGGTTCCAGTTCTACAGGCTGTTGTGTGTCCAAGAGGACGTACAGGGCTTGTAAAACACCTGACTCTATACAGGAACCAGCATGGAAACCCTAAAGATTGATTTTATGTAGCTAAAATTTAACAGACCAAAACAAAGAAGCAGAGAATTGCTCAGCTGTGTGTCTTACTTACACAAGGCCATTTCCCTCACCAGCTTTCTGCTGTTCCAGCCAGCAGGAAAGAAATATCCTGTGGGCATTCCTGCAGCTGGTGTGAGTTGCTATAGATCCACTCATCTCAGTACAGCTTTGATAATTTACACCCACCAAAGATCATCTTCTCCTGTGTTTACAGCTCCATCAAACACCACAAGGGACACAAGCAGGATGTTGACACCTCATGACTTGTACCCATGGATGAAGGGGATGGTGAGCACTAAGAAAATGCAAATGCAGCTGAGGATTAGCACAGCAATTATGAAAAACAAGTAGTGGAAAGAATGATTCATCAAGAATTGAATCTGATGTTGAGCCCAGTCCTGCACTCAGTGGATGAAGATTCCAGGTCTATGGAAATAATTTTTAAAGCTATTTAAATGGAAAAAAAAAAAAAATTGCCCAGTGCCGGCATCCTTCTCACCCCACGAATATTCCTCTCCCCACCAAAACTTGGAGACAAAAAGAAACCCTGCATAACATTGACGCCAGACAGGAAGATCTGTGCAAAAGTTTGCATCAAGCCAGAGGCCACACTGAGTGAGTGGTTCAGTCTCTCTGAACCAAAATACCATAGATATACCTGCCTATGTTATTTCCTAGCTGATCTCAGAGCACTTCCAATATACTTTAGAAAACAATGATGTCACGGTAGCCCCATTAATTGCTGGAAAACATGGACACAGAAACACAGATGACCTTGCTCAAGGTCACGTGTTCCAGAGAGGACAGTGGGTGCTCTCCTCTACCTGGTGTGGAAACACACCAGGCATTTCCCCAAGCCCAGCCCCAACAGCCAAATGCCATGTCAGCTCTAGCCAGGGCTGAAAGGATGTTCTCTTTGGGTAGAGACATCAACAACAGGTCTGTGCCTTGAGCTGGAGAGAACCTGATAACCAGAAACACCCTCTCATGAGACAATATTTCCATTGCTTTCACTGGGAACAGGATCAGGTCCAAAGCTAAGGAAGGGCTGGCAGAGAACCCTGACAATGGCTGAGGGCCACCAAACCTGGGTTAGCTCTCTTCACACCAACTGAGCAAAACAACCTTGCTCTGATAGCGTCCATCCTCCATCTGCAAAGTTTCAGGTTGAAACATTACAATTACAGGATAAAGTCAAGTGTCAAGTGAGTCACTACCATAAAGATGAAATAAGAAAGCTCGACTTGAATCCTGCTACCCCACTCCACGGTCAGCAGCCAAAACTTTTCCCTCGTCAGCTGCAAGTTTCCTGCATTGCCAGAGAAATCACAAGCAAAAAGCCAATACTAGCTTTTTCCCCTCGGTGCTCAAAGTTGGATTCCCACAGGTTGTAATTTCAGCACCCCTCAGATAACTCAAACCCCTGCCAGAAATACGTTAACGCCACACTGACACACCACATCTGCCTGGCTGGTTCAGCTCTGCTGAGGCCGTTGAGGAAGGGCTGTGCTAGGCTGTGTACTGGCAATAATTCCTGTTTCTCTGCCTTGAATAAGGAGAGCTGGCGAGGAAGGGTTGGTCATATAGACTCAGTTTTGCCTACCAACAGCTCAGGCAGAGGCGGATGAGCCTCCCTGAGGGAGAAACATGGAACTGAGTACAAGGCAGAACTTTCTGACATCAGCTCTTCTGTCACAAAGAGACTGGTGAAGTTATACTGATGAGCAAACTACCTGGGATCACCAGAAAATGGGCTTCTTGGAAATCCCTCACCTCCTTATATTTCCTTTGATGGAGCTAAGAGTCTAACCAGGGTCTCAGCCAGGATCCAACCCATGTTTGTCGGCCCCTGGGTGCAAAGCTGCCAGGGAGAAGCTCTGGGAAGGAGAAAAAGAATATCCTTCAGGGCATTCATACCCTTACAAGAAGCACCTGGTACCTGCCGCCACAGACATGGACCATCAAGCAGGTTCAGTATCAAAGTGAATTGCAAAGTGGGCAGTGCCACCAAAAACCCTCAGCATCCAAGCTCCCAGTACAAGAGGGTCTGTGTCACGGCCACACAGGTTGTGGTTGCTGACAAAAAGCCAGCTCTGCTCATAGGCTGCCTCAGCTTTGCTGCTCAGTCCCCTCTTATGGTCAAATTATTTGCTGGTCACCAAGGCACCGTGTCCCCAAAGCTGTGGGTAGGCCATGGGAAAGACAGAACTACTGATCCTCTTCCAGCTCCGTTTCTGTTTAATAGTCCCAAGGGTCACAGTAGTTCTGGGACAAAACCCCAGGCAACACTCTGCCATCAAAGAGGCGAAAAAGCCTGGCTAGCCAAGAGTAAATCAATGGCAACAATTGAAATGCAATTTCCTAGCAAAAAGCCAGAATATAAAAACAGCAGGGGCAATCCATTATAAAATAGATAAAGATAATTCAGGGGAGACAAATCAGTAGGGAGGGGGTGGGGAAAAACCCAATGTTCGGAGCTGAGATCACACAAAAAAGTAAATAGACAAAATACCTATATTTTTTCTTCACTTACTGCAGCAGAAAAACAATATAAAAATATAGAATATAATCTTTCTGAAGCCAGTGGAACATGAAATATAGGCTCCAAATAGCTGGAAACAAAAATCAAACCAGGAGTTCGTTTGCAGGAGAATTTCAGATGACTCTGTGGGTCACCTCAATCTCCAGCAATTATGGAAGAAAGGGAAGGTAGTGAGGAACTAAATTATTTATGTCAGTCAAGCTTATCTGTCACAGGGCTACACCTTTCCTACTGCAGCACATTTCTGGGATTAATGATCAGGCACTATCTAGAGCTGTGCAGAAGAAGAAAAACTGAAGTGATTTGGTTATTGGGGGAAAAAAAAAAAAAAGGATGCATTACGCAGCTCAGCTAACACAACTTCAGAGGAGTATCTCCCTGAACCAATAGATACCAGAAAAAGGAAAGCACTAAAGGATAGCAAGAACAAGAGCTCTGCTGAAAAGTGCATCCAGGAATGACAACTTGGTTAGTGCAGTGCCAACGCCTGATAAAGTAATTAAGATGCTAATTAAAAGCAGAGCACTTTCCCATCTGGGGTTCCCAGCAGAGACTGGCTTTAGCCTGAGCAAGTCTCACCAGGAAAAGGGGATGAGTGAACAAAGAAGGCAACTGATTGACAACACAGGGTTTTATGCCCTGTTTGATGAGACCCTTCACAAGAGGCTGTTGAAGAGAACACGAAGCCATGGGAAATGGCAAAGAAGCAAATGAACTGGGGAGGGGATAAGGAGAAGAAATAAGCAGGTGGTTTCATTAGGGCAATTTCCTCACCTTAAATTACAAACTTCTCATTGCAATCACCAGTTTACAAACCTAGAAAACAGCCTGAGGGGTTAAAATTCTCTCTTTCACAAGTTATTACAAAGGAAAGCTGAGAAAACTTCAGGGGAGCGAGACAAAAGCAGTGGATGGGTAGTGGTGGCTAAACTGACACTCTTTTCACCCACCAGCTTGGTCAGTGCCCATTCAGAAACAGCCCAAGGGCAACACATGCCCAAAAATATGTGCAAGCAAACTGGAAATCAACTTAGTGATGTGGAACAAAGCTTGTGAGCCCAGTCTGTCCCTGTGGACACCAGCACTGAGAATGGTGCAGGGCCTCAAAGGCATGAGAGGAAAACATTCATCTTAGAAAGGCAGAGCAAGGAGGTGACAGAATGTCCCAGTTCTCACTTTTTCCTTTCCGAAAAAAAGATGTTGATGCCGTGAAATCAAAGTTTAGAAAGTTATTAATTGAAAACATTTGTGTTGTGTATCCATTCCTGGATACTCTTCCTTACCAGGAAATGGAGCAGGTGTCTGTCAGGAGGGGGAGAAAGGATGCCTTTAAGGGTAACCACTGAGTGTTTATCTTTGCAGTCTATCATAATGTTTATTTTTGTTTGGGTGTGGACAGACTCGTTAGAGGAAATGATTTAAAAGACACCATATAATTGCACAAAAGCACATTGTTTGGCAATAATCCTCCCATGAAATTCATCACTCAATGCACCGTCACCGCGGTGCAAAACTCAAAGGCTCAGCTCAACCTCCAGCCCTCCCAGGATGGTTTTCACCTGGCTCATAGTGGCACTGAGGGCCACTTGGCTTAACACAGGTCCCACACAACCTGCTCAGTCCTAGACAGTGACAGGAAACCTTCCCCACAGCATGCACAGCACCAGCTGTGGTCACATCCATGAAGAGGATCGGCAGAGCTAAAAGGATGTTAACTGGGAACAGGAGAGAACTACCAGCCTAGGAAAAGCTCTTGCAGAAGAACAAAGGCAGAAGCAGTGCAGGTGGGCATGGGATCTCCTAGATGGCTCTTCTCCCCTCTTTCCTTCACTTTCCAAGGTTATAGAGCTGTGTGGTGCCCCGGGAGCTGAGATGTGAATGCCACCAAATGGGCAGGAAAGGCACCCAGGGACCGTCTGTCCTCAGGCACAACAGGTCTTTTAGCACATCTGAAGAACCAGGAGAAGCTGATAACGCAGTATTACTGCCCATGGCCAGCAATCAGCAGGCTCAGAGGGAACAGACTGCACAATTATCTAAATAACAGGATGATCCGGCATTATAAAAGATGCTGATAACGAGATTTTCATAAGTACTTCTAGGGCATGTTACTGCTGCCCTTAAGATAATCTCAAAAGCATTCAAATGACAGTTGGAGAGTCAGGGATACAGTATTCCACCTGGAATTTTACAAGGCTCCTTCCACTATCCCCTGAAGCATCTGAGAGTGGTAATGTTTTGGAGAAGGCTCTGCTGGTCCATGGAAAAGGATCCCTGCAGCAGTGCTTAAGACAAGCTCCCTCCCAGCAAACCACTACACTGTGAAAAAGGTGAGTGGAGGGGGAAAGCAAGGGGTCATTTTTGGTTTCCAATGGCACCAATTATGCTTCTGGCACATTTATACTTTTTTTCCCCGTAATCAAGATTAGTGAGATTAGGCTTTTTATTTTTAAATAAACAAAAGCTATAATGGGAATTTGTTCTGGGGCATGTCTGGAGCCTCCAGCTTATCAGAGCTGTCATGGGACACAGAATTTTTCTTCATTTTATCTGGGAAAAAAAAAAAAAAGTCACTGAAGCCCACAGACCCAGCCCAGAGGGGTGGAAGGGAGGTTCCCGTTATCTCCAGCAGATCCTGGATACAGCATGCCAGCTTTGACTGGAGGTGACAAGGGGGCAAACACACAGCAATTAACAAACAGCTTCTGCTGCCACCCCGAGGGACTCAAGCACTGCCTGGCAATCAAGAGTTCAGAGGGAAGCCCACGACACTCATCTCCAGGGGCACATTTCTAGTCCTGAGACTGCACAAAGATGCAGTCCAGAGGGGTTTCTTGGTGTCCCTACCTCACGCTCTCAAATCCTTGGCTAGTTTAACATTCAGCCTGGGACCCCCTGGAGCCAAGCCAATGTTTTCCATGTTCGGATCTGATTCCATCCAGAGGCAGGCTGGCTCTGGGCCCCCAGAGCCCCCTCCCCCTCAGAGGGGCAGTGCCAGGGTGGGATGCAGAGGGGTCACTGGCAAAGGAGGGTACCCCAGGTCCTGTCTGGGCTTGCCTCTCCCAGCTTTGCTCCCCATGTTTACATTTTACTGGGGGAGCGAAGGGACTTGACAGCTGCAAAAAAGCAGATAATTCTGCCTGCCATGCCTGTGTTTACGCAAAAGCCGCTAGTTTATGAGGAACAGCTTAGTCAAAGCACACAAAGAAACACCCTGAAACATTTTTTGAAGAGGTTGGGGTTTTTTATTGCTTCGAGAAGCAAAAGGTTACCTACAGAAATAGAGAGAACAAGGCAGTTTAACAAACAACTGCTTCTTGTTTTTCTTATTCTGCATCTTCCCTTCCAAACACTGTTCACCCCCAGCTCCTCTTCCAGCTGCTCCCCACACCCAGTACCCAGGGACCCTCCCGCTCCTGCCTGATGCTGTCAGCATGGCAGACCCAGCAAGGAGCTCCCAGCACCTACAAAAACATGCAGCTGGGAAGAGGAAAAGCTTCAGAGCATGATCAGAACACCTCAGTTTGTATTTGTTTCTCCACATCAATGTAAGGGGAATGAGAGGAGCGGGAGATCCTCTGTCCTCACACTCTCCAGCCTTCTCCATTCCCCAGCTGCTCCCTCTGCCCTCACTCCTCCTGACACCAGAAAACTGCACTAGCTTCAGGAGCCACATGGCACAAGTCCTAGCCTCATCCTGACACAGGTGCTTTCCCCCCACCTTGGTCTCTGCACATGCAGGTATGGATATGAAGTAAACCTGGACTTGGCATCCCTGGTATCAGCAGGACCCTGAAGCATCTTAAAATCACTGTTGGATGCACTGGTCATAATGGAGAGTCAGCTCAACCCCACAAGGCCTGGGGTGGCTGTGGCAATCCAAGCCATTCCCAAGGGATAGGGACTAGGCAGCACCCCCTGCCACAGCCCGCAGCAGGAAATACTCAGGTTAATGTTGCCATGTGGCATTTAAGAGGGTTGTTTGTCTCAGCCCTATTGGCCTTCGGAAAATTACAGACAGAGCAAAACATCATAAAACAAAATAGTAGCAGCTCTCAGGCTCTGACCAACCTGGTTCCCCAGTTTGCAATACAGACTCTGTTCCCAACACAAACCATGTTATCCCAGTCTAGGTAAGGAAAGAAACAACTCCTGCCCTTACAGCACCCCACCACCTTCAGCTCCTCTTTGCAAGGCACAGTTGGACAGGACAGGAAAGAGGGGCTCTATATCTCCCAAAAGAAAACCGTTTTTTCCTTGCCCAAAATGGAAGGTGTTGTGGCCTTGCCCTTCCTCACATACCAAGGTGTGGCTCAAAAGGGGAACCATGCTGGTTTGAGCCTCATCATTTGGCAATCTCGGAGCTGGGATCCAGAGCCATCCCTGGATGCAGCTGAGGTGCAAAGGGCTGCATTTCTTCAGAGGGTTTTGCAGGTTGAAGGTTTGAATTTATTGGCACAGGAGTGCCACATGCAGGAGGAGAGACACATACGCATTTCTGGGAATTGGATTCTCCCACTCACAGGGCTCAAACAAAAAACAAAACAGGTTTGACAGAGAACAAATTAATTCAGCATGAAGAAGCTCTAAAAAAAATAAAAATTATCTTTGACACATGAAAAATAGATAAATCCTTGCAGCTCACTTTAACAAGGCAAAAAATCCATCACAACGCTGAAGAAAGGAGGCATAAATAAGGCTTTAAAATGTACGTGATGTTTTTATACCCATGAGCACTGAGGAGGCAGCACAGTTCAGAAATGACAGCAGAGATCTCAGTCAGGACTCCTGAACTGTCCCAGGATTTGGGGATTGCTGCAACCAGGAGAAGAGAAACCCTCCATCCACAGCAGGTATTATAAACTGCTGCAGATAAGCTGTATCATCTCAAGCCTTAGTTTCCCTTCAGGCAATCAAGATAGTCGGACAATCCCACAGTTGTGGATTCTCTTAATATTTGGATGAGTATTTGGTAGGAGTGTTGTGCCCTGAAAATGCAAGGTGTGAGGTAGCCACAGCAATCTGGGTATAGGATACATTATTCCCATCTCCAGTTTTCCTGAGCTCAATGCTGGGCTTTAGACCCTCTCTAGCATCCCTTTTTTATTGGGAATGCAGCCCCATGGCACTACACCCAAACACCATGGAACTCTCCCCAGTAACTTAAGCAACTCTCTTGTCATGCTCTGCCTTCTTGGCTTTGCCGGTCTAAGATTTCGTCCCTGAGGGCCACATAAAAGCTACTTCTCACAGCATTGAGATTGTCTTGTAACTTCTTAAACACACACACACTTTACTCTTTGAAAAGCAGGGGGGCACAAGCACCTGTAGTCCTCAAAAAAAAAAAAAGCAACAGCAAAAAATACTCTGCCCCATCTCCTCAGCAAAGCTCTTCAGACTTGTTGATTTACAGACTCCTTCAGGATTCCAAAATCCTGCTCCATTTTCAGGCTGTCCCCCCAGCTTGCAGCAGACTCTCTGCAGGTTGTGCCAGTCCAGAATTCAGACAGGTTCCCCCCTCCCAGCAGTGCAGCACAACCCTCCTGGATATCATCTCCAGCACGTCCCTCTGTGCTTTCCTTTCCTCCTGGGAAATTTCCAGCCTCCCCCGAACAACCTGCTACAACCAGTTCCCTCCACAACAGCCCTTAGCAGGTGCTTTTATTGCGTTCCTCCTACTGCCAGAACAAACACGTTCCAGGTTCGCAGCCTCTGCGATAGTTTTGTAGCTGCTTTCAGGCCCGGGCACATGTTGTGACACTTCAGGTTTATATTTATGGATCTCCGAAAGGTTTTACGTACATACTCCCGGCCTCGTTATACAACAAAGGACACTGAAGGGTAAAAGGCTCATCCAAGACTCAAACAGCAAGACAGAACACAAGTGGGAGATAATGCCTCGACTTCAGACCAAAAAAAGAGCAGCCAGGCACAGGCCATACAGGTTAATCTGTAGTACAGGCTGCAGTGTATTGTATAAACTGCATCCAAGTTCTCTTCCACTGCCTGTTTATAGTATTCCTCCTTGTGTTAAAGAAATCCAGGTTAACTTGCTCAGCCCAAAGCTTCCATCTCCCCAAACCCAAGCATGCACCACGTCTGACCTTTGCATGTGTTCTAAATTCAAGTGCACATTGTATTTCTCTGGCCTCTTGTCTGTGTTTTCCATAGACACAATGACACAAAAGAGGCAGAGCCTGCGAGCCAAGCCCTGCAAAGACGGTAGCTTTAAATAGACCCTTTGTCTTGCTTTTCCTTGCTGAAATACTGCACATTATTTAGAACTGAGTTTTAACTTTATCAGAGACCCAGAAATAGAGACAATAGAGGGCTGGGTGAATTTTTGCATAGTTTTAGGACCTAAAGGTTCTCATTCCCTTCTACCCTCACCTCATCTCACTGCAGGATTTGTGTCTGAATCCCAGGAATCAGCACTGCACATTCCCAGAGGGGCTCTCAGACCCACAGGAATGATCTCAGCCAGGAAGAAGAGGGGTGCACAGAGAAGGTGGGACATGTGTGAGAAATCTCACCTTTGCAAATTGAGGGCAGGATTGTAAAACCAAAGCTTCTGTCATTGATGGGGAAAAAGTCTGCAGCTTCAGCAGACTTCAGGCTGGTACCCAGATGAGGTCAGAAATTAAAAGGTGTCTCAACACTAAATTAATGGGAAAGCTGTCAAGAGAGTAACAGGAGTTATAAACATTTATGTTCCAGTTCAAGGCAGGCACAGACATTTATAACTGTGTTATTTGAGTGCCAAACATGAAAACTGGAGTCCTTTCTAGTCAGAGCACATGGATGCTCCTTTTTAGGTATGTGCAGCAGCCACAGAGAAGATAAAGTGTTTGGCCCCAGTGAAGAGCCCCAAACAGGGGTGTTACGGGTGACCTAATGGTAACACACCCACAAAGACATTCCCCATTTCCCCTCAGGGCTGTAATCACTGTGTGCCCCACTCCTCAGGATGGCCCCCTGTCCTGTGAAGGTTTGTTTCAAAGTGCACAAGCCCACAGGGCACTTTGTATTTGTCCCAGAGCAACGCAAACCACAAAGAATCCAGGTCTGCAAAAAAGACATCACTAGTACGCATCAACTATTTGAGCCTCAGCTCTGAGCAACCTGGTCTAGCAAAGATGTCCCTTCCCACGGCAGGGGGTTGGAAGGAGATGAGCTTTAAGGTCCCTTCCAACCCAACCCATTCTGTGATTTTAGGAGACAGGGCTGCAGGGAATCTGGGCTGATTTGAAGCAGCACTATGTACTGAAAAGGAAACACATACTCCCTATCATCACCTCTGTGATAAATCCACATAAATGTTGTTCACTTATCAGTAGAAAATCCACCTAAGGCTATGGAGTACAGTTCAATGCCTGGGCACGAGGTGAGCTGAGCTTGGCACACTCCACAGCACTTTGAGAAGTGCTAAACTGCAGCTCTGCAGAAGCAATTTGTTAATGAGAAAACAGACTCTACGGTGCGAAATGGAAGTGTCTCTGAGCAAACCGTGCTTAACATGAAGGGAATGTGCTATTTTCCCCACAGCTAACCCAGCCTGCCCAGAGCCTAATGTGTGCAGGTTGACTCAGAAATGTAACTGCTGTGAATCCATGCGTGACAGGCAGTGCAAGCACAGTCCATGCTGGAATTTACTGCGGTACGGAATATTTTGGCAGCTGGTTGCAGTGACCCGGAGTAAGAAGAGCAGCAATAAGGACAAAACACGTGTCGAGTAAGTTCCCAGCTGTGGGAACCACGAAATACCAACCAAACCTTTCAGTTAAACCCACGAGGCAGAACCAGCCTCGCCTCTGCTCGGCATCAGCTCATCGGTAAGGGATGGGCTGAGCCCAGACCTGCTCCACAGGGGAGCAGCTGACAGTGCTAAGCCCCGAGTCCGTGGTGGAGCAGGAACACGGGGCAGGCAGAGCCCAGGAAGGTCCTTTCCTGAGGCTCTGGCGCCACCTAAGCCCAGCGATGGGATCCTGCATCTTCCCGCTGCCTTTCAGAGCAGAAGGAAAGCAAAACCTTTCCATAACAAACTCCTCTTGCTTCTCCAGCACAGGATTCTTCGGGAGAACTGCGTTCTGGGAGGAAAGAGCTGCTGACCAAGTGGAGAAACTAAGCATGACAAGAGAGATGCACCTGCCAACATTTGCAGTAATTTTTATCATTTACCCATAAATACAAGCAGCATGTCCAGTGCTCCAGCCCAACTGATATCTAACAGGAGTTTTCAGGCCAACAGTCAAAAAGTAACCCAGCATAGAAGTCTGTGTACTCTGGGCTGACCTGTAACGCTCTCCCAGCATTGCAATTTGGTTTTACACTCAAAGACCATTAACAGAGTTCAATTAGGGAATGATTGTCTAATACAGGCATACATCAACACGCACTATGCAAAGAAAACTTTCAGCGACTTTTGACCTTGTTAAGCTGGACAAGATGCAAATAATTCAAAGCTTCTCCCACACAGAGGCTTCCTACTGTTCAGAGGGATGCCCATTGCTCCTTGAGGGCACTACATTTGGTCAGCTGATCTGATGGAAGATTTAGCAGGAAAAAAAAAAAAAAAAGGAATACAGAAAAGAAAGGTGACATAGAGCCAGAAGGTCTCCTTGGACTCTCTCACTGAAAGGAGCACTTCTTTGGATCAAGAGATAATCATATCTTGAAGACTTCCCTGCCCATTGCAAACTTTTCTAGAAAGCTGAAACAAAGCCTGGGATTTCCAGCCATCCTGTTCATATCTCAGGCAAATTCTCAACTAAAGCATCTCATTCAGGCAGCAGCTCCCAGTTGAAACGGTCCCAAGGGAAGTGTCAGCCCACTGTGGTGCCACGAAAGGCACCCACAGTCTGAGCAGGATAATTAAACATCTGTCCAGATGAGCACAGTGAAACTGTCCCAAGCCATCAGCCTCACAGAGTCACATGATTGAGCTGGAAGGGACCCACAAAGACCACTGAGTCCAACCTTTATCTCTGCACAGGACCACCCCCAAGCCTCTGTGACTTGTACCAGATCCCTCAGGGAAAGGGGCTCACCTTCCTTCTTCCACAGGACATGTGCACACATGGACATTTAGGGAGTAAGAACTCACTCCCAGCTGTGTCCTCCTGAGAGATTTGCTCGCTACATGGTTATTTGCTTTTCTTTCGATCAGGCTCAATCCCTTAAGCAACCTCCTCAAATGTGTCCTTCTCCTGGCATTTATTCAGCCTTTTTCTTCTTTCCGGTGAGTTACGGAGTAGCAGCGCTGACTTGTTATCCATGGCTGCCCTCTAGTGACAGTGCCCGCCCGCAGGACCTCACTGCCTACCTGGGCTCTCCTGTCCAGGACCAGGGGACCTGCACCCTCCACAGCTCGCCTGGCTGCACATCCTCAGCCCAAGCTCCAGCTCTGCTGCTCCATATAAAAGACATAGAAAGCAATATTTCTAGATTGAAAACCCGTGTGCCTCAGTGTCAACTTCAGCTTTCAAGGATTTACTGATTTTATAATCCCATATTCCTTTCTGCCCAATGGTACCTCAAATATAGCTAAGAGAAGGGGGAAAAAAGCTCAGTCCCCAGCAAAATCAGAAATTCACAGAAGTGGATAAAAGTCAAGAAGTTCAGTATTTCCCCAACATTTTCAATGTTTTATAAATAAACTGGGACATCTGGGTTTTAGCTCAGGAGCAAGAATATTTCACTGTGAAGACCACAGAGGAACAGAGTTCCTAGCCATGGGAGGAACACATTTGATATTAGAGATTATTTATTCCCTTTCTCATCCTAGAGATAGGTTAACCTTCCAGTGAGGCTTACTCTGCACAGAAATACGGCAAATCAGGCACCAAACTCAAAGTCCTACTAAAGGTTGGAGAACAGATAAAGCAAACTATCATAGATTAAGAATGGTGCCATCAGCCCAGGATTCCAACAGAAGGGGGATGCTCACATTTGGCAGTCCCTGAAGTTTCCTGATCCTGAACAGGGATCAGGCTCCAGAGGTTGCCACATGGCAGCCCCACGGAGGCTGTGTTGGGGAAGTTGAGTGGTTTGAGCATGGCAAGGGGGCACAGCTGAAACTTCAGAAACAGGAGAGGTATAGGAATCATCTGGAAGGGAGCTTTTAATTGGAATGCAGATAGAAATACTGGTTTTGAAAAGGGATTTCTCTCATTTCTGACAACTATATCATGCAAGTGGAGAAATTACTTCAAATTAAGAGCAGACTGAGATCTGTATACGATCTTTCTGTCTCAGTCCTTGACAACTATTTCCATCTTGGTTCAAATTCTTGTATCTAATACTGGAAGCATAACCAACTGCATTTATTTACCCTCATTGTTAAGCAAACTGGAATAGCAGTAGCTGTTGACACAATGTATTATTGAGGTCTGACTTACTTCATAGTTCATTAACTTTCAAAATGTTATCTCCAATTCTGTTTTGCAGAACTGGCTTTATAATCAAAGACTTAATGTTTGGATTTCAAAACAAAAACCAACACTAGGGAGCACAGTTATTCCATCAGTTAGAAATAATCTTGCATTACATAGCAAACATGTAAATCTGATGGCGACTGACCACCCCGAAACCAAACACAGGACAAAGTAGCTCCCAGGAGAAGGAAATACAAGAAACGTGAGAATCTGCTGTAGCAGAACATTACCTGCACCTGAAGCACTCACCCGTTAGGAACAGTGAGCTCTTAATCCCCTGGGGTTAGTAACACCTCACGAATAGCAGAGACCCTCCCTTAAAGTACATGCAGTTGTGAACTCAGTGCTGCTCCACACACCTGAGAGCAATTGCCAGTAGGAAACAAAGCTCAAGAGTACTTTGTTCTGGTTTGTTCTTTTGGTTTTGTTTGGTTGGTTTTTTTTCTGTTCATTGCCTGCAATTCCCCAGTTCCTGAAGTGAGAAGTATTTACTGCAGGTTTAGACACTCAAGTCTCCCTTTGCATTGCCCTCCATTCCTTTTCCTCCTGCTGTAGGTAATATTCAGCATCAATGGGAACCTGGATTTTTGCCAATGCACTTGCCATTCAGGGCAGCGCAACCTCATGTTCCAAAGGTTCCTGGCACAAAGCCAGAGGGACCTTTCCCTCCCCTCCATACCACACACACCTGTACAGAGGCTCAGGCAAGAGCATCCAGCAGTGCAGCCTCTTGGCTCACCCAGCTGCACATCACGGCACTGAACTGACACATTAAAGAAGTGACAAGACCCTCATCCTGCCAGCAGCAAAATATCTTGGGTTTCAACAGAGGAAAAGAAAACAAAACTAAGTACTTAAAGTTTTTTGAAAGAAGTCATCAAGTCAGACCATGCTGTAAATGCCTGAAAAAAATTGATAAAATTTCTAACACCAACGTTAAGAATCGGGTGTGAAGAACAACAATGTTTGATTTAAAACTGAAACTGTAGCAGGTCACACAGACCAGAAAAAAACTCTGCAAATCCCAAATGCAGATCCCAAAGGCCCCAGGCCAAGGAGAGGTTAACAAGAAACAAGTTCAGGCTTGCTGAACCTCACTGCTATACAGTAACACAAGTCACTATGATGCTGCTTCACATTAACTTGCACATTACTCAATACTTTTCTTATTCCCACCCAGGATTATTTGTATTCCAGAGCGCTGGCACCTCGTGCCGGTTGGCTGAGCTCAGTTATCAGCTCCCTTCAAATCCAGCCAACCAGGCTGGCGGCTGTTGGACTTCTTGGACACGAAAAAAAAAAGACGCATAAAAGGCAACAAGAACCTGACACCCAGCTGCGCGGCCAGCGCCAAACCGTTTGTTTTCCCAGGTCTGTTTTCCCAACCCTGGAGCTGGGATTGGCAGGCGATTTTGGAGCGAAGGACTTTGAATTACGGCGGGTGGATTTGGCAGGGCTTTTGCGCGGGCAGCAGCTGCAGGGGATGAAAGTGCATTTATGGACTCAGTTCTGATTTGGGAGGGGGAGAGAAAGCCCACAGTCCCCCTCTCCCAGCCCAGCGCTGTCTGGGGGTCGGTACCAGCACGGGTGAGCAGCGGGCTCAGCCCTGAGCGCGGCCGTGGCTCACCTTGCGAGCCGCTGACATTTTACCTGCCACCTCCCTCCGTGTCGCCGAAGTCCCTGCCACATCCTTCCCACCCCGAGGGACGCTCGGGGCCCCCCCCCCCAGGTTTTGAGTCAAGCGATGCGGTAGCGCCAGCGCTGCGGTAGCCGCGGGCGGGGTCCGTCCCGTCCCGGCGGAGCGCAGGACCCGCACGGACACGCACTTACCGGTGCCGGCGGCGCCGCGCGGGACGGACTCGGCGTTGCCCATGGCCGGACGGAGCGGAGCGGAGCGGGTCGGTGCGGGGCGACGGGACGCGCTCGGGCAGCGCTGCGATCCCGCCGCGATTCGAAGCTGCCGCCCCGCCCCGCCCCGCGCCGCCACCGCCAACCGCGGGCGCGGGCGGGACACCGGGCGGAGCGGGGATGCGCGCCCGGCCCGGGCACGGCGCTGGTAGGCTGAGCTCGGCACGGCTCGCTTCGGGTTTGGCTGGCCTTTGCTAGGGCTCGGCTTTGACTCGGCTCGGGTTCAGTTCAGGCTCGGCTCGGCGCGGATCGGAGTCAGCTGTGCGTTGGCCGGGCGTGGCTGGGCTCGGCTCAGCCCAGATTCGGCTCGACCCGACCCGGCTCCACGGCACCATCCGGACCGGCACAAGCCGGGCCGGGTCGGGTCGGTGCTGAGCGGAGCGGTGCCGCCCCGCATAGGGCCCTCCCCGCGCCCGTGGCATCCGCAGGACGAGGCGCCCACCCCCGTGTCATCCCGCCCGGGCTGACCCCCCCGCCCCTCGGCTGTGCCCCTGCCCCCGCCGATCCCAAAGATGCCCGTTCCCATCCCTGTGCTCACACTGTGCCCGCGCCAGCCCCAGGGACAGTGTCACCTCTCCTGACATGTTGAGTTACAGACCACGGGCATGAGGCAACAGGTTGTACAGGACTGATGTGGAGTTCAGAGGAAGTAAAAGAATAAAACAGGAGGACTGAAATTCCCAAGTGTTTCTACTGTCACAGCAGGCTAGCCACCCCTGGGAGTAATAGAAAGAAGGAAAATGACAGTGGTGAGACCACCATTTGTCCCAGTGACAGTTTCCTCTTCCATAGCTGCATCCAGAACATCATTACTGGGTACCAACAGCTTTGAATTGCTTAAATAGAGATGAAGACACATCCTTCCCTGAAAAACATGGACAAAATAATGGAAACATGATGTGCAGACAAGAGTGTTGCTGCTTCAAGCCTGGGAATGGGCTGAGTCCAAGAGAAAAGCAACAGTGATGCTTTTGCAGGAGCGCTGCTGCCTTCACAGTGCCCGTATCAGACACCAGGGTTATGGGTTGGGAGCTGAGGAAGGGATGTACAGCTTGAGTGTGAGCAAGACCGGCAAGGGAGTGACAGTGATATGTGGATACTCCTTATCTGCCTGCTAATGCACTTTTTATCTCCTTCCTTAGGTGAGACCAATGTGGCAAAGCCTCTCTGGTACTTGAGCAACCTTCAAAGCAGCCTTCTGAGCTGTCGGTGCTGTCCTCACATGTGGCAGTTTATTGTTGCCTCATTGCCAGGTTTGGAGTCATTAGTCTGGCTTGGGTTTCTAATAATAAACCCTGTAACAACCATCTCAATCCAGTGCAGCCTGGAGAAGAGGAAATTGAGGGGAGACCTCATGGAGGTCTGCAGCTTCCTCACAAAGGGCAGTGGAGGGGCAGCTCCGATCTCTGCTCCCTGTGACCCAAGGGAATGGTTGCAGCTGTGTCAGGGGAAGTTTAGGTTGGATATTAGGAAAAATTTCTTCCCCCAGAAGGTGGTCAGACACTGAACAGGCTCCTCAGGGCAGTGGTCACTGCCCCAAGGCTGGCAGAGATCAAGGAGCATTCGAACAATGTCACATGGTGGGATTCCTAGGGTGTCCTGTGCAGGCCATTAGCGGGAATTCAATGATCCTTGTGGGTCGCCTCCAACTGAGGATATTCTGTGATTCCATGAATAATAACAACAGCACAGTGCAGAACTGCTGAGTGTTCACAGCGGATCCCAAGCAAGTCAGGACTGGCAGCAGAACGCGAGCTCAGCCCTTGGAGCACCAGCTGGTGCTACAAAAAGGCACTGATTTCTCAGACTTTCTCAAAGCCAAAGGGAGGAGGCATCTTGCTCTGTTTGTTCCCAGAAAATACTTAGACATACTCACATTCCTGAGGAGGGCGAGTAGCACACAGAGCAGCTTTCCCAGCCCTCTAATAACAGGGAAGTTGCTTCCACCTGAGCAGGTGCAGTGGGAACCTGACTGCAGAGGCAGCACGTGCAGAATTGCCTCCTGCCAGCCAAGGGGCCCTGGAGCCAGGTGCTGTACAAAACCTGCCTTTTTTCTGCACCTGGGCCTTGTCCTCCTGGTAAGAACTTCCCAGCTGATCAGAGCAGCCTACTTTTATCTGCATCTTCTCCCATCACTGCTCCAGGAGCCACTGGGCTGTCCCCAGGAGGAGGAACAACCCCATGCAGGTTACATCGTGTCACTCAGCCAGACACTCGCTGGCACTCTGAGGAGGCTAAAGGGAGGCTGACACTTCTGCTCTGGGGGGCACAGATAAAAACTCTGAGGGGGGATGCAGGGGAGTTGTGTGGCTCCTTCCCATTTCACTCCCACTGATCACTGCCCAGCCTCTCTGGGACAGGCTCTCAGGAGGCATTGCCTCAGCTGCTGGCACAGCACAGAGGTTCAGAAGATGATGTTCTGACAGAGATTGTCTGTTTTCATGGGCAGCTGCTGTCTGATCACTTTAATCCCCCCATGCTGCTTACCCCCATGAAGGAGGGATAACACTGCTTGGGGAGGGCTGCATGGTTGGTGTTTTACATTCGCCTGTAATGTTTGACAGTGTCTTGAGTAGGCAAAGGGCTATTGAGCATCACATTGCCCAAAATAGCCCCTGCATAATCCTGGACTGTTCCTGTGTCAGTGTCATGCTCTGGACAAAGGCCTGACTAAGCTCAATTTTCTTAACATTTTTTCCACAGTTACAATATCACGAGGAGTACAGATTTCACAAAGAGATTTGGAGCCAAAATGGATCGATCTTGACCTGAAGAAAGACTTCTTTATTCTTCCATGCAGTCTGGCTAGCAATGACCATAGTAAGGATTCCTTTAAAACACAAACATCTGCCTCTGCTGGGAACCAAACTGAGGTTCAGCAACTCACTCCATGCCAAGACCACCAAGCAGTTGTCAGGCAGGGCTAACCCTTAGCATGTGTTATTGGCCTGGAACCAAACCCCTTCAGCAAAGAAAGCGTTAGCTCCCTTAAACTCCCACACCTCAGCTCTAGGGACACAGCATCTGCACGACAAGCTGGCCTCACAGCTCCGTGGTGCAGTTTTCCCAGCAAGAAATGAGGAGAAACACATTGCTTTGGAGTCCAGCCCCATGTACACACCCCTGATCATTTCTGCAGAGGTAGAAGGTCCAGGCAAGGAACCTTCTGGGTCAGATTGGCCTCACATCTGCAGAAGCAATAAGAGGATGTCAGCCTTAACTCCAAAGCTGAGCACTGCCCTAGGTACAGACACCAGAGAGAGGTTACATGAGGCCACATCCCCTCGGCAACAAAGCAGTGAATTACTCCGGTGAGAACGAAAACACGCCCTTTGCATTCCTCTCCTCTCCCCAAAAGCCCTCGCTCCGAGAGCCCTGGAAGAATAACTCAGTACACAGAACACAAAGAAATGAGAGCAGCCCTTACACAGGCAGAGCACTGGGGAAATTGCCAGGGGCACATCTGGGCTCAGCCCAGCCCCTGCCAGCACACAGAGCAGTTGTGTTGCCAGTCCTCAGGTGGCTGTGCACTGGCAGGTGGTTATGGAGAAGCCCTTGAGATTGCCTGTCCCCTTGCATTGCTGAAGAGATGCTTGGAAAAGATGCAGACCCAGGGGTGCAGAAGACACCCTGGATGGAGCAGTGTCCAGTAGTAAGAACTGAACCCTCATAATGTGATGATATATTCGGTTCTGTCAGTGTGATCCTCAAAAACACATATTTTCCTTTCTGAAGCTCTGACAAATGCAGTAAAGAGCAATAATGTTTAGCTGGTTTTGCAACAATTTCATCAGATCTCAAAGCATTTAACAAACCTTGATCCCCAAACTGGAGAGGACCCAGTCCCCAAGGAAGGGGAGAAATAATGTTTCCATCCCAGCCACTCAGAGGCAGTCCTGGTACAACCTCCCACATTTCCCAGTGCTCAGACTGGGTTTATGCACCACAATGTCAGGGCAGGTGTCCATGCCCATGGCAGGGTGTTGGAACGAGATGATTTTTAAGGTCCCTTCCAACCCAAACCATTCTGTGATTCTATGAGGTTATTCAAAACCTTGGTTGCTCTGGGCGCCTCCCCCTCTGCACTGAAGATGCTGTTGAAAAGCAAAGAGTTACTTTCAGTCACTTTACATTTTTCAGTGCACAACTCAGATAAGGGCCACTTGCAAAATGACAAAACTTGGTTCTCTCTGGGAAGAACATCTGAGTGATGTGACAGATTAGCACAGTTGATTCAAGCGAGGTTCCCTCCAGCATCACTTGAATCCTGGCCTTGGATGACTTCAGCAAGCCAGGTCCTTCCCCTGCTTTTCCAGCATTCTCTTTCTCTGTAAAAAAGCAGATAACAACAGTACTGAATTCTCCCCTCGGGATGCTGTGGCAATTAAACAGACACTTATTGCTCAGAAAATTAAGGGATTACTAAAAATGCTCTAAAACCACAGTTATAAGGACTGGGTGCCTCAATTGTGCCATTACCTTTGTTCTTGTTACAGACAATTTAATCAGTTATGAACCCCCTCATGCTGATTTGGCAGAGACATGCAGTAAATGCTTCTGCCTTGAATTTCACAGAATCACAGAGTCATTTATGTTGGAAAAAACCTCCAAGAGCATTGAGTCCAACCTGTGACCCATCCCCAGCTTGTCAACCAGACCAGAGCACTGAGTGCCATGTCCAGTCATGCCTTGAACACCTCCAGGGATGGGGACTGCACCACCTCCCTGGGCAGCCCCTTCCAGTGCCTGACAATGCTTTCTTTGAACAAATTCTTCCTGATGTCCAACATGAATCTCTCCTAGCACAGCTTAATGTCATTTCCTCTTGTGCTCTCTCTTCTTCCCAGGGAGCAGAGCCTGATGCCCACCTGGCTCCACCCTCCTGTCAGTGCATTTTTGAGAGCAAGAATGTCCCCCTTGAGCTCCTTTTCTCCAGGCTTAACCCCCCCAGCTCCCTCAGCTGCTTCTCACATGACTGACTCCTCAGACCCTTCCCCAGCTCCGTTGCCCTTCCCTGGACACTCTCCAGGCCCCTTTCTTGCCATGAAGGGCCCAGAACTGGACGCAGCCCTCAAGGTGTGGCTTCATCAGTGCCCAGCACAGAGGGACAATCCCTACCCTGGTCCTGCTGGCCACACTATTGTTGATACACGCCAAGATGCCACTGGCCTTCCTGACCACCTGGGCACACCTGGCCTCATGTCCAGCCGCTGTCAACCAGCACACCCTGGTCCTTTTCCTCCGGGTGTTCCACTCGCTCCTCTCTCCGGGAGCAGGGAACCCTCCCCGGCCGCCGGCGCTACGGGCATCCCCCACTAGAGGGGAGCTTCTCCCTATAAACCGCCCGTCCTGCAGCGGCAGGAGGAGCACGTCTCGGGCTCAACTGGGAAAGGGATTTGAGCCGGTTAGTTTCAACAAAAACGGTCCTGGCGAGCACTGTCAGTCGGGTGAAGGACTTTCTGTCCCAGCTTAGCTCGTGGGAAGGGGCTTGTGGCGTCTGCTGATGGTTCCGTGCACACCCACAGCCCTGCTGGTACCTCACTGTTCACCTTTGGAAGTGGATCATGTCACTCCAGCTGCACAGAAGTACAAAACCAATGTCAAGGATGTACAAAAGTGATGTCAAGGCAGCCAGCAACAGCCGAAGAAGGATGGCGTTCTTACAGTGAGCTAGTGCAGGGTCCTCCCCAGACAAAGCTGAGCACTTTCATGTCATTACACTGTTTTGCAAGATGTCAAAAAGTCTGGGAAATATTTCAGCGTGGGGAAGCTCTCTGGAGTAAGCACAGACCCTGCAGGAGGAGGGAAGGGAGGTGATACCATGCAAACGTCCCTTCACCTTCCACTGCTGCCTCTTGCAAACAACCTTGCCCAGGACACGAGTGGGCAGGGAGGGCACAGACGTCCTTGTTGAGGCAACAGCAGACTCTTCAGACATCTCTGGTAGGTCATGTATCGACCTAAATGTCATCTGAGAAGAGCGTGGAAACCCAAAAATAAAATAAATAAATAAAAAAGCACGTGGCTGCAATGCCACACGAAATGAGATCACTGGCAGTTCCCCACCCTGGTCCCAGGGCTTTGTCCCCCAGAGTACCCAAGCCATAGTCTGAAGGGAGCCATCCCGATTCACAGCCCGGCCCAGCAGAGGGCACACGGACACACAGAACACGCCGGAATTAGACACGGTTAATAGAGTGGTACCCGACGCCTCTTAGCCACAGTGCCAAGTTTTATTGGGCTGAGCATGACAGGATGATGTTTCTATGGCACTTTTCACCCCCGAGCTCATTCAAGGCTGGACATGCCCATTTCTGGCCTGTGAAATAAATGCTTTTTATGTTCAATGGATGCAGACAAGTGTACATGCATTACCCTGAGGACTTTTGTGCACTCTCTGCAGCCTGTCCGTACTGAGGGATGCTCCTCTAACCCATTCATCCTGTTCCCTCATCCACAGCAAACCCCTCTTTGGCAGCTCCCCACTGCCCACAGCCCATTCAGGTGAACACTGTTCTGGCCTCACGATATCCAGGAATTAAAGATGAGTGTCCCAGCTCCTTGAGTTCAGCCTGGAAAAAGATTTCTATGTAGGAAAAAAGATCCTTCCAGAGAACACAATGAGCAAGGCAGCCTTATTTAAACTCCTGGCAGTTATTTATTTACTCATTTTGCCACAGCTATTTTAGAAGTTGTCATATGAGAAGCAAACTAAAAAAACTCTTTTGGCTAATGTCACAGTGAAACCAGACAAGATGAATCTCTCTGAAGGTGGGATTGTGTCTCTGTGGGTGGCTTGGGTGGCTTAGGTGGCTTCAGCCCAGCTCTCTGGGATGAACAGTGGTGTGACAGTGACAGCAGCACCGTACAACAGCCTAAGGCAGGAGGTGATAAACCAAAAGTCAAATCATGTTTAATGGGGTTCCCACCAACCTTTCTACCAGACTGAATATCAGGCACGACATTTTCTCATCACACCCTGAAGATATGTGTTGTTTACTACTGCTGATACACCTCTGAATGGCGTGTAAGAGTGGGGTAGTGCTGCAGGTTTCAGGGCAACACAGACAAGTGTCAGCAACAGTTTGATGTGGGGCTGGAAGTCCAGATGTGTCAGGTGTCTGAGAGCAACTTCTGCTTTGACTTAGCATGAGTCACTCCATCACTCCCATAAGTCATAGGATTTAGTGAACTCTCATTTCAGATGGAAAGAAATGGTGGAATGTGCTAAGGGATATTTTAAATTGAGTCGGAAGACGATAAAAGCACTGGCAATTTGGTGCCTGGAACCTGGCAGAGGTACTTAAGGGACCTGAGCACCACTTCTCTCTATCCCTCTCTCTCTCCTTCACTGACTTTCTGGATGATTTTTAACAGGTCATGACTCAGTCACGTCTTTCTTTTGTGTAAAGATGGTAGAGACTCACATCCTTGATAAAGCACAGCAGGTTCTACAGTAGATGTGATTCCTGAGTGAATAAGAGCCTGAGATCACTGAAAGCCGTCATACCTCCGTGGTGGTCACTGCTGATGCAATGTCTCACCGAGTGGAAACGTATTTATGAAAAAACCAGGCACATCCACTGGTCACTCAGCAGGTCCCATCTGGGCTGACACTGCTGGGCCTCCCAGAGAGGCCATTCACATGGGCACAGCAGAGGTTTTCTCCCCAAGTGGCAGAATTTTGATTGAAAAGAGGCACCTGGGTTTATTTTTCTTCCTTAATAGGCTCCAAACGGCCTGTTAATGTCCCATCGTGGCTCTGGAGGTGCAGGTCAGTGAGTCACAACCTTCTTTTCTCCTCCTTATTTCTCTCTGCAGTATGGACTTGGACCTAGGTTTGCACTGTGAAAGCCTTTAGTTATCTAAGCATACATTTTACTGGGTCCTGGGAACACACAGCTCAAGGCCACACAAAGCAGAGCCCTTCAGTGACAAAAATGACACAGATACAGCACAGCTGGGACAAACCTCTCCCAGGGCTGAGGAAGGGCCTCCCTTTGCCCAGCAAATAAAGTACAGAAAATAAAGCCCAGAAAAAAAGATCAAGCAGCAGATAAAATTAGCACTGTGGACAGCACTTACTCTGCCAAGAGCTTATTTAGTGTGGGAAGGGGAAGTGCTGGAGGTAGCATGACCAAGGTATGTGGGAGGAGGCAGAGAAGGAAAGCTGATCCGTCGTACTCCTTTGCACTGCTTCAAAATAGGAGACCCAGCAGCCAGAGGGGGGGAGGCTATAAATGGCTGGTCAACTGAGGAGCGATGAAAGCACTTGCTGTGTCTGCAGCACTCAGCAAGCCTGAGAATGCCCGGCCAGAAGGGCCAAGAGAGCGCAATTGTGCAAGCAGATTTTAAAGGACTCTCTGTTTATTTTTTTTCTGTTACCAACATTTGAAGTTATGATAGCACTGACCTCAGCTCCTGCTGCATGGCATCAGCTGGTCAGTCTTGGGCCAGTCAGATGGACTCAGCAAGACTGCCTCTTCCTCCCTCCCTCCCTGGACATGTTGGCCAAGTTGTTTCCATCCACACCAGAGGCAGGACACCGATCAGGGCAGAGGATGCGACCCAGTGTGAGGGCTGCCTTTCCTGACATGCCCATCTGCACCCCCTCTCCCATCTCCCAGTTTTCTCTGCCACCTAAAATGGTTTCCAGCTTCCTCCTAAAAGGAGGTTGTACAGAGGATGACCAGCTTCCCTGTGCCAAGTCTTCATGTAGCCTGGGACCTTTCCTGCACCTCTGATCTCAGTTTCCATGCATGGAAGGAGCACTGGCACCTCTGGGGTGGCAGGGACTGGCATGAGATGCGTGGCAACGTCCTATCCAGGAAGGCTGTGGGGTTGGGTTTAGGCAGGTGGGACCTACTCACACAAGAACTTGTCTTTTTGTGGGTCAGAGTCCCCTCCTGAGCTCCCACAGTTCAGGATGGCCAAACACAGAAGACTAATTGGGCCCACTCTGGAGACAGGCAGCAGATGTGACAGATATGAGCTCACATTTCCCTGGAGTTCTGCAACTTTGCTCCTCTTCTGAAGTGTATCCCAGGACTCAAACCCTCTGGATCTAAGGTCCAAGTGGAAGCCTTCAAGGCCAGGTTGGGTGGAGCTCTGAGAAACCCAGTCTAGTGGGAGGTGTCCTGCCCATGGCAAGAGGTTGGAACTAGATGATCTTTAAGGTCTGTTCTAACACAAGCCATTCTGTGATTCCATGATGGATTCTATGATTCTGTGACCTTCTCCTGGGGCAGTAGCTAGCCCTCTTCCTTCTCCCTTTGATCCTGTGGAGGCTCTAGGGGCACAGCAGATGACTTGCACATCTGTGACCAGAGGCTCCAAACCTTGCCCAAATGAAGTGAATGGGAGGTCACTGCTGAGCTGTCAGTGCAGGAGGCAGAGCAGGATAGGCAGCACTGAGGCTCCTGCCCTGCCTGCACAGCCAGTTTCAGGGGACAGCTGGGCCAGGGAGGTTCCCTGACTGCCCAGACCAGCGCAGCACTGCCTGAAACGCTCCCTGTTGCAAGGGGTGGAAGTTTTCAGAGCATCCATAATAATCCCTTCATGGGCCCACATCCATTTCCTGGAAGCTTTGCCTTTTTCTGTGCTTGTGAAGCCTGGGCAAGCCTGAAGAACCCGTCTGGTTTTGTTTCACGTTGATTTTTCGTGGGGTTTTTTTCTCTTTGCACGGGTGCCAGCGCTGCTGTGCTGTTGCTATGTTTTGTGGTGGTTAAGCACAGCACAGTTCTCACTGCCAGCGCTGACGCTAACCCTGAGAATCTGGAACAAGTCAAACCAGCCCTGCAGCACTGCGGGGAGAGCGTGGGGCTGCTCCTGCCCCACAGTCCCCTCCTCACACCCCCAGCACCCCGCAGAGAGGCCGGGAGGGGAGAAGCAAAGCGGCAGCTCCACATCTCAAAGGGGTTCAAACTTTTCAGGGAAGGCTGTCGCCAACAACAGCCCCGAAAGAGCTGGAGCTCAGCTCAAAACCTTCTTGGTGACGGTGAATTTTTGGACCCTCTAAGCTGAAGGTGGGATAAGAAGGTTGTAGCCAGGGGTGGGCTGGCCTCTTCTCCCAAGCAACAAGCGACAGGACAATAGGAAATGGCTTCAAGCTGTGCTAGGGGAGGTTCAGGTTGGACATCAGGAGGAATTTCTACACAGAACAGGTTGTTAAACTTTAGAACGGGCTGCCCAGGGAGGTGGTGGTGTCACCCTCCCTCAAGGTGTTCAAGAAACAACTGGACGTGGCACTCAGTGTTCTTGTCTACTTGACAAGGTGGTGATGGGTCACAGGTTGGACTCAGTCTTGAAGGTCTTTTCCAACCTAAATGATCCTATGATTCTCTGACACTGGCAACACTGCACATGGAGAACATTCCCAGCATGGATCCGTGGGTCTGACACCCTGCAGGGACAGCACCCAAAGCTTTCGGGGCTGCATGTGCTGTTTCACAAGGCAGACACACAATACGAGCCCCCAGACCCTCACCACCCCACTCCCACCCCTTGTGGGGTGCACAGGACAGGAGAAAGGGGCTGAGGTGCTCCCCCCACCAGCTCCCTGTGAGTCAGGAGAAGTGCAGGGCTGCTGCTGGAATTGCAAAACACTCGCCTGTGCCGTGTTTGAGGCTGGTTTTTGCCAACGTTACTAGGGTACAGGAGTGACTAATTCTCTCCGAACTTTCAGTTTCAGCCCCAAGCACTACATTTCAGAGGGATCTGGTGTGTGTTGTGTGGGTAAAAATCCCAGAGACAGCTCAGTGCTGTGGCTATCTAGGGCAGAAATACCCAGATCCAGAGATCAGCCTCATCACCCTGGTGCTGCGCTGAGCTGGCAGAACCAAGCCTGGCCCCAGAATGCAGATGGGCCAGGAATGAGCACGCTGTCCCCTCTCCAACTCTCCTACAGCTGCTGAAGTACTGCTGGCCAAAAAAATCATTTGCGTTCTAGTAAGGCAAATGAAAGAAATGCTGCAAAAAGGAGAACGTTTGCAGGCAGAACACTGAGCAAAAATACAGCAAGCAACAGACCTTTTAAGTAACTTCTATAAAAGCAAACTCTAGACACTCATTAGACCTTAATCAGCAAATAAGGAGCAGAAAGAGGGGTGAAGAGCACAAGGACATGGATGATTTTACTTTTCGGGATTTTACTGTTTTCAAGCACCAGCCTGTGCATTCCTCCTGCTTTCCAGGAGTCCTCAAGAAAGCTGTGGGGCTCTGTCCTGCCTGGCAGACACAGCAGGGCTCTGCACATGCTGGAAAAGTACAGGAGCTGCGAGAAGTCTCTGGATGAAGGCTCCGGGGCAGGGAAGGGGGGTTTGCTTCCACCCTGGCGTGTGAAAAGGAATACGGGTCTGGAAAGGTGCCATGGAAATGGCTTTCAATAACAGCCTCTGGAGACAGGCTCATGTACGGGGGGGGGGGCTGCAGCAGGGAGGGGGTATGGGGGCCCCACTCAGCTATGGGAGGAATGTCCCCTCAGGAACTCGCTGTTCCTTCCTGCGGCACCGACGTCACTGGGCAGTGCAGGAGTCAGGCAGGAAGGCTCTCACAGCCCCTCTGCTCCCAGCCTCCTCCTCCGGCATGGATCCTGTGTGCTCAGCCCCGCACAAACAGCCCCACTCTTTGGCGGTGGGGGAGAAGAAGGAAATGCATGGACCTACAGAGCCAGCTGCTTCCATTGCTGCTGATGAGCTAAAGAGAGGCCAGGGGCACACACACTTCTTCCAATGTCATGGGCAAAGGCCAGTGGTCTGGCAGAGCCCTCTCTCCAAGGGTGGGCACAGCTTTTGACAGGCATCTGCTCCATCTTCCTGTAAGAGGAGAAATCCAGCACAGCCAGCTGGTTCCTCTCCCACCCCTTGCATCCTTGGAGAGGGGCTGGGTGGCCACTGGTCCCACATGGCCATTTCATCTGTGTGTGCAGCAGGAGAAGGCTGTTCCCTGCCCATGTGCAGAGATTTGAGAGGTCCCCTCTCATATGCAGGGATAACTCAGCAAGGAGCATGCCAGCAACAAGCTGCTGTGCCAGCAGTGATCACAGAAACATTTAAATTGGAAAAGATTTCCAAAGCCCATCAAGTCCAGCCTTTGACCAATCACCACTCTGGTCAACCAGATCAGAGCTCTGAGTGCCACATCCACTCATTCCTCAGACACTTCCAGGGATGGTGAATCCACCACCTCCCTGGGAAGCCCCTTCTACTGCTTAACAATCCTTTCAGTGATGCGACCATCACCATTCTTCCTGACGTCCAACTCGAACCTCACCTGCTGCAGCTTGAGGCCGTTTCCTCTTGTCCTACCCTTGTTCCCTGGGAGCAGAGCCTGACTCCCACCTGGCTCCCCACTCCTGTCAGGGAGTTGGAGAGAGTGAGAAGGTCCCCCCTAAGCCTCCTCTTCTCCAGGCTAAATGATTCTGGCATGGACACCTCCCAGGAACATCTTGCTGCTTGTCTAGATGGCCGACCCTGTGACATCCACACTCCCCTCACTCCCCATGAAGGCTCTGCACCCCGGGCTGCAAAGCCGCTCCTGCAGAGTGGTCGGCACAGCAGCTGGGCCATCACTTTTTATAGCCACTGAGCTCCAGCACCTCACCTGAACTTTGCAGCATGATGGAACAGCAGTTCCTACAGCTCAGGAAGAGGATAAACATATCACAGCAACCTCCAGGCAACGGGACAAACAGCTCGGTGCATCCGCCAACACGGCCCTGTGCCTTTGGCAGTGACAAGCAGCGGCTCAGCTGGACACCACACTCCTTGCAAAGCCATTTCTCATCCCTTTAGGTACCTTTCAGAGACCCATTACTGGCTTGGAGGGGAGGAGGAGGAGGGGAGGAAAACTGAGATCTCTGGCCAGATCTAGGATTGGTGATTTGGTACAAAGCCAGGTTGAAAGGGGAACAGCCTGCAGCAACTGGTCTCACTTCTGACGGGGTGATATCTTATATCCACTTATGTCATTCTGGGAAGGGCAACAGAAGGGAGAATCAGCACCTCTTCTCCAAGGGTTAAATTGTCTTCCTGAATGGAAATTGGCTCTTGCAAGGGAAGGGGGAAATGGAGCAACAAACCAGCCAAAGCTGTAACACTGGGTGAGCAGCCTGAGCAAGCGCTGTGACAGATTTCAGGCTCTCCACTGCAGTCAACAGTCACCCAAATAAAGCACATGGCTATGCAGCTTTACCTCACTCAACTCCTCCTTCCCTCTGTGTTTCTCGCAGTTGCATAAGGAACAAACAAGGTCTCAAAGGCTGAAAATGCTGTGGTACCATGTGCAGAACCTGCCCATGGAAGAGAAGTGCCCCAGCTGGTTGCAAGAGAAATCCAGCTGCAGCACTGCACAGACCAGTTTGCTGGGAACTGAGAGCTCCCTGAGAAACAGTCCTTAGAGAGTTCTCCCTGTGAGGGACCCCATCTGGACAAGAGTGCCTAGCTCTAGGTGCGAACATGGGTCAGAAACATTTCATCCAGCCTCAAAAAACCTAAATATTCCTCCAAAACAACATCACAAAGAAAAAGCTGTCAGTCTTGTGATGGATTTTGGAAATGCCGAATATTTCCACTTTGAATTTATGGTTGAGGAAAAGCTCTCCCTGGTGCACAAGTGAGAGGAGTTAAGAGAACAGCAGGTTTCAGAGAACAGGACTTGAATTAACACCATGATTAGTGGCACAGTGTGGCACTTTTTATGCCAATTGCCGTTGCAGAGAGGGTCCTTATAAGGCAGTTGAAAAATTAAAAATGCCAAATTCTTCTTAAACTTCAAAGAAAACTCTTTGACATCCTTTTCTGTCTTCTCAGAAGCCTTTGTGTCATCACTAGCCCAGGAAGAAGGAAACACTCCAGTTTCAGATGTTGCACTGGCAAAACCCACAGCCATGCAGAGTCAATCCATGGCCCTGCACATCAGTTTCTGCCTGTAAAAATAGGTTCCTGCAGTGAGCAGCCTGGCAGACCATAGTCCATCTGCTTCAGCACCTGGGGGCAGGAGCAGAGCTTTCCTTTTGCTGCCCCAGGAATGTGACATCCCCTCTATAATGGAGCCTGCAGCACTATTCTGGGCCTCTTGGTCACTGCAAGGCATGTGGTAAACAAACAACTCCTTTTGGTAAATTCTTTTTAGGAGCTTCTTTAAGCCCTGGTGAACAAATGGTGTTCTCCGGCTCTTGAGATCCAGTTGATCTGGATTTAGAAATGGGTCCAAACTTGGTGAAAGCAACCAGCAAGTTTACAGCTCTGCATTTAGCACCCCTGCTCATCCCTTTCAGCCCCATTAAATGTTTTGGAATCTCAAACTTCCTCAGCAGCCTATTTCAAACAAATGCAAAGCCCTCCAGTGTCCTCAACAAACCCCAGCTGTAAACCAAACCCAGGCCTTTTTGATTCCTGATCCATGAGCAAAACATTGGCAAGGAGCATTCGAGAACTGGAGAGCAGCAGCAAGCACAGATCTTTCCCTCTGGGCGAGACCTTCATGGCCACCAGCTCTTCCTGCTTTTCCTTGTGCCTCTCTTCCAGCTGTTCCCAGCTGTTTCTTTCTCTCCCTGCCTCCAAACCCATGTGTTCCACACGAAAAAAAATCTCTGCACCCTCCACCCAGGAAGATCGTTTTGCACCAGAAATAGAGCACGCTATACTTGGGATGCAGCCCAGGCATCTTAAAAATAGCTCAGCGCGTAGCTCGCGGTGCCACGTAGGGCCGTGCCAGCTGCCTGGACAGACGGACGGGATGCCAGTGGGCAGGCCCTGCCCTCGCAAGGCCATAAATGACCGTGGTGCTCCCCAGCAAACCAATTGGTGCCCGGCAGGGAGGTCAGGGTGAGCAGCACCCCGCCGTGCCCGCCTGAGCTCTGCCTCCCTGCCTGCCTCCCTCCTGCCCTCCGCGGGCCCCCTCTCCCTCTACACTCCACATTCCTGTCGCTCATGGAAGGCATTAACACCAGATAAAAGTATGAGGAGCCCAAATGGAGCACCCTGACGTCAGCCATCCCTGGAGCCTGGAAGGGAAGCTGTAAACAGAGGAACAAAAGGCAGTTATAAACAACCATCTTCGTTGGCGCCTGCGGACCGGCATTTAAAGGATAAAGAGAAACAAGGGAACGTGCTGAAATTTGGGGGCTGCTCAGCGCTGGGATGTCTGCTGGCTCCGCTAGGGAGCAAAATCTCCTAATGGAGTGGGAAGAGTGAAAGACAAAAATCGAAAGGATTTTTTATCTCCTTGCAAATAGCTTTGTTCCCTTCTGTTCCTCACAGTCAGTAGGAAAGGGTGGGGACTATTGTTCGATCCTGCTGTTCAGCTGGCTCCTCGCACAGCTCCCAGGGCAGCCAGAAATCCTTCGGCTCAAAGCATCCCGGTGATGCAACAGACGTTGCAGCCAAGCTACAGCAGCCGACAGGGTTTCAACCTTTGACCAGCTTCGACTGTCCCACTCACCCTGCGCAAAACTCGGCAGATGCTGCAGTTTGCATTAGTGCACTTTGGAAAGCCCTGAGCAGTTGGATTCCTCATATTCAGCCACCAATGAGACCTACAGGTGTTTCCAGATGTCATCTCCTCTCCTGAGGTGTGGTCCACCTCGACCTGGGAGTGGGAGAAGTGGCCATCACACGGACATCGTTGTAGGATCACAGAATGGTTTGGATTGTAAAGAAGCTTAAAGATCATCCAGTTCCAAACCCCCTGCTGTGGGCACGGATACCTTCCACTCAAACAGGTTGCTCCAAGCCCCATCCAACCTGGCCTTGGACACTTCCAGGCATGGGGCAGCCACAGCTTCTGTGGGCAACCTGTGCCAGGGCCTCACCACCCTCATAGGGAAGAATGTCTTTCATATAGCTGAGTTAAAATTCCCCTCCAGGATCCTTTCAGGCTGCAGAAGAGCCAGGCTGGCACCCGGACCATCAGGTGGGAGCCCAACCATGCAGGGGAAATGCCACATGTGCCCAGACACAGACAGAGTTCACAACTGATGCTATCGCAGCCGACGCGTGTAGGACTCATGTCTTTGTTTTAACAACAAAGACCAAGAAAACATCCTGTAATGTAACATTTAAACCAGCGCTTACGTGATTGAAAAAGAAAGACCCACCAGCCATGGTTACACAGTTTAGGCCACTTGTTTATATCAACAGTGTTCCTGTTGCCTGGCTAATGGGAATAAGTGCTGGGCACTTTAAATCACTGAAAAGCAATGAAGTTCACATCTTTTTGTCATATATTTTATATGCAAAATAGATTCATAGAATATCCTGAGTTGGAAGGTATCCACAGTGATCATCCAGTCCAACTCCTGGCCCTGCACAGGACACCCCAACAATCCCACCATGTCCTTGAGGGTGATGTCCAAGCACTCCTTGAGCTCTGTCAGCACTGGGGCTGTGCCCACTGCCCTGGGGAGCCTGTTCAGTGCCCAACCACCCTCTGGGGGAAGAACCTTTTCCTAATACCCAACCTAATCCTCTCTTGACACAGCTTCGTGCTGTTCCCTCAGGTCCTGTCACTGGACAAGAGATTGTATATGCAGCATTTGGGACTGCAAGCAATAGTTCCAATTTTTAAGATACGTATCACTCAAAAGCCCCTTAAATATATATATCTGCAATCACCAAGATCTCATAGCAGAAGACAAGAAAGGAAAGATGTCACTAGTTGCCAGTATTTGCAGACTTGCAAGTCTGCAAGTATCACAGAGTCTCAGCAAAGACTACTAGAGATAATGAACATCTGCAGTTTATATCCTCTCTACATTAGAAAAACCTGCCATCAAAACCACACGGTGCTATGACCCAGCTGCCTTAATAAGAGCCTTAATGAGATGTGAAAGAACACGATAGTGATGTGTGAAATAATTTTACCATAAATGATATTTTGACAGGAATTTAGAGAATACACTGAAAATAAACCACCTCTTTTCAGTGTGTAAAAGACATGGAAAAGCCATCATTAGCTATTACTACAATTGCTGGGGAACAAAAAAATACTCCTTTCAAATAAAACTAAATTATATCAGAAATTTGAAGTCTAAAAATTAACACTGCAGTTTATTATTTTAGTACAGGTGGGAGCTACACTGGGCTCCGAGACAGACTACAATTCAAAAGAATAAACTGTGTAGTGAGAACCTGTTAATTTGTAGCCAACTGGTTACTGAGTTAGAAGGTAACTACGTCATATTAGAGTCCTCTGGGAGTTTATTTTTAAACGTGGCCTATAGTTTGGGAATGAAAAGGTATTGAAATGAGAGAGACTGGTGTCATACATAACCTTTTTATGAGAAATGAAGCATTTTTTGTGGCACTCGTGATAGCCCCAACGTGGTCTATACAATGTGGATACTGGAACGAACCGGCTGATTACTGTTCCCACAGGCCTGACTCACCCAGCCTGAGCACCAAACAAGTCCTAGGTGAGATGTAACGGGGTTACTAATGTCCACTGTTACCAGCTGTCCATCATCCCCGTTCCTATAGGCCCAGTACATCCAAGAGCATCTTCCCTTTTGGCTCTTGAAACACATTTCAGACCTCCAGACTCCAGACCATCACCGCTGAGCACCCACCTGGAGAACACCCCCACCCACTGCCAGGCCCCCGGGGGTTAAGGTGAGCTGGAAGCTGCCCACGGGTGTCTCATCTCGCCCACTCCCCTGCGTGCCAGCGGCCCCGAGGGGAAGCCCAGACCGAGTCATCTCTGTTTCTAGCAGGAAACACATGCCAACGCACGAGCTTGAGAACCCCGCTCAGGAAACCCCCGTCCCATCAGCCTGCCGGGGCCCTCAGCCAGCCCTCAGCCCCCTCGGTTGTGCCCGGGTGCTGGGCAGGCTCAGCACACACAGCCTGGCACCGCAGGAGAGACGAACAGCCACACACAGCAGCGGGAAAACCCTGGATGTGAAAACTCCCACAAGGAGGAAAAAACCCCAAACCCACACCTGGAGAACAGGCTGCCCACACCATGTAAGGGCAAAGAACAAAACTTCTTTTTCCCCTGGCTTTGGCCACGAGTCTTACAATAACAGAGCCAACAGTCATGTAGGACCTTGGCGCTGCTTTCCAGACAGGCACAGGTTTGTACAACTGCCCTTAAATAGCTCCCAAAACCAGGAATCCATTAACCACCCCAGCAGAAGAGCAATTCGGCTGCTTCCCCTCAGGTTCATTTCTTGGAGGTTGTGCTCAGAGTCACATGGCCACAGCCTGAGCCAGGTCCCCAGCAGGGCCAAGCTGAACTCCCCACAGCAGCGCCAATTAAATCAGCAAAACATCAGAAGACTCTGCTTCTCCCCCCAACTCTCAGATTTCTCACATCAAGGCTGTTTTCTCTCCTTTAATACCTTGGTCCCACTTAAAATTTATGCCCTTGATAGGTGCTAATGGGGTCCACCTTGTCCATGCCTCCCTGCTGGTTTGCCAGCTCCCCATCAGCTGTGGCCTCTCGCTCTGCACTGTAGTAAACAGAGTGTAGCGGGAACCACGTGCAGCACAAACCTCAGAGCTAATTTATTCTTTCAGCATGAGTGGATTTGAGGCTGTGTTTAAGCTGTTTTCCCAACCTCCCTACAGCCTTGGATGGGAGCAGATTTGGGGAAGCCAAGGCCCTGGGTGGAGTCTCATTGGCTGCACTGTGAGTAGGTATCTGTCACAGACATTGCTGCTAGACAAGGAAAAGGATCAGAAACAGGGTTTAGATGGGGTTTGAGGTGTAGTGATTTCTCACCACACTAGACAGTCACACACCACAAGCTTCTCTCCTTCCCCATTGCACTGCAACTCATCTGCAGAGCTGGGGAGTGGGATCTTCAGAGCTGCACTTAAACACCATTCCCAAATGACTCTTGGTGCCCTTTCTGCTACTCTGGAGCCAGGCAGAGCTAAAAACCCAGGTGGTAACCAGGCAAACAAGATTTGCTTGTGTGTGAACTGGATGTAATGTTCTTTTTTCCACGTAATGGCATCACACATCCTTGTGGCCCTGCTAGTCTGATCCTGGGGGTGACTAATATAGGATAGTCCCTAAGCCTGAGTACACCCAGCACCTCTCCAAGTGCTGATTACAAAATAAAGGCAAAAGCTTTGAGACAAGGGGATTACCCAAGTCTAATCTGGAGCTTTGTGTCTGTTTGTCATGTGATAACCGGGTATATACTGTAACCCCTGAGTATTTCATCTTGCTTGGAATATTACATGTGGCTTGTGTTCTGTGTCCCTGTGTGGGTTGGCCGTGGACACCCTCTGGCTGTGTGGACCCGTTCGTGGGTGCTGAATGGAGGCCCATGTGTAGGGTTAAATGCTGCCTTGTGTTCTCTTTGTAACTTTTGGGGTGTCACTCTGGCATTCTGGGGGCCCGAAGGGCTTGTCTGTGTGTCCCCATCCCTGCTCAGCACAGCACACAATGGCCATTGTTTGCCTTCGGGGCGGGTGAGCAGCCTCTGGCTTGGGAGGAACAAAGCCCGGAGCCAGTTCCTGAAAACACAAAACATGCCTTTTTATCACTTCATGACAAATTGGTTTGTCAGCAGCAGGAAGTGATGTTACTGTCGTTCTCACCAAGGGGAAACTCCTCGTGGTTTCCATGGGGATGTATGCAACTGTAGAGCTACAGGTTTATGTAAACTGAAAGCCCCATGCTCGCCTGCTGTGTGCCAGGATTCTACGGATTGGATACAAGTGGATGGGTCTCAGCTGAGTCCTGCTAGCACAGTGGGACCGCCAGCTCATGTTGGAGCCAGGGAAATGGGAGTTCAAAGCCCTAAGCTAGGGTAAACTGTGTGCCTTGATATTCCAAAGAATAAATAAGGGGCAAGAAGGAAAAATGCCTCCTTAACACATTCACAGCAGGCAAAGTTCAGCCCAGCTGTGCCATCAAAGGCATTTTCCAGCTTTGCCACTACCCATCTCAACCCCTCATGCCTCGTTGCCCAGTTCATGCCTCCTCCTTTGCCCATACCGTGCCAGCCATCCCATGCCACTCCTTCCCTCCCACTCCCAGCAACCCCATCCACTTTCCCCAAAACTGTCGCCCCAGGATGACATTTGGCATTGTCGCTCTGATATCTCAACCCCCCTTATCGTCCCCATGTTTGCACAGGGACCAATTTGGGATCTGGGTGCAATCCCAGAGCTTGCAGGAGTCTGAGACTGGGCACTATGAGACTGATTATGCGGAACGGCGGAAGGATCACAATAAAGACTTGGAAAAGGACACTGGATGTGCACAGAGCTGGAAGTGCACATCGGTGCCTTGCTGGGACTGCAGCCCTGCTGTCCTGGCTAATCCACAGAGGGCTTTGTGCTGAAGCAGCTCTCTTTTGCTCCCCTCTGTCAGGTGCCTGCTTAGGTTATAAAAGCTGATCGGCTGCCAGGTAATGAGTTTTATTGTTCCAAGAAACACATAAACAAGCTCCCGCGGCTGACGGGGAGCGGATTTCTGTTTGAATTGCGATTAACAGGCAGGATTTTTTTATCAGTTGCATGGCCGGGGCTGCCAAGGTTGTATTTTTCCACTGAACAAGCTCTGCTTTGCTTTGAAGGTGAAAGTTTGTTCCACCCTTTACTGCAGGTGTAAAAAAGGCTCATGTAGTCAGTCTTGCATATTTAACCAGGAGAGCAGTGGTAGGTGCAATGTGCCAAGGGACTTTCCTCAGATAAAGGGGGTTTGCAGGATTTGCAGCATGGGACAAGCTTTGGGGAGGATATTCACTTTGAGGTTCAGGTACACTTTAGGAAAAGAAGGGCTCCTAACTCCATTCTCAGTGCCCAGGGATCTCTCCTCCTTTTAGCTGCTCCATTTTTTTTTTATCCCTTGGTGTCAGGTTGAAACTTGGTGACGGCTGACGCGAAGTGCTGACGACAGAGCTGCATCCAAGGGGCAGCTCACGTGGAAGAACTTCAGAGGCAGCAGTGCATCATCCCGTCCTTCAAGGGCACCTTCTCCCAGGAGAAGAGTCCTGGATTTTAGCAGCATTAATACTCCAAGTAACTTGCAGGATTTCAGCGGGAGTGTGTGGTGCTTTGCTTGTCTCCAGTTTCGTGGCAAGAGCACAACTGCTTTATGCTTGCAGAAATCGTCTATAAACTTAGGATCACAATGCCTTGATTAGGATCAAACGGTTTGATTTTACAAAGTCACAACCTGCTGTCTGCCCAAGCAAAGACGTTTTTGACAGGACAAAAGTAGTATCTGACTCCTGGAATATTAGATATGCAGGGACTCCTGGCTCCCTTCTGAAGCCAATGGAAACACAATGTGCTACTGCTCCTTTAGCATCTATCTCCCTTTTACTGGCATTACTAGTCTGCCTAGCAAATCAAGCCTTCAGCGGCATCTCATCCCCATCAGCTTCCAGGGGCAAGGTGATGTCACAGCAGTGCTGCTGCCCTGCCTCACACAGCCCACGGAGAGGTGCAGTTCTGCCAGAGCATCCAACATTAACCCTGCTCCCTTTGCTGCCTGTCACTCTCACCCTGCAGCTCCTGCCCATGATGCTTGCTATTCCAGCTCCCCTGGTTGGCTTTTGCTGTGCTACATAAACCCTTCACTGCCTCAGCTGCAACACTAGTTACAAGTCACTCTAGTGATAATCTCCAGCAGGAAAGAATTTGCGTCTGGGTAAGAGAATCGGTGACTTGTTGGTTACCTGATCTCTTGTCATGCCCTGATTTGTTTAGAGATGGCCCAGCAAGCCAAATACCTCACTCCAGGATACCAGAGGCATTTTGAGTTGCAAAAAGGAGTTAAGAAGGTGGGACAGAAAAAGAAGACACTCTGTGAACTTGTGCCAAGCCTTAGATATCTCTTACCAACAGGTTAATTTTTAGACTTAACCTTTGAAGCATTAAAAGTAAACAAGGAATAAAGACTCTTCTTCCTCCTTCTTAGAAGAAGGACTACTTAAATTCACTGTAGCCCAGTGCCCCAAGTCTCAGCTGGTTCAAACTGTTCCAGCTCTGTAGCCATCACTACAGCCAAATCCACCTCACTGCTGAGAAACCAGCCTTGGCTCACTGCCACTGCACATAATTATACGGGGACAAAGAAAAGCTCAGGTTAAGAAGCTGCAGTAGTTTCTAGTCAATTATGCTGTTTAAACCTATTTTTCTGTAAGTCAAGCCCTGAGGCTAGCAGAGTTGAAGATTCAGATTTCTTACAGCTCTTCACCAGGGAGCTTCCACAGGAGTTTTGGGACTGAACTGCAGTACTTTAAAGAACATATAATACAGATGAATAGAAATATCATAATTTATTCCGTTTGTATAAAAAAAGTTATAATCATGTAACAAAACTATGTCTTCATAAGAAGAAATATATTATTTCACATCATAAATAAATCAGCAACATACAACCCTTGGCAACTCAAAAAAGCACTCGCCTGGTGCTTTCATGTCAGTGCTTGGGAAACAAGAAGAGCTGACAGATATACACACACAGGATTATAGTACCAAAAAATATTGAGGTATTTGGTTTCTCTAGAAGTGAAACTTTAGGTTTGTGAAGGCAAAACCAAACAAACCAACAAACAACAAAGCACTAATGTAAAAATAAATAAATAGGACTGTCATATAAAAGGGGACAACATCAGTGTTGCTCAAAGTGTCCAGGAATGGGAATACTGGTGAGCATGCTACTATACATGGAGCAGGCCTAGGACAGACAGCAGACAAGGAGAAAGAGCTCATGAAGAGCCATTGTCCTTTGATCTCTGTGTAGACATCCAGATGTTTGCTTGAGAAGTCAGAAACACCTGGTTCTCTGGCACTGGGTAAGCTCCTCTCCGTTTACGACAATGTTCTGGGATGCAGGAATGACTCCCCACAAAACACAAGTGACTGGTGACACTGTCCCTGTAGTTATTGCACTTCTGAGACAGCAAGTCTGAGTTCTGACCATGTTTTCAGCTGCTTTTCAGCAGCTTGGGGAAGTAGTGATGGGGCTCTGAAGGTAGCTTAAAGCACTGGACGGGGTGTGAACAGGGATGGAGACTGGGAAGTTAAAGACAGTGGTGGTGGATGCTCCTCTGTCCAATACTGCCATAGCGGGGCTCCCGGCCTCTGCTGAGCAGTTGGGGGCAAGGACCTGCGACTCAAACTGAAGCAGCTGCCCCATGAAGCTGAAGTTTGGGGAGATGATGCTTCTCCTCTGCTTCACAAACTCAAAGGCTTCATCCAGTTTGACTCTGTTGGTCCTCATGAGATAAGCAAGGCAGATGGTTGCCGACCGGGAGATGCCAGCCTGGCAGTGCACAAATACCCTTCCTCCATCGTTTTTAACAGAGTCTGAAAGAATTAAAGCACACAGTTAACAAACAAGTCCCACTGCTTCCAGAGGTGGGAAAAGCACAGGCTGCTATTTTACATTTCTTTAATCCATCCCTTCCTAGTAGGTGCACCCGGAGCTTTTGAGACAAAGGGAGTCTTTGTCCTGAGGAAAACAGCTATTTTCATTCTGGGCTCTAATTCCAATTATACTAATAGCTCCTCCAGGTCACTTTAGCAGCCTTGCAAGATTACTTTAATACTGATCCGCTTAAATTCACTCTTTTCTGCAAGACCAGTGCCTCTTGATTCAAGGTTTCAAAAAGCTTTATGAAGCTATGATTATGCCTCTGAGTACAATAAAATTAAGGGAAACCTTCCCCGAGCATATCTTTCCAATGGGATGAAATTCCCCAACCTCAAATATAGGTTTTACAGGGGGGAAAACAATGCCCAAAAATCACTTCCCAGGATACATTAACCCAAAAAAAGAACAGACTGTAAAGTGAGCTCATTTACCTATGAAATCAATCGCCTCGTTAAACCAGGAGCTGATATCCGCCTTGTGGTTGTCCTCCACGGGGATACTTTTGTACTGGTAGTGACCTTCGAAGTGATTGGGGCAGTTGGCCGAGACATTGATTAACGCCGTGATCCCCAAAGCGTCCAGCATGTCTTTTCGGGAGGCGTGGTACGCGCTGCCCAAGTACAGGAACGGTAGGATTTCCACCGGCCCGCCCTGGAACAGAGAGGACAGAGCACCGGTTACCCCCTGCCCGGTGTCCCGCGGCATCCCCCGCTCCCTCGCCGTGCCGGACCCGGCCCCCGCTCACCTGGTCGTACAGCGGGGTCCCGCAGGAGCTGCATCCCGAGTCGGCGCTGCCGGGCGCGGGGCTGGCGCTGAGGGGCAGGCTGAGCCCGGCGGGGGCGGCCGGCTTGGTGCAGAGCTCGGAGCAGGCGGACGAGAAGGCTTCGTAACCTCCTGCGGGGGCAGAGCGGGGAGAGGGGCGCGGGGTGAGCGCCGCGGGGCCGGGCGGCGAGCGGGGCTCCCCGAGCCAGCCCCCCCGTCCCCTCCACGGGCCGCGGGGCCACTCACCCTTGAGGAAGCAGATGCGGGCGCCGCGGGCCTCCCTGCAGAGGGTGCCGAGCGCCAGCAGCATGGTGCTGTCGCGCTTGGGCGCGTCCAGGTCGGCGCTGCGCTCGTCCAGCAGCACCACGGTGTGGAACAGCCCCTGGCGCAGCCGGGCGCGGAGCTCCTCGTTGGGCACGACGTGCTCCAGGGCCAGCGCGCCCTTGGCGCGGCGGCGGACGATGGTGCTGAGGCGGACGTTGCAGGAGCCGCGGATGTGCGCGGCGTTGAAGGAGAAGAACGAGCGGCAGTCGAGGACGAGGCACTGCGCGCCGCGCTCCTGCAGCAGCAGCGCCCGCAGCGCCTCGCACTCCAGCGCGCACACCCGCAGGTTCACCATGGCTCGGGGTGCGGGGCAGGGGAAGGCAGGCGCGGTGTGTGCCAGCGGTGCCGCTGTCCCGGGACGTCCCTGTGTCCCGGCCGCTCCCGCCCTTTATATCGGGGCCGCGCCGCCGGGACGGCGTTTTCTCAATGGAGCCGGGTCACGTGGGAAGGGGCCGGGAGGGTGCGGTGACGTCACCCTGGCCGCGCGCCAGCGCGGGCGCGGCCGGCCCCGCCGGTGTGACGTCACCGGGCGCGGGGCCGCGGCGGAGCGCGCGCAGGCGGGTACGCGCGCGCCGCCCCCCCCCCCGAGATACACGCGGGAACGCGCACGGACAGACAGACAGACAGATCCGCGTGTACATACACATACACACGTATATATGTGTGTGTGTGTGTTTGGTTGAATTAAAACACAGCATGACCCAGCCGGGTGCGCTCACAGCTCAGCGCCCCCCCCCCGTGTGTGTGTCCAGGGCTGCTCCCACAGCGCGGGCAGCAGGGGAAGGGGAGATCCTGCCCCTCTGCCCCGCTCAGGTGAGACCCCCCTGCAGCGCTGCCTCCAGCCCGGGGGACCCAGCTGGGACAGGACTTGGAGTGAGTCCAGAGGAGGCACCGACATGATCAGAGGGATGGAGCAGCTCTGCTGAGAGGAAAGGCTGAGAGAATTGGGATCGTCCACCCTGGGGAAGAGAAGGTTGTGAGGAGACCTCACAGCCCCCTCCAGAATCTGAAGGGGCTACAAAGAAATCGGAGAGGGACTCTGCATCAGGAGCTGGAGTGACAGGACAAGGGGGAATGGGTTCAACAAGAAAGAGGGGAAATTTATGTTAGATATTCTTCCCTGTGAGGCTGGTGAGCCCCTGGCACAGGTTGCTCAGAGAAGCTGCGGCTGCCCCATCCCTGAAAGTGTTCAGGGCCAGGCTGGACAGGGCTTGGAGCAACCTGGTCTAATGGAAGGTGCCCCTGCCCATGGCAGGGGGTTGGAACTAGATGATCTGGAGCAGCAGCGTGTGGGGCTGCCAAGCCTTGGGTGCTGCTGTGCTTATTCTCCTAAATTATATGTATAAAGGGACAAGCATGCACATACATATATTTGTATTCATTCATAGGCATATATACGTGCACAGACATGTGTGTACATATATTTGTATATATTTATTATGTAAACCCATATTTGAAAACTGTTCCCATCATGTTTTATGTGTAAAGAAAAAATGTAGCAGACCCATGCAAAGTTCATTTTTCCCCATTGAGATCACCCCCAAGGGTTGGGGCTGCCCAGTAACTGGCAGCGCAGTGGTGGCAGGTCTCTTTTTTCCCCTCTTTGTTAATGCATCAGCACTTCCCAAAAGTTTTCTTTTTTCTGTGGATGACTGGCTTTCACCAAGGTACTCGGGTGTTTCTTACTCAGGACTTCCAGTCAGTGCTGCTGCCACTTCCCCTGCCTCCCCTTCATGCCTTCCCTTCATGCCTCCACTCCATGTCTCCCCAGGCTTTCCATGTCCCAGCCACTCACTGCCCACAGCCACTGCTTTTCCCAGCATGTCCTCCCACTTAAGCCCTTTCCCCCAGGCTTTCCCCACCAATTCCTCTTCCCCCCACACTGCCCTGCTGTTCCCAGCTGCTTCTTCTTCATCCCTTTCAGCAGTTTTCTGTTTCCATTTCTCCCCTTCAGAGATCTCTCCATCCAGCCCTCACACCATGGCTTCTCTCCCACTCTCCTGCCCCACCAGCCTCAAAGGCTTCCAGTCATCACTCCTCAAACTGTCTGTCTCCTCCCCCACTAATGTCCCCCAGTCTTTAACCACCTCAGACCACCCAGGCACTGTATCTGGCTGAGATCTCCAGGGTTTTCCAGGTTGCCACAGGGACCAGGAGGAAGGGGCACAGAGAAGGTCAGTGAGTGCCAGCTCCCTCTCACCCGCAATTGCAGGGCTGTCTCTGGTCTGCTGAGCAGTGGGGTTTTTGCCAGAACTGCAGCCTCAAAGCAAATCTGTTTTTTCAACACATTCCTTAAAAATAAACACAGCATTGCACTTCTCATTCCATTTATTTATTGTTGTTCTTTATAACAGCGGGTTGGAAACAGATTGCAAGAGAAACACTCGTAGGCTTTGGTGCTGGGAAATGACTCCGCTCGGCCACACCGTCGCCCACTGTGGCTGCAGGACCTCCCAGCCATCCACGGTGGGTTGCTGGGTGTGAATCACGGAGACCACCAGCTGGGCAGGTGACACATGTCCCTCCGCTCCACAAGTGCACAGGAGGCAGGCAGGGACCACGCCATCTGTCCTCAGATGCGCTCCAAAGCAGCACCTCCAAAGATGTGATATCACTGTGACACCATGCCATGACCAAGCTCTGGTGACCTTACACGTCATCTGTCCAACACCAGCCTACCCAGATTGTTCTAAGGAGCTGAACAGCAGGAATTCTCAGCGATGATCCCTTGCCAACTTTCTGCTGCAGAAGCCAATACAACAGATGGCCACAAGACAGGACTGTATTTATCATCTTTTCCTAGAGGAAATGGACCTCAGACACTGACCATTCTGCAGGCCTGTGCCGAGGAATCACTTCATTTTACTCCTCTGGAGTGTGATGCAGGAGCGATTTAAGGCATCACCTGGCAGGAACACAGGAGAGGAAAAGACTTGGCTCAGCCACAGCAAAGTAGCCCTGTGGGACTTTAAGCTGAGAACATCCTTAGAATCATAGAATCACAGAAGGGTTTGGGTTAGAAAAGACTTTAAAGATCATCTCATTCCAATGCTCTGCCACAGGCAGGGACACCTTCCACCAGACCGGGTTGCTCAGAGCCCCATCCAACCAACCTCTTTTCCCAGGGAACTCGATCAGGATGTTGCATTGCTCCAGCTTTGCACATTCCAGAAGCAGCAATGGGTGGGGAGACTTCCCCTGAATGCTTGGATGCAAACCAGTATTTTTAATGTGCGAGTGGCACAGCACCATGTTAGTTGGTGGGAACAGCCAGCCCTGGCTCACAGACGCAGGTATCCCTGTGTCACTGACAGGCTTTTCTCTTCCTGTCCTAAACCCCTCTCAGTGTCCCACACAGAAAACAAAGTTATAAGACAGAAATGTTTTTTCCCCCAATTTGGAGAAAATCTCCATGTCTGACACCTGCCCAGCCAACTGACCATGTGCTCTCAACGACAACCACCTTTCTCATCATGATGTTAACCAGCATCGTCCAAATGCTGAATATGAGCTAGACACTGTGGGGCAAGTACACTGGCAGCTCTGATCCAGTGCAGGGATGACATCCCATCTGTTGCACAAAGGGAATTCACCTCTACAACAGTGATAATTGCTCTTTGATGCACTTATGTAACTGTGAGACTTTTGAATCTGGTCTTGTTTACACCCCGTGCAAATCAGGAAGAAAAAAATTCATCACATGTGGCAGTGTGTACTTAGTCACTTATAATCCTGGACTAGCTATTTCCTTGCTTTATTTTTGTTTTCTTTTCTTAAATAAACCTGCCATAAGAATGAAAGAAAGGAAAATACAAAACAGGACTGAAGTGGCTTTTAGAAGCTCAGACTGACTTGAATGACTTTCTTAAGGGTTAGTTTTCCTGCCCCTAACAAAAGCCAGGAAATACAAAATTAACTCCTTCCTCCCAAACAATCCATGTTTGCACTTGGGCCGCAGTGTCTTTGTAAGGGTAATAATAGAAACATGAGCGTGAAGTGTGGGGGTGGGAGGTGATGCTTTGATTTGAGCAGATGGGACCCACTGCCGACTCCCTTTATCCCTCCGAGGCTTTAACAGTGTTGCTCTGCCCAAACATGTTCAAGTCCATGACGACAGGAGTGTGAGCCCTCACTCGAGGCGTTACAGACTTCTTGGGAAAAGGACTGCATGGCAATTTCATCATGTCACAGCCGAGCATTTTGACTTTATCTCCTCAGGACCCAAGACCTGTCTGGTTTTCTCCAGAGACCTCAGGTCTCCCAGTGCAACCTGGCTGATGTTTCTCAGAGGTAACAGAGACTGCAGAGACCTTCTGCACAGCCTGACACAGATGCCAATTTGTCAGCAGCTTGGTGACAAGTGTAGATAACCCGTGGCCTGGAATAGGCCCATTGCACAAACCAGTTACCCAGTAACACTGGTTATTCAGGCTTTTTTAACTAGTCACCCATGGCCAAAATCAAATGGAACAGCTCCAGCAAAGCCAGAATTATAGCACCACTGGACCTGACCTGAGCCTGGATCTCGCTGCCCTTGGTGCAAGTTTTGCCTGAATAAAGATGTGAAGTATCAAGCCTCAACACTTGAGACACAGAACAAAAATGCATGTGGGAACATTTGGAAACCATGCTGGATGCATTTCTTCAGCATGTGTAACATTTTCTCTGAATTCAGTTTCACAACCCAGCATTTCCTTTTGTAAATATTTGGACAGATTTTACAGAGACACAGATTCACGAGAAACAGAAGGAAAAAGAAATGAAAGATACACGGGGAGGGAAATAAAAAGAAAGAAGGAAGGAAGGAAAAAAAAGAGAGAAAGAAAGAAAGAAAGAAAGAAAGAAAGAAAGAAAGAAAGAAAGAAAGAAAGAAAGAAAGAAAGAAAGAAA
>JAWMRA010000028.1:16057128-16077381 GCA_035584735.1 Pseudotriccus pelzelni | reverse complement strand
AAGAAAGAAAGAAAGAAAGAAAGAAAGAAAGAAAGAAAGAAAGAAAGAAAGAAAGAAAGAAAGAAAGAAAGAAAAAATGATTCAGAGATGAAAGGTCACAGTGAGTAGCATAAACAATATAGAATTACTGATGACTCACACTGCAATAAAAACATTATTTTTTTATGCATTTAAATCCTGAGATTTAACCCTTTGGCCAGGGTTTGGCTGAGCTCAGACTGCCTCAGATTTTTCTTGTTGAAGTCGATGAAGTGGGGGAATGGGGAGGCAGAAGCATCAGTCCCAGTAGCTGGGGTTGGGGTCTCACTCCTGGAGAGACTGGCTGGAAAACCTGGTACATCTTTATTTCCATGTGCCACGTCCGATGCATAAGTGTTCCTTGCTGAGTGGAAAACAGTTGGCAGAGCAGCTCGGGTATTTCAACTGAGGACAGATCCTGGATAATGATGTATGTTGGGGAGCAAGGAAAACCCCTTGTTCCCAGCCCTGCCTAAGGAAATCTCAGCTCACTCTTCCCTGCCTGCCCCAGACTGCTCAGTGCCTCCTGCTCCTGGGGCTGTGGCACAAGTGGGGACAGCAGGGGCTGGCAGCAGTGGGTGCCTGTCCTGCAGACCACAATGGTTACTGCCTGGACTCCAGGCCCCTCACCACGAGCCTTTCTCTGCTGCTGTCAGCTCCCATCACTTCCTGACACCGCAGGCAGCACTACCCATGTTCCTGTGGGCCCCCAGAGCCAGAGCTCTGCATCTGCCACTCGGTGACGCGACCTGAGGTGCCCGGAGGCACCGTATGACCCCGCACATGTGTGTTTGCCTGTCACAGGGCCTGACATATGGTCGTCATGCCCTGAAGCCCAAGACACTCGGGAAGCTTGCAGCGTGGACAGTCCCCTATCCTAATTCTGCAAGTCTGCTTGAGCAGCTAATGCAAGTCAGAAGTTGTGCTTTCTCTTCCAGTGACTCACCAAGCTGCCTCGGGCAAGTTGCTTAGTGCTGCTTTTTAACATGATTACAGGCATTAGAGCGCCAGTCTGGGATACCATGGATTTGATATTCAAAATCATTAAATACCTGCCTCCAAAGGAAAATCTCTGGGAATTAGTGGCACTGATACAGTTCACAGCTCTGGGATCAGCTTAGTAGGGCAAATGGTTTAGGCAATTTAATCTTACATTTAATTGCCTCTATTAATCTGCTATGAATCATGCCTAGTGCAAGCCATGAGGGTATTTATTCAATAAAATCACTGTATTTGTAAAGTTTTCATATTTGAAGATGAAAGGTATTAGATATACAATAAAATATACTTATGGGAAATTATTCTTCCTACTTCTTGAGTGTGTATTTTCTCAATAACATCCTCTAATGGCTGGTAGGGTAAGGCAAGGCTTCCGTGGGAGGAGGCTGAATTTGAATTGAAAACAAATGACGTACCTCGCACCAAGAAGCTGGGAGAGGCGTGTTCTCCTACCCAGAAACATGAGCTCTGGGTTTATTGCTTGTCATGTGATGTCAGCATTTTGTGGGCACAGTGACTATGTATGAGCTTCAGATTCCCAGAAGCATCCACTCTCATAAAGATTGAGGTAAGAGCTGCTGAGGCACTGCCATTTGTAGGCTGTTCTTCTGTTCTTCCTATCTTTACAGAGAGGTGAAGGTTTCATAAACGTACGTGGCACATGTACAGTCAGAGAGGGTGATTTTGAGCCTGGGATTACTCTGCCCATTAGGATGGAACAGAGCTGGAAGGGGTAGAGCTGGAGTCTGGCATCTTGTTACCTGTCCTGGAGGGACCACAAACCAATTCTCCACCAGTTATAGCTACATCTCTTCCCACCAGATCGTGGGTGCAAGGCTCTGTAAAGCCAGTGCAACCAGCTACTGTGGGAAAGAGTTTCCTGCTCAGAGTCCCCCCACACACTAAATGGTCCCAATTCACAAATAAATTTGGGTGGATGAAGCCAGCTTGGAATAATACAGGGCTTTCAGTGCTGAAAGCCACAGAGCTGATGGAAAGGTATTTCTGTCTCCTCCTGAAGTCCTGTGCTAAGTGCAGGAATAAAGGACCCAGAAGGCAGGTCCTCCTGTTGTACTCCCACTGCTCATCCGTGCCACTTCTGCCATCCTCCAGCTCTAAATTTGTCTCACCATCTAATGGAGTTGAAAGGGGTTATTTGCTGAGGCGACAGGAGGGGAGGATGCAACAGCAAAAGCAATTGGAAACTCTCTGAAATACAGTGAGATTTCTGTTATCAAAAGCCATGATTCCTGCATTCTTGGACTATGGAGTAACTCAGTGTGGGGACCCAGGAGTCCAGGAGTGACACTTCATAAAAATGGATATTAAAATATACAGAAACTTGTAAGGGAAGCAAGGCACAAAGAAATCCCAGTGGATATTACAATGCACACGCTCCAGCTGAGTCCCTTTGTTACTCATGTACCTTTTTCTGTGCTTTCTTAGTATGAGCTCCCAAGGTGTTTATAGCCAATCTTTTTATTTAGTTTGTAACTGTTAAAAAATACCCCCATATTGTTAATTACAGAACTGCATATTCATTTTCTGCTATGCAGTTTGTGAAAATGTTTGCAATATGACATGATTCTCTCATGTGATAGAGTGAGGTGATGTTTGCGTGTAATAGCGGTTAGTGAAAACACAGCCTTAGTCATAGGGGAGAATAACACTTAACTGTTTAGAATGTGAAAACCTTTAGGCTGTGGAAAAAGCCAAACTTTGGCCCACTGTGTTGTTTTCAGAAGTACATGAGAACACACGGGGCAGAGTGACTCACAGCATAGTGTCCTCTCAGTGTCAGTGGAGTGGGACAGGACATGATATCCAAGGGAGGAATCTAATGATCCATTTCTTTGCCCATGAAATGCCTTGTCACGACCACCCATGATCCTCCCACGCTGCTCACGGCCCACCTGACTCCGTGGAACTCAGCACTGAGCTGATCTCGTTGCCTTGCTGTGGAACCTTCAGGTGAGTCCAACGAGTGTTTGTTCTGCCCTTCTCCAAAGTGCTGGACAAACTGTTTCTTGGTGGGGATGAACGAGGAGTGAGGTCATGCAGCAGCATTGGCTCAAGTGAATTTGCCCAAACATGGGATGTTTCTCCTGGGGGTGGCCACACGTGTGGACAGACGCCCTGTGGCTCTTGGAGCCTGCCACAAGCTGTGATTTCACCTCGGCTGCCACACAAAATCCAAAGCTCTGTTTAGACAGAGGCCCAGCCAAAGGGACACTCACAGGAACACACTTCTGAGAGAGCGTTCTTTTACAGCTGCTGTGGTATAAAATAACTCTCTTCCCAATAAAATCACATAAAAGCAGCAGGATGAGGGGAGCCCTAAAACAGAAGGGGCTGAAAGCTGGGGGAGATTTTCCTTTGAGCGTGGCAGCTCCCGGATGCCACGAACAGCCAGAGAGCCCCACAATGGTCACAGCTTCAGCTGGACGGGGACCCTGGGTCTGGTGAGAGAGGGAAGGCAGAGATGTCCTCTGAGTTTAAAACTGATCTCATTACTGCGAGGTTGTGCTGAGCAGCACAGTGTCTCAGATGGAAACTGGGGACAAGAGTCCAGCTGTTTTCCCAAGGCCTGGCATAATTATTTCCCTATGTTCTTACATATCTTCTGCCCGTCTCCGAGAACTCTCGCATGTAATCAGGTAAATCAATAATTAATGCCATCTCTCAGTTAATTGGTTGAGCCAGTCACAGCCATAATCAGGCACCAGAGAAAACAAATTAGAATTGAATAACTACATAAAACACTGTTAAACAATTAAAAAAAAAAAATCATTATACTGGTTATTTTTGAACACAACCCCTCACTTTAACAAGCAGAATTTCGAAAACATGTGAAATGTGAGCCAGGGGCTGAGCTTCACAGTTTGGGCTCTGATCAGTTTAATAATTCAAGGTAGTTTTTTTTCCTCTGTTTTTCCGCTCTGTCCGGTTCAGGTTTAGTTCACGTGCCGGTTCACCAGTGGGATATGTCTCATCGATCAACAATCACTATACTTCCCTCAGCACTCTTTTTTTTTTTTTTTTCTTGAAAAAGAGGAACAAGAAGTGAAATTAGTTAAAGGAATCGGGCGCACTCTCAAATGGTAAATACAAGAGGAGCATGAATCACCCTCTTATAGAAATGACGAGAAAGGATGGAAAAGGTAGTGGTTTGGGAGAAGCAAGTTAAGTTCTCCATGGCTGATTCAGCTCTCCGGAGTGAAAATGAATCATCAGAATATTTAAATCATATTACCAGTATTAACACACACAAAACCCCCAAGCTCAGGAAGCCTTTGTTATGAAACAAGTTTGATAACGGGCAACAAAAGAACAAAGGACAGATTGCTAAAAACCCTTTACTAGATCAGTTCTGCTGCGTGTCCCATCCCACAGAACCTCAGAGAACTGGAGTTTGCAATCACGATGCCCCAGCCACAGCAGAGCACTGCGGAGCCTCACAGCCCCAAATCCTCCAGAAACCATCAGGCAGACTCTCCTGTAGCTTCTAGAGCTTTTACACTTCAGCAGTGACACGAAATTTTTAAAACAAAGGAATTACCCACTGGAGAGTACATTCTCCGGGGTAATTACTTCTGAGTAAGGATTCATTACTCCTGAGCGGCACCGTTAGCGGGTGATACAGACATCATCTTGGAGACCTGAGTGGGAGGTTCGACACTGAACCTTTTCTTATCTAATTGTACCCAGCCCAAGTTACAGCATTAATGAAGCTGTAACACATCAGATTTCAGGCAGACTCCAGGTGAAGATAACAGAAAGGTTAAAGGATGGTTTTAAATCCCCTTTTTTTTCCTTCCACCATTCTGGCTCAGCTTAGTTCAGCTGGGACAAAAATATGTCCAGGGATCTTTTCCTTTGCATAGGAAATATCCTATACCAAGATATATCACACCAGAGACAGCAAAGCAAACCATAAGAACTCTTTTACATAATGAGATGGAAAGGTTTTGTAGAGAGGTATCTTGTTCGTATAAAGTACATTTGTGCATTCCATAAAATTCTGTCATATTAAAAATTCTCACTACCAAAAGAAACGTGTCTATTCAATAGCTGGAATCTTCAGAGGGATCAAGAAATCCATCTCCAAGTTTTGGTGAGTTCTTTAGTCTAAATCTTTCAGCTGCTTTCTCCAATCTCCAATTTAGTCTTTCAGCCCTAAGGAATGAAAACTTTCATTCCCTGCTAGCAGACAAGAATCCTAACGAAGATCAGCCAAAAATCCTGACAAGCTATTTTTAACAAAAACTTTTTAATAAAGGAATGTATATTCCTGAAGTAAACATGGACAGGAAAGGCAGAAAGGGAGACTGACAGGCAGAGAGACAAACGCTTCTTCGCAAAGAAGCCTTTGAAACATCTGGAATGTTGCAGCGAAAGGTTATTTACCAGGAACGTCAACCAGTCCCAGAGCAGATGGTTCTCATTAGCCTGAGATCAAGAGACCAGCAAGGCTAAAAATACGTGTTTGCTTTTTTAGTAACTGGACTTAGTTTTTTGTACTTTAAAAATAAGAATCACTCTTACGCAACTTTTGTAACTTAGAAATATTTTCTTGGAATATGGTTTGGCTTGCTGGTTGGGATGCAGGCTCTGTGCCATTGCTATTACTCACACAGCCTTCCCCCTTGAGGATTTTGTGATGTATCTTTTACTTAGAAATAGGAGGATGGCACATTACACTGAAACCAATGACTTTTGTTTATAAAGTGTCAATGACAAAATATCTGAATTGCTGCTCTGGGCCAGCCTCTTGCCTGGTGTAAACATTTGCAGTTTCCCTGGAGTCCACTGGAATATTGTATTGAGCCACTGCGGGGGCCACAGAGCCACTGCCCCCACACAGACCAGCAGCACATGCCATGCCAAACACTACACCTGGGGAAGGCTGGGAGTGGAGTGCTCACAGTCTTCCTGGGAATCTATTTGGGAATAGTGGGTTAGACTCAATGGAAAAACATTGAGTTACATCAGGCAGGAGCCTGGCTCAGTGGGAAGGAGGGCAGGCAACTGTGGGAACAGATCCTCACTTCCGTACCTAAGGAAAGATGAGAGGTTCTGATTTCTACTGCCACTGTTTATGAGGCACATGGTCACCTTCCCAGAAATCCACCTGCCTTGGAGGCACCTGGGACCTGAACAAGATAAGAAGATCTAGCATTACTCATCGTAACACATTTTATATTGAAAGCTCTGATGGTCAGCCAGCAGTTGTCAGAGCACAGGGAGAGGAAAATACCATGCCATAGGGAAAGGTTCAAAGGTCCTCATTGGGGTTTTGCAGCTTCAGTTCAGACTTTGAAACCAACCAATTTGCTTTCTCAGCATGGGTTTAGCAGAAGAGAAGGAAAGTGAAAGAGAAATGTGAATGTGGTCTAATGAAACGAAAGATTTGAGCTCTCAGTGGAAATACGGAAGAAAATTGTTCATGTCTTTTCTATTGACCCCAACTGAAAAACAGGTTTTGGAAGAAAGCATTTGAAAAAATGGTTCCTACTGTCATGGGTCGTTCAGTGGTGACCAATCCTAAGCAGAGAGAGCCACAGGAATGAGTTCAGCTTACTGGAACTTATTACTGAATACAACATTTTTGTTTGGGAAATAGAGTTTGGGAGGACACCTGACCATGCAGCATGAGCAGGGCCTGGACACCCTGGTCTTCCTGGTTTTCCTGGCTGTATCATGTCCTGTCCATGACTGGCAACAGATCCTCAGGAGCCTGGACACCTCACCTGTGACCTGATGCTTCCTTCTTTCAACTTTCAGTCTGCACCTTGAGGGCAGGTCACAAAGCATCACCTGCCAATGGCATTTTCATCTGAGTTTGGATATAACCAGGACCTGTACACACACATGAGCCAGTAAAACATAAACATTGACCCAAAGGCCTTGACTGTTAAGCCAGGGTACAGCAAGGTAGTGTGACAACCAGCAAGAAAGCTAATCAGATGATTAGATGAGTGCACTCTGTCAGTTAGTTTAGAATAATTCCCTCTTTTTCTTTTTTTTTTTTTGGTGGCCAGTACTGACAGAAAATGTTTCCAAGGGGAGAAGTGATCACTACTTTTCTCACTGAATTTCAATATGTGAAAGATTATTTCTCAGAGATGCTGGCTCTCTGAGACAGGAAATGCTTTCAGATCTTTCCTCCTAGACGGGCGATCTACAAAAATGAGTTTGTGGGCTTTTATTAGTAGTTTTTAGGGCTTTTTCTGAGCAGAAAAAACACCACTGGTACCTTTCTGTCAGTGAAGAAACCTAGCTTGAGTAAGCTGCAATGAGAGTGAGGAAGTGTCTTGTTTCTCAAGAAAACGGGGATGAGAGGCAACAAGAAGTTGATGCTCAGGAAGCTCCACCTGAACGTGAGGAAGAAATTCTTTTCTGTGCAGTGACCACACACTGGAACAGATTGACCAGAGAGGGTGTGGAGTCTCCCTCACTGGAGATATTCCAGAACCATCTGGACACAGTCCTGTGCCATGTGCTCTGGATGGCCCTGCTGGAGCAGGGGAGTGGGACCAGTGACCCACCAACCCTTCCAACCTGAACCGTTCTGTGATTCTGTGAAAAAACAGAGGCAGCCTCAGCAGGCAGAGCAGGGGGAATTTGCCATTCTCCAGGCTTGAACCTCCTGTACAGAGAGAGCACTGGAGCCTGTAGGGATGTCTTATGGCATCTACCAACAGCATTAAACTCACCTCAGGAGAAGAATAGAAGCAGATGCAAAAACCGTGAAAGTCAGAGTGGTGCAGAATGAGTAAACAACCCCCAAAGTATTCAGTGACAAATTCCAAGTCCTCTCACCCACAGAGCAATTTCTTTTTGAACCCAACACTAACCATTTCTTGAAATAACATCAGTCCCCATCGAGGGCTGTGCACTGTTCAGCAGGGCTGTCAGCTTGGCAAGTGGGCGACCTTCTGTGTAATGTATAATTCAAGTATCCAATACACAAATGATTGCAGCAGAGTCAGAGAACATGCAAATTATGTCCCACATCCTGCTGTTAGTCATCCTCTTGGGGGAACTCACCCCTACAAAGGCAGTATCCCAGAACACACTGTGTATTTGCTAATCCTCACTTTTTAAGTGTTTCAACAGCAGCAGAAATCTCACCGCTCTTCTCTTTAAAATGTCTGTAACCTAAAACTCCTGGGGTAAAATACTCAGTCCTTTCCCTAAAAATAGCAAATGAATTATCCATATTTCGTTTTACTGCTGCATAACAGTTAGAGGTATTAATTTAAAATATGATAGAAAATTATATAGAATCTTCCATCAAAGGAGATCAAAGCATTTGCATATTAATTACATTTAAAAATAAGACTCTGAGCTAAGCTTTATTATAAGAGATAGTGAGTTCTAGGGACTCGTATGGGTGAGAGGAAATCAGGACACCTGGTGATTTACTGCCTGTGACTTGCTGCCTAACCTCGTACAAGTCCTTCACATCCTCTGTGCCTCAGTTTCTCTGTCTGTAGGAGACGAATGGTTATATTTAACTTCATTTTCAAAGGCTGGGGAAAAAAAATCCTCTGGCAAAAGTGATACCTGATGGCTTATGTGGCAATTACAGTGCCAGAGCATTACATGTAGTAGGGAGAAAGGTGAGGTGACAGCTTTACTCAGTGGCGTCCTAAAGCTGCTCTCTCTGCCAGGTAATTTCCCACTGGGAGAGGGCTGCCTTGGAAGTGCCATGAGCACTCCTTCCCCCTTCCTCCTTCAAATGCTCCCGCAGGCAGAACAGAGACCACCTAAGCCCCCCCCACTATCCCAGCCCTGAGCATCTCATGGGCTTGGGAAGCTGCCACTTTCATTGTAACTTTCTAGGACATGACCTGCTGTTTCTATTTGACAGCTCAATGCAGCCTAAGGATGAGATTGTCAAGGTTTTCAGGTGCTATCACCAGGAGCTAGGTAATAAGGCTCCTCTAAAATTTCAGTTGAGAGTGATCTACAGGCTTCACGCATGCTGCCCTGCTAGTGTTCTGTGTGCCCAAGAAACCTTCTTCCCTTCTAGGAGAGACCAGAAGGAAAAATCCTGCTCATTTCTTCATGTATCTGGGACAAAGTAATTAATGGGAATGAATCTAGATTCAATTTCTAACATTAATGTCACGAAAAGTCACCCCGTTTTACAACACTGATAAACAGCGGCTTATGAAAAAAAGAATCAAGAGCAATTGCCTTGGACAAAGGTTACTTTCCTTTGTACATAATTTAAATAGGTCACGTAGAATGATAAATGCACCTGTGAGTAAACCTGGATGGCTCCATATCACAAGACCAATGATAAAATCATGAAAATCAGCAGCAATAAAACCAGCCCAAGAATAAGAAACAATGGGCCAAGGAGCATTTGCTTCCTCGTTATCAAATACGTGGAGAACAATCAAAACAAACATTTAGTCCAACCTCAGGTGAGGATGTGATTAGATAGGAGAGTGCAGAAGTATATTGTGATCCCAAATACCAACTTCCATTTGGACTTTAGCAGATGAAGAGATATTTTTGAGTAATACCCGAGTGCACCGAGATGTGCTGGACTTTGTTTGCTCTCACACAGCAGGGTCATAAGTCCATGTGTTGGGGGGAGGTCTGTCCTGCTCTTGCCAAAGCCTATTGCCTAATCACTTGCTGGAATTAAACTTGGAGTTCCCTGAAACAGGAAAGAAGGTACTCCTGTAGACGTGTCAGTGCACTGGGATGGTTTTTGTTCTCTTAGAAAGCAGAGGGGCCCATGTGACACCTGGGAGGAAGGAGAGAACAACTGGTCCCATTTTACTGGGAGAAACGGAGCCAGTGGCAGCTGAATGACTGAAAAGGAGAGCAGTGGTCTGGGATGAGACCAGACCTTTTGCAATCAAACCAGCACTGCCCACAGGGCTGCCCTTCCTCTTTTCTACCTGACATTGCCAGCAACAGGCCAAGAGAAAAGCCACAAACATCACTGTGGTCTTGCTTCAGTTCCGTTTGACAACTGGCAGAGAGCCCCTTCCCCACACAACAGTGGTGCAGTTTGGGGCAGGTGCTTTCTGAGGTTTTCATGAAGAATCCCCTTTGCAAAGTGCTCTTACAGAGTATCAGTCCCCACTGGAAGCAAACAGATCTATTCAGTGACCTCCATCGATTCCTAGCAGGATGTGACAGGGACCTCTCCCCCTCTTGTCTCATCCTCATGCAAACAAGGCACAGCATGACCAGCAAAACGAAAAGCCTGGAGGCTTCTGGGTTGCCCCTGTCAGCACTTGACAGAGCTGTTCTGAGATTTGGCTTGCTAATGTCTTGAGAAGTTGAGAACAATTATGGAAATCAGAGACAGAAGTCTGGGACAAATGCTCCTGGATTGCTTCTTATGGTGCATGTTCTCATCTGCAGTCCTTTGTAATTGCAAAAAATGGTGCCTTGCAGATACCTTGAAGAGACTGGAGACAGACAGATGTGTCTCATCATCAGGAAGTCTGTCTTGATAGTCAGCCAAGATCCAAGGGGAGCGTGCATTATTTACTATTATCATCATCATCATCACTGCCACTAACCTCATTTCCCTAGAGATTTGACTCCAGTAGAAATGCATGGAGCCCTATCCTGGCATTCACGATGTGTTTGTTAACCATACTGTCATACAAAGCCTCCTCCAGCTTCTCATGGAACTTTCTGCCTAGGGAGTGGGTTACATACGGTTTAAAGCCCTCTGGACGCTGCTCTTTTTCGTTGCAATCTGCACTTGAAAGCCATGAGATAGGAAAGCAAAAAAACTGGATGTACTGTGAAATGCCTGCAGGGACTGCCTGGCTACCTGGCTCTCCACAGACATCAACTTCAGTGGAGAAAAGCAGGACAGCAGAAAATCAGTAGCAACAGGCAAAAATTGTTTCTTTGTGCCAACATGGAATTATGAACCCCGAGCTTTTCGCACATTGCATGTGCAGGAACACGATGTCAACACCTCCGTGCTGCAACAGGAAACAAAAGATAAGACTTGGTGAAGCATCAGCTTTTCCTGAGCACCGACCGGTCACTTTGTTTTTGTTTATCTTATGCTTTACAGAGCCGAGGTTACCAATACAAATAATCTTTTTGGCAACTTCAGCCTTACTTTTATTTCACAAACTGTTTGAAGCGATTGCCAATGCACCTTTTATTTTTAAATACTTGCCTAATTTTTAGCATGTATACAAATGCTACACCCTCTGCAGTCTGGGATGTACAGTCACAATGCAGAACTTCTTGACTGGATGACAAAAGAGAAATGAGAAAGAAAATGAAAAACGATGTGCTAGTCATAATTAGTAGGCATTGCAGAATATATTTCTGGAGAAGTTATTTATCCTAAAGATTCGTACGCCTGCTTTATAATTGTCAGATGACTATGCAAATATTAGCAGTGACATGACAACAAATGACATTCCCCCACGTATGGAAATGAAGCAGAATCTAAATTTATGAACCTCTCATTTTCATTATTCATCTAAGCCTAATCACAAGCACTGGGAAATATCACTGTAAAACCCAGTGAGTGGTTTTTTTTTCTGAGCTGAAAATCAGGGGGCTGTTTCCCTGCTCTGACAGCACACTGAATTTAGCACACACTGCTCCCGGTGTGCTCTCTGAAACGGATCATCTGAGTTTCTGGGGCACTGATGCTTGACAGCCCTGAGAGCGATGCTCCATAAGAAGCACCGCTCCTGAAAGGAATAGAAGCCGGCACAATGGAGCCACTGATTAGGGAGAACAATCATGGAGGATTTCCTATTATGCCAAGCTCCAGAAGGAAACCGTAAGCAACGCAAAGGAAATGAGTGCATTTGCTCAAAATGAAAAGGTCAGCCAGCCACAAATTTTCAGCTTTGATATACACATAACATTTCAACTCCTGTTTTTATCACAAATTATAGCTTCCCAAGGTCCTCAGGAAGTTGACACGGAGATTGTAAGGTTATTGGGTGGTGTGAGAACGGAACTAACTATGATTTACAAACTTGTCATTGCAGCATATCCACTTCTGTGTAGTGAAGAACAAAGCAACCACCCTGGCAGCATCCCTTTTGCATCTTCATCACACAGTTTTAAATAACAGCTCCTGTCAGTAGCAGAGAGAGTCAGAACCTCCTCCTCAAAGCCTCCTGCAAAGCCAATTTAACAGAATACAAGGACAGGCAAAAGCTGGGACCCTCCTGTGAATTGCAACTCTACACAGACTCTGCCAGATGCTTGTTCACATCAACATCACTCAAAGTTAAATAGCAATGACTGTAAATACAACAAAATCTTTAAAGCAGAGTGTTCTTACGTTGGGGGAAGAAGAAACCATACAGGACTCCTGGGTTCCATCCACAATATTTCCACAGCCTCCCTATCACAACTTAATCTCCCCCAGCCTTAATTCCTTTGTTTATAAGATGGAAACAATAACATTTAGCTTTCTGTCGTGGGCCATCATGAGAAGTGGTGAATCTTCACTGCTTATCTGAAAGAAAACCAAATCAGTATTGCCTGAACAAATGGACTATTTCTATTAATGAAATTGTACCAATGGGATTCATATTATTTCATTTATGTCCCAGCTTTCTCAGCTTCTGCACAGCTCTGAAAAACAACTCTAAACTCTTTGTGTCGAGTGAAAAAAGCCACTGAACATGTCATGATGCAGGTGTAAGGCAGCTTTATGTGTTTTTAGCTAAGGAAGAACATAGCATATAGAGTGAAACCATGGCACTGCTGAAGTTAATGGGAATACTCATAGCATACGATACAAAACAGCTCGTTGTACAGCATCTGTTGTATCTCAAGAGCCTCACTGAGACATAACTAAAATTCCAAATCAAAAAGACTCCCAAACACTTCCTCAAGATGAGACTGGTAGGACAAAATTTCAGTCTATGGTACTTGAATGTATAATGAAAAATCCATTAGTGACTCACTTTTTCTAAGGATAGAAGGCAGCATACCTTATGAGTCAGCTTTCTGCTGAGAAAAAAGTCCTACCTTCAATGGAGCAGGAGCTACACCATTGAAAAGAGCTCAATTATTAGCCATTACACTGTGGGACAGAGTGTGGAACAGGTAATGAAAAGGGCAAAAATATATGAAGGACTCAGCTCATGAAGGAGCTCTTAGCATCATAAGACTGACCTTTAAATTCAGTGAAAAATTAGAGCTGAATGAATTCATCACCTGTCTGGAAAATTTACAGCAGGCCTCTCTGGAAGTCAAAGCACACACTGATGCTGTAGCTGCAATACTAACATGAGAAGGGTTAAAATAGGTAGGACTGCTTGCCACAGATAGATGTGTGAATCAATTAGAAAAGGGAAAAAAATGAAACAAAGGTAACAAAACAAATGTACTGAGCACTATCAAATTAGGACGACTGTGAGGGATGTGAAAAATTTTGTATAGTGTATCAGTCAGATAATACCTACAGATAAAGAAACAGAATCAAATATAAGAGGAAACATCCTGAATACTGACAAAAAAGAGTGATATGGTGGGCTCTGAAATGATTTGAGGGAAGTTACTTGCATATCCCTGAAGAGAACTGCATGGAGTAAATGAAGAGTCACTCATCTGTGAGCTCTGGGCTAGCAGGGTACATTTTTTCCCATCTCTCACTTCACCTCCTAAGCCCTTATTCAAGCAAAACTCCCACCGGAATCAATTAAATCTTCCTTCTGATTTGAAGCAACATAACTGAGGCAAGAGAAATCCTTTCAAGTTTGTCAGCTTTTTCACACCTTTTGGCTCCTTGCAGTCATCTTCAGCAGTTGAACTATCTGCTCACCATACACGCACATGAGTCACAGCACCCTAGAAATAAAACAGCTAAAGAGGTCAACATGCTGGAGGTTGGCATTCTCTCTCAGATTAGTTTTACACTAGATTAATTCCATTGTCTTCAGTAAACTTCGGCGTGATTTTTGCATGGGTGAGTCAGGGAGTTTGGCCTTCTACCTGAAATAATATTATCTGTGACTTTGGAGAGACACACAATTCGACTGTGCTGCTTTTTCACGCTTCCACTCCTCCTCAGGGCTCCTGCCTGGGACACGTTGCCTACACAAGGCTCTTAGGACAGGGAATGCAGCATTAGGCCACTCAGCAGCAGGGCTTTTTCTCATGCTTTAGATAAGTTAAATTAGTTTCTGAGCTATGACAGACATGACCCATAAATCTTACTAAGACTCTAAAACTGATTGATTTCCAGCGAGAGAACGTGCTGTCTAAATTCAATATTTCCCCCTCAGAACCGACAATCAGTGGCTCAATCACTTTTGCAATAAACAGGAAAACGCAACAGAAAATTTTCTCCAGGCATTGCTGCTGGGAAGGAATCTTCTGTTCCAGCGGCTCACTACCAGCCCTGACCTTTTGCCCTCTCTGGGGTAACCACAGTCACCTTACCCCATTTCCCTGCCCTGCCTCGCAGTCAGAGGGGACACAACGTCACTGACGTGAACTTTACGTGGCCCTGCTGGTACACGAGATGAAACGCAAGAGGTTCCCCATTTACATAAAGCTCCAGTCATGACTCATCTCTGTCTTCTGCAGCTCCAGCTTGTCACTCTGACGAGCCTCCGGACGGCAAGTGAAAACGCACCGTGTCCTTTGTCGTCGCACACTCCCAGCGCCGGCCCGGCTGTTCCACCTCCTGCTGTGGGGAAACAGCAAAATGTAAAATGCGCACAGAAAATTTCCCTGCAGCGTGGGAAAGTCTCGTGCCTGGCTTCTCGTACTTTGCTATTTGTCAACCCACGTTGTCGCAAGCCAACACCTCAGCTTCAAGCCTTTGCTAATGCTGAGTGGTCAAGTGTCCATAAAACCTCTGCCCTCCTGGAGGAAGGCCTTACATTAATTAACATAATGATTTACACAATTTCCCAAGCAGAAAACCAAGGCCGGAGGGCTCCCCGCTCAGAACTGCTTAGAAAAGCGGCTCAGAGCTGGGAAGAGGACTGAGGGATGTGGTCCTGTACAACAAACCAGTGGCCACTCAACCGAAAACATCTCTCTCCATGTCAGCACAAAAGGCACAAGTCTACAACAGTGGGATTAGATACATGTCTGCTGTAACTCCCCTGGACATGAGTGGATTTCAATCTTTTTAAGCTGTTAAGTTTTAGGCTTAAGGAGTTAATCTCTCTGGATAGCCTGTGTTCTCCATGGAATGAGGTTACTGCTCTGAATTGCCTGCGGAGGAAACCTTTCCTTGCACATAGGCCTGAGCGGGAATCTAGGAAAATTGGTTTCATTAGGCCAACGTTAACCTTTGCAAATGCCCTTGTACTGAAGTTTTCATTTTCCTGACGCTGTTCACACGACTGTCACTAGCAAAAAACATCCACTGTTACGGAAAAAGGACATCAGGGAAATTCCATTGGAATAAGTAAAATTGGAAAGTTCTCTCTCTTTTTTTTTTAATAGGGTTCTTCCCATGATGATTTCAGGGAAGACAGCGTGTGAGTAAGAAGATGAGGAAGGGACAGGGAAACACCAAATACTTTGAGTGTAACACCCTCAAAGACCGGATAAAATTTGAAAATAGTTACTGTAGAATGGAAATATTTGTGATGGAGAGCGGAAGAAAGTGAAACACAAATGATGAGAGACCCATATTTCAGTGCTGGAAAAATCATGATGAACAGGACAGTCATCTTTATGTGTTTGTCAAACCCAGACTAGGAAAACAACCAAAAGGGAAAGGGCTAAATGTTGTATCCAATCCCATGTGCCAAGGTTTACTACCTTGGGCTCAATCCGGTGATAACCCAAACCTGTATCTATATTTCAGACTGACAACAGGCCGAAGAATTTCCCTGGGCATTATAATTTTGGCAACCAATATTGCAGAATGCTAAAATATGAACTTCAAGAGAATGGAATATGGATATTGTCTAGGCCTTCTTACTCACAGAACCTCACCGAATGCCTGGAGATTGCATGTCAGGCAATCACAGTCTGCTCAGGTCTCTGACATGTTCCCTTTAGTAGCCTCTGACCCCAGAGATGAAAGGGTACAGACATCTTTACACCGTAGGATGCACCAGAGCCAAACTACATTAACTTATGGCAGCTAAGATTAATATTGGGAAGTAGCCCAGTCTCTGAGTCAGACTGATCCTTTCCGTTCCTAAACTTTAAAGTGCCAGGAAAAAAGTTAAGAAGTCCAATTAAAATAAATCCTGGCTAACTCCAGGCTTATCATCACGGCATGAGAAGGGCAGGATTTTGTTTTTTCTTCTGCGAGAAACTTGAGCAAGAAACCATGAAGTGGCCTCACAGGAGACAGGGTGAAAGAGGTCTTCTTAGTCGAGGCTGAAATCTGGAGGCTGCTGGGCTTGGCTTCCTCTAAGGACAGAGGAGTTTGCTGGAAGTATTTATCTGTTGCTTTGTTCAAGTCACTTTGGTTTAGTGATTTCTGATTTTGCACATTGTCATTTGAAAGGGACCCTTCATTTGAGCTTAATTTTTGATGACTCAGCTCCCCAGGCACATCTCCTCTTAGCTTCTGCCATAAGCTCACACTTACCGTCACTTCTAAGTTCCTGCACAAGCCTGCCTATGTGTCTGCTTTCCTTTGTTCCCTGTTCCCTAAATCATACCCTAACGACAACATTTGGAAATTGCAGAGTCCATGGGCTCCAGGTGAAACCAACACAAGGCCAGAGACAACGATTTCTGGCTTAATTCATTAGAGGGTTAATAAAACCTATTTATAAAAGTTTTTCTCTAGCCACGCCTTGATTTCTGCAGCAGATTCTTTAGCACTGACAAAACCTCCCCAGTCGACTGACCATCACAGCCCTGCCAAAAGTCCAAGTGAGAATGAGGAAAACACAAATCCCACTTGCAGGCGAGGCAGCAATTAAAAATCCATATCCTTACTACGAAAAAGATGAAAAAACAGGTATATACCTCTTGTCTGTAATGACCCACTGGGCTTACTCAGCTCCCTGAACACTACACAATATCTGGAGGAAACCACTGAGAATGCAGATAAGGCAGCACAGAGGCCATGCCAAGAGTCCGTCAGTGAAGTGCTGTTTGACATCTCACGCACACCGCCCGCTCCAGTGGGCCCGGCGATGGGTGAGAACCTGCTCAGCTGCAGCAGCAGCACAGGCTGCCCCCCCAGGTGTGCCAGTAGGGTTTGGCAAGTCTTCCAACAAAACTTCCACGGCCTTGCTGGAAAATTCCTCCTTGCCAAGGTTTTGTTTTGGTTAACTTGTTTACTGCCTGAGCGTCTTCGTGATGACCCAGTGCTGCTGTGCCCTCACATAGTGATTCCCTCGTAAAAAGCTGGTTTCCATGTATTGCTGGCCACGGGAGAGCATTCCCTCGTGCCAGACCTGAGCACAGCCTAACTTGCATTTGGGTGCCCGAGCTGGCTTCCACAGCTCACACATAAAGAAGCCACCCATTCTGAGAAGGTCAGTCTTGATGCAACGAGTGAGGCACAGCAACCCCAGTCCCTGCCGAGCTTGTGCACTGAGTGCCCACGGAGACCGTGCCGATGCAGTGTCTCTGGGAGAGATCCAAAATAGCACTCAGGCACCAAAGTGCAACTTCTGCAGACTGCTGGCGCCTGTGCTCATGAGAGCAACCCAGGAAAGCTCTGCCTGCCCTCCTCAGCTACGTCAGATGCTGTAAGTGCCCACAGCTTCTGGGGAAAGCTTCCTTAGGCGCCACAAGGTCTGGCGCCTTTTTGTGCCCAGCTGCTCCGGGTGGGCTGAATTCTGTCATCTACTTCTTGCCTAAGTCCATCCAGAAGTCAGGTGGGGGGCTTTGCCATGAAGGTGTTAAGGACTCAATTTCCCAGGCATGCTGTATGCAGCAGAATGGAACTCTCAGGAGGACTTACAGGTGTTTAACATGAGCCCCTACACCAGTATCCAAGTGCTGTCAGTATCATCACTGTTTCCCAGCCAAAAGCCCTAACCAGTCACCATATGCTGACACCAGAAATCTTGTGCTCCTGGTTAAACCGTGGCTCAGTTTTCAGAAGCTAGGCAGAGCACATTTTTATCCCTTCCCTGTATGCCCTCATGTTTCTCAGGGCACTGCCTGTTCAGAGGTCCAGAACTGACTTCCAGGGCAGTGTTCTCCAGCAGTTGGTGAGTATTTAAAGCAGTGGTGGCTCATCTGCCAGGCATATTTTCACTGACAAGATGATTTAGATGTTGATGCCAAATGTGTTACTTAAACCCATAAGCAAACACTTTTTTGGTCCGGTATGAGTTCCACAGTGAGATATCCATAGGTCCCCTTCTCCTGAGCATTTTCTACTGCCTGATGTAGGCATCTCACCGCTCGGAGTACAGGCTAAGGGCACTCAAACTCTGAGATTCTGAGCTGTTCCTCTCCAGTCTACAGGGCATTTTAGGCATTTAACTCACTTGAGAGCATTATGCCTTTGAGAATCAGATTCTAATCCTCAACTCTCCATTGCTGCTAATCCCAAATCTCTTTGAGATCTGACCTTCTTAGTGTTCAAAGTCCTCTATTACAGGACTTCACCCTAGTTAACTGTTAACTTGCATTTGGCCGTGACCTTCGGTCAGGTGATTGCAGTTTCCTGAATTACACTAAACACTCACCAATATAGGATGCTCTGAAAGCATGAGGTAAGCTTGTGACAGGAGCTGAAACTTCCTTGTGGAGTTCATTTCCATAGCGGAAAAAGAAATCAAACACAAATTATTCTGCTTGCTGTGACTTTCCCACTGTAAATTCCTTGCACCCAAAAGGTGCCAGGAAACAAACTTGAAAACAGATGAAGAGAAATTGTATTAAAACCAGGGTAAATATTCTAGGGGCTTTAATAGTGGCAGATTCCCCTTAGCATTGCCCAACAATGTGCTTGCTCACTGTCATAAGACAAGGGAGAGGCCATGTGGCTGCATAGACCCCCTTCTCCGTACTCAAACATACACGTGGCAGTTGTACCCAGCCCTGTGATCTATCAAATAATTAGATTATTTCTTCTGCCTATTGAGAAGGAAGAAGAGAGATTGTTGTTATGGCTTCTAAAGGAAAAAGTTCAGCTGCTCAATAAAGAAGGAACTTACAAAGTAAATTGAGTAGATATGAATTTAGTCTACTCTGTTTTTATGTCAAATCTCACAAAAATAGATGGACAGCATAACATATGTGATAGTGATAACACATACTACACTTAAAGACTTAAGTTCTTTAAGACAACACTTCAAGCTTGCTTTTTTGTTCCCTGGAATTTGGAAAGTACTGCCAACATGTAGCTTACCAAAATCCTAAGAGGAAGGGCTGAACTTTCATTGCTGATTATACTTAGCACAGCACTTGTATTTGAATTCTTCACCTCCATGCGCATCCTGTTCCTTCAGAAAGATTTCCTCACACACTGTTATTTATATTTTTAAAATGCCTTATAACATTTTCTCTTCATTCTCTGCAGTGTTTTTTCCTTTTCCTGAACGGCAGTTGTGTTCAATGCCCCGCGCAGCCAGCGACACACCCTGCAGAACACAACACATAATCCAGCACACACGCCCTGCAGAGCAATGCGCTCACTCCAATTCCCAGCCCACCCCGACACCAGTGCTACAAGCACATCCTGTGAATGAAAGCACAGGGGGAAACGTCCTGGGGTGGGCCCTGCCACACAACATCCCCCCAGAAAAGCCACGGTTCAGCAGGGAGCAAACAACACCTCGGGAGCAGAAAGGGTACAAGTGAATAAGCCACTGCACCTTCTGTAACAGTCACTGCACATTCCCAATTGATGAACGAAGCCTAATTGACCTAAACGATGACTGTATGTACCCAGCTTTACCTTTAGCAAACAACACTGCTCATAACCCAGTCACAGCACGGTTCCCAGTGCAAGAGATGTAGCGTGAGCCAGAGGCTAAAATAAAACTCAGCTGTGTGTAAGGAATCACAAACAAAACAAAAGATGAAATCATATATGAGTGTCACAGAATGTTCTACGATGCTGAACAGGTAAGGATCAAGGTTACACTTTTTTGGGAAAGAGGAAACCTTGAGATTACAAAATAGAGATAAGCAAAATTCATAGATTCAAAGAATCATGGAATATCCTGAGTTAGAAGGGACCCACAGGGATCATCCAAGTCCAACTCCTGGCCCTCTACAGGGCACACCAACAATCCCACCCTGTCCCTGAGAGTGTTGTCCAAACACTCCTTGAGCTCTGTCAGCCTTGGGGCCGTGACCACT
>JAWMRA010000028.1:15988615-16052975 GCA_035584735.1 Pseudotriccus pelzelni | reverse complement strand
CATCCCACATCCCGCATCCCACATCCCGCATCCCACATCCCTCATCCCGCAACCCCCATCCCGCATCCCACATCCCTCATCCCGCATCCCACATCCCGCACCCCGCATCCCGCATCCCGCATCCCGCACCCCGCACGCCGCTCCCCGCGGCCGCCGCTGCCGTAACCCGGCGGCGGAAGCCCCGGCCGGCCCGGCCGCCCAATGGGCTGGTGCTGCGCCGCGCCGGGGCCGGGGCCGTCACTTCCTGGCCCTGCGGCGGCGGCGGCAGCGAGGCGAGAGCCGGGGCCGGGGGCGGCGGCGCCCGCAGCCCGCCCGCCACCAACATGCCCTTTGACTTCAGGAGGTGAGTCGCGACAGCGCCCGCCCCCCGCCGCTCCCCGCCCGGTGGGCAGGGAGGGATGCACGGGTGGATGGATGGAGGGATGGGTGGATGGGTGGGTGGGTGGATGGGTGCAGTAGGTGTGGGCCGGGAAGGGCCGTGGGAAAGGGGAGGCTCCGTCCAACGAGCGGCTGTGGTGCCGCGAGGCGGTTGTGCCAAGCCGGAGGAGGTGTGTGTTGTCTGGGGCTTCCCCGGGCAGGACCTCGGGGGTGATGGATGTGCGTGTGCCGCGGGACCCCGCAGTGGGTATCGGGGTGAAGGTGCGGGGACCCTGCTCCTCCCGCAGGTCCTTGGGGTCCCGCGGCAGCTTCACGGGGTCTCGGTGGGGCTCCCACAAAGCTTTAGGGCATCACTTCTTATGGTGGAGCTCCCATAGCATTTTTAGGGGGTCACTCCTTACAGTAGCACCATGTGTCTGGTTGCTGGGAACCAACATCGGCACCTCCACCTTTGGCTTTGCCATCCTGAGCAGGTGTGAGTTGTAGGATTTGGCCTTTCTGTGGGGCACCTGCATCCCCTGGGCCATAGCAGGCAGTGTCAGGTACCAAAGCAGAAGTGAAAAAGACTCCTCTGACTTAAATGGAGCTGAAATAGCAACCGTGGGTTCATTTTCTTTTTGAGCCACTCTTGAGCCAATGACTTGTAAGTTTCCAAATTCAGAGATGCCTTGGGGAGGATGCACAGATGAGTTTCCTGATGTAGATTTTACTAGAGCATTAATATTACAATAAAAAATACATGGATTTTGGGGAACATAGAGTCCTTTCCATGTAGGATCATCATGACCTGTATATGTGACCCCGTTGAGATGGCAGGGGGAAATGGTGATAATGCAGGTTTTTAGTTCTCCCAAACAAAAGTTGTGTGCTCTATTTTTGCTGTAATTCTAAACCAGGCCTCTCATTTATACAGGCTGACAGGATCTTGTGTGATCCATGGGGCACTGTTGAACATGGAGGCAGTTGCTTCTGAATGAAAACTTGTTGAAGCTGGAAACAGTATCTGCTGGATCATGTGGGATCTGGGGCCCAGAGCCTCGTTTCTGCTTTTGTATAAAATTTGATAGAAAAAGTCTTCTCAGCTTTGGAGACATTCTGCCAGCTGCGAATCTTATTACCATCTATTTTCAGACTTGTAAAATACGTGAACAGTAAGGGACCCTGGGTTGTGGCTGTCACTTTGTAATAGCAGATAAAGCAAATGTTATTTCTGATGTCTTTGAAAATGTAATTTTTGTTGGGTCTCAGCATATGCATGTGGAAACACTGGCTCACCAAGAGCATAATCACCTTCAGAGACAGCACTAGTGCTTCACTTTGGAATGGAACAAAGACGTTAAGTAACGACTGAATGGCAGGGTTTGTGTTAATGAGTTACAAAAAGAGCGGCATCAGTTCAGATCTGCATTTTAAAGATTCACAATTGCAAATAACTTCTTTGTCATTCAGACTGGAGGATTAGAAATAGACACTTGAAAGCTCTTTCTCGAGTAACATAAGCTTGCTGAAGTTCAGCTGTTCTGCAAAGATGAATTTTTAAAAGGCTGCCATTGATAACAGGAATTTTATATTTAAAGTACAGAGAAACTAATGTCATGTGCAACAAACCACTTTCCTGTTTTAGAAGCATGAACAGAGTTCAGGGCCAAAATGTTGCAAAGGTTAGAGCCCTTTTTAGCTGTTGTGGGTTTTGTTCATTGTGCAGTCAGTGGAACAAAATATGCTGAGGCTGGAAAATTTTACAGTTGTAGGTGAAGTATGATGCAAACGTTAAAAAAATGTGCAGGTACTTCCTGACAGCTCTAGAACGTACAATACAGAGCTCTTAGAGAAATGAGGTTAGCACCTTGAGTGAGTGAATGAAGAGGTGACGTTTTTCATCATGTGAAATCCAAGGTTTTTCTCTCAGAGGTTTTAGCTGGATGTTCTCTGTGGCAGGTACAGTTTGACACCCTGTCTTTAGCACACACTTTGGAGTGGGTGTTATGCCTGTGTATGATTAGAGGTTTAAGTTGTTAAGAAACTTTTAAAAGTGCCCCTATATATCTACTAGTAGAGTCCCAAAATTCGGAGGTTCCAAGTGGAATGGAGTTGTGTTCTTCTGGGGGCCACGGATTTCGCAGGTCTGTGCTCCTAATGCAGCTGAAGCAATCACTGTCCTTAACTGCTCTTGTCAGGAATTTGGGAAGGCAAGGTCTTGTTGTTGTTGTATTCTCCCTTTACTTAGAGCTTTTATTTTTGGTGGTTTAGAGTGGCAGGCTATTGACAGCTGACATCAGGTGTAGAGAGGGGCATAGACCAGGCCTCCAGCTCTGTTTCCACACAAAGTAGCTCTGGCGGGAGTAGGTTTCCAGAGTCTCGTCTGGAGAAGACAGAAACACCAATGACAAGTAGTGAAAAAAGCCCGTGATCAAAAATATCCCATTCTTCCCCAACTTGAAGGGAAAGAAAGCCTTTCCATCTATGGGACTAAATCTCTTCCCTCTCTCCTAGAGTTATGGGTTCATATCTGGCCTGACTGAAAACCCAAAGTGCCTAAACATCTTGGAAGTTGTCTCTATCAGTTAATCTGAGCCATATTGGTTCATGTCATGGTTACATATTGGCAGTAGCGTGTTTTATTACTTGTGATTTTTAGTACTTTTTTTTTTCCTGTAGGACTTCTGTTTCCTTGGCTTATCAATAGTTCCCTTTGGTAATACCAAATGCATTTAATTAATAAATAAAACAATATTTTCCCAGTAATTTCATGTGCATAATAGTCATTCTGTCTCAAGTATCTTTAGGGTTTTAATAATACTTAGTACTTAACCTAATGCTTTTCATTTTTCAAAGCCTTTCATTCACGCTGATCTCTCCAGTCCTGCTGTGATGTTGGTACGAAACCAAGTTTTCAGCTTCCAGATTGGTGCTTTCAGTGCAGGTTTGTTCAGTGCATGTCACAAGACACTAGCCCTCCTACAGAATTTCTAAATCAGTTTGTATTTCCAGAAGGCCTGGTTTTTCCTTTTTTTTTTTTAACCCATTTGGCCAAAACAGGCAGGCAGATTTTTCCTTGTTTCCCATCCCCTGGTTCCTTAGAACTTGTGTCAGCGAAGCAGCTTCGTAACTATTTTATTGGGGATTTTGAGTTATCTCCCTGGAGCTGAAAGGGTATTTCCCCCTCAAGCCTTTAAGACCCAGTGTCACCTGCACACTTGCAGCATCTGAGGATGGTTAAAATCATAATTAGATTCAGCTGTAAACCTGGGTCATCTTGAGTGGTGATTATGGGCCAGAAGGTTTCTTATATGTTGTGTGATCCAGTTAGCAGGAGGCTGAAATGGTGCTGGGACTTCAGACTGCTCTGGTGTTGAGAATTACATACATGAAAAAGAAAATTACAGATGTAAAAGTAAGTTACTCCTTTGCAATGGATGTGGACATGATAAGCATTGATGCAAGTTCTCTGGTGGCTTTTCTTTGCACCTGCCTATTTGCATGAAGGAGTTACTGATGGGTTTGTAAGATACTGAAACTTCTGAACTATTTTGGTAACTTTAATTGCTTAGACTGAGAGAAACTGAAATAGACTGCTCTGAAATCAAGTTTTTGTTCTAATTCTGGATAATTCTCAGTTGTGCCCTGGCCATGTGTTTGGCCAAGAGTGGCAAATATCCGTGGGTCCTTATTTTGCTATTTAACTGAGAAATGCACAATTCCTTTCCCACAATTAATCATTGTGATGTTTTCATTAGGGATTTTTTGTTGGTGGTGTTGATTGGTTGGTTTTGGGGTTTGGTTTGGTTTTTTCAGTGTCATAACTCGTGTGAAGTAACAGTATGTTATATCCAGCTTTTGGCAGTCATGGGAAAGGAGCCAGGCTTAGAAAGGATTAGATTTAAATGCTGATTTAGCGTGGAAGGCAAAGACTCTTATTCCATCATCACAGTACAACAGGCCCCCACTGTCAGCTGTTCTTTGGCACATCTGTGATAAATGGTATTTTAATGTGGGTATTGTGATTCAGATATAAAGTACATTTTTATTGTTTTGGGACACAGGCAGGTCTTTGCTTCAGTTCCCAAAGATCTTTTTTAAATCAAGAAGCTGACAGACATCCAAACTTATTTTGGGGGAGAGAGTATGTTTGGTTTTAAATTAGACATGAGAGTTGTGATGGTGAATAGGCAAAGTGATGCACAGACATCTGACCTGGAACAATTGTGGAATCAATTCCTGATCAAATTAATGAGGACAAACCAGTAGATTGGTGATAGGTGATTTTGAGTCTGAGGAGAAAAATCTTTTCTGAACTAAACAACCCCTTGTCCAACTTCTCATTCACTTGTGAGCTTAAGGAAAATAACATATTTTAGTATTAACCTTCAGAAAAGAAGGAACAAAGTTGACTGTCTCGATCCTACCATTTTCCTTTTGACAGGTTTGTGAGGTTCACAATTGAAAATCATAGAGTCACAAAATCAACTGGGTTGAAAAAGACCTCTGAGATCATCAAGTCCAACCCTTAATCCAACCCTGCTGTGGTTACCAGACCATGGCACTGATGCCACATCCAGTCTCCCCTTAAAAACCTCCAGGGACGGTGAATCCACCACCTTCCTGAGCAGCCCGTTCCAATGTCTGATTACTCTCTCTGTAAAACATTTCTTCCTGTTACCCAACCTAACCCTCCCCTAGTGCAGCTTAAGACCGTGCCCTCTTGTCCTACTGGTGGTTGCCTGAAAGAAGAGACAAAATCTTTCTGTAGCCCCTCAGATCTCCCTTCAGCTTGTCTGGGATTTGTTTGCCTTGTGTTTGAACATTTGCCAATCGCTATGCAGAAATGGCGATGCTTTGGCATTGCCTAATAAATATCAAATATTAGTGGAAATGTATATGTTTGCTCAGCAATTCTCAATTGCAGTGTGAACCAGCGCTGCTGTTTTCCCATCAGATCCGGGTGCTTTGTGCTCCGTGCACCTGCTGGCACTTTCCCAGCACCTTCTTTAACTGGCTGCATCAACACACTCTCCTTCATTTGGCAGAATTACTCGCTGAACTTACTTTAGAGGAGAGGCACCGTGAGCTCATTTGTTAGCAGGTGCACGGTGGCAATAGCAGCAGGGAGGCACGTTCTTGGCTGAAACAGAGCGGGGAGGATGAGAGAAGAGCTAACAGCTCAGACTGGCTGGTGTGGCATCTCCTGATCTGATGGGTTGTGCTACTGGTTTGTGCAAGCAGTGGCACATCAAAAAGGGTTGTGTGTGCCCTGTGCTGAGCTGTGCACAGTCACTGTCGCAGCCACAGGCGTTGCCACTTGTACAGTGGTTTGGTTCACAGTCTTAAATCCTGTATGTGATGGAGCTGGTAGCCAGCACTCCCTAAATTAGTGTCTACACCAATAACTAGCGGCCTGGCACAGCTGTGTGTCGGGTAGTCGCCTCTCTATGCTCTGCAGGACCTGCATTTTTTCTCCGGCTGCTGAAGTGGTGTCTGAGTTCTCCAGAGTGCCTGTAACTGCAAGTGAATTTCATCCTGAACTGCAGCCAGGTCTGGCGAGCAAGTTCCAGTTCACATTGTGCAATGTCGCTGGTAAACAAGCCTTCCAAGTGGTGTTGCTGCCACCTTACGTAATTACCACAGTGGTTTTGGTGCCAGGCAGTACCATGACTAACTTTGTTTCAACAATAGCCCTTTGAGGGCACCTGAGAAATTATTCTGCAGTCACAGCAGTCAGATGGGCAAGCAGAGCTGTACAGACAGAGTCTATTGATGTTTGTGCCACAAATAACTGATTATACATAGCATGCATGTATGTAGATATTTCTTCCTAAGTCTCCCTAATGCATCATTTCTCTTGAAATATAGTTGGAGTAGAGATTTTTTCCTAAGTATAGAAATACTAAAGTCTGTCTTTGTAGCAAAGTTCTGTATTGTTCTCTGAGCTTTAACTGTCCTCCTTTGTTCAGTCCTGGGTGACACAGATGCTTTCTTCATGCCATCATAGTTCACTGCTGTGAAAATGTCTGAATCACACTGTAAACAGGGCTGAAGCAATACCACCAGCGTGGACTGGGAAGCTGTGGACGTTGTTGAGCTTGTGTATTTTTTGGGCATGTAATTCAAATGGTGGATGGAGGTGGTGAGAAAAGAATAGTCTTGCAATGAAGGAAGAAATGGTGGAACGGTCTTGTTTATTTTGTCTTCTATCCAAGCACAAGCCCTGAACTGTTGTCTAGGTATTTCTGTACAGAGCCAACTGCTCTCAAAATGGAAAACTTGTTCTGCCAAAACATTAACCACAATCTTGCCATGACCTACAAAATCTTGCTTATACTGAAATGTTTGAGTATTTTAGTAGTAATCATGGCAGACACACACATAAGACCGTAGTCTGTGTGACAGTGTGACTCGCTGTGTTTGAACCGTGTGTGTTTGGAATTTGCTTTTCTGTTTGTTTGTTTTTTAAGAATGTTCCCACATGAGATGTATTTAGTATAGTGCAGAGAAGCCAGAAAGATTACATTTAATAGAAGAACCTTCAAAATGCCCTGTTAATGCGTGCAGGCAAGTATAACTGCTGACAGGATTCCAGGAGGTCATGGCTTCTTAGTGTTTATTTAACGATCATATCCCAAGGCAGATCATTTGGCTTCCAAATTGCTGTCCATCTCTGTAGACCACTGGGTGCTGTGAATAAAGCAAGCCCACCAGTTCAGCCAGTAATGTAAATATAAATCTGACTTGGTTTTCTGATAAAGATGAAGTCTCAGAGCCTCGCTCAGATTCCCTGTCACTCTAAATCAGCTGTGACTCTGTTGCATTGAAATCTGATTCTAGTTGCTGCATTATAGCAGGTTGTATTGGACTAAAAATCACTGGTAAACCTGATCCCCAACTATAAGTTCCAGCTCTTGGGCCTGCATCAGTTATGTTTTTCTACTGGGATAACATCCATACCGGTGTTTCCTGGAAACTGCATCAAAACCAGGAACTTCGCTTGGAAGCCAGATGATGCAGGAGACCTGTACTTGCTTGTAGGTAATACACTTACATGCAAATAAAAAGTGGGACTGAGTTGTAGAAGCATGGACAGAAATTCCTGTCTCCCTAGATTGGAATTCAAATAGGAGAACCTGAGCTGGTCACTGCAGGTTTATTAATATTCTGAAAAAGTAAAATATGTTTGAATCCCCAATTGATGCTCTGGGAAAGGGTATGCTTTTTTGTCCCTAAATCTTGTGTATTAATGGATCTTGTCCTATAGAAATTACTTTGGAGAAGAAAGAAGACTTGGTTGTGAGTGAATGCCAGTGTCTGCTCTCTCAAGTCAGGGTTCTGCTGCTCTTAACCTGTGGCAGCTTTAGGCAAGTACCAGTTCCTGTCTGAGCCTCAGTCACTGAATTGTTTCAAGGGAACCTTCCTGTGCTTGCCCACGCTGCAGAGAAGTGGTTGAACTGGACTGGTCCAGCATGAGACTGTGAGCCTAGATGATGTCAAGGATCTGGAGAAACCTCTGCCGTGCAGTAGGATATGGATTGCTCTGGGCACTTCTGAGGGAAGCTTTATGAATATGGAGCTGTTTCCTTCACACATCCCTCCCTCCTCCTTTTTTCCCCCTTCACCAGATGTTTTATTTGTTCACGTTCTTTTGTACCAACCTCTGATTTCTGTGCTGAGCAAGTGCAGCTGGGACTTAAACCAGAAAGTAGCTTCCACAAATAAAATTTACACATTTCTGATGCTAATTTTATCTTCCCAGATCTTGTTTCAGGGTGTTCAGCGGTACAGGGCAGCAACAGAGTCTTACTGTTTTGTGATTCCTAGAAGCTACAGGAAAGACTACAGTACAACTCTTTTTTTCCCCCATATCTCTGCCCGGATTATGCTCCAAGTTGCGTGTAGGGAATTTCTTGGAAATCACAGTCCAACTCTGAATTTTGTTCAGTGTCTGCTGGAGGTCAGGACTGCTGTTTGTGGGGAGGGCTGAGGAGCTGGCCAGTAAGGCCCGGTAGCCTGGGAATGCTGGGAACCAGCAGCTGTGGGCAGTGAGTTGCTGGGCATTGGAAGGGGCTGCCCAGGGAGGTGGTGGAGTCCCCATCCCTGGAGGTGTTCAAGGAATGACTGGACGTGGCACTCAGTGCTCTGGTCTGGTTGACAAGGTGGGGATCAGTCACAGGTTGGACTCTCTGATCTTGGAGGTCTTTTCCAACCTCAGTGATTCTGTGAATGTGGCAGGAGGTAGAGGAACCCTGAGCTGGCAAATCTCAGACTGGGAAAGGGAGTTCAGGACTAGGGGTCTCAAAAAGGATTGAACAGGTGATGGTGGGAGGCAGTGGGATGTGCTGGGGAGCTGCAAGAACAAGAATCTCTGAGTTTATAGTTTACTTGTGACATTCAAGTATCTGAACAATTTACTTAGTTTGGGGAGCCACCGTGTATGTTTCCTGATTCCCTCTGATCTCCAGAATATGCTGCTCCCACTCAGGAGCACAGTGGCTCTTGTTCATAGTCCAGAGAAGGGCTGGATCCTTTTGAATACCAGTCCCCTTACTTGAACATTTTTTCTTCATGACACTTTTCTCCTGTTTTGATGAAGCAGAGTAGAATTTGTTCACTTTATTAAAAATACATTTCTCTTCCATCCTTCATTTTGACACCTGCTTCACTGCCTAAAAGGAAATAAAATGCTTGCTGGCAAGACTCCACCTTTGAGTATTTGAGATTATACTTTCCTCCTCCTGCTAATTGCCATTGAAATATGTTTGAGGCTAACATTTTATCTGGAAGGAAAAAAATAAAGTGATGTACCGCTTCCTGTTTTCCATTCTTCAGTGTCACCTAAAATAGTTGCACTTTTGGCATATTTCAGCAATAGCAATTGTTGTGTGTGTTCTTGGGCAGCAGAGAACAAGCTTAATATGCACTGAAAGAATAAAAGCACAAAATTTAGAACATAGTTGACAAAAAGGTGTTATGGAGGCACAGCACAATGACTGGCAGGAGGGAGCGAACAGGAGAACCAGCTCCTTGGAAAGGAATCGATTTAAATGGGAGCAGAACATACGAATTTTTGGTGCCCTTTTTCAGCAGCGGTTGAGGAGATTCGAAGTCTTTTCTCCTAGAAATAAATGGGTTTGTTTTTTTGTCCCTGTGCAAATCCTTTCCCTGCGAAGTGAGGAGCAGGCCAGATGACATAATGCTGCAGAGGCTGATGCCTCTGATGTTCTCTCAGCCCCTTTTCCCTAAGTGTCCAGTTATCCAAAGGCTGGATTATATAATTAATGACAGTCCTCCTGGCCTAACCTTGTTTTCTTGTTCTCAGTACTCCTCCTTGTTTCAGAAACTTCCTCTGTTAGTTTCATTATGTTCTTGGAACTAGAATTAAGAGGGAGGAGCTGGCTGGCAAGGAAACCTCTTCCTACATTTCATTCCTGGGCTTGAAAGTGTGGAGGGTCACCAGGTCAAAAAAAACCAGTATTTGCCTTGAAAAGTGGTTTGATGTTGTGAGTGAGAAGTCAGTCATACAGAATTTGAAAATTGCAGTCTTCACCTGGTTGCAGTCCAGATAAACTGGTTTAAAACTCCATTAGCCCCTCCACATCTCTGTCTGGTCCTTCCCATATCAGAGCTTGCTCAAAGCAGTTCAGGATTAAACAGTTTCCGATATAATTCTGAAGCCTTTGGAGTTTGTCCACTAAAGCTCAAGTTGTGGAGTGTATCTGTTAATATCCCATTGTTTGTAAATGAGGACTAGCTGATTACTTAATGATGTGTGTGTTATCTGCTGTAATGCAGGTGTTAATCTTACAAAACGTGTTAATAACTGCTTGGTATTTACAAGTATCGGCTTATTAGTCCTGCTTTGAATCTGTGTTTGCATCTGGAACTCACATTCCCAGCCAGGCTTTGGTGTTTGTATATTCAGTGATTACTTTCTGTGTGAGACTGAGATTAACAGGATCACTTATCTTACTTTCCATGTGCTTCAAAGTTTGTGTCCCAATTCACAAAAACCATCAAGATTGTTCATAAACGTGCACTCCAGGCACAACCCTGTTGGTGAACCAAGGTGCAGCTCTTGCAGAGCACATCCAGTTTGTTTTCATAAGCCGCCTTCCTGCAGCTTTCAAAGAATCACAGAATATCCTGAGTTGGAAGGGACCCCCAAGGATCATCGAAGTCCAACTCCTGGCCCTGCACAGGACACTTCAGCACTCCCACCCTGTCCCTGAGAGCGTTGTCCAAACACTCCTTGAGCTCTGTCAGCCTTGGGGCCGTGACCACTGCCCTGGGGAGCCTGTTCAGTGCCCGACCACCCTCTGGGGGAAGAACCTTTTCCTAAAATCAACTCAGCCCTCCCCTGTCACAGCTCCAGCCGTTCCCTCAGGTAGAAGTTGGAGCTTTGCTCAGTGATGCTTCGTTATTTGCAGAGTTTTTCACCTGCAGATTTCCACGTGCTTGGGGAAACGTGGGCAGATGTTACCAGATGCTGCTGCGCAAAATGTACAAGCTGAAGAAGAAAGATTTAATTGACTGGAACAGAAATTGCACAGTGAGTCAGCGCCGGGAGCAGAACAGAATTCAGGTCTGTTGGCTCCCACTGCTACATCCCATCCCTGGAATTGTAACGTGGCTGTCCTGGAGCTGTCCTGAGCTGCTCCCTGCACATTATGTTCTCATCTGCCAGCAGACAGGAAACATAGAAATGTCATTTAAACAAAGAATTAACAGAATTAAAGGCTCAAAATCAGTAGTTCCTATTTTCTTCCTCTGCTGCTGACTTCCTACCATTGTTTTCCCACTCAGTCAACCAGATTTCACCTACTTTGCTGTATTGGAAGAAGAGTTATTGCCTTTTGTCTGTGCTGGATTGTAGGATCTAAGTGTTCCTGCAGAGTTGTCAGAGCGCGCACTTGTTTTTGGGTGGGAGGAGAAGCAGCATGAGCTAAAGAAAGGATTTCAGAATGAAATCTTGAACTGATATTTCTCCATGAAAATAGAAAAAGCAGTGCTTCCTATACATATAGAGAGGAAGGCGTTAGAATAAGGCAGCTCTACTTCTTTGGACTGTTTTAGGGTGAATTTACTTGTACGTAGAAATACTTCTTTCCTTGATAGATCTGTAGAACAAAATTGTGGATTTTTGCCCAGCACAGGTACAGGAAGGACCAGAGGAAGTTGAAAATGCAGAGGGAGTTGGAACTCACTGCTCTTTTAGACTAAAGTAAGAGAGGTTTTGCTTAAAAAGACATGCTGTTCTTGATGTTTCCCCAATTAAAGCCCAACTTTTCCGTTTTTAGAGACTTGCTCCAAACTGCTGGTCAGACCAGGTTTGACTTTTTATTTTAGCAGCTCTCAAGCACTTGGGGTGCAAAATCCAGCCCACGGCATTGCTGAGCAGCCTCTGTCACCTGCCCAGCTGTCTGCCCGTTCCTCTCCCTTCTCCCAGGGGAGTCTGGCGATTTCCAGCCCATCAGGGTCACCATGGAGAGGGGAGTTGTGTCCTGCTTGTTCCTTTATCATTGTTGTTCCAGGTACCAGCTGTTCTCCAAGTCACTGTTTTGATTATTTCACATATTTGGGACATGGAATGGGATAATGTTCTTTCAGGCCATCTCTGCATACCCCAGGAATCACCCTTATGGAATAAAATCAATTTACCAAGTAAAGAGGTTAATCTTTTTATCTCTGGACCTGAGCACAGTAGTTCTAGGTATGGTTTTAACAACTGTGAACAGTAAAAATCCCTCTCAGCTACTTGAGAAAGGTGTCTGGGATTTTATTTTTATTTTTTAAGTAAAAATGGTATTTTGTTAATCAAAAGAGCACCATGTGTGCAAGCCTGGCTCGGCTGGGCTGTTTGTTCTACCTATACATTTCCTTCAGCTTGAACAGCCACATTGAAAACTAAATTGGTGGGTTTAGATTTATCCTTTATCCAGAAGTAGCAGCTTTGCTTTTCAAGATCTTACCACAAGTGTCTGATGTGCTTTGTAAGAAGGAACAAAGCCAGAAAGTATGCTCTGACAGAGGTACCTGCCTGCCTTTGGTGGAGTGAGGGTGTATTTATAAGCCTGCTTGGTTTTATTTAGAGCTGAATGGCCTCTGAAGAGGTTAAAAGCCACCTGAGTGCCTGATGGCTTGTGCTCTTCAGCTGGTGTGGTTGGGCACCAACTGCCCAGAAGCTTCGTTGACAAAGTGGGGAGGAAGTGTCCCAAAGTCATTGTTTGAGAGCAGTGACCCAAGAAAACAGAGGAACAGTTGCTGCCTGTTAAACAACTTTGAAGCTCTTGGCTAAGTGATTTGATTTTTGATTTAAAATCTTTTATTTTTCAAATAGCACTGGAGTATTCTCTATGCCCTCCTAGCTTCTCTTAGTTCTTTAGAGCACCTCGTAATCTAATTTTTTTGGTCTGTCTCAGTTAAGGAAGCACTGAGAGATGAAGTTCTGGGGCAGCACGTTGTCACAGAACGGGTCAGGTTGGAAGGGACCACGATGGGTGGTCAGGGGAGTGGATGGGGAGTATTTCAGTGGGTGATCACAGACCCACTGTACCTCGGGCTGTTGGGGAGGCAGGTTTTCTCTTATACACTTAGTACTTCTAATTCTTACACTTAGGTTAAATGACCAAAGAAGATGCCTGAGAAGTCAGCAGTTCAGGTAGAAATGCTCCTTGACACTAAGCAGCATGCCTTTGGTGGGAAGGTTTCTCTAGAAATAGCACTGGGGATTAAAGGAAGGGCGTTTCCTTTTGGCCATTGGTCTCCAGCCTGAACGATCTTGCTCTGACAGCAGTCAGAGCTTCCTTTTGATTCCATGAATTCAAATGGAAGATAACCGATGTGGCCTCTTTTTTTTTTTTGCCCCTTCTCTCCTGCCTTCAGGCTACACTGATTTGGGGAGGGGAGAAGGAAAGCCTCTGAGACAGATCCAGTGTTAAATTCTGATCTCCTCTTTGTAACACCAACCTCCACTGAAGTATTTATTCCTGGAGAGAGAAAATGGAGTCTGTTTGTGCAGAGTCATCTTTGACTGTCGCATGGACTTAATCCAAGTTATATCTGTCATGGCTGATTTTCTTCCTGCTTCCCATGTCCTCCTTGTAAACGAGACAGCATTTTGTGCAAAGTGAGCTGCTGGGTTCTCAGCTGTAAGTGGTATCTCTGCTGAGAGCCTTAATAGTAGCAGGTATTGAATGAATCATAGTCTGTAAACTCTTCTGCTATCTCTAGGGATGCTTCTTCCAGAGGTGCTAGTGGCAGGAATACAAGGAAACAAAGCTGTGTGGTAACCCATGCTGTGGGCTGGTGGAAGACTCTTCAGAACCATCATTCCAGTTCATTTCATGTGCACTTGAATGTGTTTCCTGAAGTGGGGTTGACGTCGCTCATTCTCTTCTGGCTTCACACCTGCCTTGGTTTCCTGAACTGCTAATGCACCTCTTCTGTCATGAAGTCAAAAACATACAGTTACACAAATCTTGTGGGAAGAGCTGACTGTGTGTCTTTGCATCAGATCTGTAGGTCCTGTGGGGAACCAAATAAGGGGGATGGAATAAACCACCTCTGCTTTCTGTCTGGGACACAGCGATATAACAGAAATGCTCGAGGAGGCAGAGAGGAAATGATAAGAGGAAGAAAAGAAGTGTGCAGAGTGACAAATCCCAAGGCTATGTCCTTGTCCCCCGGGAAAAACTAATCCTTTTCAAAGTTAAGGATGATTTGTCTCTTTAATGGCAGCTGACTAGAAATTGTTAGTTGGCTGGATTCACTGCTGTCTGTGTGAAGTAATTAGAGAGTCTGCTGTAATTCTGAGGGATGTGGCCTGAAAATGAATTCATTTAGAATGTCTAAATGGTAGATGCTCTCAAAGAAGGGAAGACATTAGATGTTTTCAAGGATGCAAAGGGGTGTTGGCATAGGCTTGACTGTCCAAGGCTGTGTTTGGCAGCTGCCTTGCTCTTTGTTTATCTTCCACTGTGCATGTAGTTTTTTTGATGGAGTTTTCATCAAAAGCAGTCTGGGATTGTTGTTTTGAATGAATTTATGTTCCCATAATTCCCAGATCATTTTTTCCATCCACCTGAAAAAGAAAAACCAGTATAACAAATAGAGCGCTTTACCTTCTTATGACAAAAAAGCACCATTTTTTTTCTTTTTTTTTTTTAAGATCGCATTTCTTAAAACTTAATGTGTCTGCATGGGCTGCCTCTGTGTCATTACATTTCTTGGATGTGCCAAGTACAGTGTGTTACGGTAGAAATTCTCTCTTCCACGTTGTAACTCCTTTTACTGGTGAGTGTGTAATGAGTGGACTTCGTAAGGAACAGGCAAGTTCTTTGTTAGGTTAGTCAGGAATTGGCATGTGTGTGGAGAAACAGTGACCTCATGCCTTCTCGAATTCTTGGTATTTGAGTTCTGCGGCCACACTCCGATCTCCTTTTCTTCGGTTTGCAAAGAGGACTCGACAAGTGGGGAAAACCAGAAGCAATATTTCGCTAGAATTTGTCTCCACTTGGCAGCTCCCCGCTGTCAAACTGGGGAGGGGCATTACCAGCACATGAGCAGAAGTGTAAACAAGTTTTGGAAACTGCTTTAACCGGCTTGTATTCCCCTGTGGAGTGTCAAGGAAACAGTTCTTGCATGAAATAGTTCCTCAAAGACCGGCTTAATCTAGTTTCAGTTTGTAGAGCAGAGAGCTTGGCCTACAAATGCAGTGCTAGCTGGTGTGCCAGGTTTTGGAGGTTGCTTTCTTGGTGTGTAAAAGGGCGAGTGGTTTTAGTGACAGCTGTGTTTTTGAGAAGGCTGTGTAAAGACAGACATTCCTGCTTTCTGGCTTAGGCACCTGCCTTGGGAGTCAATGAACCTGCACTGCAGATACATAAATATTGTGTGAGAAGGGGGAATCTCCACAGAAACCTGAGCGGCACAGCCCAAATCAGTGGCCCACAGCCTCCCACGGAAGTGTTGATGCCACTGAAGACAGGGTTTGTTATTTCTTTGCTTCTTTGTGCTGTGATTTAAACTTGAGCCCTTGACCAAGGGCTTTTGTTGATCCAGGGAGCCATCTCATCTTGGGAGGGTGTATAATTCTTCATTTCTTTGAGAGGCATTATTGGCATCTGATAGATTATGGAGATGTTGCTCCCTCCTCATAATGAGCACTTGTCCAGCACTGAGTCTCTAATATGCAGCATATTGGAATACAAACACTGGCTCGACAGTCCTTCAAATTTCTTATTGCAGTAACAACATAGTCTCTGTAGTGTTTTCAAAGTTAACCTTTCTGTATTTGATAATTCCCCCTTTGTGTAATTTAGCCACATCTCTGTAGAATTGCCAGTTGTTTAGTTACGTTAATAGCGAACTTCTGTTTTTGCTGGAAAATACGTTGTTCCTTCAGGTGAAGTTATTTGCTAGTGAAAGAAATTGATTCAGCAGCACCAGGTTGTCTCTTTTTTTCAGAGCTCTCAAAGCTACTGATGTGTAATAAAATTAAGGTAGTTGTTCACTCTACACTGGACTTGTTATTGAGAGTGAGTAATGTCACCAGAATTAGTGACCTCAACTTCAAGTGTGGTATCTGCTGAAAAATAGATGCCACTTCTAGAAGCTGGTTAATATGGGAGGTGAAGAATCAAGTGTTGTTTCAACATCCACATTTTTCTGTGTGAATCACAGCCATGGACCCTTTGGTGCTGAGACAGGATGACATGATGGATTTGCACTACCATTGACTTGCTAAAGTGGAATGTCAGCCATGGTACTGATTGGGTTTTAATTTTTTTAATCATCTTTGATATCAAAAATGTAATTTGCTGTAATGGATGCTCATGTCCTCTAACTTTCAGGACATGCTGCAGAAGTACCTGTGATAGAGCCAGTATGCTTCGAAAAGACTAATTTTTAAACATTCAGTTCTCCTGGGGAAATAACATAATCCACCTGAAGAGCAAAAGCATTTTTCCCCTGTCTGTGAGCATTAAAGCTAAATTTCTGAATCATATGAGGAGTGGAAAGGGACAAAAATTAATCTGTTTGCTGCTGATGTACAGTGCTTGAATTCTATTCTGTGACCAAGTGCCACTTGAGAACGTATTGCGCTTCTGCTTGATTAACTGGAATCCAAAATACTGTCCAGTAAACAGTCTTTCCCTTGCCTCTTAGTTAAATTAGCAAAACCAGACCTTGCAGAAGGGCACATGAAGATGTGCCAGTGCTGCTCACTCCAGAGTTGTGTTTCAGTGCTCCACAGAGCTAAAGCTTCTGCTGTCTCTTTGCAGGAGCTTCACACAGTGCATCAGGAATTTAGGGATAAAATACTCCTAGGGGCAGTAGTTGGACTCAATTGGTCCCTTTCAACTCAAGAGATTCTGTGATTAAATTTAACCACCATCCAGTTAGTTCTCCTTACAAGTATTTGTTTTTAACCTCAAGTTCTTTGCTTCTTGCTCATGAAAAAGTTAGCAGCATCTTACAGGCACGTTACAAAAGCTCTTTGCAGATTCCAGAGATGTCAGAGAAGGTTTTTCTGTTCGGAGGTGTGGTAATCTTTGGTGAAATAATGTATTTATTACTTCATTTCCTGAAATATTTCGGATCCAGACTTGAAGCTGTTCAAGTGTACATAAAGCACGCCCTGAAAGAAAGCCCTGCCTGTAGCAGCTCCTGCTGAGGGAGTGAGCTCATCTCCTTCTCAGGGCAGGCAGCTGAACTGTCTACTCAGAAAAAACTGCAGTGTTTGGGTAGGTATCTCCTGCCCTCCCTGTCACTTGTCCAGCACTGTCAATCACAGAGATTTGAAGGACTCACCCCAGGGCTGATGATGTCAGCTCACCTCGTTCAGTGGGGTTTGACCTGCCACTGCCTCTGCAGTGCCAGCCTGGGATGTGATGGTGGCTCAGGTGAGCGCTGCTGTGTCTGGCTCTGGGGTTTTAACACTTCAGTGCTTCCTGTGGCTCTAGGAGATAATGAAAAGCAAACATGAAGAGCAAATGTGTGATGGCAGCCCATAAACCCCCCTGGTGTGCTGGGCTGATCCTACAGAGTGGGCAGGAGGTGGGAGGATTCTGCCCCTCTGCCCCGCTCAGGTGAGGCCCCACCTGTAGAGATGCCTCCAGCCCTGGGGAACAGCAGAGGAAGGACATGGAGCTGTTGGACCAGTTCCAGAGGAGGCACTGAGATGATCAGAGGGATGGAGCACCTCTACTGGGAGGAAAGGCTGAGGGAACTGGGATTGTTCAGGCTGGAGAAGAGAAGGCTTTGGGGTGTCCTAATTGTGGCCTCCCAGTACCTGAAGGGAGCCTGCAAGAAAGATGTAGAGAGACTATTTTTACCACTTTGTTGTCATCCCTGTCAGGAAGGTGAGAAAGTTTTTTGCTGTGTCCTTTTAGCTATTGGACTGAGTAAAAGGTATCGTACCATTGCCTCTTGTTAGTTACGAATGTTGGTTCCTGCGAACCTCTGACATTGCCAAACAGCCTTTTTTCATTTCTTTGTTTGCAACCTTGCTCTTCATTGAAAGAAAAGACACTTCAGATGTGTCAGGAAATCGCTTTGTTAAACTGATGACAGCCTAGTTCTATCTTTAGCCTCGTATTCTGGAATTGCAAGGTCCAGCCTTCCCTTTATGAGAACAAGTATGACCTGGAGGAAGAACTTTCCTAGCACTAAGTTTGTTGTTTCCACTCTGAAATGGTGTGAACTGATTAACTCACAGATACTGCTTCACCTTACAAGTCTTGCCTTTCTGAGGGAAGGAAGAAAGTTGCCAAAAGCTAAATATAAATATTGTGCCGTGGAAAATGCACATGTGCCTGCTCCGTAAGCGTGAACTGATGTCTCCCTGCTGAGAGCAGCGTGAGCTGCTGCACAGGGTTGCAGGTTAAGAGAGTTCACTTCAGCAGTGAGTGCAGGACATGCTGTAAATCTGCACCCTGGTTTCTCATGGTCATTTAGGATCTGACTCCAGGACTCTCCAGGTGGGTGTTGAGAGTGTGTTCTCAGTGTGGTACAGTGCTGTGAGCTGGCTGGTACAACCCCCTGAACATCCAGTCTTCCTCCGGTATTAGTAATACCTTCCACTGCTTTCAGTGAAGTAGGAATCTGTAAGGCAGCTTTTGCAATAGCCAGAGCACAAAGTTCCTCTCTGTTCCCAGGGTACAGATGCTCTTCCAGGTGACCAATGCCTCAGGAACCCGGAGGCTTGTTGGAATTTTTACTGCAGGTGCTTGCAGGAACATCTGACCTTAGGGCAAGTAAAACCTGTTCCCTTTACCACTCATACAGCTCCATGGCCTCCTCCCTCATACATTACAAATCATCTGTGCTGTCTAATCCTCATTTCTTTCCTCTTCCCAGGACAGTGTAAGTGATCTCCTGAAATTGCTTTCAGCTCCGTAAGGCTGGCAAGAAGCCAGTGGCAAAAGGAGAAAGGTTTGTCAGGTGGAGACTAGAAGTTCATCAGATTTTTAACCCTTAGGCCTGATTGGAGCTTTCACAAATCTCTTGATGTCTTTGGGCTTAGGGTCTCCTGTTACAATAACTCTTGCCAGCTTCACAGATTTGTTTGAGAAGTTTGCTTGATTTATTTATTTTTATAATTATATGTAATTAATGAAGCCTTCTTTGGGGTTCCATTCTCTGCTCATTGCTAGGATTTAACTTTTCTTGTGTCTCACAAACATACTTATTAAGCTGTCATTAAATCCTATGCATTTCGTATTTTCTTCTAAGTTGGTGTTAGATCAGAGTTAACAAGGTAACCCTGTTTCCTGGCCATCCCATCCCATCTCCATCATTCTTCTCGAAGTCTTTTGAGCTTCCACCTTTCCCTCCTCTGATTGTGTAAACACAACTGCTGTTTTCACCAACCAGGATCAGACTGAATAAATTGTATAAATTGTGGCCAATATCAGATACCTTATTGAGAGGATGCCTGGTACCCTGAAGAGTACAAAAAGTATAAACCCTCCTAACTCAGAACATGACTTTTCCAAGCAAATGACTGTTCTGTCAGGATAGTTGCACACAGCCAGTCCTTTCTCCTTTGGGCTGGTAGTCATTTGGGGGTGAACAAAATCTAGCCAGCAGTGTTTGTCTCTTATTCCAAATGTGTCTTTTCCCATTCCCTTGTTGTTGATTGTTGTGATCATTTCAGCATCCTTGTGCAAGCTTAAATACACCTTCCCTGCTTGCCTTCCCTTCTGCTTGAGCCAGGTCCTGGATGTCATCCTTCAAACTTCTGCCTTTATCCTTAACAGCTCAACTGAGCCATCCTCCTCCCTCCCTACATCCAGTCTGATCTCATCGCGTCTTTTCCATACATTGTCCGTTCTCTGCTACTCCACAGTGTCTGTCCTCATCTAAAAACATGCTAAATCTACAAAACAAAGCCATTAAACCTCTATTCAGTTCTCCTGTGTTTTGTACTCTTCTTCTGTGTGCCTCTAGACTGTAAATTCAGGCTGGGACATGCCTTGTCTGAAGTTCTTTGCCCAGATGTGTGTCATGGTAGTAGAAGAGAGGGAACATAACGTGGTAGGAGAGATGGGAAGCAGAATAGCACAGGAAATGCACTGCCTTTTAAGCACTTAAAACCAGGTAATAAATGTGTCTGGAAGCCACTGATCGCTTTCTGCAGTGTCTTGGCCTAATCCAAGCTTACTTTCGCCACAGAAAAGTTAATTTGTGGTGTTGCGTGTTCCTTACGTGATGAAAATGGCAGCCTGAGAGGAGAGAACCCTGCTATGACATCAGCTTTCCAGAAAGCTGTTTAAAAAGCTAGATTTTTTTTCTTTTAGCCCTGTGATGGGTCATCATCTTAATACTACTAGTAAATATTTCTCATTGTGAGAGCAAACTTCCTTTTATAGTATCCACCGCTGTTTTTTACTGAACCCAGCGTAGAGCTGTTTCCTATTTCTGATTGTTCGCTCACGCTCAGCCCCTCTCGTGTGCTCACGTGCTCTGTCTCTTTCTCAGCCTTTTTAGCCCCGTTGGTCTATTATTGTGACTTTGGCCAGATGACGCCAGCGCTTGGCGTTTAACGGGCCGAGAGCAGGAACGAGCAGCAGCTTCCTCTGCCTGTGAGGCCATGATGTCATCGGCTACTTCGGGTTCCTTCGCCGTCCGCTGCTGTTGCTTCGGTGTGTGCGTGGAAAGAATTCGAACAGCACTTTCCAGATGTTCTCAGGGCAGCTGGAAAACCGTAAATGGATTGTTTGGTTCAGGAATATTGCTGATCTGTTTAGGACACGGCAGTGAGTAGAGTCATAAAAACATACAGCTCCTGGGCAGTGCAGCTGTCAAGTGTATCACAGTGGGTTGTTGGGGTGTTAAGTGAGTTCATAGATTATTCAGGACTTGAACTGGGCAGGTGAACTATCTTTATACCTGGTCTCCTTTCCCTCTCTTCCCTTCCTTCCTGCAGCTTCAGCTCCTGAATGAAACACAACCACGTCCTTCTGATCCCATGCAAGGCAAATGATGTTTTGGTCAGCCAGAGTGCCTTCAAGTTATCTCAACAGTTAAAGAATAAAGAAAACAAAGATGATCTAGTTTTAAAGTCCCAATATAGTATTTGGTGTAGTAGGAGCTACTGAATAAACATGGGGATGTTTCAACTTGGTGCACTGTAAGAATACGAATTTGGGAGCCGGTACTTGTCATGCCTCTCCAGGACTGGAAAAAGCATCAGATCTCACCCACTTGTAGTATATCCAAAAAAGTCTATTTCTGGGGGAGAACCAGTCACTTCCTTCTTTAGGGCGGGTAGGTGTTTTTAATGCATTAATTAATTTTTATTGGGTGGTGGAAAAACTGATGTCAGAGCTGCGTTGCGGTTGGGCGTGCAGAAACACAAGGTGGTAGGAAATACAGCCAACACATAAGGGCAGGGAAAGTTTAACCATGGGGAGTTTAAAATAGCAAAGCTGAGCTATATGGATATTAAAAGCCATGACTGAATCAAAACAACGGTCTAATATTAAACTGGGTTTTGCTGGGGGAGTAGCAAACTTGTCGGGTTTATTTCTCTTGTCTATCCAGTGTCCAAGGGATGGTTTCTTGTCCTTAACACCTGGATTTCTGGCTTTGGTGGTATCTGTTTTGGGCTGCTGCAGGATACAAACTATAAGCTGCAATATAGGTTGTGTCTCACTGGTTTTTTGCCAGGTATCTTTATTCAGGAGTCTGCAGAGTATCCTTTTCCTTTCACAGTGGTCTATAAACTTATCCAGCATGACTTCTTCCCTGGCTTCTCTCACAGTTCAGATTGCACAGATCCATGACAGCAAGGTGGAGGGAAGTGCTTTGGAAATTGGAGCCAAGACAGAATGCAGTTACATAACTGTACAAAAGAAAAGGGCTTTTTGTTTTGTTTTTCTTTCTCATATCCTCCCGCGTACTGAAAAAATGGTGTTGGAAGGTGGGATGGAAAAACTTCGGCGTCATTCATCCCTGTGGGGACATGAAATGTATTGAAATGTTCCACCTGTTTTATGGCTGTTGCTTTTCCTCTTTCAGGTTTGACATCTACAGGAAGGTGCCAAAAGACCTTACACAGCCAACCTACACAGGGGCCATTAGTAAGTAACTTCTTTTTGATGTCCTTGCATATCCCTGGTCTAAAATTAAAACTTGTTTGGCTTCTCTGTCTCTGGGGAATTTTTTTAAAGGGATATTAAACTTTGGAAAGGGTATTCTTTGTTGTTGAAACAGGTTGTTTTGCCCCATCAAACAGTGGAATAGTTTGTATGCATTCACAATTGTAGAATCACAGAATGGCCTGGGTTGGAAGGGACCTTAAAGACCATCTCATTCCAAGCCCCTGCCATAGGCAGGGACACCTTCCACTGGAGCAGGTTGCTCCAAGCACTGTCCAACTTGGCCTTGAACACTTCCAGGAATGGGGCAGCCACAGCTTCTGTGTGCAATCTGTGCCAGGGCCTCAGCACCCTCACAGGGAAGAATTACTTCCACATATCCAACCTAAATTTCCCCTCTTTCAGCTTGAACCCATTCCCCCTTGTTCTGTCACTGCAGTTCCTGATGCAGAGGATAGGGATGCACTGGGATAGGGATGACTGCAGGTTTATTTACCTCTGACAGGCAACACCTCAGTCACTGTGAAAAACTACTGTTAGTAGCTGCATTCACTGTTGATGTTCCCAGGCTTGTGCTTGCGGAAGAGACTTGAGGAACTCAATTACTGCAAACAGGGAATCCAGGCTCTGGATCCACAAGGAGCAGTGGGGGGTCAATGTGGTGAAGATGATGTGGGAAACACATATTTTGCTCACAGTGTACTCAGGGAATTAATCTGATAATGTAGGTGGGACTGATGAGCACAGATGTTATTTTGTTGTTATTTGTTGTGCTTTTAAAGAATTAGAATTGCTTGGGCATGAAGCACTGATAGCGATCCACTCTCACTCCTGTGTATCAATACATAGACTTTGGCTGATACAAATCTCTTGCCTTGGGCCTCTTTTCCTTCCTTCCTGCTCCTGAGGGAGGCTGGAGGCTGAGTAATGCAATTTCACACAATTATGTGCAGTGAGCTGCTGTGCGGGGCAAACATCGATCAGGTTGATCCTGCCAGGCCTGTAATTACACTCCTAATGCAGCTTTCCTGTTCCATTGAGCAGGCACTTCCTTTGATCATAGAGCTGTGCTCCATTCATCCGTTCTTGTAGATGGGTCAGTAGTCTTGTATGTCACCGCTGACGTGAGTGATGTCATATCCCTTGGTGACAGCAGATAGAACTGAGTCAGGGCCAGTGAATCAGTGGACACAAAGGAAAGCCCTTTATGGGCTTAAGAAACTCCTTGCTGTGAGGATGGTTGAAGGCTGGAACAGGTGGCCCAGGGTGGTGTGGAGCCTCTGTCCTTGGAGATGCTCAGAACAACCAGACCTGCCCTGAGCAACCTGCTCTGAGCAGAGGAGTAGGGTGGGATGATCTCCAGAGAGGTCCCTGCCAGTCTCAACTATCCTGTGCTCCTGTGAAGATAACACACTACCCTAAATATTTACTGTCAGAGTCCTTGTCCTCTGTGTTATCCTGACTGATGAATTAATTGTATCCTGACTCCCTTTTAGGTTTGCTGAAGCTGTGAACAAAGGGCTTGACTAAAACTGTTTGTGAACTCAGGGGCTACGAGATTTAGTGTTCTGAAAGAACACTTTGAACTTGTGAGTGATCCTGCCTTCCCTTCTGTTTTGGAAACTGAGAGTTCCCACACTGTAACTGGGCTCCCTTTGAGAATTTGTCTTGTTATGAATCACCTGCAAAAGAGTATTTTAGAAACAAAAAAGCCCATCAAAGGCCATCCAGTGTTAGGCTTTCTGATCTGCAGTAAACAGCTGGAGTGATAAATCTGTTGTGGGAATGCTTGAAGGTTGTGACTCTTGCTTAAAATTATTAGCTGACTTATTTCTCTCTATTGTTATTTGCAGCTTCTCAGGCTTTGATTTTCTTCTCTAACTGGTTCTCCTTCTTTTTCTCAGAGTGGTTTTAGATGGGCTTTAGACAGAAGCTTTTGAACCACACAGGTAGCCAACAAACCGGTGGCTTTGCCTGTGAGGATCTGGTGAGCAGCTTTCCTAATGGGCTTTCTCTCTGACCAAGCCTGTGGCTTGTAATTTGAAAGCCACTAATCTTACATGTTGTAGGAGGCTGTGAATGGGCGAGCCCAATGCCAGACCAGTTTGAAGCCTGGGAAGGTTGCACGATTTTGTGATAAACGCTTTAGGGAAGTCAGCTCATAAGAACATCGGGAGCTTGAGTGTAGGGGAAGGTTCTGCCTCTCAAAAAATCTTTCAGGGTTTAGTAAATATGTGAAATGACTATGACAGCAACCATATTTTGGCTCTCTTTAAGTCTCCAAGTTTTACACAGGAGGTATAAAATAGTCCAGAGTAGCCAGCTATTACTTTAGGCCCTTCCCACCTGATTTCTGCTGAAGTTTTAGTTCAGGATCACTTCTGGTGCCGAAGGCTTTCTGGAATAGGAATGGATTTACTGCAGGATTTCTACAGTGGCTCTTGGAATGTAAAAAGGCCTTTTTAAAAAAAAAGTTTGAGGTTTATTAGGGAGGAAGGCAGAGATCAGATTACAGAAGAAAAGAGGTGGAAAAGATCAGCTCTGCTTCTGACACCAGGGCTGAAGGGGCCAGGGCTTCTAGGGAGGAAGCAGCTGAGGGAGAGTAAGTGTTCAGGAATTTTGGTGGAGGAGAGCAGGTGATCTCGAACACCAGCAAGTTCAGAAGCCAACTGGAGGGTTATTGAGGCTTTATTGGGTATGGTTTTGTAATTTCCAAAGTTGCAGTGAACGCTGCATACGAAATATTTCAGCTCTGTGTAGCAACCCTTCCAGCTCCGAACATTTTTTTTTTAGGAATGAAGTAACCAGGAACAGTCCACTGCAGCTTCCTTGGAGTGAGATCTATGTAGAACAACATACTACCTGCTGTGGACTTCCTTGAAAAAGTGTATAGAAGTTAATTACTCATTCCTTTTCCTCAATAAGATTCTCTTTTTTAGGCAGCATCCCTGTGCCCTCAGCCAGTCATGCCCTCGTTGTCCCTCGTCCACCAGTTCTTTCCCACCCCCATGGAGCGTGCCCGTGGTGCCACACAGGGCCACTCCAGCAGACCTGACTAACGTGGTGACAGCTTGGCCATGTTTGGGTATGGAAGCAGCAGCAGCAGCACATGCCCTGGCTGGCTGACAGTTGGCATCTGGCTGGACAGGAGCAGTCGGACACAGCTGCTGGAACAATCCTGCTATTTAACAATCCGTGTGGATGCATAGTTTGCATGCACATGTTGTATGCACACATGGAAATGTTATCCAGAAATACTCTGTGCTGTTTGGGGGCTGGAGTTTTAAATACACATCAGGAAATATCAAAGTTATGATTCACATGGCGTCTGTAACAAGACCCGTTCCTTGGACTTCATAATAGTTTGCTCCATTGGATAATAAATGCTGTTAATTTTATGCCTTAATATAGACATGGATCCGCGTTCTCAGCCTGTATGATGTGTTAAACACTTTGCCTTTCTTTCATTTCATGTGGGGTGGGGAGAAAAAGCCAGGAATGTACATCGATGGATATGTATCAGAAGGGATATGTACAAAAAGATTAGTGTAGGAATGAAAAACTTGGCAGAATTTCGCATCCTTTTGGGATTAAAGATTAGCCAACAGCAGTGTGTCTCTGCCTTTGATATATTGATTGTGTTATCATTAGAGTATTTAAGAAACCTGTCTTAGATGGTCCTTCGAGCTCTGTGGGAACATCGCAGTGCTCTTGCAGTAAAGTGAAGCTTTATGCATGAATTGTTTGATTCTGTCTGATCCTAGCCTTTAATCTACTTTTCCAAATATCATGCAGTTGTCAAATGTGGGTGGTAGGACTGCAGATTTGCATGGAAGCAAGTGAAAGGCTTCACTATGAAATAAGCAGCTGAAGTGCATGAATTCTTACGCTGGGAACATCGTCTGTGCCCGCAGCTCCACACTTGGGAGAGGAGCTCGTGTTCTGCATCTGGGAAAATGCTGGCTCTGGAGACAGTTTAACACATGAGGCTTTCACGTGAGTCTCATGCCAAAGACACTGCCTGTCTTTAGAACATGCGTGTGCCAGAAGAGTTTAACACAGGAGCAGCCATGGTTGATGTGAGTGTCCGTGCAGCCCAGTGGCCCCTTGCCAGGAGTGGTCAGCAGCAGATGCCAGAGAAAGAGCACAGGGACAGGTTAAACACCTCAGCAGGCTTCACTCAGTGGGTTTCTGAAACTCCTGAGCTAGAGGTTGTTCCTTTGTGTTTAGTAGCCGTCAGTGGATTTCTTCTTCAGGGCATGTGTATGATTCCTTTTTGAAATCTTACAGATTTTAGTTTTTAAGCATCCTCAACACCCATAGTGAAGAATCTTCAGAATTTAGTGAAGTGTTTTATAAAAGAAAGCCTTCTCCTGTTTTTAACCTCCCTATTCCCTTTTGTTCCTGTACTGGAAGAGACGGTGAGTGGTTGTCGCCCATTCATCTCCTTCAGATCCCTCATGATTTTATATTCCCCTCTCATGTCCACCCTCAGCAATCTCTTTTATGGGCTGAAAACTGACTGTGCAGTTTGAAGTCTGGCAAAAGCATTGAGGAGCTTTGAAAGTCAGTCCCTGCCAGGTGCTTCAGGGCATTCCTGCAGGATTTTTTAGATGTAGGTTAGTGGAATTTTACTGTGCTGTATTTGGTAAGTATTGTCATAAGCCTTCCCTGCAAGAGCTGAATTGAAAGATGGACTTCAGGCAGCAAATACTTTCTATACTGGAAAAGAAGATAATTTGATGATGCAAGTGGCAGAGAAGAAAGTTAAAAAACTGGAAGAGAGTGAAAGCTCTGGGAGAGAATTTAAAGTTAGTAGTACCAGGCTTGCCTAGAAGCGCTTGAGAGCAGAGAGGTCTCTGACTGAAGCTGTGGAAAACCTTTATGGGGTGATAACAAGCAGTGAGGAATATGGGAAGCAATTAGAGAAGAAAGGGTTGCCTGTGTGTAAGGGTTGCTCTCCCCCTGAATTCTGCAGGAGCTCAGAGATCTCGTGTCTCTGCTGCTCTGTGACCAGCAGTAGGAAACACTGGATCTACGAGTTTTGTGCCTTGGTTACTTTTTTTGGGCTCTTAACACAGGTGTGTAAGTCCTTATAAAAATTTGCTGCTGTGCCTTAATCAAACAAGCAGCGAGTTTCTCCTTCCCCCCCTCACTCTGTGGTGCCCTGTGCCAGGGGCTCAGCTGGGTCACATCCATGGAGACCTTCCGTGCCCTGAAAGCCAAGACTTGGAAGCAAGTGTGTCACCCTCTAAGGTTTCTCTTTGGAAATTAATATCCCCTCTTGCTTCCCACTTTCCTACTGTTCTTTATGGTTTTTTTCTCTCTTTCTTCATCCTAACTAATGGTTTTTTTGGCATCTCTTTCAATGCCTTGCACTTCACAGAGGGTCAGTAAATGAATCCACCCTTGAAATTCTTCTTATGAGGAAGGGGAAACAACGCATTTCTCTTTCCTCAGAACTATCAGCTGACTAATCTGAGGACTGAGGCACAAGGCTTTAGGTCCCAGTACTTGTCCTCAGTACCTCCTCTTTCCTTCCTGTGCCTCTCACATACTCTACTGAGGGAGTTTGGGCCGATGCAGTCGTGATAAAATTATTCCTAGCCTGTTGTTGATTTGGGCTTCCTGAAGGAATGGATATTTGGGCTGTGTAGTTCATGTGGTATAAAGTTGAGGAACAGGGTTTTTGTCATGTGTTTCTCAGTCCTAATTACGGGCCCTGGTAAAGTGGTCATTTCACAGAGTGCTTGGTCACTGCAGCTGTGCTGGGATGGAGGGATGAGCCGGATTGTGCTCCGGTTGTCACAGCCCTGGAAGCGCCTGCCAGTTCCTGCTTTGCTCTTTTGCAAGTGATTCATGGTGAACTTGGGTATTTTATTTAATACACACACACTGCAGCCCTGCCTCCTTCACTTGGCACAGCCTTGTCTACTCCAATCATCCCTGCTCCATAGGATTTATGGCTGTACTTCCTTCCAGCCCCTCTGTGTGGGTCAGTGACCCTGTCACTGCTGTGTGAATGCCACTGCTCAATTGTTTGAATAGTTTCCTGATGAAGAGTAACCAGTAACATTCCAGGTACTTTGGGTTCCCTCCTTGGAACTCCAGGTTTGAATTCTCAGAAAATACTTGGGACTTGTCCAGGTACTTCACAGTTCCTTGACTGGGAATTTTCCATCTCTGAAGAGTCAATATATCAGCAAATGGAGAAATTAGAGAAGTATCAGGCATTGGCTACACTAGTCCATTACCATTATTGCCATGTCTCTGCTGTACCAGCTCTACCCAGTCCAGGCTGTGAGAGACTTAAACAGAGCTTTGGAACTTGAGAAGAAACCAAAATGTCTCCTAATCCATAAAACACATACTGTGTTATCTGACTGTATGCTTTTGAAGCAAGGAGGTGCTGATTCTTCTTCCTTTTCTGGAGGTTTTAATTAATTAATATGTGGAACAAAGGCTCCAGAGAAGTCATGTTGTCAAGCAGCTCTGTAAAGAAGAGGGAGAGCTGGCAGACCAATATTGTGTGCTGGAGATAGAGAATGCAGAAGCTGTGGGGAGATGGAAATCATGGTGGGAAAAGTGGCCCAAAAATGATGATACCCCTCAGGATTTTGGATATTGGCATTTCGATGAAGTCACAGCTCCGGTGGCTCCTCTGGGTCATGGACTCTAAAGAGTCATAGTGCTCAGGTGTGTCTGGTTGGCAAGTCCATGGGGGGAATCGTATGCCAGTTTTTGTGTTTGTTAGAGAAACAAAACTAACCTTTTCCTCTCCTTGTCTCTGTTCCAGTCTCTGTCTGCTGCTGTCTCTTCATACTGTTTCTCTTCCTGTCTGAGCTCACCGGATTCATAGCCACTGAAATGTAAGTAAAAGTCATGTTTTCCTGTGTTTGTATGTACGTGCATATATGGATCCTTCCAGCTTTACTGTTACCTGAGAGGAATATTCCTGTAATTTCGCTAGGTCACTTAGTTGCCTGATGGGGTTTGGATTCCTCTTGGTTGAGTCCAAATTCGCAAACATTCGTTCAGTTTTTTAATTTCCTAAAATACACTAAGCAAACTTTGTTCTAAAATATTTCTGATAAAATGTCCCAGATGAGCTTGATCCTTTATTAGCTGCATCCTGGACTGTTCTGTGAGCACAGGGAGTATTTTTCACGTGACCACAGGTCACATCGGTGCTGTGGTGACCGGGTGTAAGGTAACATGAGTGCCAAGGTGATCAGTGCCCTTGGCTGCAGTTTTGCTCTTCCTGCTTAAGCTGTTGATTTCTTGTCCTCATATGAGATTTGTTTTCCCCTCTCCTCCTCAACAGGCACTTTTCTTTGTACTTGTTTCATTCAAAGTGATTCTCAAAAACTTGTGTATTTTTCATCAGTGAAACTATAGGTTTAAATGTGTGGTTCCTTCTGGTTGGATTCACATGGCTCAGAGTCCGGGGTCCCATTGCAGGTACAGTGGGATGTCTGACAAGCTGGTTTTTTCCTCTCTCTTCCCTGTGAGTAAATGAATATCACATGCTGACAGTCTTCCCTGGATACTTATGGAGATGCTTTTTGGAAAAATAAATTGCATAAAATATGAATTGCTATTAGTTTAATACCAGTAATTCCTTTTTTTAATGTCAGAGCTGACTCTGATACATGCAGATAGCTTTATTCATGCATGAGTTTTTTCTTCTTTCTGTTGAGCCAAACTTGGAAACCTAGTTGACAGATTTTGTGCCTGAAGACAAATTGTCCCAGGTAGAGACAGCTTTGAGCAAAATGGAAATAATTCCTGCTCTTAAAAATTGCTCATAGAACAAGTATTTTAGTTAATCAGATTTTATTTTTTTTTCCCTGTTCTCTTGTTCCTCCTGCCAGGAAGTAAACTTTTAGTATCTTTTAACATGGGTACCTCTGTTTTGGGCTCTAGGAAACGTTCTCCATCATCCTGTAATGTGGCAGTGAGCTCACTAGACTGTGATGTACAGTTCCTGGATAGTTAGGAAGGGTGGAACTTCTGTCAGACTCACATGATGGTCTGGGTAGCAACAGATGTCACTGCTGAGCAAAAAGGCTCTGAAATGCGTTGGGCTCCCATGTTGTGTTTAGATTGACCATTCTGATAACCATTAGGCTCTTTTATTGTTTCTGTGCAGCTGTCTTGGGTCAAGAATATAATTTCAGGAATAATGTTAACCTTGAGTAATGTTTAACCTAAAGACAGAAGTGTGATCAAGCTCTAGGTAATTCTTTGTGCCTGTTCCGCCTTTCCTTCAGAGATGGTTTCTTAGATTTCTTACTCACTCCCTGTTTCTTTGAATTAAGTTCCATGTGTTTGCTTGTGAAATACTGGAGTCACCTTATCAGTCACTTCACAGAGCTGAATTTCCTTGGATTTCTTGTTTTAGAAAGCAGAGAAAAGCTGGACAAATTGCTTCAGGTAAAATAGCACTTTTGCTTGCTCTCCTCTTAGATCTGATTCTCGCATCTGCTCTTCTTTTTTCTTTTAGTTAATGCCTTACAGGAGGAATGAGTAATATCTACCTAATTTTGATCCAGTTGAGTGCACATGCCTTTATGTGGTACTTCCCTGACTAGAAATGTCTTTCTGAACCACAGAATTGTATGGTTCTCTGAGGGCTCTTTGTGCTTTTTTCTTAACTAGATGATGCATTTTCCACAAAGATATTGGAGGTGCTGTAAGTTCCTGCATGCTCAGCTGACAAGTTCCTCATTAAAAGCTCAGAGAGGTGGTGACTGCCTTTCCCAGCAGGAGCTGTGTGGGGAGAAGGTGTTTACAAGCAATAAAGGAGTAAAATTTTAGAGGGGGTGTCATGGAAGAGTCTGAGACAAATGACTGCAAGGAACCTGATTCATCATGGACTGTCCAACACAACAGCTCAGAGAGCATGAAAACCTCTTTGAGATGAGTTACAAGTCATCAGGCTCTTGCTGGGAACATTCACCCACAACAGTTGTGAAAAGGCTCCCCCAGGACAGCGGAAATACTTCAGAAAGTCACTTAAAGTGCTTCCGAGTTCAGTGACTTCTGAAGCAGGAGTAAACTTTTCTTTTTCTGTTTCTTACTCATTGCTTTCTCTTCTGAGAAACTCAGTACAAGTTGTTGTGAGCCTCTCTTGCTTCCCTTTCAGTCAGGTATTACTGGCAGTGCGTTGTGACAGCGTAACCTCCTCATGGGGAATAATAAGAGGGAAGCTCTGCATGATCTGGAACTGTGTGAGAACTCTGTGCCTCCATTTAAACTGAGTGGTAGCAAATAACAGGGGAGATATTATCTCATAAAGATTTTTGAGACTTGTTTGCCCACGATTCAAGTACTTAAGAAGATATGGAAGATTCCTTATGTGCAAACTGTTCAATTCTCTTCAATTTTTATAACAAGCTTCAGGTTTCCTTTGTATTGAGTCTCCCACGACAGATATCTCCCCCAGAGTGTGAAGTTTCCTAATATCAGGAGCTGAATGATTAATAGGAGTGTGCAGTTACATGGGATGAACTTTCCTGCTTTGCCAGTGCCAGCTGTACTGTGAGACTGCATCATTCTTTCTCCCGTTGTGTCATATTTCCCTTCAAGTGCTTGACAAAGCCAGATTGAATGGGGATAACTGCACATTTTTGATGGTGAAGTGAAACTGAGAGCACTTGGCCTGGTGCCTGCTGTCAGACGTAGCAGGTTCTCTGCTGTGGACTCGTGGTTACCTCACAGCACGATTACAGCGCGTAATTGTGCGTGGTGTGTGTGCATGGCCAGCCTGCTGCAGGGCAAGTCAGCACCAACCTCGGCAGTGGTGCCCACGGGAGTCACTGTCTGACTCTCACCAGCGAGAGGTTTCTTTGGTGTCTGCATTTAAAGCAAGAGGTTACTGTGGTTTGTTGGACTCGTGCTGCAACGCGAGAAAAGAAGGTCTGCTCTGCACCACACTAACCCCTAATACTTGCTGGCTTCTACCCACTGTTGGCCTTCTTTCTACTAGTTCATTCTACTGTAGCAACCTAAATTCCTGGTATTATTAGAAATCTCAGTTTGGTCACTCTTGCCCAACTTCAAAGCTGCGTTTCCTTGACCAGCCCATTGTCGTAGCATTTATAGTCTCAGCTGCTAAAGACTTGTCTGGGTGGCAGAAAGCCAAAAAATTACACCCTCATCTCGAGGATCACAGTCATAACACTAAACCCAAACATTACCTATATGGGGAGGACAGTGTGCATCACAGTAGCTGTGTCATAACTTGTGTGGGCATTTCTAATGAGCGCTAAGATTGTGTCTGTGCACCGGAGCTGACTCCAGTTAGGAAGTCAAACTAAGACACTGTGTGTTCCAGGGGACACACAGGAAGCTCGTGGAACTGTGAAGGCACATCCTATTTTGCTGCCGACTGGTTTCCTGTGGAGACAAGCCCTGAGTAGGGTAGAAAACTCTGCTCATCTTATAGGTTTATTGTGTGACCCTAACAGGCCTCTGAGCGGCCGTGAAGGAAATCAAATCTTGATTCTTAGGTGGGGCTACATCCTTCTCAGGAAAAACATAGTGAAGGGCTGGTGAGGGAAGAGGGTTTTTTCTTTGCACAGTCACAACAAGTCATTGACATTAAGGGGAGGGCGAGTTTAACTCTGGAAATCAAGGATCTTCTTGATTTTTGTGGGTTTTTTTCCTGTCCAAACTAAGAGTGACCGAAGACTGAGTCCAGACTCCAGGCGTTGGAAGGGGCTGCCCAGGGAGGTGGTGCAGTCACTTGGGAGGTAGGTGTTCAGGGGATGACTGGATGTGGCACTCACTGCTCTGGTCTACTTGACAAGGTGGTGAACAGTCAAAGGTTGGTCTCAGTGATCTCGGAGGTCTTTTCCAACCTTTATGATTCTGTGGTTCCAAACCAAGAACCTAGATGATGAGTCCCCACAATTCTGTAAAAGACAGCTAAAGAAAATGAAGTCTCTGTTCTGCATATGAACCTCTGCAAGCTGAACAGCGTTAAACACCGTTGTCCCACTGAGCCAGTGACTCAAGTGGCTGAAGAAACAAAGCTGAAGTGTTAAATGTGTCTGGTATTTCCTGGTTAAGAGGTTGAGAGTAGTCTGAGGACCAGAAATGGCTCGTCCTGCCTTCAGCAGCCGTCCTCATTCATCCTGCTGCTGTGTTGCAAATCAAAAGCATAGAAATCACCTATCTCTCTTCTAATTAACTCAGATCTGCGCTAGACGCTAATAGCTGGCAAGATAATAATCTTGCAGTTTTATCACAGTAATTAGGTCATGAATTATGTCCTGTAAGATCAATAATAGTTTTCCAAGTATTCCATCATTAAGGAGTAAAGATGTAATTACCTACTCCCGTCTGCCTTGAATTGGCAGCCAGGGGAAGGGGTAGGAGGGTATGAATGTGGTACTTGTGGTATGAATGTTGCTGCTCAACACTAATTCATCTGCCACAACGCACTGTAGAAAGCAACAGACTGGTCCTGGCAGTATTTTCTTTTCCTTTCTTTCTTTTTTTTTTTTTTTTTTTTTTAATGTAGTAACACACAGAAAACTATCTGAAGTGGCAGGTTTGCTAATTGGAAGGCTGTGCTCCCCTGCAAGCCAATTAATTACTTACGCAGAATATCTGTAATAAAATTACTGTCTTTGCAAAAAAGCATAAATCATGAATCATAGAATCATAGAATATCCTGAGCTGGAAGGGCCCCCCAAGGATCATCAAAGCCCAATTCCTGGCCCTGCACAGGACACCCCAGCAGTCCTACCATGTGCCTGAGAGTGTTGTCCAAATGCTCCTTGAGCTCTGGCAGGCAATATTCAAATAATTTCTTCATTTAAGATGACTGGATCATTAAGGTGACTGGGGACCCTCCTTGCTTTAATCTTACAGAAAATACCTTGGCCAGTGTATCCCACAGCTCAGCCAGGGTCACATCCCATGTAGCACACCCTGACTGTTCATGTTCAGGCTGTCAGGAGTGTGGGAGGAAGCAAAACGCCAGGAGTTTCGGAGACCCGCATTACTTGTCCACACTGGATTGATTTGAGTGCCCGAGACTGATCCTGCAGGGAAGCAGAATTGTTATCAGATGTGCCTTCAGAGGTTGTTTTGTCCCAGAGCTCTCCAAAGTGTGTGGGATGTGTCTTGTGGCTCTTGGCCCATGAAAATTTTAGCAACCTGCACATGCAGCAGAGTGTGATCCTGGTGCAACAAGGTTTTCTTGTGCTGGAGACCGTAATCTTGGAGCATAAGCCAACAGATGCCACAATTCATGTGTTCTGACATTAAGCTGGAGATGCAACTCCAACTCTACCAGCTCATCCAGTTGAGGCAGATGAAATGCTGGAGCGAACTAGACCAGCATGGGCAGTAAGTAAGAGCCTCATGGACAAAAGGGGATGGGAGCTGTAATCCTGCTCTTGCCACGGACTGACCTTGACACAGGCAGTTTTCTGCAGAAGGATGTAATACTTAGCAGCCCTGAGAGGTAGGCAGGTAAGAAGCTTAATTAATGTTTGCGTAGTAACTTGGAGATTACCCAATAAAAGGTGTTATACATTTGTGAGGGGTTGTTGTGCCGTTTGTCCCCGTGGACGTGTGTGGGTTACGGGAAGCGGAAGGTCGTGTCATGATGTCATTCACAACTTCTGACTCAAATCTACATTGACGTCTTTGGAACCCTTCTCCTTCTTCCTGCCTCCTGGAGAACTGTAATTCCTTCCTTTGTAGGACAGCGTGTTTTCTGTGCTTCACAGCTGAGCCGAGACCTAATCTGGGACAAAGACCTTCACAATGAAGAGCTGATTGAGATTCAGGACACAGGAGGAAGATCACAAATGGAAGAGCAATAGGCACATGCACAGTTTGTTACACAGTAGGGAATTTGCTGACCTGCTTGTTGTTTCTTCGTACAAGCTGAGGAGAAGATGGGTTATTTGTCCTCTGTTGGGTCTTCTCTGGTCTGGTACAACTGAAAGGATGGTAGGGCAGGAATATAATTTTTGGATGGTTGTATTTCTGGAAGGTGGTTGGTAAGAGCTGAAATGGCAAGTGGAGCCAAGAGAGCTTGTCTGAAAAAGTCTTTTGAGAAGCTTTGGGCTCCCTCAAGGAAGAATAATTATTTTCCCTCTTAGGCTTGGGGTCCTGGAGACCAGAGAGTGCCTCCTGGGAGTTGGAGGCCAAGGTAAAATGCAGCTTGCTGGAGTAAGTGGTTGTATTTTCTCTATGGCTCATGACTTGGGAGGAGGCTGCCTGTTTGTTTGCTGTGAAAGAGGGAGAAAAAAGGCTAAAACTTGAATCAGAGTCTTAGGACAAGTGTGTGAAACAGAAAGGTTGATGCAGTATCCACCCTTGTATCCAAAGGGTGACAGGCTCTTCAGCTGTTGAAGTGCTGAAGTGTCTAGTGTTAGTGGCCAGGGCTGCTGGGTGGAAATAGGTTACTGGGCAAGTTTTGTTTCTGGGGAAACAAAGCTGTTGTGTCGTAAATCTGAGACATAAAGTGTGGGGAATGGGTCTGACTTTCATGGGATAGAATCTGAAAGCAATGCCCTGCCCTCTTTGCTGCGGTTGCCCCCTGCCCTTCGTGCCATTTGCATGATCTGCACGCTTAGCCAAAGGGTCCCTCCAACTTTTTCCATGTAATGCTGCAAGTTTGTAAGCAAATGGGATAAGCAACTGAGAAGCCCCACTCAGGAATGTGAAGTATTTCCAAGTGGCTCTTTCCAGAAGTCAAGCAAATTCCTTCTGTGTGGATCATGGCTCCTGCTGCGCGGAGAAACTTTCCTCCCTTTCCTTGGATCAGTGGTGAGTGGTTCCACAAGGGAGAGGAGAGGTCCACCTCTCACCTCTCCTGCTGCCCTCGTTGTACTTCCAGGGCTCTGCACCTCACCCCTGCTTTATTGTGCTGCTTTTATTCAAATATTCCGTAGCAGCAACCAGTAAAAAATACCAACTCCTACATACTTGGAGTATTTGGAGAAGGTACACACCTTCTTTGGAGTCACAGTATGACCCTGTATACTGTCTCTCTGAACAGCCATAGGAGCAGCTGCGTTTATAGTGTCCCTCTGCTTGACCTCAGGTTTTATTTCCATTGTGACCATCCCACATTCACCGTTAAACTACTGTTACTCCTGGAACACTTTATGTTCCAGGAGGGACAGCTATAAATTAGAGCCAGCTTCATTTCTTCCACAAGAGACATTATTCCTTCAGGGAATAGGAGAGTGGCTAGAGGTGGTAAACAGTGCTTTTCCCAACATCCCAGGATAGTCTGATTAAATAAGAGAAAGACTGTGCAATTTGGCTTCTGGGCCTTGGGGACGATCCAGACAGCCAGGTGCTCCATGAAAGGCAGCACTGCAAGTTGAAGGGAGGGGAAAGAAGGACCAACTGTCACAAGCTCTCAGGTGTCTAAAGAGTGATAGATGGGGTTATGAAATTTGGAGTGTGAGTGGGAGAGGGGCAGGGGGGCTACTAGGTAAAGAGGAGGAGGAGGAAGTGGCTGTGAGCCTTGCCCAAGGGACAGGTTGGGAACCATTGGTCCAGTGACCGGACTGCAGGACAGGAAACCAGTTTCCTTTATCTGCAGCTAATGGGCTGTGTGACGTGGACAGACTGGCCTACTTCTCTTTGCCTCAGTGATCCAGTCTGCAGCCAAGTGACCTCATCACTGGCTTTCCTATGTGAGAGCTTCCATAGGCTCCCTGTGCAAGGTTTATCCTTTGATTTCTACCAACAACCACCTCTTGCTTATCACTGAAAGGTTCACACACCATTGTTGTCAGAGCGTACCTGGAGGCACAATTTCTGACAGGTTCAAAATTAGAAATCAGCAGATGCAAACACTGACCTTGCTAGAGCTTTTCTCCAAAGAGCTGGGATGTTCATCTGAGCTGCTGAACCTGCTGCTCTTCTCTGCCAGCCCTGAATGCTCGTTTTTGCCACTAACATCGAGTTGCCCGTGGCATTGGCTGGGCATGGCCCATGTCTCGGACTGCAGAGAGCTGGGAAGCAGCCAGTCGTTATGAAATAGGTTGGCTGGCAACTGGGATATTGATGGGAGGGCTCATCAGTGCACTGAGAGGTGCATTGCTTTGGGGGATTAATGCCTGTCCTGGCTGGAGCTGCTCCTCCCAGCCGTATTTGGACATATGACTTAATCCTGATCCTACCCAATCTGTCAGTAATGAACATGTAGAAGACAGAGTGCATTCCACCCAGGAGAAGAGGGCTCAGCCAAGAAGCTTCTAACTAGGTCACTGATGAGCAATCTTTCCCCTCCCTCTGTGTCATTTTTATTAATCACTTGAAAAATAGGTTGAGTAATGATTGCAAGCAACTTGTCAAGCCAATTAAAAACAGAGAAAGGTAGGGCTGTGAAGCTGAAGACAAATGCTGTGCTGGTTTTAGATGAGTGTCTGTAAACCCCACTGACCTGTGAGTAATTGCCTCTGAAAAAACTGGCAGCCTGCATGTTTCTCAGTGTGAAGGTTTGTTTCTTCTGGATCCACAGGGCAAACAGTTCATTGTGGTCCAGAGAAGGTATCACCAGAGCAAAATCGCTTTGAATCTGTCTTGTAGGTGCCTTAGTCTGGTTGGACTGTTAGCATATAGACTTTTCAGCAAGGGCTTGTCAAAGCGTTTCATGCACTTTGGGCATGACATAAAATAATACAGAGCACTTGCTAGTGAAGGTAGATTATTTTATGTAGCTTGCTTCAACATAAGTTCCCACAATGACTTTATAATCTGTCTGATTAGAAGATAAATTGACAAATCATCTTCTTTGTTGAACAGTGTTAGACTTTGAGGGAAAAGAGCTGCTAGGCAGCCTCAGCAGCATCTTGGTTCAGTGTGTTGAGTTTCCCCGGAGTGGATTCTCTAGGACCGTTCAGCTCATTCAACACTGGGTCTTTTTGGTTTATTTTTTACGTGTCGGATGGATTGTATGTGCCAACAATAAATATTTATACTCCTGTATTCCTTTTACTCTCTATCTGTAGTTTGTCTCTTGTGAAATAACGTGCCAGCACTGTGGGTGCTATGAAACAGCATTATTCTTTGGGAGACTGTTGTATAGCGTGTTAGATCCTGCTGTCCAGGATGTTTCTTCCCATCTGTTCCTGGCTCAAATCCTCTTCTCCTTAATTTTAGTTGTTGCTTTTGGTTACCATTCATAGCCTGAAATGTGATATTAAGGAGGAAGGTCCAAGTTATGCCCTGCTGCCTTCTCTTGCCGCTGCTCTGTCAGCTGGGTGGCAATAACAAAGTGACACAAATAAGCTTTTCTGGGGGGTGGTTGAGAGCAGCCTTCTTCTAAAACTGTTTATGAAACAAACAGAGAAGCACATGCTTCTCTCCTTCCTAAAAGGAGTAACAGCCCAGGGGAGCAGAGGGCAGCTCATGAGCCTGCTACCTCTTCAGCCTTAGGTTCTTGTTTTTTATCACCTCTGGAAGCTCAGATTAGACAAGAGTGCAGGAATTTTTGTTTTCTGCTGGGTCAAAGGACTTGTTTAAAGCCCCCTGCACTTGCCAAGCAATAAGTAAAGTTAAGTGATTTGCTCCCATGCCATTGTGGAGGGCTCTCCCTGCTCTCTGTAACTGCTGTAGACATCTCAGTCAAGCCCTGGCTTCCCAGGCTCCTTTTTTCCCTCTCCGTGCAAATCGTTGGCTCTTTCCCTGTGGAAATGTGTGCCTGAACCCACCTGTGTTTTCTGCCCTCCAGAGTTAATGAGCTCTACGTGGATGACCCAGACAAAGACAGTGGAGGTAAAATAGAAGTGAATCTGAACATCAGTTTGCCAAACCTGCATTGTGAATGTGAGTACCCTTTCTCACTTAGCAATTTTGCTTTGTGTTTCAAGTAATACTTGAAATGAGCCCAAATTGGTAGAGTGACCCGTCTTCTGTAACAAGGTGGGTGGAGATCAAGTAGCTACAGCCTTTGGCAATATCCCATTGCTTTCTGTTCCAGGCCAAGACACTTGTTTCCTTGGACCTTGTGCTCACTCTGCAGCCTGTGTTAGTGGCTGCTCTCCCTCACTGGCTTCTTTCTAAATCTCATTTCCTTTTTTTTTATACCAACCTTTTTGTGGCTGGGAGCAAGAACCCTCCCAAGTTCCATTCGTAACTTAACACATCAGCTGGTTGTTGTTTTTTTCCCAAATCACTTGCTTGTCTGCCTAAAGTTGTTCCGTTTGTGTAATTGAGATTGCAGTCAGCTGGCAGGACATGGGAGGTGTATTTGTGTCAAATAGGCGGTGTGAAAAGTTTGGTGACAAGGTTTTTTCTGGTATAACAATATTTGAGATGTCAACAAAAGAGATGTGGATTTTTTTCCTGGTAAAAGCAATGCATGCTTTTCCTATGCAACTTCCCTGTTCTTTTGTTTTGATTTTTTTTGTCTTCTCTCTTCCCACCCATGCAGTGGTTGGACTAGACATCCAAGATGAAATGGGAAGGCACGAAGTGGGTCATATTGACAACTCGATGAAGATCCCTCTCAATAACGGGGATGGCTGCAGGTTTGAGGGCCATTTCAGCATCAACAAGGTGAGTAGGAATGACAGTGGGTGAGTGTGTGGTGGCAGGGGAAATGCTGGCAAGATCCATTTGTAAAATGCTCCTGAAAATGTGTGTGCCAGTGTCTCTCCTGCAGTGTGTATGTTCATGGGTGCTGCGGATGATGTGGGGAGAGGAGGCTGCGTGGCCAGACCCACAGGGAATGTGTTAGATCAGGGGGTTTCTCTACTCTCCAAAACAGAAAATTGAGATGGAATTGCTGAACAGCAGAGAGCAGCTCTGTGTTGCAGCCAGTGCTGCCTTTCAGTGCAGCAGCCTAATGGTTTAGGGTACGTGTGTGCTCCCTACAAACGCCAAGTGGCTTCTGTGTTTACTTGTCACGACTTCTGCACCTCTAGAATGTGACTCACTGTGGAGAGGTCTTTGGCAATGTCTCTATCCAAGCCCTCTTTTGTTCTGAGAGCCGCAGAATGACAGGAATGTTCCCTACTAGAGGGTGCCAGCGGAACAGAAGCGGCTCCGTGCTGGGATGTTTGGAATACAGCACGAGGCCTCTGCGCATGCTTTGCCGGGATGCTCTGCTTCTGTCTCAAAGAATGAAAATCCAGGCCTGGAGGAGGCTGCTCTCTGGGATGGGTGTGTTCAGGATTGAATAATCTTGCTATGTAATGCTGGAGATGACTAGCAGGGGTGGGGGAGGCAGTGCTGGGACCCACTGATGTCCTAAGAAGGGCACACCCTTTATTCACTCCTCTCCATGTACCACAGGCTACAAAATCCGACTTCTTTCTTTTCCTCCCAGGTCATGTTCAATCATATCTAAAAATAACAGGCAGAACCTCTTACTGGTTCTTTGGCATGGAAAGGATTAGGGACTTAAAAAGAGGACGTTTGCTTCCTCACCTCTAAGCCACCAAGATTGCTGGCAGCAGATAGTCCACAAAACCGGGACAGAGCTCTTTGCAAGGTAGTTCTTGTTAGGTAATTCCTGAAGCAGGGAGCTAGATGTGGTGTGTACTGCTCGCCAAAGCAGCTCAGAAGGGGAGTGATGTATGTGGCAGTGAGGAGCTTCCTCCGCTGCTTAATTTGTGCCTCATACAGTGGCCGGGACAGCTGTCAGAGGGAGGGGACCTGGTCCAGGACTTCTGGCTCCGGCAACCTGAACCTCTTGTGTGTGACCTGGAGGTCTGCATTCCCTTGGCAGGAATTGTAGAGGCTTCTGTGTGAGCTGGGACCTGGAGTGGGACCTGGCCAGGCTTTGAAACTTGACCAAGGGTTGCACTGGGGTGTTATTCTCCAGCCTGAGGAGGGAGGACGAGGTGACAGTGAGATGATTGTGTGCTACTTACTGCCGAGTCTGCCGCCCTGTTTACTGAGCTTGTTTATGACACAGCTGGTGTCCACACCTGAAAGTGTTCCCAGGAGTACACTGCTGTTCCTCAAGTCATTAAATTAGCTTTCCTGAAAGCACATGGAACCGGCATGTGGCCTCCCGTGGCCCTGCTGGTGAGGTGTCTCTGCAGAGAGCACCATGGGCACCAGTTGTATAACCATCCTCCCACCCTTTCTTAGGCCGTGCCACGTTGCTTCTCAGTGTTGCTTCATTTCACACCCTTTTCTCAATAGAAAAATATTCTTTCACCCTCCATGATAGTGATTGAGCTGTACCTGCTGAAAGACTTGACCGAGTAAGGCCGGTGACCTGAAAAGTGTGTGCATGCTGGAGTGGTCCCATCAGAATGACACCAGTGCTCACTCTCTGTTTTGGAACTGAATCCTTAAATGAAATTTGTATTTTGCAGAACTTTGTATTTATCTCCATTTAAAAAATTAAGAGGGAGGGCTCCTGGTGTCTCCTGCCAGGGCTAGAAATGGAAGATCTGGATTAGTTTGTATGGGAAGGCCCCTTGGCTTTGGTGGGTTTTTCCTCTTTTTGTCTAAAAGTCAGACACAATCTCAAATGTAAAGTTGCTCACGACCAGTATTGCAAGAAGAATATATCCAGAGTTTTCTGGGCTGCTCTGCAGCAGTGGGGCCCATTAACAAATGCGAGATGTGGGAGTAAAACATTAAGCAACTGTTTGTTGCCTGTCAGAGACAGGAATTTTATTTTAATGGGGATGAAAGACATAGCCTTAAGTGTTGGGAATCCCTGAAGTTGGGAGTGATCCACTCATCACCTCCTAGTCAGCAGCACTAGCAACGTGAGGGTGCCAAACCCTTGGGCAGCAGGGATGTATCCGAACCGAGTGTTGATCAAGTGCCTTTCTTTGACATGCCAGAGGTTGTCCACTGCTCAGTAGGTACAGCCTGGATGGATTCAGGCACTTCCACGTCATATCACAGAGCCAAGCAATGCCTTGAGGGGTAAAATGTGAAATCCTGTCTTCCCTGTCCTGACTAATTCCAGGTCCCTGGTAACTTTCACGTGTCGACGCACAGCGCCACTGCACAGCCCCAGAACCCCGACATGACTCACGTCATCCACAAGCTCTCCTTTGGGGACAAGTTACAGGTGAGTTCTCGTCCCTGAAAATTCCCTGGCTGCAGGGGAATGCAATGAGAGGGATTTAACATTAGACACTGTGGATTTTATGGAAGGGCCATGTACAGTGTGGGGAGCCCATAGGAAAGGACTGCCTGGGTCAGCAAGCCCATCCCTTTTATCCGTGCAACATTTGGAAAGGTTCACAGCTGGTTCCCTGCCACCACTTCAGGGAGGAGCAGTGTCCAGTCATAGAGTAACTTTACTGTTTTCTTCTGAGACTGAAAGTGCTTTTGGAAAACTGTGTGGCTGTCTGCCTGCAGGGAGTAGGAATGAGGATTCATGGCTCAGCAAAATCCTGTTTTCAGTATTAACACAGCAAACAAATCGTTCTGCCTTTTTGGAGGGGCAGTGAGTGTACTCAGGGAAGATGTGTGCTTGCTACTGTCTTTACCACAGCACCAGTCAAGTTCTTTTTAATTCACTTCGCTGTACTTGTATAGCAGACACCTATTAGTCAAATTTGTTCTGTGAAACACAAGTTAGACTTGGAACTGCCAATTCCCTGCTGGGAAGAAGCCGAATGTGTGCCCTTGCCCAGTGGATAGAATTTCACCAGGTGTTGCAAGTTATGTAATAATACCTGATTTCTCAATAAGGGCAGATTACAGCACTTCTCTAGCCTACTTCCAAGGAGCTGGCATCACAGGTGGGAGTTATGCATGTGCACACCCAGTTTTCGACTCACCCTAAACATTGCTTACCCATAGTCTCTCTGTAATCTTCCTTCCTCAGCACAGACGTCTCATTAGTCTGCTTCTTGTACACCCACTTCCAAAACCCTTTTTCATGCTAACAAGTCTAAGCGTTGCTTTGTAGTCTTCTGATTCTGCTCCCGGCTTCTTTTAGGAAAGATCTTGTGTGGGAACGGTGAAATATTAGCATATAAATAAGCTTGGCTTAGTGTCTGTAAAGCACACTGAGATTATGAAAAATATTAGGTAAGTGCTAATAGGGAGTTCTGCAGTTTGTGTGGGAAATCAGTGCTCTGAGGGAGCATTCCCACTGTTTTATCATGGAGTCTTGGAGTTAGGGAGCTGAAGTGTGAATCAGCACGAAGGAGGAGCCTGGACAGTTGGGGGCAAAGCAGCAAGTGTCTTCAGTTCTGGTGGTGAGAAACCTGTCTAGCAAACAGGTAGTTGGCTCCTGATTTGGACAAGTTCAGATTAGTATTTTCAGAGTTCAAAATAACTACTCATCGTCTCCGTACACAAGAAGGAAGCACGTAGGTGCTGCTGATCCTGTAGGCAAACAGCAGTTCAACAGCACAAATTAAAGGAGGATATTTCACTAAACAGGGGCTACCAAGACTCAGCAAGCACTGAGAGCCAGCTCTAAACCTGTCTAGATGCACCTTTGAATATTTTGGGTTGTCTCCACCTGCTTTGATGTAATACATGCTTATATTTCTTAAACAGGGTGAGAAGCTTCTCATTCACTTGTGTCATGTGCTGGAAGTTAGTTCTTTGTCGGTTGTTACTGACCTTGCCAGAGTGATACACTAAGGTACAGGCTGTGTTCTCCAGAAAAACCAGTCTGTTTGAAACACAGATTTGAATCTCATCTGGCATCGAATGAGCTTCAAGTCTTCATTAGTACTTCATGCACAATAGTGGCAGACTTTTTGTAGATTTTTTCCCCTCATTTAGACGAGACTGAAATTCAAGGATGAAGTTCTTGCATGTTGGGTAACCCAGTAAAGAAAGAGATGTGGGAAGTAGGAGATTATGCATTTTTAATTGTAGATTTCTCTGAGGTGCTGGATCATGGTGTTGAATAATCCTGGTTTTAACCTTGTGTGGTGTCTTCCCGTGATAGTTGCAAGGTTGGAAGTTATTTTAGCCTGCTGTTGGTCTCTGCCGAGTTACATGTCCACATATGGTTGTGTGTCAACACGTTATTCTTTTGTAACATGGGCCTCAAAAAGATGCTGGCCAGGACCTTGGACACCCTATGCTTTAACCTCTACAAGCACATGCAAAGACATATAACTGGACATACAACTCAGGCAGAGACCAAGAATAACGGCTAAAATAACTTCCAACCTTGACCTATCAAGGGAACACAAGACCCCTCACAAGGTTAAAACCAGGATTATTCCACACCATGATCTAGTACTCAAGAGAAATTATGATTAAAGAGGAACAATTTCTTACTTTCCGCATCTGGCTCTACTGGGTTACCTGTCACACAGGAACTCATTGGTTTGAATTTTGGTCTCATCTACACGAGGGAAAAATCATACAGGAAGTTTGATGTGGACCTTATAGTCTCTGGCTCAGATATGCTGTGAGAGACTTCTTACCTGTATCAAGAACAGAACATAATACTGTAGCATAATACCGAAGAAGGGGCTTCTCTTTCCTCATATGCTTTTTACAATGAGTAGAGAATAACTACAGCCTGCACATGTAGTTTGGACATGGTTGCTGCTGTGTAAAATATCTGAAACGCAGTAAAAAGCACTGCAGCAGGTTCAGCTGTTGCTCTTGCTCTGCTCCTGTTACCAGCACCTTCCACTTGAACCTGGTGATGATTTTGTCTCTCTAGAACTTCCTTTCTGCTGAGCAAAACTGGTTCAGTTGCTGCTTCCTCCAAGTCATCATCCACTCCGTAGTGTTTGGAATAGGGAAATGGCCTTTAGGATGAGACAAATACATCCATCCACGTGCTGTCAGTTTTGAGAGGGTCTGGGAGGAGATTGCATTGTCCTGTTGGTCAGGTGAAACTCTGTCATACCCATGACCAAATACTTATTCCAAACTCTTCTTCCCTGTCGTCTGACTTAAGGTCAGGAATTTCTAGGCTGTGAAGTTATTTGTCTTTTTTGTGTAGGTTAATGTATATTGTGTGAGCGACACAATGTCTGAACCTACAGCTCTTGCTGGGAGATTTCCCTGTCTGGAGAGTTTACAGATTGATTATTCTGTTGGTGGACATCAGACTGCAGATCACAGTGTGTGCAAGGCATGGGATGGAAATCCTGTTATTCTGGGCAAACAGATACTCACATGCCTGGGATCAGCTGCAGGAAAAGCTGAAGGGATGGCAGTGATGGCATGTGTCCTTCCCATCTGCAAGGGCACAGTGTGACAACTGGGCTAATGAATGCAACCTGTACCAGCCCAACTGCTCTGACATGTCTACCTTTGCAGCAGAACTCCTGAGTTTTAACCTGAGTGTGACTCCCATTTAGTTCTCTTTCAGCCTGATAAATTAATGTCACAGTTAACTCTGCTCTTAGGAAATAATCTCACAATGGAATTTCACAACTGGCCTCTTCCAACTGCAATTCCTTTAGCTTTGGAGTGGTTTTGGAGTTTCATCTTGTAAGGTGTTGTGAAATCCACTTTTTTACTTGGAGCCAACCTCTGTGATGATGGTCACTGGAAGATATTTCAGGTCATCTTTTACCGGGTTGAGGCTTTGTTTTTGCAAAAGGTTGAATCAGGCTGATGTAGTTACAGGATAGGGAAGCAAAGATCAGGAGTATCAAGTCAGGTTTCTTCACGTGCCTTTTTGCTTTCCAGGTCCATAACGTTCACGGAGCATTCAATGCCTTGGAGGGAGCAGACAAACTCAGCTCAAATCGTATGTATTCCTGGTGATTACAGGTCTTAGCCACTCTGCAGGAGGGAAAACAGGGCCATTCATACAACACTGGTGTATCCAGAAGTCTTTAATTTGCCTCTTTAGCCGAAATGATCCAGACGTTGCTGGCTGACATTTCCGTTTTCTCTGGTACTACAGAGAAGGTTTAGCCCAAAATGTCCTTTGCAGCCCTTTTGCAAACTGGACATTGCTTCCAGCTCTGTTAAAACTGATTCAGAACTAGGCAGGGTTTTTTCCATATCCTATTCCTATAGTTCCCCCACCACCAAAACTTACCCTTATTCTCGTGTCACAGGTTAGTTCCTACCTGAAGTTCTACACTGTGGCTGGAAGGAGAGGCATTTTCATTCCCCTGCTTTATGACCAGCACACAAAGGGGAATTTCCAGTGCATGCTATAGTTCAGCATGGGGTTTTTCTCTCAAGTGTTCAGCTCCTGCAGGACATGAGGCCTGTCCATTTCTTGTAACAAAACTTCTGTGTCTGTTCCTGAAGATGCACAATTGTGGTTTGGGGTTTTTTTTCCCTCTAGGAGCCAAATGGTGTGTTACACTTGGCTAAAGGATCCTGCAGAGAAGTAAGGTAGAATTTTGCTTTAGAACTGTTTTAGCAGACACAAAAAATGGCACAAGCCATTTAAATAATGAAAAAAAAGGCTAAGCAGCTGTAGGAGAAGGAAGAAGAGAAAGAAAGATGGGAGCACAAGAAATAGGACCGCATAGGTTGTGATGCCTCAGCTGCTTCTGTCAAAAGGAGCTCAGTGAGCTGCCCCTCTAACCTGAGCTAGTTCCTGATTTTAACCAGGCTTTTGTGGTGGTGGTAAGTGTTACCATTTATAGTTGGGAGCAGTTGGGAAGGTTCAAGTAACCCAAACCTCGTGGGCTGTGGTCCTACAGAAGTGGTGGGCGGGCTCTGGTGTCATCCAGCTACCTGACAGAGCTCTGCACGAGGGACATAAATGTAGGATGTGAAATTGTCGCTTTGTCGCAGAACTTGAGATAAGGATGAGAGAGGCACCTTTTTTGTGACTTCCTTTGCTTTGAAATGTTGTGTAGGCTGTGATTCCTTTCTCTGAATGCTAATGTGTACTTTCCTTTCCTTTCTGGACCACAGCTCTTGCATCTCACGATTACATACTGAAGATAGTCCCGACGGTGTACGAAGACATGAGCGGGAAGCAGCGATACTCCTACCAGTACACGGTAGCAAACAAGGTAAAGAGGCAGGTAGTTCTCAAGGAGGCTCCTCATTGCAGCCTCATCAGTGGATTCGTGGAGGATGTTCAGTCACCATTCTTTCCCCCACCCTGCTCTGTGCTGTGCCATGTGCCTGTGTTTGTAGGTGAGCAGTAGCCTCTGCTGGGAGAAGGAGGAACTGAAGCTGTTCAGAGTGGGGCTTCTCGGTGCTCCTGGTGTTGGCATTTACCAGGATTGGGGTTGAGAGGGCTTGTCAAAGCGGGTGGTGATATTATTTTAATTCCTGAGAAAGGTGTCCTTCGTCCTGACTTTCTCATCTGTCAGTTAAACTGATCTAGATTTATGGGAGGTTTTCACGTGCTGCAGGAGCTCTTGTTGTTTGTGTCAAGATGCATCTGAATGGAAACTGTAGCCCAGCTGAAGATAAAAAACATCACTTACACCTGGTGTCAGTTATAAAAGTCTCATTTTTGATGGGTGTATCAGACACATAAATTAGCCAAGTTTTTAGCTTTTTAGAAATGTTGATTTCAGACATTAAGCCATTGAACCTGTAGCAGCAAATACATACTAGTTGATTGTTTCACTGTGCTTGCTTTGTTATGGTGGATTGTCACAGAATCATTTAGGTTGGAAAAGAGCTTCAAGATCTTTGAGTCCAACCTGTGACCCACCATGTCAGCCAGACCAGAGCACCGAGTGCCGTGCCCAGCATTTTAATAATTCAATTAATTGAACATTTTTTTAAAAGGGAAAAAAAAACTCCTACTTTCTCTTTCAGATGAAAAGCATCTTTCAATTTAAAATTATTTGCCAGTTGTGTGCTAAATGAAAGTCCAGAATCTGTTAATAATATCTAATTACTGCTAGTGTGCCCCAAGTGATAATCAAGCACACACTCTCCTGAACTAGTTCTCAGATTAATGTTCCCATCTAGTGACTTTTGGGCTTGCCTGTATAGTGTGTCCCAGGGATTTGGACATCTCCCTGCGTTCAGATTACAATGTATTTGTTCTGCTTAATGTCACAGCTGCTGTTCTGATAAGACTCTTGCGATAGAGGTTCCGAAAGTACTTCGGAAAATAGACAGGAGGAGCTTTTGACACTTCTGTGAGCTTGGCTGCAAATGGGAGCGTTCAGCCAAGACTGACTCATTAGGGCAGGATTGCTGTGGGGAAAAGGGGAGAGGAAGGAAAGAATGAGGTCAGTTCTGTCAAAACTGAAGTGCAGAGAAACAGTGCTGCCTCTACATTTTCTTCTTTTGGTGCTTTAGCCCTTTACTCCCACATTGATCAGTGGGAAAGAGAAATGAGAAGCCATTGGAATAGTCTGGCACAAAGTGATAAGTGTGAAGAGATGAAGAGGGTCTTAAGTGTGGACTGTGTCTCCTCCCTTACCTCCTACACCCTCTGTTTCCTCACTTCCCCAGATAAGCACAGTCCCAAGATGTGCTGCAGAACTCCAATAAGAGCCCTGAAAATATTATGACTAGGGGCTTCTTCTCTTGTCTTCCATGGGAAAAAAAAACTCAATAGAGGGAAATTTGGGATTTATATAAGATTAATGGAGATAAATGCCGTTTCATTCCCTCCGAGCTCACAGAGAGCAAAACTGTAGTTTTTGTATCATGCTCATGAATGTCCTATTGCTTGTCTTATTCTTCATCTTCCTGAAGTATTTGTCTCTGTGTAGAGGAGAATTGAAAGAGAAGAGGTGATCTGCGTTGGCAGCATGTCACAGGGCTAGAGAAGGGAAGATAGAAAGGCATCGTATGCTATGCTGGTGCCGATGGCTCTCCTTGGATTGCTGGGTTCCCAGCCTGCCTTCCTTGGATTGTTCTTCAGTCTGTCAATGTCCTGATCATTGAAAACTGATATCTGTTTGCACTGAGAGCATAGGCAAAATATTATCTCAAAAGATGTGACTTTTGATGGTAATATGATGTTAGTATCTGTTCTGGATGGGCAGTGTGTCCTGCGGGGGGGCTGGCCTGTGGCTGATGGCCCTGTACCTGTTAGGAAAGAAATGGATTAAAGGAGATTATCACTGGCAATCTGAAGATGTCTCTCCCAAACCAGCCAGGAATATTTTTTGCCAATATTTTTCTCTATGCAGTTTCATTTCAGCTTGATTTTTAAGCGTGGTTTAAACATGGCTCCACATGATTCATACTGAGTGGGCAAAGCGTTCCCATTGTTGGTCCCAGTGGGAAAGGAGTGCAGGGATTTTCAGGTTCTTACAGACTAAATTCCATTTGTTTGATAAATATCCCAGTATATTATATATATACAAAATATATACATACATATGATTTACAGTACAAAAACATCACCTGCAACCACTTAGAGGCTGTTTGTATTTAAATAGAGCATCTCTAGACTAGAGAATCAATGTCATCCTTTCAATTTAGTTCTGTAACTTTGAATGAAGGTGAGAGTAATCATCACTCTGTTCCCAGCTATATCATTATCAGACTGTATATCATTAGCAGACTATAAAGAGCTTGTTTTCCTGTTTGATGAGGATGGGGGGTGGGCAGTAATACACGAATTCCCTGTTTGCATCTTTCTGTCTGGTGATTAGCACAAAACCATGGAGTAAGAGCCGAATCCACAGAAGCAGTTTTATTGCAGGCACTCTCTGGGATGAGATTGCTCACATTTTCTGCCATTCCCCCCCCCACTTTCTTTTCTAGGAGTACGTAGCCTACAGCCACACCGGCCGCATTATCCCAGCCATCTGGTTTCGTTACGATTTGAGCCCCATCACAGTGAAATACACAGAGAGGCGACAGCCTTTGTACAGGTTTATCACATCGGTGAGTTACTCTAAACCTCTGATTCTCCCTTCTCCTGCCTGCCTTTCATTTACCTTCTGATCCTTTCTTGCCCAGAAGAATTGAGTTTCTGCTTCAGAGCACTGTGGCATGGCTGAGATAAAGCAGCACATCACTGCAGTTGTACTTAAGTGTAAGTGAGGTGACTGGTAAGTCCAGTGCTCTGACAACTTGATTGAATAGCTAGGCACAAAAAGAAGGAAAATTACATTATTCCAGAGGTGCCAGGCTCTGTCTAAGCAGGACGGGCTTTATTGCAGCGTGTCAGAAACTTGGAAGTGAAGCTAACCTGGTGTGCAGTAAAGCTGCAATAAACTGCATTCTAATGGTGAGATCGAATGTGCAGAGTCATAGAATGGTTGGGTTGAAAGGGACCTTAAATCTCATCTTGTTCCAGCCCCTGCCATGAGCAGAGACACCTTTCACTAGACCAGGCTGCTCCAATCCTGTCCAACCCGGCCCTAAACACTCCCAGGGATGGGGCAGCCACAGCTTCTCTGGGCAACCTGTGCCAGACAAACTCTTCCTCCCCTTACCTAGAGAGGTTTGGTCTGTGAAAAGTTCATGTGAGGGAAAGAGAACTGTTTGATGACACAGAGCTGTCTGACCTTGCAATCTGCTGGTTATTTGGATGGCTTTTACAGTTAACAGAGACAAAACAGGCAACAGAGGTATCACCACCAGCCACATCTCTCCTCTCCTACAAGACACTGAAAGCAGGGCAGTTGTTTTACTCAGTGCTGCTGCTTGGCTTAATATGGGATTTCCAGTTCCAGGCATTTACTTCAGGGTAGAAGTGGAGAAGAGCTGCATTATCAAATTCCAGAGGTGTTTTCCTGACGAGTTACGTTCTGATTTGCCCAGATAGCATCCTGCAGCACTGATCTCAGCATCTGTGACAAAGCTGTGCTGTCCAAACTGCTGGTTAGGAAAAGAGCTATTTAAAGATCCTCCAGAACTTTAAAAAATGAGTCCTCAGGGAGTTGGTTTAAAACTGCAGTGTGCTGTGCCAGGGAGGCATGGTGGAGTGTGAAGGGGTTGATAAATTGGCTGGAATGAAGACCTCAAATTTTGATTTTTAAACTGTTTAACTATTTCAATTAGAAGCAGCATAAACAGCGTAGCTGCATTGCACTTCAAGATTTTGATTTTACAACTTTTGGTAAACAGCAAGTTCCTTTCACTTAACTTCAGACATGCTTATGATGTCTGGGATACACAAATCACAAGAGAAAGGGACTTGAAGAAAACCTAAATGTCGTGGTTTAAGACTTTCTCTTAGCATGTCTGATTTCAGAACATAATCCTAAAAAGGGACAAATATCAGCATTTCAGGACTTGGCATCTCCTACTCCTTCCACATCCTTCCCTGACAATATGGTCTCAGAGCTTTTTTTTTTTTTCTTGGTGGGGGTGATGGTGTGGAGTGTTTTTAATGGGAAACAGGTTTTGGAAATCGTTAATAGCTGGGATTATTGTCATGTCCATTGCAGCATTGATTCACTGCTGATATTCCATTGTGTGCATATAAATAGCATCTTTGTTGAATTTGATACCAGGCTTCCGAGTTTACATAAGGGGTCCACAGGAGAGGGTTTCCTCCCTGGTTTCCACAGGATTTGTATCTCATAACCTCAAAAACTGAAATGCTTGTTTCCTACTGAGAATCCAAAAATAGAACAACAGAATCACTTCTGTTTCCAAAAAGGTTTAAAGGTTGATTAGTTTTCATCAAATAACGAATTATGATAAAATATGAATTTCAGTCCCCAAAATAACAGTCCTCTCCACATGCCACATGCCTCACTGGTCTAAGTTTGAATTTTGCATCGCTGGCCCCAGCTTGAATTTTGCCCTGTCCTGTCTTTAAGGTTAGCCAGGTCTTTCTGGCTGCTGTACTGCTTAAGAAGAGTGTACAGTTGATTTTTGGCTACTTTTTCGGGTCTTTTAAATGGCCATAGTTTCAAGCAGCTCACCTGGGGCCTTTCCAGCTGAACGTCCTTACTGTGGAGGCTGTGGATGATGCTGGTGCTGCAGTGGCTGCTGCAGTGACCAGACCCTTGTCAGATGTGACTGATGCAAAGGCAGATCCTTGTTCCAGGTGCTGTAGCCTGGCTCTGTCTGGCCCATCTGGCCCTGGTACAGGTGACCTGCTCTCGCTCTCATTTAGGCCAGGAATGTTGTGCAGGAGGGCAGCCTTGGCTGTGGGTGTGCCACACTTACGGCTTTACAGCGTCCAGGGTGGCACTGAGAAGGTTGGAAGGGGGAGCAGAGGATCAAAACACCTCTGTCCTCGGTTTCCTTGCCCTGTTTTGATGACACGATCTGTTCCGTTGTGCTTGAGCCTCTTCCTGTATCTCCAGCGTGGCCTTTTGCATCACGGTTTCCCTGGAGACCAGTTAGTGATGATCAGCACTGGGCTGAGGGCCAGACAGAGCCTGGGCTGGGGCATGTGGAGTCATTCCCAAATCCGGCTGGCCATGGAAATCATCAGCTTGTTCTGAGCAGCAGCTGTTCAATTTAAAAACCACGAGAGAGGCTCTGGGATAGGGGCTCCTTGATTGTTTACTTGGGCAACAGTGTTGGCTTTCAGTCCATTTAAATTTGTCCCAGGGATGGGGGATGATCCTGTGGCCTTGGAAGAGACTTTAGGGAGGAAACGGTGTCAGAGGGAAGGACAGACTGTTGAGAGATGATCCCCATGTGAGAGATCAGATGAGGCAGGGGTGTTGGCTGTTCAGCAGACAGCCAAAGGCATCTCCTCCTGCTGCTGAGAAGGTTATCTTTGATATGATGATCTTTGATACTAATGAGTTTGCCCTCCAAAACTTCAGCACTGCTAAGAGCAGCATTATAGCACTGTAGCAGCATTCCCAGATCTTCTCTGTTCCCACTCTAACTCATGCCTGCTCCTTAGATTTTTTTGTGATATGAAAAGTTATCCTAATTTTCTGTACAATGTGAGAGGTGTTCCCTGTGCAGGACAAAAGGCTTTGGTTTAGCATAAATTTTACTTTACATGTTATACTCCAAAAAGTAACTAAGATTTTATATTACTTGTGGGTCAGTGCTGCCTCTGTCTCTGTTCTGTGAGTTTTCCAGGGATCCCGGGTTTAACCACAGAAACTTGGCATAGTGTTAAACACAGTTGGTTTTGCCTGTTAAACTGCACTGCTTAAAATCAAGGCATCTCCCCATAAAGAGAAGCCATTCAAGACCTCATGGCTAAGGTTATGGAGCAAGGGGGAAAGTTTCACTGCTGAAAATTTATGAGTTCCTGTAAGTGGCCAAACTGAAAGGAGGTTTTATCATGAGGTCAGTCTAGGGGTTGGGAGTGAAGAGCAGACAGAAAAGCAGCCAAAGTTCTGCTGAAACATTCAAAATCCAAAGACAGTTTTTTTTTCCTGGTATGAGAGGACTCATCTAGTCACTCTCTAGGTGTGAAAAAATTAAACCGAAAATAATGGGATGGGGGAGCTGGAATGAAATGGTTGCAGGCAGAATAATTTCAGCCATGGGAGCTGTTACTGGCAGGTATCAGATTCATCCCTGTGGTGTTTTTAAAAATAAGACAATGTTATTCTGCAAGATGTGCCGCAGATCAGCCAGAAATCTTTGTGTGGGATTCTGCAGCTTGCCATACTAGGAATTACCTAAGGGTCCTACTGGTCTCCTCTGTCCTTAAAAGTAATTTTCATACTTCAGGACATCCCAGAGGTGCACAGTCACGTATCTGACATTTGCTTGTCGCTTTGCTTGCAACTTTGCCTCCTCCCACATATCCACTCATGTTTTCCTTTAGACCTCAGCCTGCATCCCGGCTGCTCTCCTGTAATCAGCTTCTGTTCCAGACCCCCCTGCATTCCTTCATGTTTCATGAGCTCTCACAGCTGGAATTATCCTACTTTTTGTTTCTTTTCCTTCATCCTTTAAATGGTTGGGCCTGACTCAAACTGTAACCTCACGGAGCCAAACGCAGATCATTCCTGGCATAAAACCCCATTAAATATAAATAAATGCCTGATGCCTGCCTTCCATATGTATTAGAACTGTGATGGCAAAGGAACATTGTGGTGCAGCTTCTGTGCTGACCTAGAGCTGCCTTTCTTTTGTCACAAGTGCTCAAGGCTGTGTGTGCTGGGGTCAGGCCCCAGGCGATGCCAGGTGTGTGTGACTCACACTCGGCACCACAGAGCTGTGCAGACGAATTTTTATTTTTTTTTCCTATTCCCCACCCCCTTGAACTGCTGCACTGAAATCAGATTTTCCTACCATATGATGCAAAATCTTCGTGTTGGACGGGTTTTGTGTTTGTGGTGTGACATCTCCCGTCAGCTGCGCTGTTCTGGACTGAAATAACCCAACTCTGTGGTGGTCATTTTCCTTGAAAAGTCACTCTGTGTCATGCTCTAGGGGGATAGCAAGGAGGGGAGCACAGGGGTAGGAGTTGGACTTGTCCCCTAAAAATACCAACTTTGCCTCAGGCTGGTGCTCTGGTTTTAGAAGCCCCGTTCTGCTGGAATGCCAAGTGTCCTGCTAAAACCATATTTCCTGCAGCTCCTTGTTTCACTGACCTCACTAAATGCTCATATCTCAGTTATAAATACTCATGGAAATGAGCTTTAGTTATTTCTGCCTTCACTCACTGTTAATGAATTGTTTGTTCCTTTGCCACTGTGAATCCCTGCTGAGCTGCTGCTGCCCTTATGTTACTTTTTTGGTCTGTTATTTTGCCCATGGGGGATAGTGCTGTGTGGGAGAAGAGACGTGACAAGGAACACGTAGTGTGGCACTGGTTGCCTTCTGTGCCAGTTGTGTTGCGTTTTTGTAATATATATATTTATATATCTATATATCTATATATCACAGAATCCCAGAATTAGGCTGGAAAAGACCTCCAAGATCATCAGGTCAAACCTGTGACCCATCCCCACCTTGTCAACCAGACCAGAGCACTGAGTGCCACATCCAGTTGTTCCTTGGACACCTCCAGGGATGGCAACTCTGTCACCTCCCTGGGCAGCCCCTTCCAATGCCTGACAGCCCTTTCCATGAAGAAATTCTTCCTGATCTCCAACGTGAACCTCTCCTGGCACAGCTTGAGGCCGTTTCCTCTCATTCTGTTCCCTGGGAGCAGAGCCCGACCCCCACCTGGCTCCCCCCTCCTGTCAGGGAGTTGCAGAGAGTGAGAAGGTCCCCCCTGACCCTCCTTTTCTCCAGTCTGAGCCCCCCCAGCTCCCTCAGCTGCTCCTCACAGGATTGACTCTCCAGACCCTTCCCCAGCTCACTTGTCCTTCCCTGGACGCTCTCCAGCCCCTCAATGTCTTTTTTGTCATGAGTGGCCCAGAACTGGACGCAGCTCTCGAGGTACCTCAGCAGTGCCCAGCACAGAGGGACAATCACTGCCCTGCTCCTGTTGGCCACATGATTTTTGATACAAAAACATATGACTGAAGCTCAGTACTGAGTTAGTCCAAACCCCCTGCTCCTGAGGAGGCAGCACTCAAATACCACAGGACGGGAAAAAACTCCCAGGGTGCCACCCCAGCCCGGGCACTGCACCGGGCAACGTTCACATGGAAAGTATGATACACAGTAAAGTAACCTAATAATGTTAACAGCCAAGTTGTAATTACACAGGACTTGGCATTTCTTAACTCCCACGTTTTTTTTTACTTCGTAACTGTGATGCTCTTTGGATTTGGTCTTGCACATTGTGTAGGATTAGGTGGTTCTGAGAATAACAACAGCGGGTTGCGGGGAGGGCACAAGATACGGAGCTTATCTCCTGACAAGGGCCTGCCTAGGGAAAAATGGGGATTTCTCCATGAACTAGAAGCCGAGAGAGAGAGGAATCCCAAACCAGTGAGCCAGTGTAGCAGGGTGTCAGGGAAGTATTTTGTATTATTGGTCTTTTCCAACCTAAATAATTCTGGGATTCTTTTTCCACAGAGTCTCTGAGACTGCTGTTGTTGTGGTATTGAACCCTTCAAATGTGTTTTCCTTCAGTTTCTCAGGGAGGCAAGTTTGGCATTGTCCCCATGTCACAGATAAGGGAATTGAAGCAATGTTTTGCAAAGTCTGTCACTGGTGCCCCCTGATTTTTGATGCTCAAAGCCATAGTACATTTGATTTGATGTGTCAGAATATTTCTGTGTTTTTCTAGCACTTCAGAAGTGAAGTGGGCTGTTATGCTAATCAGGAGATTAATTTTTTCCCTAACTCTATTCTTGAAAAATGATTATTTGTTTTTACTGGTGTTTAAATAATTCAACCCAAGACACCTTGTGTGGAAAACTTCGGCCCACAAGGAGTTAAATTGGCTTCTGTGAGCAGACTTTGTCATGGAAAGTGTTAGACAGGCTGAGCTGTGGGTGTCCCTGGGAGCTGGGGTTCTCTGTTAGTCACTGCCCTTCACGTGCTATTTAAGTGTCTTTTGCCTGCTTGCAAATGCTGAATCTTGTGAAATAGGGAAAAGACTAAAAGGCTGTGGTATTTATAGCAGAAAACAGTAGTAGGAAGATATGAACAACACAGAGCTTCTAGAAAGCTGAGTTAGGTGGAGTTTAGCCTGAAAAGGAACAGAATTCTTGCTGTAGGAGCTGGGATTTAGGAGTGGCTCAGGCTGTGATGAGTTCAGGATAGCACTAACTTACTCCACTGTAGGGAATGGTTTTTCTGAATGATTTTTCATGTAATTCCATCCCCAGTACTGTTACCCAGTCCTTACTGTGCTTCCAGAAAATACCCCAGCAGTCGAATCCTTTCCCCAGTTTGAGCAGTGTAAAAGTTTCCCTCATCACTGAGAAACGTTTTTCCTCTGTAATTTCAGATATGTGCCATCATTGGAGGAACGTTTACTGTAGCTGGGATCCTTGACTCCTGCATTTTCACAGCATCAGAGGCCTGGAAGAAGATCCAGCTGGGAAAAATGCAGTAGCAGTGAAACTCTACCCTCGTCTCCAAGGACAGGAGAAAAGATAGAGAAATCTACCACTACCTGTTTTTGTCTTTATTTTCTATTTGATCGAATCAGTATGTTTTTCTCTAATCAGGCTGTTCAGTGAAGATGTCTTCAACAAATCAAAGAAATCTCCATGCATTTCAGAGCTCTGAGAGGGAAGAATCAGTGGAATCAGGGTGTGGATTTCAATTCCCTCCCCCCAGAAAGAGAGGTTGAAATGCCATATATGAAATACACCGTCAGCTCTAAGTAAGGACAACAGTGTGTTCTCTGGGAGGTTCCTGTGGCAGTGTACAAACTAGGTAGTAGATTGCAAAGAGTTGAACTGTCTTGTGGCACTTTTTGGAGTTCTATTGGATTTGCATGATTAGACAATCGACTTTTGTATAGGGCAAAGTTATACATTAGGAAGAAATTCCACCCATGGTGCCAAAAAGGTGATGTATCTGTTGGTGAGGAATGGAAAGTGTTAGTCCCCACGGCAAATTTAAGAGACAGAGGGCAGAAATAGCATCAAGAAATGTTTTGTGCTTTTATTGAAAGCTCACTTGTTCAGATACAACCTTTTAATGAAGTGAACAAACGAGAAGAGGAAGCCTTCTCCCAGCTACCTTTTCCTGGGTAACCTGTGATCCCAGCAGTGGAGGGCATTTCTTTTACTTTGGATTTAAAAGTGGTTTCGTTTCTTCCCAGAAACTGAATATCCAGTCTTGTGTTTACAGGTGGCATGAAGTAAAAACCAAACTGAGCAACACAGTTTTATGTGGCCTTTGCTTTGAAAGGGAATTGTTGTCTTTACAGCATAAGCTTTTAGTTTTTTCTGATGTTTTTAGACACAGACCACCCAACAGTCTGGATTCTGCACTTCTGCTTTATTATTATTGTTGTTATTTTGTTGAAAAGAGGTAGTATATTCTCTGTGCTCAGAAAAATGGTGCAGCCTTCTGGGTGGATGAGCACAGCTTCCTTTCTTGCTTTATGTGTGTATATTCAATACACCTGTCAAACACAGGAAAACTGACTTTCCAGGATTTAAGGTGCCTCCCTTTTCCTTAAAAGCTCAGTCAGGAATCTTTTTCTGAGCCCTGGGCTGACACTGTTCTCCCACAGGTACAGCAGTAGCAGGGCAGCATTCCCACAGGCTGACCCCTGCTTCGAATTTTGTTTTATTGCTTAAAATGGTACCTGAGCTTCCCTGTCCATTCCTTCAAGCCTTGTCTTCTGGGGTCTCCAAAAAAATGGAGGTGTGAGGGAGAAACTACGGCCAGGTGTGACTTGCATGTCATGGTGGACATGAGTTCACTAAAATGAGACCAAATGCCCACCAGTGCTTTGTCCATGACCCCATCCATGTTCCTTGAGTAGTAACAGTCTCCGCATGCGTTGTAAGTGTCTGAGCTGAGGACACGCAAATTTTTAAGTGTTCCAGGATGGATAAAAATCGTAAAATAAAAATCCTTAACTCAATGCTGTAAATTCTAAGACGGTTGCAGGGTTTCTCTTTGATAATATCTGCTGCCCCTCCGTTTCCTGGAGGCAGACATTGTGCTGTAATGATATGAATCCTTGAATATTCAGTGTTATTGTTAGAGTCAGATGCATTTCAAAACAATTTTAATACATGTCTGTTGAAATTGTCTCATTGCTGTGGAAGTAGGGAAGGTGTAGCCAGTTTTATCCACGCACCAAAAAGAAGCAGCCAATCCTCTGCCCGGCAGTGACTTGGGACAAACGACAGCATTGGAATTTTTCCCTGTTCTTATTCTGGACTGATTGCTATGACTTTAGTTGTAAATTGGATTGTGTAACTTCCTGTATCTGTTCATGTATGGATAGATTTTATACATTTTTTTTCCATTTACAAAAATCAACTTGAAAATGAGATGCTTGTCTTCATTTGGGGTGTGTGTCCGTGTGCCTGCGACTGGTACCCACCGGATGGCCGGGATTTTCCATGGCAATTGCCTGAAGGATTCCCTCTGATCCACTGTGAGCAGTTGAAGCTTACAGCAAAAATGTCCCAGTTTTTCCTTTTGGATTTGGCGAGTCTTTGCTCACAGCTTGTGAAGCCAGTGGATTACAAAGATGGGATTTTTAATATCTGAGTCGTGCATCCTTCTCCTGAGCTGGGCCAGGGGAGATCTTTGCAGTGCAGTGGATTGTACCATTCATTTTCTGAAGTTTCTCCCCTGGTGCAATTTCTTAGACACAAACAAGTGAAGCTGGTTGCGGATTCCTTGTGTCCCCTGGTGTGTTATTTCTGTCCTTCCCCCCATTCCGTGTCTGTACTAAACTGCCTTCTGTGCAGTCCAGGCCAGTTCTCTAAACCAAACCAGTGAAATTATTTGGCTTTTTTTTTTTTTTAATAACATACATGTGCCTGCTTTCTCTGCCAAAATATCCCCTGCAATAACCTCATAAATCACTTTTTTTTTTTTGCTAGATGTGAAAACCAAATTGTACTCAAGTTCTGGCAGAACTTGGCCGAAGAAACAGTCTGTACCTTGGTTCTCTAAACCAGGTCTAAGCCTTTGAGTGCTGCCAAGCCAAGGCCACCTTCTGGGGCTGTTGGAATTTGTGATGAGCTTGTCCTTCAGACGTGGGTCACACAGTGGTACTGCATCATGTGTTTACAGAAGAATCTGCTCTTCATCTCTCCAAATGTGAAAGTGAGGCAGTTACTGCCCCTGCCTACACCTCTCACTAGATTTCACTTTTATTTTCAACTTTCTAGAGACAAAATGAGCTTAGTTATTCTTTTAAACATCATTGCAAACAAAACCAATTTCAGGTCATAGTAAAAGGAAACTATTGATCATAGGTGCTCATCCCTGTTCCTGACTTTTCTCTTTCAAGTCAGCATTTTGAAAGAAATATTTGGATTTCCAAGAAAGACATCCCTGTGGGAGGTAAAATATTTGGAACTTCCAGTTTAAATTAATTTAATTTCATTTAAATTCCCTCCAACTCTAGACTCCATCCCATGGTGAGAACTTGAGGCATAGGATCATTTGCAATGGTGTAGTTAAGATTTTTAGATCTATGGAAAGTGTGCTTAGGTGTGTTCTGTGGACTGCTGAAGATGATTTTTTAAGAAAATGTAAATGGGGTATGAAAATTTGGAAGAGATGCACCTGTGAATGTTCAACCTGGTTTCTCAAATACTTGCGTTCAGCTGCTGCGCTGTGAAAAGTGAAATCCGCAGTTTTGATGGCCAGTCATCAATTCCTGAATATTTCTCATTTAAGGTGGTTCTTTGTGTGACACACGGACTCTTGGGGCTGACAATGACTGTAGTGAGTCTGTGCTTTAGAATAGTCCTCTGAAGTTGCAGATTGAGTCTGTCAGAGAGGTGTTTCCCCTTGGAAGGTGGGAGAAGGGGGCAGGGGAGGAGGACTCAGCCCTGCGGTGTGTTACAGTGATGTTCAAAGCACAAGTCTTTTGCATTTCTACAGTGGAGACTATCGAGGAGTTCTGGCATTTGTTTTTTAATTTGCAACCTTATGTTAATAAAATATTAGCCTTTTTAGTTCTGTGATTAAAAATAAAACTCTTACGTGTTTTAATTGGCTTCTCATTGCACTACTATTGCAAAATCAATCTAAAGGGGCTTTTTTCTTTTGTTTTTGGTTATTATTTCAGTGAACTGAGTGTTATCACACGGTGAAACCTCTGTAAGCCAGGTCACTGTGGTGAAAGTTATCACAAGGCTCTTTTGTAATAGGTCCTGAGTCATGCCTGGACATTCAGTGCTTGGTTTGTACAGTACCAAGTGTCCTAACCTCCCTTTCCTAGGGAAAGGTGAGTGGACTGCGCTTGGGACTTGCTGGGTTTGGCTTTAGTCACTGTGCCCCTTGGTATATGACATAACCACATTTTTGTTCCCCCCCTCCTTTAATGTCCATTTAGCCTTGCTTCATAAGTATTTAGAAATAAGTATCTGAGGCAATTGATTAAGTAGTAAAGGGTTACAACACAGTGAATTTGAGCTTGAGATATCTGCACCATCTTAAGGAACCAATTCCCTTTGTGTTCTGGCGTTGCTGACTCACGTTGGTGTCAGCTGTACCACATCTTTGTGAAGGAAGAGATCCTGCCTGTTTCCAGTGATTGGAACACGGACTTCCAGAAGTGGTAGGATGGTGCTGAAGGTTCCTCACTCTATAAACGATGAGTAAAGGCTCTGGGGAAGGTGTTTGTACAAAGCTCAGCCTGCTGATATTCAACAGTCCTGAACTTTTCCAGCTTCTCTTTACAAGTCCAAACCCAACCAAGTGTCTGTGCTGCATCTCCTCCAATTGATTAGTTCATTTCTACCAATTTTATTTGAGAATAAATTAGTCTGTGTCCTAAAAATATGTCCTAGGGCCACATCTATCTGAAAAGCAAGTGGTTTGTGCAGGCAAGGTGGTTTATGGAGACAGGGATGAGGTGACAGGTGACACAGGCACAGGACCTGGGGCTGGGCAGAATTCCCAGGGAACTGGTGTCCCTTTGGGCTGAGGGACGTGGGGCTGGGGTCACTGAGGGAGCTGGGCTGGGCTGGAGAGGAGGCATCAGCGAGATGTTCCTGTTTTCATCCACGGCCAGGGAGGGGCTGGACATGGGGAGAAGTAACTGCTGCTGAATAGCTTTGGTGGACAGGAGGAGGATACACAGGTGGGTACCAGAGATGATGCTCAGGTGGGCATGGGGGGGATCCCTGGGTGGGCACTGTGAGATGATGCTGAGGTGGGTACCAGGGGATGATGCCCAGGTGGGTGCCGGGGGCGATGCCTGGGGTGTTTCCAGGGGATGGTGATGTCAAGGTGGGTACCAGGTCGGTATGGGGGATGATGTCCGGGTCTGGCCCCGCCCGTGGGGCCTCCCGGCCGCCAGGGGGCGCTGGCGGCTCCGCTCGGCGCGCGGGGTCTCGCGGGGTCTCGCGGTGCCGCTCCCGGAAGCGGAAGCGCCGGTGGCTCCTTTTCCGGGCGGGCGGCGCGGCGGCGGCAGCGGGTGAGGGGCCGGGCGGGACTATCCGGGATAATCTGGGATCAGCGAGGGCCATCCGGCCCCATCCCCGGCCGGTGCCGCGCGCTGCGCCCTACGGGACTCCCGCGGGGGAGCGAGAGGGAGCGGGAAGGGGTCCGGGTCGCTGGAGCCCGCCTGGAGCTTTGGGGCGGGTTTGCCGGGGAGAACTCGGGCTTCGGGCAGAGCTCGGGCTCCAGGAAGGGCTCAGACTCCTTCGGTTTGTGCCTTGGTTATGTATTATTAAGTTGATACGGTCCAACTCGCGTGGGAGGTGCCAGTGTGTGCACTGGGAAGTTGTAGAGCTGAGCAAAAGCATCTTTTGATTTAATTTATTCTTTAATTAACTTATCCTTTGCCGGCAGGATAAGTGGAGCTCTGACAGGCAATCTTGCAGTGCAGTTGTTAAAATTTAGGAAAGGCCAGAAATGTCTTGGGTTTGCAGATGTGTTACCTGTGCGCTCTGCCGAGGTGCTCTGTTGGAAATGCCGGAGCAGGGCGAGTTCCCTCCGTGATCCCAAAACATACATCGAGTTGATAAGTAAGGATGATGTGACTGCAGGGCAGGATCCGGGTGTCCTGAGTGCTGGGAATGAGAAGGTTTGGACTAGAAGGGTCTGATGTGTATAGCAACAGGGTCGTTTTGAGTCAGGGAAGAGGCTTAAACATTTGGAGTCAAGGCTGTGAGGGTCTGTTAACCAGTGAGTGAATTAAAAATAGCTAAAAAGTGCATTTTTGTGCCCTGTCTAACCGTGGGTGGACAGTGAAGCGCAACATGTGTGAGTGATGAGCATCTCCCAAGCTCCTGTTCCTCTCTGTGCAGGCAAAATGAAGTTCAACCCGTTCGTGACCTCGGACCGCAGCAAGAACCGCAAGCGGCACTTCAATGCCCCCTCCCACATCCGCAGGAAAATCATGTCCTCGCCCCTGTCCAAGGAGCTGCGGCAGAAGTACAACGTGCGCTCCATGCCCATCCGCAAGGACGACGAGGTCCAGGTACCTCACTGCCCTGGGCTGCTCCGTCACACGGGAAACTCTGTCTGGGTTTAGTTGTCAGAAGAATTTCTTCACAGAAGGGGCTGTCAGGCATTGGAAGGGGCTGCCCAGGGAGGTGGTGGAGTCCCCATCCCTGGAGGTGTTCAAGGAATGACTGGATGTGGCACTCAGTGCTCTGGGTTGGGTGACAAGGTGGGGATGGGTCACAGCCTGGACTCTGATCTCAGAGGTCTTTTCCAACCCAAATTATTCTGGGGTTCTGTCTCCATGTGTAGCCTGTGCAAAAGGGAAGGATGAGACAAATTCACATCGCTGCTGCAGCTTTGCTCTGGGTACTGCAGAAATAATCCAAGATCATCTAGTCATGACTTGAGCTGTAGTCGAGCACTTTTTGTTTCTCAAATTACATCAGTGACAAAGACAATATGAGGAACAAGTGTGCTGGCAGTTTTGCTGCATTTCACTTATATGCATTGATTGTCATCCTGGATTAAAAGCTTTCAACAATAAAGCACAAAAAATTGCTTCTTTTTCATAGTCTGTTTGCTGCCTGTGGTATTTAAAAGATTGGTTTGGAAATGAATCCAAGTTAAGTGGGTTTTTCTATATAAAATGCAATGACAGGTGAAAAAATAACTGTTCAAGTTGAAGCCTTGTGGCTGAAAGGTTACCAAGCTTTATGAGGGTTTACTGCAGGAGTGTGAGGGCGAAGCACGGCTCTGATCCATTATTTTAGTGATGCAGGAATTGTCAGGTCACTGATATTTTTTTGGCATGTGTGCGGAAAGAATTGAGTTGGGATTTCAATCTGTGCGGCTCTGGTGTCCAGTAGTGGTTTATAAGATGTGGTGGTTGTTCAAGGGGTGTTTTTGGAGCGTGGGTCAGTGTGTTCCCTGTGCTGGCCTTCAGGTTGTCCGGGGACACTACAAAGGGCAGCAGATCGGGAAGGTGGTCCAGGTGTACAGGAAGAAGTACGTGATCTACATCGAGCGTGTGCAGCGGGAGAAGGCCAACGGCACCACTGTCCACGTGGGCATCCACCCCAGCAAGGTACGGTGGCACCTGGGATCTGACACCCGTGGGCAGAGCTGGGGGCACATAAGGACACTGGTATGAGTGGAACTGCTTAGCAAGTGCTGGTGCTGCACTTGGGTCAGGGCAAACCCCAGGATCAATCCAGGCTGGGGATGCACAGGTGGAGAACAACCCTGGGAGAAGGACTTGGGGGTGCTGGTGGCTGAGAGGCTGGACATGACCCATCCCAGAAACCTCCCCTGTGTGTGTCCTGGGCTGATCCCCCAGTGTGGGCAGCAGCTGAGGGGGGAATTCTGCCCCTCTGCCCCACTCAGGTAAGACCCTCCTGCAGAGCTGCCTCCAGCTCTGGAGACCCAGCACAGGAAGGACATGGAGCTGTTGGACCAATTCCAGAGGATGTACAAATATGATTAGAGGGATGGAGCAGCTCTGCTGTGAGAATTGGGATTCTTCAGCCTGGAGAAGAGAAGCTTTGGGATCTAATTGTGGCGTTCCAGTACGTGAAGGGAGCCAACAAGAGATATGGAGAGAGACTATTTACAAGGGCCTGGAGTGATAGGACAAGGGGGAATGGCTTCAAACTGACAGTAGGCTTAGATTAAGTATTAGGAAGAAATTCCTCCCTGTGAGGGTGGTGAGGCCCTGGCACAGGTTGCCCAGAGAAGCTGTGGCTGCCCCATCCCTG
>JAWMRA010000028.1:15963766-15984904 GCA_035584735.1 Pseudotriccus pelzelni | reverse complement strand
CGCCCCGCGCGGTGACGCGGCGGCCGCGGGTTGGCGCGGGCGGGGCCGCGCGCCGGTCCCTCACAGCCCGGCCATGGCGTACGGCGGCCTCGCCGTGCCCATCATCGTCATGAGCGTGTTCTGGGGGGTGGTCGGCGGCGTCCTGCCTTGGCTCGTCCCCAAGGGCCCGAACCGCGGGTGAGTGACCGGGGCGAGGCGGGCGCGGGCCCGGCCGGCCCCTCGGGTGTGGGGGGAGGCCCCGGCGAGGTTTCCCCGCAGCCCCGCGGGCTCCCCCGCAGTGCTGGCGCAGCGCGGGCGGGCCCGGGGCCGTGAGCGGAGGGGCCGGAGCCGAGCGGTGCCCCCGCAGCCCCGCACGGGTTTGGGTTTTCCCCCGGGGCCCTCGCACGGGTCGCCCAGAGGGGCTGTGGCTGCCCCATCCCTGGAAGTGTCCAAGGCCGGGTCGGAGCAGCCCGGTGTCGTGGAGGGTGTCCCTGCCCATGGCGGGGGGTTGGAGTTAGATGATCTTAAGGATCCCTTCCAACCCAAATCCTTTTGTGAAACCTCCGCAGACAGAGCGCCCTGTGTCAAGCGAGGTTCTTTGTTAGTCAGGTGGTATTTGAGCAATAACTTCCTCTTTCCTTCCTCACTTGACCTTTCCTAACTTACTCCACCATCCTCTGGTTTCACACTGGAAAAGTTGCTGTAGGAGGTCTCGGTTCTGTGCAAAATGTGTGCTAGTGCCCTTGTAGCTGAGGACAACAGTGGGGCATCTAAGCAGAGGGTTTTCCTGCAGTGGTTGTGGCTGCTTAGATTAAAAAGCAGACAAGTTTTTGTCTTTCTCTTTTCTCTAGGAGATAATGACTTCTTAACCTCTCTTGCTCTCTCTGACACCCCCTCTGCTCCACAGGTACCAACTGTCTTTTCTCTCAGTTGTTTATCTAAACCCAGAGGAATATTCCTCAGGCTCTGATATTTGCTCCTCACTTTTAAGCCTTTTGTGCCTGGAAACTTGTCTGTCCTCAGGAATACCTTGGAAATGTGTCTTCCAGGCATGAAAGTCTGTGAAATATGTGGATCATGAACAGGTGTTGGATCATTATTCCAAAGTGTGATTATTTAAAAAGTGCACTTCTTTGTTCTGTTTCTACAGCAATATCTTGTAGTCTGTTCACTTCTCATCCTCTTAAAAAAAAATTATGCAAAGCCTGTTTCTGAATAGGATTGCTCTTTTCCTAACAGAAGATGTTAGTGCAAACTTTACCTAACCTAAGAATTCCCATTGCCTAGGTTAAACCTCACAGACAAAGGCTCTGGGACTCTTTGGAAAGGTTCCAGGCTGTGTTGGCTTTGTAGCATTCATTTGAAAGTTGACAAAGTGGATTTGTATTGATGAAAAATATTGAAGTTATTGCATCACAAAGGGGTTGGAAGATACTGCCCTACCATAAGATTTTGTTACTCAGTTGGAGTATGAAATACATAGAGTGAAATTATTTTTTATGGCTTAAAAAGAAAAAAAAAATCTTCCACTTTGCCACTGAGTTCCATGAGCTGCAGAGATCACTGTTAGAAAACCTCATTTCCTTTGCCTCCCATTTCAAAACCATCTGTGTGTGTAGCTGCAGTTTTACCATTTTCAGTTTCAAGAGCTTGGTTCTTCCTTCTTCTCAGCTTCACTGTGCTTTCTGACACAGTTCTCTTTCAGCAGGAAAGGGAAATCTTACACTACAGGTCATTTCATGTGGCTTTGACGTTTATTTTTTATTCAATTTGTAAACCCCTCATCCTATAAAATTAAAAGTTATAATTTGACACTGAAATTTCATATAAATTTCTGAAAATGAAGAAAGTGTTTATTGTATACAGTAACATCCAGTTTCAGTGATTTACTGTGCTGGCAGCCTTGGCTGTGAAATGGAGCAGGGACACTGCGTCAGATTTTGCTCCTCCTCACAGTGATTTTTGTTAAATAAAGATGTAAATTTCTGTTTCCAGAGCTGTGTCAGTCTTTTTGCAGGGTCTGTGCTGTGCCTCTGTAGTTTACTCAGCCGGAAGAAGTCAGAACACTCATGTTGAGTCACCCTTCATATGATCAAAGTTAAACTTGTTCTTGTTTGCTGGGGTTATTTTTCCCGATGTATCTTGTGGTCAGTCACAACATGACACCTGATCAGCTGTTTCTCTCCTTCTTCTTTGCAGTGTTATCAACACAATGCTGGTGACATGTGCTGTTTGCTGCTACTTGTTGTAAGTATAAATAATGTCATGCCTCCTGGCCAAGGCCCAGTTCTGATGGGATCAAAGATTCCTTTTTTACAGCCTCAGAACCTTCAGGAAGAAGCTTTTTGAATGTGTCGCAGAGATTTAGACACACGGTGTTCTTGACAGCTCTTAGAGTTCCTAGCTCTGAAGACCTCCAAAGTGCCAAAGAAAACATTTTCTCATTGGAAAACACTTAATTAAAATTAACCTGAATTTCTTTTGTTGTCCTCTGACACATAACCGTGAACTGTGCTCTCTGAGGACTTGACATTCCTCCTCTCCAGTTCACTGCCTCGTTTGCTCACAAGTGTAATGGCAGTTGCTCAATTTGCATTCACAGACTGGGGTTTTTTGCCTTTTTTTTTCCTTCTTTATACCTTACACTGATTTCTGAGGTGTTACTAATTCAGACCTACTGAAGAGTTTTGCCCTTAGTTTGGTTGGATTTATTCTGGAAATCTGGTAGAGCGGTGGGTGGAAAAACTTCTGTGTGGGTTTTTTTTTAGTGATACTTTGATATATTAAGACCATTTCTGTTTAAATGCACAGTATATTTGGAGGGCGCCTGTTTTCTGTAGGAGAGTTAGTAGCAATAACAAAGTGACTTACTGAGAGCTCCTCATATCATGTTATTTATCAGGAGGTAAGCCAGCAGTAGCTGGAATCTGCAAGAGGAAGTGTGCTTGTTGTTTTCTCTCTCTTTTTTTTTTTTAAAGACTTTAGATACTTAGTTTGTAAAAGAAAGTACTATGCAGAAATAACTTGGAAAGAATTTGTTATGGAGAGTAAATTTGTATAAGTCTGATTCAGTCTTAAGGGTTAACTTGTAACAAAACTCATTATTTAGAGTTCCATTTGAACCCGAGTAGTATTTGTACTTTCCTGAACCACTGAGGCATTTTTTATGCTACTCAAAGCAGCTTAACATGAATATTTAGAGAAATGCATCTGTTATCTCAAGACTTATTCTGAACTGTCAGCCAAATGTGATATTATTAGTGTTGGCATGTTCCAGGAGAGGCCTGTTTGGTTCTGGGTTGGGTTCAGGCTTATACAGGTTTGGTTTAGTCTAATAATGGGATATTCAGGTTTTATACAGGTGAGGTGTTTTTAAACTTTATTCAGACTGTTTGGCAGGTGAAGTCTTAAAAAATCATTCTATTGGCTAACTGTAAAAGTCCAGCAGACTTTGTTCTGTGTTTTATATCCCTGACAGTTTTGAAACTAAAGTTTTGCTGAGTGGACATACAAACTTGAGAAGAGCTTTGCAGTGCAAGCAGCTTGAATTTGGGATTGAAATCTGGGAGTCTCAGTGCTCTGAAGGTCTCCTTGCCTGCACGTAAAGTATGTAGCAGCCCAGCCTCACAGTAGGTCCCAAAGGCCTGGCTAAGAAAGAGGAGCTTTTTGGTCATTTTTACTGGGTTACTGCATTTAGGTTACAGTAAGTTGGGTGGTGTCTTTTTCTTAGGGGGCGGTAGAGCTTTGTTTGAGTTTGAAGTTCTCACTTTTTTTTTTCCTACAGAAATGATGTCCCACTCTTCTAAAATCCTTGAAGCTTAGGGTTTGTTGTCTGTATTGTATGAAGAAGGGCAGTTTCCTTGAAGCAGAGGCTACGTGGCATCTGCAGCATCCTCTGGATTATGATGTGGAACGTATTTGTTGTAGAATTTCTTACCTTTTGACTGAGTGCTGTGAACTCAGCATTCATTTGTAACTTTAGTGGATTTTGTACCTAAACAGAGCCATTACAAATCACTATCATGTGTTATAACCTGTTCTTGCATGTCCAGTGAGGGGGTTCGTTGGTAATTTTGTAGGTTCCAACTTTTTTTCTGAATTCCCTTTGACTTTCTCCAGTTATATCTCGGAAAAAGAGAAGCGGCAAAAAATTAGGATGTTTTAAGACTTCAGTAGTTGTACTCAACCACATGCATGATATTTGTAGTGTCTGCTTGCCAGAATGCAACAAAAAGCAGATTTTGCTTCTCGTGTTCCAAGATAGAACTTGCTTCATCACACAGTCTTTTTTTTTTTTTTTCATTTATTCCATATAAAACTGTAGAACAGCCCTTGTTGGAAAGGACCTTGAAAGATCATCTAGTCCAACCTTTCTTTCCTCAACCATATGGAAGTTTGTTGTTCCTGTGTCCTCTTCCTTCTGGGGGAGGAGGCGCTGAAAATGTTTCAGACCTTAATTTTGATACCTAAAGAAAGATAACTAAAGATTTTTCATACCAGTCTTGAAGGAAGCCCAAAGAATGGTTTCTGAGGATTCTTTGTGAGATATTTCTTGTTGTCCCAGGTATGGTCTTCTGCATTTGTGTGTTCTTAGCAGGTGGCTGGTGCTATTATCTACTTCTTTGTAGGGTTAAGAACTCTGCTGGATCTAATTTCATGTGCTTTGAGTTACCTTTGCAGTTGAAAATAGGAAAAAACAATTTTCTGTCTTCCTTAAACACCACCGGATTGTCAAATTGATTTTCATCAAACCGAATTTGTCCTAACAAAATTTCAAGTCAATCACATTTCAACTCAAAGCTGTTTATTCTGTGTTTAGATTTTTAACAGCAGTAATTTTGAATAACCATATTGATTACATGGTGTTCATTTGGTTGTTCTGTGGAAGATACTTGCATGGGTAAGTGCCTAGCTTGTGTACAGATCCTGTACCCAGCAGCCTTTTGAAGGAGAATATACAGCCCTCAGGAACCTCGGAAAATACAAGGCAAAGTCTTACTGCTGCAGAAATTATAGGTTACACCATATTGTGAGGTACTGTCAAAGTCTAAATCTTTTTTTGCTGTTTACAAAGCAGTTCCTGAACAGTACCATGATGTCCTAACAGAGAGGGCAGGGTGCTTGGAAAATGGTATTATTTGCTACTGATGCTAAGAGGATTAAAATACGGATGCCCAAATTGACATTTAAACAGAGATAGCAGGACCTTAATTTGCAACACGAGCAGAGACAGATGGCAGTTATGGTGGAAAGACCTTTTAAACAATCTTTCTGGTACAACAGAAGGGACTTTAATTTCCTTGTCTGAGCTGGGTAATTAACAGTAACTGTTCTAAGTGAGTTCTGGTAGAATTTAAGGGCCTGTGGGTGGCTCGAATGCCGTACCTGCTTTTAGCAGCTCCAGAACATTGCCCGTTGGATACAGAGGTTTGTTTCACTCTGAATGCCGTGTTTTGTTTGGTGTTGTCACGATGGACTATTGTATAAAGCAGCATAGCTTAAGCAAAACATGGGAAAAGCTTTTCCATGACTTCCCTTGAATGCAAGGGAGTCATAGATTAACTACTGTTTTAAATTACCAGGAGCAGGAGAAGGAATGTGCTATTGCCCTAATGCCACCACGGCTCAGAGCTCGGGTATCCAGCGTGGCCCCAACAAATGCCTTTTAGAAACTGCAGAGTGCTTTTCCTGAAGCCTGGTTACATAGGGTGATATTCTGAATGTGTTCCCAACTCATTTAATTCACAGCCATGCTGGGCTTGAACTTGGGAATCAGCGAGAGGTGAGAGATTTGTGCGTGGAGTTCCTTCCTGCTGTACCGTGAGAAAGAATAATGTGCTTTAACAGGCTTTTAGTGTTCCTACCCTCCTCCCACTTGTGTTACTTCAGGATGCTGAAGGCAGATGGCACAGTGCTCTGACACCTTTCGATCTCTCTGTTGTATCTGAAAATTAACCCTCACAAAATAAAGTCCGTGATAATTTTAAGAGCTAATTTGCTTTTCCCTTAAGTAGATTTAACACAATGATTAACATGGTCTCCAAACACATTGTCACTGCTTTGGACAGCAAAGTAAAAACGTGTCAACCTAAAGGTTGTTGGCTGCTCTTGGGGGTGTCTTGCTGATGTTTTAATTCCTCAGAAGAGCCTGCTGCGTATTCCAAGGCTCGTGTGACTGATGGGCTGCTGCAGGATCAGCCTCCTGTTTTAACTGGAGTTCTGCTCTCTGCAAAACTGAAAGGGCCATTGCAAATAAATATTTGTAAATTGTAAGAGGGTTGATGTGTTTTCTTTAAGCCTGACCCACATCTTTTGCCCGTGGCTGTTCCAGGCGTTTTGCAGCCAACCTGCACTTGGTTTGCTGGTCGGAGCATCAAGGTTTGTGTGGAATTTTCCATGACTGCCTAAGCACTCTGATGCATTTGTGGCAGCTCCCATTACAAAGCTGCTCTGCTTTTTCTCCTCCTTACAAAGCATTCTAGAAATAGCAGACAGATGAGCCAGTGTGTTCACTAAATGTGTTTATATAGTTAGTATTTAACATAGATTTAAATCCATGGAAGCATCCATTGCTTTCTCTGACTCTTGTAGCATTTACAAAGCAAATATATCTTTTAACAGTGGAATATTTATTTCTGTTTAGCTTTCCTGGATATTTTCCACAAACTACATTCCTCTTGTTCTCAGTTCTGGCTGTGGCTTCTGCAGCATTAGTTTGTGCTCTGCTCCGATGACAAGGCTGCTCTGCTCAGGGTCTGGGGTTTGTTGTCGTATTGGGTTTGTTCTTGTGGGATATTTTTTGTCTTTGTTTTTGTGGGTGTTCCTATAGCATTGTACCCTTTTGCTTCAGGTCCCTGTTCCGTGACCTCTGGGCTGGGTTTAAATTCAGTTTTGTTCTGTCTCTGAAAATACACAATTTTCTGCAAGGGCAGGTTGTCATGCAGTGAAAAGCAAATGAGAGAGAGGATGTTTCTCAGAGGTTTTTGTTTAAAGGATTCTTCAAAGGCACTGAAGAAAGTCTGCCTCTTTTATGTTTCTGTCTTCTGAGCCCACAAATACCTGAGTTTCGTGTATCTAAAAACATTTTCCTATCAAAGGCAAAGTATGAGGGAAACGCTGTCAGGTGGTTTTGTGTTGCTTTAAATTGAACAGGACAATTATTTCAGTTGCAGAAAGATTTGGTGCCATAACTTCATTGCCTGTGTCTGGTCCTTGTGCATGAACTTGAGTAGAATTTTTATCTGTTACTAGACCTTCTTGAAAGTGGTCTTTTCTTCTCTGCCAGTCCTTGTGCTTTGGTCAAGCCTTTCTATTATCATAAGGTTTGTAATTTGGCTGATGTTCTCTCTGTTGGGCTGGGGGGTTGTCTTGCAGTTGGCTGATTGCGATTCTGGCTCAGCTCAACCCTCTCTTTGGGCCGCAGTTAAGCAATGAAACAATCTGGTATCTTAAATATCACTGGCCTTAAGGATGTCTGTCCTCCCCTGCAATTTATTGACTAGGTGAGTATGATCACATTTATTATTATATTTGGTATGTTAAAGCTTCAGGAGAAATTGAATGGTGGTCTAAGCAGTGTGATCCAAACTGCTGTGGCTCTTTTGCAGGAGAAATCTGTCTGTCTATAGGCTGCAATAAAACATGTTTTGGATGTTAATCTTGACTGAATATGTGAAAAGTTTGGACTGAATTCTTGACAGTTATTTTTCTTTCTATCCTGTCAGTAGTGCTCAGGGGTTTGTAAGGAGAACAAAACATTCCATCTGAAAAAGAAAAAAAAATGGGCTGGGGTGTTTTTTAATAGTTAGCATAAGTAGATTTCCTAATCTTGAACAATTGTTAAACCTCTCCTCAAGCCTACTACCATTTCATCTAAGACCTGTCCTGATTTCCAAGGCAACCTACAGTTGCCCTCATTCATCTGGGAAGTCAGAGCAAGAACAGTGATTAGAGTGTTATTTATCTCCTGTCAATATATAACTCTAACCCTGAGCTCACAGCTGGATGGCTTATTATGTTTTTAATGACAGCCTGTGTGCAGCTTTAATCCCAGGTGAGCCTGGTGGTTGATATCTGGGCTGTGCTGCTGGAATGTGGTTGTTGCAGTTCCTGGCATTTCTGACGGGGCCAGCAAAAATCAAGTGTTGTTCTGAAAGTACCTTGATGCTGTTGGGTTTCTGCAGAATTTGGAGTTGAAGGTTCAAACGAAGAAAATGTGGAAACAAGCACACATGATTTTAGTTTGTGTGCTTGTAACTGAATAATCAGACACACTAAGTTTTTTTACCTGGGTTGTTGGGGTTCTTTGTCCTTTCAAGTTTAACTCCATGGCTGGTATTGCTTCTGTTCCCAGAAATGCAGTACAGCAGACAGTGAGAGCTGATGTTATAGCTCAGTTAAAGGCTGTCTGTAAAGTGTCCTGGACATTTACATTGAAGCAAAGCTTCTCTATTTCAAAGAAAGCTTCATGAGAACCGTGTTGTTGTCAGACTGGAGGCACCCGAATGTGTCTGGAGCTTCTTTTAAACACCAAGCAGAATCTAAAGGTAGAGTTGGCCCTGCTTCAAGTCAAGGCCTGTAATTAGCTAAGTCAGTCAAGCAGAATTTCCTAGGAGCAATTTTACTGTTCGAGTGTTAACATATAATTAGTGAGCTAAAACAGAGAACAGTGTATTTTGGTAATGGGCATACAGATCGCTGAGTCCCATAGGATGATTCAGTTTGCCTGGGATCTTGAAATGTGGTTATCTGGACAATTGGATGCCTTGGAAATAAAAATTTGGCTTTGTGGTGTGTTGAAACTAGCAAGGACAGTCTGGAGGTGAAATACAACTGTTTAAGTGCCTGCTAAAAGAATCAGGCCTTTCCCCCTCCAAGATTTTCCAGAGAACTGAAGTTAAATTAGTACCAAGGAAGAGAGGGAAGTAGTATGTTCAGACACGGCCAAAGTGTTTGTGAGGACCTGTCATTTTTAAACTTATTAATGGAATATGAGACCTGCATAGCACATGCTGTGTTTTAACCTTTGGTGCATCTGATCTCATTAGCTTAATTTTGGTGTAAGGTTCTTGTTTCTGTGAAAAAGAATGGTTTAAAAAAGTAAAAGCATATAATAATCTCAAATATCTGTTCTTTTTTGCTTGAAATGTGCTGTCACAGGACACACCACTCTACGTGGTCTTGTTTGAATTCCTCCCATAGTGTTGAGGGAGGTGCTCCATGTCTTTTCCTTGCTTTTTTGTGCTCTGCACTCGGAGCCTCCTGTGGAATTTGACTAGACAGGAGCTGTGAATTAGATTCCATATGATAAGAGTTTGAATATATCCTCTAACACTGCACAGATTCCCATAAATACAGACACCAGTTAATTTTGGCTTTTAAGATGTGCTTTTCCAGCATTAAAGGTAGACATACTATACCTTTTTCTGCCTTCTGTTTCTTTTGCTTGAGGTTTGGATGGATTAGTATGGATAATGCAAAGAGAATGAAATACTAACTCCCGAAGTCGAGAGATCTTATTTAAAACCATGGATGGTCTAAGCAAACTCATTTTATTTTACCAGCTGAACAAACTGAAAATGCTCTAGTGAGCACCTCACATTCTAGTGGGGAGCTCTACATATGCTGACCTGATTGATCCGTGCCAAATTACACAGGTTTGATCTGTGTTTTCAGTCAGTCTCCCTCCAATTCAAGGGATGATTATGCAGCAGTCATTTCATATATCCCCAAGTTAATGGCTTGGCTGGCAGCACCTAAGAGCACACCAAGCTCTGTATCCATGGTAAATATGGGCTGTGGACTCTTCCAAACAGTGTGATCCAATGCTGCCTCTTCTCCTTAACTTGGACAATTCATAGTCTGTGTTCTCAGACCAGGAACTGTCTTCATGCAAGTGCAAGGAAGGCTGTTTTCCAGATGGATGCTGTTACAGCAGTGAAAACATGCTGAGGAAATAGTTGTTCTACCAGCTTATAATGTAACTAAAACTACTTGCAGTAACTCCAGAAATGAAACTGCCAAGACAACATGCTTGTAGATGAATTGTCTGCAGTTCTTGACCATTTCTCAGTGCGTTTGTGGAATGGAAATAGGTGTGGTTAACAACCAGGTCTTCAGTTAGTAAACTGTCTCCATGGAAAGGAATAATGAAGTTGCCTCTTGCTTTGCAGATAAAGAAGAGATTTCCTCCAGATGAAAAACTCCACTGACCCAAAGATGCCCTTTACGTAGCTGGTTGGATACCAAGCCTTCAGTAATGCCTTAACCTTTCTATTGTGCTTCAAGGGGCTTGTTCAAAGCCCTGTATTTTTCCTACCTTACCATTTAACAGTGTGCCTAATGCAATTTATACTCTTCTTTAGTACTGTCAGTTTTTGACTGTTAACTCCAGACGTGGTGAAAATTTCTAAAGTTTTTACGGGTCATTGAGTCATTTCCTGTTCATTTTCCTCACTCTTTGGGAACACTTTATATATCTTGCAGGTCTTAGATTGTCTTTCACTGTGCTGTTCACCCCTGTTCTGTTTGCACTTGACAAAAATGTGTGCAATAAACTGTATGAGGAGAGGAGAAACAGTGGTGCCACAAGCTGATGGCCTTTTCTCTTTTTTTCAAATGAGTTGTATTCCTGAGAAATTTGGTCTTAAATTTCTCACGCCTGGAATAAAACTAATCCTCTGCTTTATACAAAATGTTCTTGTGCCGTGTTTAACTGTTACAATGTGCCTTTCTGTGGCTTTAATCAGTAGTTGGAGTTGAGCTGAGGAAACTGAGATGATAGGATGGCAATGGATCTAGTAACTCATTTGCCAGGGAGTAACTTCAAAGGATATAAAAGCTGTTGCATGCACGGGAGCCTTCATGAATGCTTCCTTACCTGCTTCCATCGTGTCCGGATAAATTACAATTATTCCCTGCTGTGTTTCGTTGTTACGCTCAAGGAGATACTGGAGTGGTTCTTTTTCTTTTCCTTTTTCCTCTTGGATAGCACCATTAACTTGTTCCCTGGGATAGAGCTCATTACTATGCAGGAAATTCCAAAATCCTGACATGCAACTTGCAGTGATCAAAAACTGGACAGTGTGAATCTCAAAAGAAGGAAGAATGTGCCCTTTATTACCAATAAACACAGAAACTGTTGGGACTGGAATAGTGGATTTTTTTGCTACGTTACCTTCTGCTGAGAGCCGTGTTTTACCATCGTGTTCCACAGTCTGTAGCAAATAGCTCCTAAGAAAATTGAAACCAAATGATCTTAGAAAACATTAAGTGGTTGTTTGGATTTTTAAGTGTGTGAAGAATAAGATACGACGACATGGTATGAGGAGGGTGGGAGAAATATTTCAAGACATCGTTGACAAATCTGAATGTGCAACAGATTTAAAAATACGTTAATCTGCTTGTCATATTTACCCTCAAGTGAGATACCCAAAAAGAAAACGCTCTGTGACAAACAGTGCTGTTAGTGTATTGTATTACCACTTTCTTTAACAGCCTTTCTATTTTAGGTCCTAAGCTGTCATTTGCTGTAGAAGAGAGAACTAAAACAGAATTCCCATGGTGTGTCTCACTGTTGGTGAATTTAATGGAAAAAGCTATTCCAAGCCTGGACAAAGAAGCAGTTTTCACTTAGATGCTACCTAGGAAGAAATTCGCCTTTTTCAGAGTGATTAATATTTCCTCTGAAGCAAATGGCCAGTAGTGGCGTGACTGAAGAAGCTGAAAAAATGCTGGTTTATCTCTCTTCTACTGAACATTGTGTGACCTACTGTCTGCATCGTGGTTGTGAGTGGTGTCCATGTGTGCCAGGAATTAACAGTGCCTCGGATAATTCCTTTTCTTTTTGCATGACTGCAAGAAATTAGAGCAGATTCAGGGTGTTTTAACAAACAATGCAGGTACCAGAGCTTTTAACAGTTCCCTCTTGGTTTTGCGACAACATGAGAATACAAAATGTTCAAGGAAGCTTGTGTTGCTTATAACAGGAAACCTGTGTCTGCAGTGAAACAGGTATTTGGGGGGGAAGGTAAAAAATAAGTAAGATTAAGGGAAGTGACTTCGAAGTCTTGAAGACCTTTAAGTCATAAACACTGGCAGCGTGTAGAGTGACAGTTCAGGTCAGGTTACAAATGCTTGTAACCTTTTGTTCATATTGTTTAGGAAATGCAAATATCTGAATCTCTATTCTGCACAAGAAATTGTTCTAGAGAGTTCCTAGAAATTTACTTTTCCTGTACTGTAAATCGTGGAAGCATTTTACTCCTGTGAAGGGCTGAGTCAGTCATCAGAGGTGGGTGGCTGGTCCCTTGTTTCCAGAATTAAATGCTATGGAATCTCTGGGGCAAAAAAAAGCAATGCGGTGAAATGCAAAAGTTATCTAAACGATAGAAGAAATGTTCTTTACTAATGGCAAGGTAAGAACGGCTGTGTCTGTTTTTTATTATTTTTGTTAGCAGTGATTTCTCCAGTTGTGTCTTAAGCAGTCCAGGCCAGGCACCTGTCACTGTGAAAGGTGGTTGTGTGGGTAGCTAGAGACAGTAGGAAAAGTACTGAGCTGCAGATCCAAGATGGGTGGATGGATGAAGTGGGTAAGTACGTGACCAGGGCCCCAGGGGGGCATTATCTCGGAACAGAAGCCCGGCACAGCCACCAGAGCACGGATCGCACAGCAGACACCGCGCCGCGCTCTGCCCGCGGGCACCCGCCACCCCGCCTTAAATACCCTCCGCGCGCCCCTCTGATGTCACGTGACGGGGCGGCCGGCGACGATTGGCTGGCGCCGTCCCCTTACCCCCGCCCCCCGCGCGTGCCCGCCCCCTCGGGCCACGTGAGGGGCGAGTCACGCGATTTCCGGGAACCCGTCAGGAAGGGACATAAACAAACAAACCCGGGGCCGCATGGAGGGGCCGGGCCGGGGAGCGCGGGGCGGCGGCCCCCGCTGAGCGCCGTGAGTGGGGGCTCGGGGGGCGCCCGAGGGACGGGGAGGCCGGGGGGCTCGGGGGGTCCGGGGCGTCCGGCGGGAGGAGGCGGTGTGGTCGGGCAGGGGGCTGCGGGTGAGCGGGGGAAGGGACGGAATGGAATGGAGGGAGGGCTGTGCCTGCCTGGGGCAGCGGGACGGGGATGGTGCCGGCGGCCCCTCCGCCCCGCTCGCCCCGCGGGGGGTGTGGCTGCCGGGGGAGCAGCTGTGCGCGGGGGGTGTCCGGTCCCGGAGTGGAGAGATTTGGGGCAGGGGGGACGCGGTGGGAAGGGGCTGCGGGGACGGAGCGCGGGCCCAGCGGGGAGTTGTCGGCGCTGTCCCCTCCAGCCTCCGCCCGGCAGGAACAGCCCGTGCCTTTACAAGGAAAGCGAGTCTCGCCCGCAGAGCAAAGCGCCGTCCCGCCGGGGAGCGCTGGGTGTGCTCGGCTGTCCGGGGAGGCAGAAGGGCTCGGCAGTCCCTGCGCTCTGCTGCCTTTCGGGCTCGTATTCGCCTCCTCTGCTTGCGACCTGTCTGAGTGCCCAGGCGGGCCGGGGGTGACCCGCGGGCTGAGGGCTCTCTGTGCCCGTGCGCGCCGGTGCCCGGCGAAGGCTGCGGGGCAGAGCGGGCGGAGAGGGGTCCCCGCTCTGCGAGTGCGGGGCAGGGCGCGGGAGGGACCGTCCCCGCTCCGGCGCGGCGTTTATGTAACGACAGCGCGGGGGACACGGAGGTTTCGCTGGCGAGCGGTAGCCCCGCGAAGGGGCTTCTCCCGGGGGCGCCCCGGCCGCCCGCAGCCCTGGCGGGGGTCGCTGGGCAGGGGACGCTCCGCATGGGACACGGGGGCCCCTCGTTGCCGGCCCCGCTCCGCGGGGTCCGGGGGCGGCTCCGGGGCCGGGTCCGCGTCGGGCGGGCTCAGCTCGAAGGGGAAATCCCGCACGGGGTCCCGGGAGAAGAGCCACATGGCGGGGCGGGGGTCGCGGGGGGGCCCGCAGGGTCCGGGCCGAGCGGGCCCGGCAAGCGGAGCCGGCGGAGGATCCGGGGACGGACCGGGGGGCGGGGCCGGCAGGGGGCGGGGCCGGGAGGAGCCAATGACGGGCCGAGGGCGGAGCCTGGGGAAGCCACTGACGTCTCGGGGGCGGGGACTGGGCGGGGCAAGGGGAGGAGCCTCACTCGGCATGGGTGGGGTTGTGGGCGGGGTCAACGCGGGGGCGGGGCCGATGAAGACCCAAATACGGGGAGGGGGCGTGGCCTGTGTGGGCGAGGGACGTGGTCAGGAGGGCGGGGCGAGGCCCTTGGAGGGGGCGTGGTCAGGAGGAAAAGGCGGGGCCTGCAGGGGACACGCGGGCAGGAAGCGGCAGTGACGTCACCATCTGACCCGCCCGTGACGTCAGTGTTATGGGAAGTGACGTCACGCACGCGGAGCAGCAACGCCTTCAGAGCCTCAGGGTGACCCCAAAACCCCCCCAAAAACCCCCCAAAACCCCCCAACGTCCCCAAAACCTCCCAGGGAGGACACAAGGCTGGGCAGGGTTAAGCAGTTTATTGGTCCATGTCACGATATTTGGGTCCCGTCACGATACGGGGTTCCCGTCGCGGAGCAGGGCCTGTCGTGCCACGGCGCCTTCCCAGCCATACCCGGCCCTGCCGCAGTCCCGGCTCGCCAGAGCAGCGCAGGCTCCTCGTCGTGGTCCAGGCTGAAATCTGAACCCCCATCGCAAGATGGGGGGTTTTCCGTCTCGATAGAGGGGTCCCTGTCGCGATAGGGGGCCCTCCCGTCCCTGTGCCGTGGGTTCCCCCAGAGCAACTTGGATAAACTGGGGACGGGGGGGCTCATCCCAATGAGGGGGCCCTGTCGTGATATGGGGTCCCTGTCATGATGGGGGACGGTCTCCATTGTGATCTGGGGTCCCTGTCACGCCACGGGGGTCCTTGTCACGATATGGGGTCCCTGTCACACCATGGGGGTCCCTGTCACACCACAGGGGTCCCTGTCACGATATGGGGTCCCTGTCACGACATGGGGTCCCTGTTGCGCCACGGGGGTCCTTGTCACGACATGGGGTTCCTGTCACGATACGGGGTCCCTGTCACGCCATGGGGGTCCCTGTCACGCCACGGGGGTTCCTGTCACGCCATGGGGGTCCCTGTCACGACATGGGGGTCCCAGGCCAGCGCTGGCGCCGCGGGGGGTCGAACCCCGCCCCGGGGGGTCCCGGAGGTGCCGCCACCGGCGCCTTTTGCTTTTTTTTTTTTTGGCCTTTTTGGGTCCGGAGGAGAAAAAGCAAAACCTGAGAAAACGGGGAAAAGTTTTCTCAGGAAAAGAAAAAACCTCCCGAAACGGGAAAAAAAAAAAACCAAAACGTCCCCCAAAGGGGAAAAACGGCCCCAAAGGGGAAAAACGGCCCCTCCCGCACGATTTGGGGCCGATTGCGGGGATTTGGGGCCGAACGGAGCCCGAAAACAGGCGCTTTGGGGCAAAAGCCCCACTTTGGGCTGTTTGGGGTCAGTCCTGCGCCCACGGCGCGGTTTGGGCTGAGAAACAGAGATTTTGGGGCGGAGTCGCGTCCCAGGCGCAAAACGAGGTCAGAATTGGGGATTTTGGGTCCGAGTCGCGTCCCGGGCGCAAAACGAGGTTAGAAACGGGGATTTTGGGGCAGACGCGCGATCCAGGCGCAAAACGGGCTCGGAACGGGGGGGGGGTTTTGGGTTAAAGGCGCGCCCCCGGCGCAAAATGGGCTGAGAAATGGGGGTTTGGGGTTAATCACGTGCCCCCGGCGCAAAATGGGCTCAGAAAGGGGGATTTCGGGTTAAACGCGCGCGCCCCGCGCAGTTTGGGCCGAGAAACGGGGATCTGGGGGGTCGGCGCGTCCCGGGGCCCCGCCGGTACTTACTCCGCTCGCTCACCTTTTCCTGCCTCTTATTTTGGGGGGAATTGCTAGTTTTTAGCCCTTTTTTTTGGCGCCAATTGTCCATTTTGGGGCGAATCGAGGCGGTTTTGGCACTGTCACTGCGGGGAGGGGAGAGAGACAACACCGCCCCCCCCCCTCCCCCAACCTGCTCCTCCATCCCTCCGCTTTTGGGGGAAAATCCGGGGGAATCAGTTAAAAAGCACCTCCCCCTCCCTCAGCACGGCGAAGGCGCCGACTCAGCACTTTTTTGGGGTGGAAAAGCCCCATTTTCCGTTCAAACTCCCAGCTGAAGGGGCTGACCCGTCCAGCAGCGCATTCTGGGGCAATTTTAGCCCTTTTTGGGTTATTCTGGGGGGGGGGAAAAGCGGCCAAACCCGAAGCTGCCCCCCCTCCCCTTCCCGGAACGGCCCATTTTGGGGTGAAAGCGGCACAAATACCCATTTCTGGTCCCTACTTCTCCTGCAGACCCTGTTTGGGGGTTTTTTGCCCCAATCTGGCGTTCGGAGGCTCCTCGGGCGGGGGCGGGGCCGGCGGGGCTGCAAAAAACACCCACGAGACCCTCCCCCCCCCCGAGCCCTGTCAGCACATTTTTGGGGGGAAAAGCGGCCAAATCGGTGAAACCGCCTGATCGTCGCGTTTCCCGCGAACCCGCCGGGTTTTGGGGGGGGGGTTTGGAGGGTTTTGGGATCGGGGGGTGCCCACATGCCACGATCGGGGGGTCCCCGCGCTCCCCCCTCCCCCGACGCCCCAAAACCGGCCGGAATTGCCCCAAATCCGCCGCCCCTCCCCCCCCCCCGCGGGTCCCGGGGGGCTCAGGGTGGGGGTGGGGCGTGCCCGGTACCTGCTGACGCCGATTCGGGGGGGTTTTGCCTCAAATCTGAGGCTCCCCCCCCTTCGCTCGCTCCTAAACTTACTCGTTTTGGGGGGCAAAAGTCTAAATTTAAGCATTTCTGCGGCTGGTTTTGGAGAAAAAACCTGAAAACATCATTATTAATCCCTCCCCCCCCCCGCCTGCTCCAGCCCCTTCCCACGCGGGGTTTTGGGTGAATTTGGGGGGTTTTACGTTCTTTCTCCTAAGGCATCTCCTGGAGCCACATTCCTGAATTTCCAGCTTCGCTTTGGGCCAAAAAAAAGCGGCTTTTTGGCGCTGCTGCCTCCTCCCAGCGGCGGCTGCGGAAGGGGCGGAAAACCCCCCAAAACCGCCCCCTCCCCCCTCAAACCGTCCCCCCCTCAAACCAAAATGAAAGCGTCTCTTACTTCTCTGCATTCCCCAAACCTGGAGGTCTCTCCTCAAATTCCTGAGCGCGTTTTTGGGTGCGGAACGGCCTTTTCTGGTTAAATCCTCTCTCTTTTTTTTTTTTTTTTGCCCCTTTCCTCGGCTTTTTCTCACCGGTTTTTGAGGGTTTTTTTTGCCTTTTTTTTGGTTTTTTTTCCTGCGTTTTGCTGCTTCCCTGAGGGGGGAAAAACACCGGAGACCCCCCCCAACACACACACAAAAAAAACCACCGTTCTTTGTCCCTTTCGGTCCCTTTTCTGGAGCTTTTCCACCGGCCCCTCCCGCGCGACGCCGTTTCGGGTTAAAAAACAAGAGATTTCGGACACTTACTGAGCGGCGCCGGCGGGAGCGGCGGAGCCGGAGGGCGCTGGAGGGATTTTGGGGGGTTTTCCCCATTTCTGGGGGGTTTAATAGAAAAAAGGGGAGGGGGGGGGAAAGGAGGCGACGGCGGCGGCGGCGCCTGAAACGACAAAACCCCAAAAACCCCCCAAATCCCCCCAAAACCCCCAACCCCACGAGGGGGGAGGGGCCTCACCCGGCTCCGTTTGGGGCATTTTCCTCAATTTTCTCAGCTCCAGGACCCAAATCGGGATTTTTCTTCCTTTTTCTCCTTTTTTTCGCTTCTGATTTTCTGTATTTTCTCCTCTAATTCCTCTTTGATTTTCTCTCCTTTTTCCTCTCTTCTCTTATTTCTCTCTTCTACTTTTTCTCTCTTCTCATTTTTCCCTGTTTTCAATTCCATCTTCTCCAATTTTCAGCACTTGAGTTTTTCTTTATTCTATTTTCCTCTTTTTTTTTTTTTAAATTGTCCTTTTAATATTTTTTCCAATTTTCGCTTTTCTACATTTTCCAATTTTTCTATTAATTTTCTATGTTCTTCTATTTTCTATTTTTCTGTTTTCTTTTTTTCTAATTTCTTCTATTTTCTATTTTTTCTATTTTCTTTTTTCTAATTTCTTCTATTTTCTATTTTTTCTATTTTCTTTTTTCTAATTTCTTCTATTTTTTCTATTTTCTTTTCTCTAATTTCTTCTCTTTTCTATGTTTCCTATTTTCTTTTTTCCAATTTCTTCTATTTTCTATTTTCCATTTCCTTTTTTTCATTTTTTTCTAGTTCTAATTTCCTTTTTCCAATTTTTTCTATTTATTTTTTCCTCTCCAATTTTCAATTTCCTTTTTTCCAATTTTCTTCTATTTTCTTTTATATTTTTTTTTCTATTTTCTGTCCTTTTTTCCTCTTTTCTCTCTTCTCTCTGCTCCTCCCCTGCCCAACCGCCGCTTTTTTACCAAAAAGTCCATTTTTTCCCCCAGCCGGGGCCGCTGCGAGGAAAAACGTCCCTTTCCCTGCCGGCTCCATCTTCACTCTTCGGTTTTCCTCCTTCTCCCCCAAACTGGCTCCTCTCTGTCCATCCTGAGCCTGAAAATGCCGCGTTTCACCCCAAACCGGCCGCCCCCTGCGCTGCCCGGCCCTGACGGGGCAAAACCCCTTCGGGAGCTTTAAGAGCTCGTTCGAAATTTAAATTTAAACGAATTTAGGAGCTGGTTTTTTAAGCAGAAATCAGCGTAGCAAGCGCTTTTTCTGTTTCCCTTCAATTAAAGCGGCTTCAAAAGCTCCTTTTTGGTTAAAGTGCCCCAGCTCGCTCCGCCTTTGAGAAAATATCCCTTAGAACGTTTTAACAGTTAAATAAAACAGCTGCAAGAGCTGCGTTTTCGCCCAGAAACCGGCCCTGAAGGCAGCGATTTCTCCACAACCAGCTTTAGGAGCTTCGGTTGAAATAAAAACCAGCTTTGGGAGCTTCGGTTGAAATAAAAAGCAGCTTTAGGAGCTTCTTTTTTCCTTAAAGAAGGAGGTTTTCCACGAATCGTTCCCATTAAAGCGCCCCGGCTCTTCCCATCGCTGGGATCGCCGCCACGGGAGAATCGAAGTGAAAGAAAAGAGCTTTAAGAGCCCATTTTTAATTTCAAGGAAACAGCTTTTGCCTCGTTCTCCTTTCAATAAAGCGGATTTCGGAGCCGTTTTCGTAAAATAAAGCGGGTTAAGGAGGCTCCTCCAGAAACCAGCGCAGCTTTAAGAGCTTTTCGCCGGCAGCGAAGCCGTTTGCGGAGCTTTCTGTAGCAAATAAAGCCATTTTAAGGAGCTTTTTCTTTCGGTTTTGGGCCGAATTCGGGCGCTTTCGGGGCTGTTTCCCGGCCGGGCGCTGCGGGCTCGGGGCCCTCCCTTATAAAGGGCCCTGGCGCCGCCCCCGGGGGGGGCAAAATAGTCCCTAAAATCGCCAAAAAGAAAAAGGCCCTCGGCCCCCAAACCCCCCCTTGAAAAACCCTCCTTTTTCATTATTTGCCCTTTCCCCCCCCCTTTTTCCTTGGATTTTTGCCCCTCACAAACCACCCCGGGGCGTTCCGGCCTCCCGGCGGGTTCCGCCGCAAAAAACCGGTTAAATTTGACGGCGTTTTTTTTCGCTCCATTCGGCCCGTTCTGCCCCAGAAACCCCCCTGGGCCCCCGCCGTGACCTCCCCGGGCGATTTTAGAGCTCGTTTTTTGTTTCCCCCCCGTTATTTATTCGCTCGTTTGACCGTTGGGTTTTCGCTTTTGCTGCGTCACCGCCTTGGGCCGCTGCCCAAAAAAAGGCTCTTTTGTGCCCCAAAAAGGGTCACAAATCCCCAGGGGACAAAGGAATTCCCGAGGGGACGCAGGCCCCAAACCCTCCTTTTTTTCCCCGCGTATTTTGGATCCCAACAAAACCCAAACGACCTTTTCTTTTTAACCTTTTCGCCCCCTTTTCCCAGCACAGCCCCAAACCACCATTTTTGTTTCTTCTTCCCCACAGAAACGCACCAAAATCGAGGCGTTTCACCTCATTTCGGGCCCCGCTGAGTCACGGAACTCCTTCTTTTCAACCGGGCGAATAAACCCCCATCACTTTGGGGCATTTCAAGGCTCTTTTGAGGAGCTTTTGAGGCGTTTTGTGGGATTTGGTTTCTTTTCCAGCATTTCGGGGGGCGTTTCCAGGCAGGAAATGACACCCCAGAACCCCGCGCCCCCCCAAACCTGTAATTAATGCTAATTAACGCTGCTCTGGGGCTAATTAAAGCTGCTGACGAAGCCAAGGAGGCATTTTAGGGGTGGTGGTGGGGGTTGTTCCGACGTTTCTGGGGCGTTTCCTGCAGGGGAAAAATGTTTCCTCGTTGCTGTTAATTATTATTATTTCCCTGCATTATTTTCCCATTAAACCCCCCCAAATTGCTCATTCCTCCCCCCTCTCATTTCAGGCCTCCCCTCCCCAAAAAAAAACCCCTGAATTTCGGGGAGCTTTCCCTCAGTGCTGATTTTTGCCGCAATAATTTGCCCATTTATGGCACTTTCAGCCACATCCCCCCCCCTCACTGCAGCTTTGTTTTATTTTAGCACCTCCGACACGCCCCGAATTTACGGAAACGCTCCAAAAAAGCCACTTTTCCGCAGCGGCCGGGCCTGGAGGGGCCCTTGTTGGGCGTTTTCTTGTGAAAAGGTGGTTTTCACCAAAACCCGGCGCTTTGTTACGGAAAAACAGAATAAAAAGCCAGGAGGGTTTTTTCTTGAAGTGGGACAGCACTAAAACCCCCCAAATGACCCCAAAACGGCCTCCGCAGCACTTTTAGGCCAATTTCAGCTATTTTGGGGGGGCAGGGCACAGATTTTGGCTCTCAAAAATCACCATTAAGCTCAAAACCTGCAGTTTTTCAGCAGATTTTTTTAACCCGAACAGCCCCTCTGGGCTGGGGCCCCTCCGGTCCTGCTGAGCCCCCCTTTGGGCGGGTTTTTGAGGCCAAATCCCTCCAAAGCAGCGTTTCCTTGAGGCCCCTCATCTTTTTGGGTTTTTTTTTTTTGAAAACCGACCCCTTTTTTTAGCGGCTTTTCACACAAAAATCACCTCAGGAGAGGGGGGAGGGCGGGACTTTATCACGTCTCTCCCCCCGAGCTGAGCCTCCCCCTCCCCCAAACCGCTGCTAAAGGGGCCCAACCCCTTCCCCCCATCCCCCCC
>JAWMRA010000028.1:15872328-15960273 GCA_035584735.1 Pseudotriccus pelzelni | reverse complement strand
GTGGTGAGGCCCTGGCACAGGTTGCCCAGAGAAGCTGTGGCTGCCCCATCCCTGGAAGTGTCCAAGGCCAGGTTGGGCAGGGCTTGGAACAACGTGGTCTAGTGGAAGGTGTCCCTGCCCATGGAATTGAGATAATCTTTAAGGTACCTTCCAACCCAAACCATTCTATGATTCCATCAATTATCAGGATCTGCCTGTTTGCTGACACAGCTGTGGCGCATCCCTAGGCTGGGTACCAGCACTGGCATGGGGGTACACGAGTGGTGTGTTCTTCTGGTGGCTCATCAGCTCTGCTGTGTGAGTGAGGTGGAGACCAGGGCTTCTGTTTATTGGTGTCGGTTCCAGGTCTTGAAGTCTGTCTGCTGTGGGCAAGTAGGACTAGAAAAATAATATTGGAGGGGGAAGGGATGATCAGCGGAGGAAAGGGAACAAGGACAGTGAAGTAGCAGTTTCCCTCTCTGGAGGGGAAGAGCCTTAGCAGAAGTGAAAAAGTCCACGTGCCTTTAGTTTTTTCAGATGGCAGTGCTCCATCAAACTCGGGATCTGGGTGTCTTAAGCAGATGTTGTTTTCTGTCCAGGACAGAAAAAGCCAAAGGCTCAATGTTTTAGATGCTTGTGCTGGCATTTGAATACAAATCTATTACTGAGAAGGTAGAGGGACTTGGCTGCTTTGGTGAGCAGGTGAATAAGGCTGTGGTGGGTGAAAACACAGGAAGACCTTTTACGAAAGTGTCTTGGCTCACTGCTATGAAATAATAATTAAAATGTAATGTCTTTGGGGAGGGGAGAAAAGTAAAAGAATTTTTTAAAATCTGGGTAATAATTGAAAAATCGTGTAGAAAGGAAAAAAAAAGAACGTTACTCAGAAACAATATTAGGAAAAATACAGAATTACAGAATCATTTAGGTTGGAAAAGACTTCCAAGATCAAGTCCAACCTTTTGACCGATCACCACCTTCTCAACTAGACCAGAGCACTGAGGGCCATGTCCCGTCATTCCTTGAACACCTCCAGGATGGGGACTCCACCACCTCCCTGGGCAGCCCAAACATTCTGAACTTGAAGACTGCACTGAGCAGAGGATGTTCTGTAATAGAAAACAAATTGGCACAAACTCTGAAAGGAAAAATAATTTTAAGAGAAGCACAGGAGAACTTATTGCATCTCTAACTCTAGTACTTCATTAAATGTCCAGATTCAGCAAACCATGCATTGTACATAATGGTTCTTTTCAAACACATGGCATGGTTTTTGTGCACTCTCTGAAATTCAGAGTTGGGCATTTGGAATGTTTCAGCCTGAGTTTTTAGGTTTGGTATTGACAGGCTCTCGTGAGCCTTTTTTTTATGTCTGCTTCACAACTGTGACTTTGACAAGCTGTGCTGTGTGATGCAGTCACCATCATGAAAGTGTAATTGTTCATGTAATGCACTTACAGCAGTCATTTAGCTGCTGGGATAATGAGCACTGTGCAGCCAACAAACCAGCACAGCCACGCTCCATGTGCCTTTCCAATGGCACAAAATACACATCTGAATTGGGACAGAAATAGCAACTTTAGCTACAGCACAAATGATTCACGCAGGTGGCTAACGAAGACTTTCAGAGGTGCCAAGATGAAGCTGCAGTTTGGGATTTTCTTTTACAGGGGCTCCTTTGGAGGTGCTGTATTGTGGCAGGAGGGTGTTTTGCTGGCCCAGGGAAGTGTCACATGCACAGGAACTGCTGTGTGTCTCCTTTTTGCTGCATGTTTGGAGTTTAGGTCCCGCAGTCTTCCAGGTTAAATGTGCTGCTGCATCAGTAATCCCAGGTAATGCGCCTCCCATCCCATTGTGTGAAGTTCCATCTTCCCAGGCATCTTGGGACCACTGTTCTTCTTCAGAAAGTAAATATTAAATACAGAGCATTACTTTTAATTAGGATTTGTCCGTAGGTAATTAGTTATTAACTCTCTAGAACAGGCTTTGGTTCCTTATTGATGACTGCTGGGATTTAAACCAATCTATACATGCATGCCTCAATCAGTACCCCAGATTCTTAAGTTTTAGACAAACACAGCTGTTCCCAAGATCTTGGAATCCCAGAATGGTTTGGATAGAAAGGGAACTTAAAGATCATCTCGTTCCAACCCCCTGCTGTGGACAGGGACATCTTCCATTAGACCAGGTTGTTCCAGGTCTTGTCCAACCTGGCCTTGAACACTTCCAGGGATGGGGCAACCACAACTTCTCTGGGCAACCTGTGCCAGGGCCTCACCACCCTCACAGGGAAGAATTTCTTCCTCATATCCAATCTAACCCTGATCTCTGTCAGTGTGAAGTCATTCCCCCTTGTCCTCCTGCTCCTGGCCCTTGTGAATAGTCCCTCTCCGTGCGCCTTGTAGGCTCCCCTCAGATGTGTCCTTCCCTTCCTCACACTGCAGTGAAGGCAGGAGCCTCCTCCCAGGAGCAGGAGCACAGCTCTGCACTGATGTGTCTCAAGAGTCTGCAGACACAGAACCAACTCCGGACTGGCTCCTTAATCACGTTAATCTGATTTCCCTGCAGGCTGCTGCCAGAGGAGCAGCACCCTGCTGGTGCCTCGGGCTGTGTATTCCACCTGCGGTTCAGTCCTGCCTGCAGTCTCACCTCTGTGTCTCTGCTTTGGGGAGGGCTGATGTAAGGCAGTAATGGAAATTGTCCTGAAGTAGACATTCCTGCTATATTTATCTTCAGTAATTCTTAACGCTGCTGTTCTGCCACAGCTCTTTTAGTTCATTCAAGGCTGCATTCATTATAGATAACACAACAGCTGGACTATTCTCTCCTAACTCAGTCTTGGGCTGAAAGTGCCAGGAATGATAAATTCTGTAAAAACAGAACTTTAACTGCAGCCTACAAATTACTTTCCTTAACAGCGAGTTCCAGTTCTACATCTGTGCTTCCATATGTGTCGTTGACTTCTACTATACATCTTTATTTACCAGTTCATGAAAAAATCCTGGTGGTTACGTGTGAGCTTTTAATGAAGATCTTGATCATTCTGGGAAATTTGGAAGGCAGTTGGAAGTAGGACTGCTTTGTTGGGAACATGAAGCATGCCCCGATTGTGCAAGACCCTGAGGCAGTGTCTTTCTTTTTATGTCCTCACCCTGTTTTCCCCCTTCACAGAGCTACCAACAAAAACCTTACGTGTTGAATCCTGGAATAGATCCTACTGGGATTCAAGTCACATTCAAATATTAATATTATAAAATATCAAGAATGAAAGATAAAGAGAAATACTGGAATAATTAGATTAGCTGATACACTGCTTTGACCTGGGGCCACATGGACTGTCATCCTTTAATGGTGCAATAAGTTTACCACTCCAGTCTGTGAGCTGGTTAAAGTATTTTGAAGGTTTAATGTTTGTTTGAGGATTTGTAAATGATCCCAAAGCCGACACCTGGAAGCATGGGTCAGTTGTTATTGAAATCAGTGTCAGTACAGAGGAAGTTTCACCTGCCCTTTGCTAGTTGTGTGTGGAATGGTTTGAGGTTTGTGTTGGAACAAAAACATGACAGAGAATAACCAGGGAAGAAGAAGCAAATGGTTCCTTTCTTTGCCCTTTATATCGTGCAGTGGCAGAACTCTGACAGTCTCCATGTGAACGCAGGTGGCGGTGGTGGTCTGGTGGTGATGTCAGAGTATTAATCTGATGTTCTGATGAAAAAGGCATCAGTCTCTGCATGGAAAGAAAGCGCTTGGGTGTAGATTGATATGGAAGATTATATCCTTCTCACCTCTCTCTTTGTGTCTGTGAACATCATTTATTTGTTTTAAAGAACAGGCCTTTTCTCCTAGATCAGGTGAGGCTGAGAAGTGACTCCGTTGTCCCTGCCACGTTACCAGTGACAGAAGGAGCAGTGCTGCTGTGGTGTGGCCTTTGCTGGGTGAGGGGACATGGGGGTTGTTAAGGCACATTTCCCTGGGAGACAAACTTCACATTAAGTGCCACTTAAGTAAAGAGTTCTCTGGAAGTTTTAGAACAGAAAGAAACATCTCTCGGGGGGAACTGGCTCTCGTTCGCCACAAGGCCCCACGAGGAATGGCTCGGGCAGTGGTAGGGTGGGTTCACTGAGAACTTGTGTGTAACTGGACATGTAACTGTTGTTCTTTATATTCCAGCTGCTTTTTGCAAAGCGCACTGTGATAAGTAAAGACTTCTTTGAATAATGTCTGTTTTTACCACAATCTGCTGGACCATATGCTGAATGTAACAAAATAGCTGAGATATTATCTGAAAATGGGAATTATCAGGGAGATGCTGTCATGTGCTGCTGGGAGGAGGGTTCTCAGGGTAGCTCTGCTGTAGGAGAATACTTACAGTTTACTATTTGTTTTTCAGAACAAGAAAATAAGCATAGCTTGAGCAGATTGCACCGAAGTCTGACTTAGAAGCAGTGCTGAGTGAGGTTTTTCCTGATGTTCTTAAAAATGCAGGATATGAGGCTCATCTGAAGTAGAGCAGGTCTATAAAAACTACTAAACTGGTAAAACTACTAGCAGATAAGTTGGTCCAATTTCAATATGGGCCTTACTTGAATTAGTAGAGAAGATATTTTATTGGACAGCTGTGAATGTGGTGTAATTTTTAATTAGTTCTGTTTGGGAAATCTCTCTCTTCCTCTCTGCTGTTGGGTGGTGAGATGCTCGCTGTGATCCTCTACCACTAGATGTTGCTATGTGAGTGATTGATATAATCTTATCTGATGCTGGACAGAATCATCCCTGAAAAAAAGGAGGAGGTATGGCTGAACGGTATTTCTGCTTATTCTGAAATTCGTATTTTGAGCCATTTGCCTGAAACATTTTTAGAATTTATTGGCTCCGTTGTATTAGTCATAAAGATCATTTCTCTCTTGGGTACCCAGCAGTATGTTAGTTGTTATTTCCAATTTGGCAGGGTTTTCTCTTCAGGTGTCTATAGAGCTCGTGGTCTCAGCAGTGAAGAAAAAAGGCAATAAAATGTAACTCGGCCAAAAAGGTTTCTGCAGCAGCTGTGTTCTGCAGCATCAGTGGCTTTTCAGTCAGTGAAAGATGGCAGGGGGAATAAAAACCTTATATATTCCAGCATGAGGAAAAATCACTTTTCAGGGGAAATTCTTGCCTCTGCTTCACTTTGACTGTTTTTTAACCTTTCACCTTTTTTGGTGGAGGATTACTTACTTTCTTGGGGGTTTGCTGTGTTTATTCTGCACAGAAGTCTACAAACAGAAAAGCTCCATCAGAGTGAACTGAAGTTATCCTAAGGAAAAATTTCATTGCATGGATAGTGTGAACTCCCTGAGACTGAATTAAAGCTGGAAAGGAATCTACAAGTGAACAAAACAAGAAGTTTGGAATTGGATTTGGGGAATCTGGGCTTGGAAATGCCTCAGGTAAGTCTTTTATTTTATTTGCTCCTGTGAATAATTCTGCTTCCGTATTAAAAAAAAGGAGAAAGTTTAAGAGCAAATTTGGCTGGCAATAGGAGGGAGAATTTATAAGAGATTAAAGGGTGTGTATCTTTCAGAGTCCCAGTAGTATCTGTGGTGGAAGCTGCTCTGTGTGTTCTGGATCCAGCCAGGTTCTCTCTTGATGAGGGCGGGTGCCTTGAGAGCAGAACAGCCTTTTCTTGCTGCAGTGATTCACCATCAGCACACGGAATGACTTTCAGCAGCACAGTGTTTCTCCCTTCCCAACCCTCAGGGCGAGAGTGTCTAGAAGAGAAATAGAGGTCTGGAATTAAATGTAGCAAAAGGCTGTGCTGCCCATTCCCTGCATGCCCAGTCATCCCAAATAATGTGTTTTTTGCTACAAATTTCACTTGAGAGAGGGTAACAGTCTGGATTTAGTTGTCATAAATCTTGCTTCCGCTACAATTTCGTATGGAAGCTTTGTGAGTTCTAATGGTTCTAAACTCAGTCAGCACTGCTTTAGTACAAAATGATCTGTGTTAGTGGGAAGACCCTGCAAGCATGTGATACCTGCTGATCCTCGCAGATCTTGCCAGTACTTGCCCTTGTCTTCTCCAAATGCCAGTGTATCCCAAAACTTGTCAGACATGTGAGACTTTCAGACTCACAAGAAAGAATGAATGAGCAATGCTCTTGCAGCTCTGTGGTGAATAGAAACGTGTCCTTGGACTGAGGAGTTGTGTGTAGTCAGCTCTTAAATGCTCTTAGCTTTTCTGTGTAGGTAAAAACCTTCCAGATCCAAGTAGAGCACAAGTTCAGACACTTGGAGGAAATGTTGATATACTCTTTCTGTTTTGTTGAGGATGATAATGTGCCTTTTTATAGCATGTTTCAAGTGTCTGTCCATTGTGTTGTAGCCCAGTGTGAGTGGAATGGACCCTCCTTTTGGGGATGCCTTTCGGAGCCATGTGTTTTCAGAACAGACCCTGATGAGCACAGATCTCTTGGCAAGCAGTTCAGATCCAGACTTCATGTATGAACTGGTAGGTCATGTCTCTGTGTGTGAACAGAATTTCCTCTCCTTGACTAATACCCTGAGTTCCTGCAGTAATAGAGGGGTATTTGTTCAAGAATGCTGGAAGATTATTCATTATTGCTGGGTACTGGTTAGGGAAGAGCCCAACTGCTTGTCCAGCAAATGTGATGCTTCCTCAATAGGCACTTGGAACAAGTTGGCCATCAGGAGAGGCTCAAATAGAGTTTGTGATGGCGCTTGAGACTCTTCCCTACAGTCTTTTCTGCAAGAGCAGCTGTACAGAATCACAGAATGGTTTGAGTTGGAAAGGACCTTAAAGATCGTCTCGTTCCAACCCCCTGCCATGGGCAGGGACACCTTCCACTATCCCAGGTTGCTCCAAGCCCCGTCCAGCCTGGCCCTGGACACTTCCAGGGATGGGGCAGCCACAGCTTCTCTGGGCAACCTGTGCCAGGGCCTCCCCACCCTCACAGGGAAGAATTTCTCCCTGTTGTGTGATACTTCACCCAAGCTGTGAATGCAGGGCAAGCAAAGTAAAGGTTGACTCATGAACTGCTTAGATGAGCATTCTCTCTTTTTTAACCCCTGCATCAAAGGAGAAATGTCACTTTGTAGTCATTAATTGGTCATGTTAGAATGAGCTTTTTCCAGGAACTGGTAAGCTTGAGCATGTTCTGTTAAGCACACGGCAAAGACTGACCTAGATTAATAGAGACTTAACCTGCCTGCGATGCCTTTCATATTTTAAATATATGGATATTGGTGCTAGTTTAGTTCCCGATGACCAGATGAATTTGCAGTAGCAGAAGAAGAATCTAATGTCATTGGAAGAGCAATCTTTTCAGAAGGATCCACTGCTGAAGCACAGAAGCTGTACTTCATTCTGACCCTCAAAAGAAGCTTTTAGTTGGAAGTTGAGGTATCTTTGTATGTTCCCACTCTCTCACGCTTCACTGGAGTTCTCCATATTAGATGAAGTAGGGGACGGAAATGATTGATATTTCTTTTGTATTAATTTTTAACTTGTCTTATTATGCACAGGATAGAGAAATGGACTATCAGCAAAGCTCCAGGGACAACCTGCTTTCCATGGAGGACTGCAAAGACCTTGAGAACTTGGAGTCTTTTACGGATATCCTGGACAAAGAAGCTGCTTTCACCTCCAAGTGGGAGCAGTGGGATACCTACTGTGAAGACTTAACTAAGTACACTAAATTAACCAGCTGTGACATCTGGGGAACAAAAGAGGTGGATTACCTGGGCCTTGATGACTTTTCAAGCCCGTACCAAGATGAAGAAGTGATAAGCAAAACACCGACACTGGCTCAGCTTAACAGTGAGGACTCCCAACCTGTCTCGGATTCACTCTATTACCCTGACTTGCTCTTTAGTGTAAAACAAAACCCTTTAAATTCTTTGTTACCTGGCAAAAAAATTGCAACCAGAGCAGCAGCCCCGGTCTGTTCCTCCAAGAACATTCAGGCCGAGGCGCCGCTGTCGGACTGTGCCCAGAGGGTGAGCAAAGCTGCGACCCAGCCTGCTGCCAGTACACAGATCATGGTGAAGACCAATGTGTACAGTAATGAAAAGGTGAACATCCACGTGGAATGTAAAGACTATGTTAAAAAGGCAAAAGTAAAGATCAATCCTTTGCCACAGAGCAGACCAGTGCTGAGCCAGGCACATGCTGACGCAGCGAAAGAAAACACCTGCTACTGTGGTGCTGTAGCAAAGAGACAGGAAAGAAAAGGACTCGAATCCCCACATGGCCACAGCACACCTCCTGTTTTGCCTTTTAAAGAGACTCAAGAACTGCTCCTCAGCCCACCCCAGGAGACCCCAGGGCTTATCGTGGGGGAGAGCAGCCTTTCTGCCAGCACCTCCGTGTCGGATTCTTCACAGAAGAAGGAAGAGCACAACTACTCTCTTTTCGTAACAGACAGTTTGGGTGAACAGTCAGCCAAGGGAGAGCCTGAGGAAGATGAGGAGGATGAGGACGATATTGAAGATGAGGACCATGATGAAGGATTTGGCAGTGAGCATGAGCTGTCTGAAAACGACGATGAGGAAGAAGATTATGAGGATGATAAAGACGATGACATCAGCGATACTTTCTCAGAACCAGGTACCAGCAGTGTTGGGCTGTGTTAACGTGGAGGTGAATGGATCTGTCTGCCGAGTGGGAAGGAATGCTGTTGAACTCCTGATAGATCAGTGTTGCTCACCTGTCACTTAAGTTGTGAACTTTCATCCCAGATTTTCTAAGTGCTTTGCAAAATGCAGTTAATTCAAACTATATGGGATGTCTTTTGCCCTGTTTGGTGAAAAACTGCATCAACTGTGGTCATGAAACAAAAATAATAATAGAGAATACAGGAAACCCAGCTGTAGCTTGAGGTTAGAGCAGCTGCAACAAGTGTTTTCTTCCTTTTTTGTGGCGTGATAATAAGGTGTGCAGAGCTTTCTCACACTTCTTGTTGCTTTGAATTTATCCAGAGTTCTATCTCTCAGTGTGAAATCATATTCTGAGTGATTTCATAGTTACTTAAGTCCTGCTGTAGGTACAGTTTTCTACACAATCCAAAGAATACCTGCCACTGAAACTAATAGAACCATTTCTTGGTGGTTTTCAGCAGTAACACTTAGTGGGTCTTCAAAGGACACTGAATTTCCCTGTTCTGCATGTAGAAATGGAGCCCTAACAGCAGAAGTAAGAACTAACCTTCCCGTAGAAGGTAACAAAGGGGTAACATTGTATAAAAATAAAAGCAGAAGGGAAAGAGACAGGATTGTAACCAAGGATTAATTTCACTGCAGGAAGTGAAATTCACACTTTATAAATGTAGTAGAGTATAAGAATTAAGGTATTCAGACATTTGGAAATGTGTAACTGTGGGGTGGGGGCAAAGCAACTGAAATTTTTCCCTTTCAAGAACAGCTCCTGTAAAGCTTGTCAGTGTTTGTCATCATGAACTCTCAGATGGAATTATTTTCCAATTAGATTTCCTGAGTAGGCATTAAACTTGGTAAGCATCATGCCCTTTATGTTACTTTAACATGCACAGAACACATTTTTATTAGCATTTTAAAACCTCTTTCTCTCTTCTGAGATGAATTCCCTCTGCTTTCTGCAGTTAAATGTGGGGGCCTTGCCATTACTTAGGATATTTTGCCTGGTAGAAATCCTTGTAAATGACTGCTTCTCCCATCAAGTAGTCAAGAGATGCCAGAAATGGGAAATGCAGCAACTTATTCAGTTGTCAGTAGCAATGCAGAAGAAATAGCAGAAAGGGAAAAGTGCTTGTGAAGGCACAGAGATTGTTTTAAGGAGCTGCATTGCATCAGATTTGAGCATCTGCACCATCAGCTGAGGGAAAAACACTCCTAAATGATTTGACAGAAGTCACTGTGACCAAGTGGTTAAGAGGAGGGGTTTTCTGGTTTTGTTTTGGTAGGGCTATTTTTACCTTTGATCTAGTAAAATGAGGAAGTCATGTCTATACTGTTCTCTGTTTTACTTCACTTAACCCTGGCAGATTCAAACCTGAGGCCAGAGTGAGGGGCGTGAACAAAGATTTTTAGGAGGAGCTTGTGAAGGGATTGAAAGCTAAATACAAGAACCTGTCAGATTTCATAGAAGCCAGCCCTCGTATATGATCTTTGCTGAGAGGATGAATCAAGGAAGAGGAATAAATACAGCACAGAAAATCTAAACGAGTTTGTGTGTTACAGCCCAGGTTAAGACACTGTGCACTGGATTATTTTATGTAACTGTAAAATTATAGCAGGTCAGTGTGCGAGTTGCAAGGCAGGATGTATTAAGTCAATCTAATTTGAGTTGCTAACTTAATTATAGTTCAAATAAGCAAACAGGAAGTCTTGATTTTAACCTTGTTGTACATTTGTACACATCAGCTCTTACAGAGATTTGTTTTCATTGGTTGGATTAGTTCTGTGTGATCCTGAAGATGGGCTAAATTCATACATTTCTATCTAATGAGTTGGAGAGCTTGACGTGTTTTTTGAAGGGGAAAGTCAATGGGCTTTTTGGGAGCATTTTGATACTCATGTCAAACAGCATTTGGGTACAATGGAAGTACAGGTACAAATATTTATGGTATTTGAAACTATATTTATTGTAAATTTGTCAATAATTTTGGCTATACAACAAAAATGTTTATAAAATTACAAAGCGTGTTCCGTTGTTTGATTTGCCTTTAAAATCCTGCCTTTTAATAAACTAGAGAATCAAAGTGAACGAGTTGATGAAATGATTAGAAACAGAACTTTAAAATGGATTTAATCCTTCTGCACACCCAACTTTTATTCGTACTTGGGGTTATGAGGTGAGAGTCAGACCAAATCAAGAAAGTTTGTTTTTCCTCTTTCAACTGGTTTTTCAAGTGCAAACAGACTAATTGAATGGACTATTTTAAAAAGAAGAAAGTGTTCTTTGTGCTGCTGTTAGAAGATGAAGCAGACCTGAAGCATGTGGGGTCAAGGCTTGCTTGAGCCTGCAGTCCGTGCAGTGGCTTTTCCTTCAGCTCCATCAGAGTATGTGATGCTTTGAAATGCTCCTGATTTTAAGTAAATGTAAACTATTATGTAGCATTTTGGTACAAAAGGCAGTGCAGTGGTTTGGGATTCTTTTTTAACCTTAGTGTAGGTTATCTTTTTTTTTTCTAAAACATATCTGGGGTTTTTAAACCTGTGGTTTGTGTTTACATAGTTACGGTAAAATGTTTCTGTGATGTGGAAGTGCATTACAGTTTCCATGTAACATGTCCTTCATGAAAAGTTCATCATATCAAGTGCACCGTAATTTGCCACTAAATTATGATACAGAGGATCATTTCATCCCATTAAAGAGGAGAGGAAGAGACTGAACAGCCCGTTTCCAGATCCCTTCGGTTTAGGTGGTCTTTTTGTCACTGTCTTGATAACAGAGCCTACTTCTTCCAGTCTGATAGGGCTCAGTGGTTTGATTTATTCCCCAAAGGTGTTCAGACTCAAGGAAGAGCAGGAGTTGGACTCGGTGATCTTAGTGGATCCCTTCCAACTCAGAGTTTTCTGTGGTGGAATAATTTTGTTTCATTGTCTTTTGCTATCCATCTGCTTCTCTTTCCATGTGTTTTGTAAAATGTGGAGGTGAGCTAGGATTATATTCCTGCAAATTCATGGAGAAAGTTGTAAGAGTGCAAGAATACTGTCCAATAGCTGCTGTCTGTGGAATTGTGAGGGACAAGAGCTTAGGGAGTCAGAGAACATAAAGGGGCTTTCAGTGCATAAATATTTTGTCTCTTTTCAACTAATGAAGCACCATCAGTGGCTCAGTGTCTATCCCTGGATTTTAGGCAAGTACCCAGAAGTAGCTGATGCTGAAAACCAAGTCTGTTATATAATGTAAAACAGGCCTCATCTGTGGTTTTGCTCTTAACTTGAATACTCAGTCCATTGCTAGAGGGCTACAGACAGGTTCTGTCAGCACTATATAAACAACCCAATGCATCCTTTTAGGGTATGAAAATGATTCAGTGGAGGATTTAAAAGAAATGACTGCAGTATCCTCTCGGAAAAGAGGCAAGCGAAGATACTTCTGGGAGTACAGCGAGCAGCTGACACCGTCACAGCAGGAGAGGATGCTGAGGCCATCCGAGTGGAATCGGGACACCTTGCCCAGCAACATGTACCAGAAGAATGGTCTCCATCATGGTAAGGAGAGAGTCCCAGTCACAAGTGACCATCTTTCGTTCTGACACCTTCAGTAGCCAAATTCCCATACTTTTAAGCACGGAGAAAGTGGTGTTTTGGCCCTAAAAATCAGTTGTTTAAACACTGTAAGTCTGTTGCTCAGTTAGCAGGGTTCTGCAGTGTCCAAGGAAGGCACAGTGAACACACAGTAGGGACTTTCAGTGTGGTTTCTTCCAGAGGAGGGTGGATGAATTGAGAATTGTAACTTCCAAAGGCTCTCAGTGGAAACCCCAAGAGTTCAAAGTTTTCTCAGTGAGATACTGTAAACATTGGATGGGTGGTTTGACTGATATTTGCTCCTTGTAGCTGTTGGTTTCAGTCCTGCCTGTGTTGGCAGGAAGCTGGAAGGGATCTGGGATGGATGCTGAGTTCAGGGTAACTGTGGTATGAACTGAGGACAAGCAATAAGGCACAACTGTCTCTTTTTTCTCCTCCCTACCTGTTTCTCCCCCCATGTGAATGCAGCACAGTGAAGCAGTTACTCTTCTGGGAATAAACTATTTCCTTAAAATGCCCTCTTAGAAACTTAAACCAATTGCTCTAATAACTGTGATTTATTCCCAATGAGCAATTACTGCCCCACAAACATGACTAACATCACCCCAACAAACCACTCTTAGGGGTATTTTTATTTTCTTGTCACAGGACCTCTTTTACGCTGCTCTGTTTGATTTGGTCTTTGAAGGGGAAAGTGAAACCAGCTTCCCTGTTGAAGATTAATATTCCCCATATAGTTGAAAATTACTGTCTTTAACATGACAGTTGGCCTTCTCTTAAACCAAAAGATTTTTTTGTTACTGTTAATTGTAGATTTATTCGGGGAAGAAAACATTTTTTCCTCTAAATTTTTTTAGGTTTTAAATGCTTATTTATCTGGTAGTGAAATATGACTACCTAAACTCCCAACCTCTACTCCTTCTCATGATGGAGCTCTGAGCAGCCTGGGCTAGTGGAAGGTGTCCCTGCCTATGGCAGGAGTTGGAATGAGATGAGCTTTAAGGTCCCTTCCAACCCAAACCGTTCTGTGATTCTAAGATTCTGTACCTGTTATTAAACAACAAATAACCAAACGTGCCTTAAGGACTCAATCCCACCAAAGATGTGAAGCAAGTGACCTTTCAATCAGGTGTTTGTGCAAGGGATTGGTCGGATCAAACACTGTTTAACATCCAAAATCTACAAATAAAACATATGAAGGGTTGTTTTGGTTTTATATACGGATACACACCAAGGTCAATAAGCATCTACCTCAGATAAATCTTGCTAAAATATCACCTCTCAAATAAATATTTCTGGAGCAGGTTTTGTTAATTTTATTAACATTTTCCTGCAAGTATCTCTAGCAACCAGCATTTTTAATAGAAATAAAGAAAAGACATGTAGCAGTGGCAGAGAATCTTAAGGAATAAAGATTTCGTCTGGAATATGTGTATTTTCTCAGGAAAACCAGGCTTTAAATAGCTTCAAACATATGAAAGTGGTTAACTGGCCTTTATGTGGATCATTTATGCTCGGCATTGCTCGGATCATTTCAGGCCTGAGCATTCTTTCTTAATACAGAACTTTAGCAGTAAGATTATTTAGGAATTTAATCAAATTGAGTGTGCAAGAGGATATATTGACTGAACACGTGAGTTAACAAGTTTCCAGCTGGAGCAGAACAACAGGGTTTGAACTTGTGACATATATTTTTCAGCACAGTTGTGTGCATATTGTCTGTCACATCCAGTAGCCTGGCCAGCAGTATTTGCTCTTATCTGATCTGGATAGAATATGAATTGTACAAAGCAGTTTGTTTGGAAATGCTCTTTCTATTGTGAAAGGCCATGGGGATCACATGATTCCAGCCCATTCTCTTGTAATGAACAAAAGAACTTCAAATGCACCCAAAAAAATTACGTATTTAGGAATTTTCTCACAGGTCTGTGTACCTATTGTGTCAGTTCCCAACCCGTTTTTCTGCATATTGGAAACAGGAAAATATGCAGCGAAGAAGTCACGGAGGACTGATGTAGAAGACCTGACTCCCAACCCCAGGAAACTCCTACAGATCGGTAACGAACTGAGGAAGCTCAATAAGGTGATCAGTGACCTGACACCAGTCAGTGAACTTCCCTTAACCGCCAGGCCCAGGTCAAGGAAAGAGAAGAACAAGTTGGCTTCCAGGTACGTGTTAGCTGAAGCTGCAGGGGTGAGGAGATTTGGGATCGCTACACTCTCATGATTAAGGTCTAAGTGATTTTTGCCTGAAGAAATGCTGCTTCATGTGGCAGCTCCTGCAATGGCTAATTACCAGTTTATCAAAAAACAGGGCAGCTGGCACTTTGGAGCTGTAGCTTGCCTGTTCCCTAGATAAGGATGTATTTCCACTGGAAGTTGGCTTCCTTACCTGCAGGGCAAATGACTGATAGAGTGATAAAATCCACAAGTGTCCAATGTAATCAAATGCAGGTAGCAGAGGGTTTTCAGTGAAGGGGAGCGAGTAGATGGAGGATTTTGTACATGACAGCTCTGGGTGTTTTGGTTAATAAGTTAGTGTGGCAAACAAACAGATGCTCTTAGTATTCTGGAATTTTTGGAAGTGTTCTAATTCTTCCCCTCTTCTTACTATAGGGCTTGTAGACTAAAAAAGAAAGCCCAGTATGAAGCCAATAAAGTAAAACTCTGGGGTCTCAACACGGAATATGGTAAATACAACTCTTCACATCTTAATTTTTCTTTTGTTTGGACAAGTGTGTGTTTTGCACCGTGATGTAACCTGAAGTCATAGAGAAAACACAGTTGGTACAAACCCTACAATTCTCTTGGTACAAAACCAGTCCATTCCATAAAGTATACATAAATTTAGTTACCTGCAGTGTTGAGCTACTTTACAGATATAATTGCTTGTAGTGTAAATATTTTTGAATATATTTGTAATATTTGGTATAAACTATTACATTTTAATTTTACAGTAAGTATAATGTGACACTTTTGACACAGCTGTGTATGGATAACTCTGAATTTCTTTTGCTCTGAGGGGAATGTGCTGTAAATCTAATCCAGGTTTTTTTCTTTTCAGATAATTTACTGTTTGTCATCAATTCCATTAAACAAGAAATAGTTAATCGGGTGCAGGTACCTAAAGATGACAGAGGAGTCAACATGGAACAGAAGTTGAACATGCTTATTAAAGACACTCTTGGTGAGCAGTAAACTTCCTTATTTGCCTGTATGTGAAGAGACATAGAATCATATGATAGTTTAGGTTGGAAGAAACCTTAAAGCTATCTTGTTCTACCCCCTGGAACAAGGACACCTTCCACTAGACCAGCTTGCTCCAGACCCCGTCCAGCCTGGCCTTGGACATTTTCAGGGATCCAGGGGCAGCCACAGCTTCTGTGGGCAACCTGTGCCAGGGCCTCACCACACACACTTCAGTCTGAAGCCATTCCCCCTTGTCCTGTCACTCCAGACCCTTGTAAATAGTCTCTCTCCATCTTTCTTTTTGACTCCCTTCAGGTATTGGAAGGCTGCAATTAGGCCATCCCAAAGCCTTCTCTTTTCCAGGCTGAACAATCCCAATTCTCTCAGCCTTTCCTCATAGCAGAGGTTCTCCATCCCTTGGTGGCCTCCTCTGGATTCACTTTGAGTGCAAACGATTTCTGAAATCGAGAAAAGAAAGAACCCTTTCCTAATTTCAGCTGTCAGTGCCTGTAGCTGATCACTGACCAAAGCCCTCATTGGCTTTGTGTCACTTGTAGGAACGTACCAACCCGTGCCATGAGCAGTAACCTGACAGCGCGTCCTCTTACCCTCCCCTTTAGGACTCCCTGTAGCTGGACAGACATCAGAATTTGTGAATCAAGTCTTGGAGAAGACGGCGGAAGGAGACCCCACTGGAGGCCTCGTAGGGCTGCGAATACCGATGTCAAAAGTTTAAGACGTGACTTGAGCTGTTCACGGGTCAGATTCCACCTGTGCTGTTGAGTTCTTCGTTGTAAATCCCGTTCTGGTCTGCATGTCAGCTTAGCATTCTGTAAACACTCACCATTAGGTTCCATTGTTTGGAAATAACAGTGTAGTAAAACAAATCAAAGCGTGATATAAAATGCTTCATAGCATTTTCGGACCATAAAGCGGATAGTTTCAAAGCTGCTTTAAGCTTCAATACAGAAATGAGAGTTCTTTTTCAAGTGATCTAGGACCAGAATATATCACTTTTGTTTTAGAAGCAAAAACATGGGTTTGCTAGTGAAATTTTTTAGCATGTGCCAGACATTGTGACAGGCTTATGGTCCAAGTAAAATAAGAGGAAGCGTTTTTTTGGTAAAGCTGTCAATTTAAGGAGTTTTTTGTTCCTTTTTTTTTTTTTTTTATAATTGGATTTTCTTTTCTTGTTCTTAAAAACCAATAAGCTTTCTTTGCAACCATTAACTTGTACATAGCACACCTGGCATTAGAGCTAGTGTGCCATATAAGACTTTAATTTTCTGAGCTTAATATAGTATTTAAATGTCTGTGCAAGCAAGAGAAAAAAAAAGTATATTCTTTGTGCCTTGTATTTTGGGGGGAGAGCTATCAGTATAAGCTGGTAAAGTTTTGTATGAAGAAAACCCTGAGGGGCAAAACCAAGCTGTATAGATGGTAAGATTTTAGGTTTTAATGTATTTGTTCCAGCTCTTAAAATTTTTGAATGTATATAGGAATATGTTGAAAATGTAGATATATGCCACAGAGTCTATGTATTGTATAAAAGATGGCTCTAGAAAACTCAATTTCGGTACTTTGGCCGGAAGAAAACAAATACTTGCACATTAATGCGATTGTTTTATTTTTGTACCAAAGACAAATGCAACTGATATGGCGAACTGCCAGTCTAAGTAAAGTTTTGCACAGCTTATATGATACTGTACTGAATGTAAAAACAAAAGAAAAAAAAAGAAAAAAAATTAAAGGTCAGGGTTAGGGATCTTACTGAACTGTGAATTTTTTTGTTTGGGTCCAATTATCTACAGAAGGAGCATTCATACATAACAATATTATTTTGCTGTTCTTGTAGTTCGCTTCCATGGTAGATAAGTTGGTGGCCGTCTTGGAGTCTTTAAATCTTTTTTCTCTGCACTTACTGTAGGAGATTTTAATATATTTGGATTTTAGTAAGCTATTGGTAAAATAGTTTTCAACTTTGAGAATTTAAAAAAAAAAAAAAGTATTTAGCTTGTTGTAGTATACTTCCACCAAACAACCAAAATAAAATTATTTTTATTGTAACTTGTATATATGTAAAAAGAAAAAAAGAGCTACAGATATCTAATTCCTTAGTTGCCACTTTTCCAGTTGATGTATTATTATGCATGTGATGTTTCCAAGGATCAACACAGGCTTCAAACAAAACAAAAAATTTATAGACTTTTATATTTTTGTACAGGTATTTCGAAACTAGCTTCTTCAGACTTATATGTGACTTATTCTTGTTAATTCAGTAGTTTCTATGATTGAGGAATATTAACACACAGTTCTTATTTGCTCTTCTGCTAATAAGAGTTGGCTTTGTAGTCGGTGTTAACGTACAGATTAAAAGCTTTAGCCTTTGATGAGAAAGTCCTTTATCTCAAGGCAAGATCATTCTCTGGTTTCATGGACCCCCCCGTTTTCCTCCCTGTTCTTTCTCTCCCTATTTAAAAATGACAAAACACTGTTTACTGAAAATAGAGATACCAAATATTTTCAAATGTAGCTGCTGAAAAAAAATGCAAAAGTCCATGAAGGCTTTCTCCCCACTCCCTTTGGGGAATTTCTCCACTTCATTTCTAGTTTGTCTAAGTTTGTTTGTACTGTGATTCCTTTTTGTTTATAAGTAGATTATTTTTATATCCAAGCTTGTACTATAAAAAAAAAAAAAAGCCTGAATTGGTAACAGTGCAGTAAGAGTGGCTGATGGAGGTGGTGGCCCTGCCACACTCATGTGCACACAGCTTACTTTGTATCTAAATATTTTGGAAGACTCAAAAGGGAGGAGGAGGCCAAAATACCACTACTGAGCTGTACAGAAAGTCTTTCCTACCAGAGACTGAACAAATACCCAGGGCAATTTAGGCAAAACTTTGTAAATCCACTTAAGACTTGCAAAATCTGAGTGGAATGTGGGTGTTTTCGTTTGAGGTGTTTGTGTTGTTGTTTGGGTGAGGTGAGAGTTGGCTGCTGCTTTACACAGTGGGTCTGGTGTATTCCTATTGTAGTTGTTGCAGTTATTCTGGAGCTGCAAATGGCCCATAAAACCCCGACAGAGAATGTCTCCTGAAGTTCAAGCCGTGTCTGTACCAGGGCTGGCACACTGTTGTTCCTTTCCGATGGACTGCTCGGATCCCAGAACTCCTTGTGCTCCATCCAAACCCTGCAGACAAGGCAGCATTTCTAAACATTAACAGAGAGCAGTTTGCAATCAGGTAAAAACTTCCGTGACAAATTAAACTGACAAGGTATTAAAAAGCCCCTTTTTACTGCTCAGAAATGCTGGGCAAACAGAACTTTATAGCTTTTTATTTTTGTCTGAAAACCAGACGATGATTTTGGTCTCGCATTTCAAAGTAGACTTTGAATCTTTAGTGAGTTCCATACCCTCGCATTTCAGTGTTTCGTATGTATTATTTTAAGTTAAAGCTTTGAAATAGTTGAGCTTTTTAATGTTGACACTTTATTTTGTAACTATTTATATGTATGTATATCTTAGAAAAGCACTTTGTTTAAAAAAAGAAAAGAGGAAAAAAAAAAAAAGAAACTGCGTTTTATATGATTCCTGCCACTTGCTGCTAACTCTGGGCTGGTCAGAATGCTGCAGCGATACTTGAGATAAATAAAACCTGGCAGTAAAATGTAGAGTAAAGATAAGACCTTTTGCTGGTTTAACTTTATCATAAAGGTGACATAGGCAAGCTGTGCAGCTTTACATTTTAACCAGGGGACTCTGTGGCATTTAAACCGTCTAGAAATGGTTGTACTTTAATGCCAGTAACAATCTGCTTCCTCTAGTGTCATTAAAATATATACATTTAGTGTATACTTATCACAAACAAAAATCTTATAAGGGTATAAAAACCAACAAATGTACATGTTCTGTTTTTTGGCAATTGTGGCATGCGTTTTTTGGGTGATCTTTAGAGAAGACCATTTTCTAAAGATTTTCAGTGTTCATACATGGTATGTGGATCTTAACGAAGTCCTGGGTTTTTTTGTTTGTTTTTGAGTGTAGGCATTGTGAATATTCACTTTTAATCCTATATCCAAAAACAATGATATATTTTTGGATTTAATACAGACAAAAGCTCTTCCTTTTTCTGATACACTGGATTCTCTAGGATTTGTTTCCATATTAAAAGCATGCTGTCATAACTGCTCTTGTCGAGATCTCGTCAGTCTGAACGTAGGTGCCACACTTGGAATTGATGGGCTGCTTGTTCTGCTGTACCATGTATGACCCTCGTCCTTCCCCACTCCCTTCATGACAGATGATGATGTGGCTTTATATTGTGCCTTACTTGTACATCTAGAACTAAATGTTTCTCATTCCCTCTGAACTCGTCAAACCCTCTGAAATGGAATCAGAACTGAAGAAAGTGCGGATAGGTCTGATTTCAGTTTCTCTCACGAGTCCTTTTGTATTTATATGGAAGACCAGTTTTTGAATGGCCTTGCAAAATGTGGGGGTGCTCATGAAGGGTGTTTTTTAGCCCAAAACCCCTTTTGCTAACACTTCCTTTTCTGGTTTATTGAACACATTTATTGATACTTGGTGAGTACTTTTCTTTTTTGGATGAGAGAGACTTACTACTAAAGCTATGTTTACGTGTGGATGGGCTGGATTTTCTTATCATACCAGTTGAAATCATTGTGATTTAATAAAGTTGCATTGCTGTAAAGCTGATGTGAGAGTCAGGCTCAGCTGTGTTCAGTTCCTAATTCTTTATAGACTGACTTTTTTCCATATTAAGAGGGCCAGGGAAAAACTTTCGGTTTTTTAAAAAACAAACAAAGCACCAACCTAAAATGGATGAAAGATTTTTTGACTAACGTAAAAGCAACCAGACACTTCTGAAATACAGTGGTGTCAGTTTTAATTTTATTTTTAAAAGACCCGCTCTCCAGTATTTATCTGATATTTGCCTTCATTAATAAAACAGTTAGCTTATTCATGACCTATAATAACTGGATGTGCTTTTCTTTTCCATAAACCATTTAAATATAGCTATTTTTTTAAAAGCTCTAAAACGCTTTATCAGGAGGATTTCCAAGGGTTGTGTACCAGTTGCCTTCAGCAGAAATAGCAAGTGCAATTCTGTTCCTCAAACGTGCTTGCTCGTCTTCCTGAAATTCTGTTGAGGCACAACCCATTTATGGACCATGAATGTCAGGATCTGTATTTGGCCTTGAGACCTGAGTTTCAAGAGTGCATCTAATCATGATTTTATTTTCTTTTTAAGTTGGAGGCTTCAGTTGGAATCACCTAGTGAAGTGTGCTGCTAGATGTGGTCTTGGCTTATTGACACAGCCTTGCACACAGTTGAGGTTTATTTTGTTTACCCCAGGGAACGTGTGAAGTACATTTCAAACAGTTACTCAGTGACTGATCCTTCTTGTAACTGTATTAAGGGCATTAGTATGTTGAGAAAACACCACTCTTGAATATCTCCCAGTGTGAATTGGGATTCTTAAATGTCATTAATGAAAGATGGCACTTTTTAGGTTGTATCTTCTTTGCAGCATACAAAAATGTCTCTATCTTTCTACAATTTACATTTCACAATATGCCATGTTTCCCCCCCCCCAAAGCTTCTAGAAGTTGTGTGTGTGCATTCTGAATTATAACCCTCAGCCTCTTAGACATTCATGAACTTCCACGGGAGCAAATACCGACTCTGCATTTATTGTCTTTCTAAGGAGCTGTGGAGCCAGAGGTATTTTAAGCCTTGCTTTTTCCTCCCCCTTCCACACCTCCCCCCAAAAAAAGAAAACTCCAGCCTTTTAAATAACATCTTTATTCAGAGTTTTTCTGGAGTTAAAAATATTTCATGGTTGGTTGTCTTTGTAAGTCACATTTGAGTGACATAACTATCTCCTATAGGGAAAACTTCTGGACTGGATTTGGCACTGGCAAAAGCACATTCCACCCCATCAAAAGCTGATTGGGAAACAGAATCTAGTAGTAAAACTTAATTTTATTAATCTTTCTCATAATGATAGCTATCCATACATTCTGATTGGAATAGTGTATTCTCCAAGAACATTATGTCCAAGGAAAACTTATTGCTCAGTATTTGTGGTTGGGTGAACTCTTAAGGCTGATGGCACAGGCAGATGCAGAAAAAAAAAGACATTTTAAATGAAACATGGCATCCTGTTCCACCTATGCTTGGGGTCATGATTGTAATGCTGTCCTTGATATTCTATAATCAACTTCCAACTGGAGCTCAGAAAAAACTTAATAAAAGTCTTGTCTCTGTTAGAAAATAAATTTACCTTGTTCAAAGCATGATCTGTTAAGAGTTGCAATGTTTAATGTTGGTTAATAGTTGTGCAGTTTTATTTTTTTGAAAAGAGGCACAATTAAACTATTGACTTTGTTTACTCTGTCACCCTTGATCCCTAGCACTTCTATTCAGATACAAATTCATCAATGTATGCAACATCCTTTGTAATTTAAAATAAAAATTGTGGAGGAAATACTGTCTCGAATTATTGTGTGTGTGGAGAGATAGCAAATGGCATCAGCTCTCTTGAAGTAAGTGCTTTTGGTCTTCTGTTATTTTCAGGAACTGTCCTTTGGAAGGGATCAGGTAAGAAATGAACCTGTTTTTCGCTTCTCATTCCAAGACCTGCCTCTTGGGCCTGCTGGATCAGCGTGGTGGTCCAGCAGAAGCTGGACGGGTAAGTCCAACTGGCTTCCTGCTGTCCCTGTGAAAATGGTCTCCAGTACCTTTATCCACAGGGTCTGAGGGCAGGAGAGGGAGGACACAGCACCAGGGGAGGAGTTTGTGGAAAAAGGGAAGGGCCATTGCCCTACCTCTTGTTTTGGAGGAAGAGAAGGGACCTGTGTTCCCCCCGCCTTGCTCACGGTCAATGTTACTCTGCATCTGTCCGCCAGGGGAGGTTCAGAATTTCTCCACTGAAAGGGCTGTCATAGGAAGGGGCTGCCCAGGGAGGTGGTGGAGTCCCCATCCCTGGAGGTGTTCCAGGAAAGACTGGATGTGGCACTCAGTGCTCCTGCCTAGTTGACATGGTGGAGATCCATCACATGTTGGACTTGATGATCTTGGAGGTCTTTTCCAACCTAAAGGATTCTGTGGTTGTGTGATTCCAAGCCCGCTGCAGTCCTGAAGTGACCACTGTTTCTCCCGGGTTTCAGGTGAGGTGCTGCTTTGCACCTTTTTTTACCATGAGTGCAAGGGATACCCATTTGCCCTCAGCCACTGACGAACCACCTTTGCTTGCTTCACACAGCACACAGCAGGACGTTTCATTGCCCAAACAACTATAAAATATGCGGTCCCAGCAGCACTACGGGAACACAGTGTGTGTTATCTGCAGTGCTGTGTCCAGTTCTGGGCTCCTCGGGACAGGAGGGACGTGGAGCTCCTGGAGCAGGTCCAGAGGAGGCTGCGGAGATGATGAAGGGACTGGAGCATCTCCCTGACGAGGAAAGGCTGAGGGAGCTGGGGCTGCTCAGCCTCGAGAGGAGACACTGAGAGGGGACCCCATCAGTGTCTGTGGGTGTCTGCAGGGAGGGATCAGAGGATGGACCAGGCTCTGCTCAGGGGGCCCAGCAATGGGACAAGAGGCAACGGGCAGGAACTGATGCCCAGAAGTTCCATCTGAACATGGGGAAGAACAACTTTACTTTGTGAGTGACAGATTGCCCAGAGAGGGTGTGCAGTCTGCCCTACCGGGGGTATTCCAGTACTGTTTGGACACAACCCTGCACCACTTGCCTCTGGGATGACCCTGCTGGGGCAGGGAGGTGGGACCAGGTGACCCCACTGGGGTGCCTTCCGACCTGACCCAGTGCGTGATTCTGTGCGATTCTGCTGTTCGCCGCAGCCCGCTGTTCATCACATGCCCTGCGGAGCGGCTCATTCCCTACGGAGCCCGCGGGGCCAGCGCTGCCCCTTCCCCATGGCCCCTTCCCCGCCATGGCCCCTCAGCGCAGCCCCTTCCCCGCCATGGCCCCTCAGCGCCGCCCGCCCCTCCGCCCGCAGGGGGCGCCCGCGCTGTCTCTGCCCGGCCCCGCCCTCCCCTGCCAAGATGGCGGCGGCGGCCGTGGCGGTGCCGGTGCGGGTCTGTCACCAGGAGATCGTCAAGTTCGACCTGGAGATCAAGGCGGCCGTGCAGGTACCGCCCGCCCGCCCGGCCCGGCCCGGCTCACCCCGGCGCGGCCGCGGGGAGGGCCGGGGAAAGCCGCGCTGACCGCGCCGTTGTGTTCCAGGACATCCGGGACTGCCCGGGGCCTCTCAGCGCCCTCACGGAGCTCAACGCCGCCGTGAAGGAGAAGTTCCGGCATCTGCGGGGCTGCATCCAGGTGAGGGTCGTCCCGGCCGGGGGCTGCTCAGGGGACCAGTGCTCTGGGCCCGTGCCTGCGGCTGCCCGCGGGCTGAGGGGGGTCCCGGCTGTGGGTTGGGGGGTCCCGGCTGTGGTTTGAGGGGTCCCGGCTGTGGTTTGAGGGGTCCCGGCTGTGGGTTGAGGGGTCCCGGCTGTGGGTTGGGGGGTCCCGGCTCCGGGCTGGGGACCTGCCGGATCAGTCTGCTGTGAATTCGCTCCCTGGCCGGGGCTGGGGTGTGCGAGTTGCAGGTTGTTGACGGGGTTCTGGTGTTTGTGGTCTCCGCCGAAGGAGCTGGAGCAGATGGCGAAGGAGCAGGACAAGGAGTCGGAGAAACAGGCCTTGCTGCGGGAGGTGGAGAACCACAAGAAACAAATGCTCAGGTGGGTCGGGCAGCTGGTGCTGTTCCCAAGTGCCCTGTAGCCAGAGATAGTCTGACTTGAGTAAAGCGTCTCTCAGATTCTGTTTGGCAAATGCAGTTGCTGACAGAAAGTGTTTTGCTGAATACCAAGAGGTCAGGGATGAAAAGGATATGACTCTCTCTTCCTTTCCAGTCTCCTATCCTGGCTCCCAAACTCTGGTCTGTCCCTTTGAGCACTTGAGCTCGAAGTAGGTGGTTTGAGAGTCTGTCATTCAACAGCTGGCACAATTTTCTTCTTCTCTTGCTCGGTAAATGATACACTGAGGAGAAGCAATGTCGAGGCAGTGTCTTATTACTCTGTGTTGTAATACTGAGAAAGTGAGTGGGTGGGGAAGCTGAGCCTGGAGAAAAGGGGGCTCAGGGGGACACTTGTCACACTCTGTAACTCCTTGACAGGAGGATGGAGCCAGATGAGGGTCAGGCTCTGCTCCCAGAGAACAAGGGACAGGACAAGAGGAAATGTCCTCAAGGTGTGCCAGGGGAGGTTCAGGTTTGACATCAGGAAGAATTTCTTCATGGAAAGGGTTGTCAGGCATTGGAAGGGGCTGCTCAGGGAGGTGGTGGAGTCACCATCCCTGTAGGTGTTCAGGGAATGACTGGACATGGCACTCAGTGCTCTGGCCTGGGTGACAAGATGGAGAAGGGTCACAGGTTGGACTTGGTGACCTCAGGGGTCTTTTGCAACTTGAATGATTCAGTGATTCTCTGAGGGTCCATGCGTGTATCAAGGGTGTCCATTTACAGTAGTGATTGCTTTGTGAAAATTGTCTGTGCTTGCAAAGTGTTCTCATTATGTTACAGCACTTTGTTCTTGTGATTTCAGCAACCAGGCAGCTTGGAGGAAGGCAAACCTGGCCTGCAAAATTGCTATTGACAACTCTGAGAAAGATGAGCTGCTGCAGGGAAGAGACTCCTTAAGACAAAGGTATCAGACTGTCCCACTGTGCTCTGAGAATCAAGCAGTGTCTGCTGTATTCACTAGTTTTAAATGGAAGTGACTTAAAGTTACTTAATTATATCTGAAACATGGCTTTTCCTTGATGAGTGCATTTCCCTTTTGTGGAGATTTGAACTGTTAAGGGTTGTGATAATTGCAGGTTTTCTTGGCATCTCTAAGCAGAAAAAGGGGTAAGTTAGCCTTTAGAGTTTTTCTTACTATCTTTTATGTTAATTGCAGTCAAGATTCTAAACAAGTAATAGATCATTATCCAAGCTGTTTTCACATGCAGACCTGGATCTAAGCGTATGTAAGTTGGGTATTGAAAGCAACAAACGGGATACCCAGGATAATAAAGTTATAGTTTGTGTGAGTGCTTCCATAGCAGCTCCAAGTTACACTGTCCTGCATAAGTAGTGAAATATGGGCCCATGATTCTTTAATATTTTGTGATTTTCTTTTTTTTATTGTTTACTGAAGATAACCTGAGTTTCTTATGCAGGGAAAATGAACTCTGTCTTTTGTACACTGGCAGAGATGCTTGGTGCCAAGCTTTGTTCTAGGCTCCCTGGCAGCAGCATTTTCCCAAAGTACCCAGAGAAGCAACTTTATCCCTTCCTGCCTTACCTTTCCCTTTCCTTTTCAGGAAGACTACGAAGGAAAGCCTGGCAGAGAGTGCAAGTAACATCACAGAGAGTCTGATGAGCATCAGCAGGATGATGTCACAGCAAGTGCAGCAGAGTGAGGAGACCGTGCAGACCTTAGGTACAGATGGAGTTTGGGCATGGACTGGGTGGTGGAAGCCCCTTTTGCCAGTTCTGTCAGCAGAGGGAGAGGCAAACCGGCAAATGTGGAGCAGAGTGGAAACCTGCTTTGCTGTAGGAGAACATGCTGCAATGATAATTAAAGGACTGTCCAGCAGGACTTCTGTAGCAGTTGGACATAAACAGGAAATAATGTACTTTGTGTGGAGCCATTTGTTGGAGTTTCTGTTTCATAATTAAGAAAAGGAAAAGGGGTCAGGGTGAGGAACTTTTGTTTTAGTTTCACATAAATGCAGTTGTAAAAGCAATGGGAGCTCACACAATGCCAAAGTGTGTTTGATGTTATTCTGTGCCACTGTCCTGGCATGGATTTGGTAATGGCAGAGAAAATAAAAGCGTGGGTACAAGTCCATACACAAAGGAAAGAGTCTGGCTGGAAGGCTGTTTCCACCCAGGCTCCAGCTGGGATGACTGAGAGACGAGCAGATCAAGTGACTTGAACCCGAGGTCACTTGCTCTGTCAGCAGTGCATCAGGACTGTGAAACCAAGATTTCACCCAGTTCTTTGGCTTAGACTCCTCAACCAATAAATCAAGTGACCTGTCACAACTGGTGATTCATGAAGCATTTAGAAGTTGACTCAGTGCTGCCTGGGCCTCTTCCTAGCTGTGCTTTTGGGCAGAAGGGAGAACAGTTTGAAGATGAGGATAAATAACACAATTTTGCCCTCCTTGCTTTCTGCCCTGTCTGAGGGTGGCAGCTGGGCACAGATTGTTCTTGCAAAAGCAGCGTGTTCCTTCTCCAGTTAAAAGGACAGCTTGGCTGACACTTTTTCACCCTGTGTCTGACTGAACAGCACTTGAAGTTCATCAAGGGAAAAACTATCAAAGGTCATTTTCAAAACCCAGCTGCAAGTTCTGAATTAGCAGTTAGAATTCCCTTTTTCTGAGCAAGTCCTTCCCTAGGATGCAGTGAGTGTCTGAGGCTGTGGAACAGGGAGGCTCTGCTTTGTCTTTAGCTCTGGGAAACAAGTTTTCAGTTTTCACTTGGATCAAAATGCGTCTTGAAATGAGATGTGATGGGACAAAATGTTTTGTAAAATATTGCAGACTTACTTCTACTCTGCTTGTTTTTTTGAACTAGACAAATGTTGGATATGACCTTTCTGTCAGCAATCAGGGCAGTGTAAAGTGGTGCACCTTTCACTGTCCTGTAGGCTGTGCATCTGTAGTAGAGGAAGAAGGGAATTTCAGAGCTTTTGCTTTCACTGAGTAATTTGAAAGGAGGAAGGCTGAGGAGTTTGGGGCATTTGTTTGCTTGTTTGTTTTCTCACAGGGAAAGAAAAGTTGAGACTAATCAACACACTTTTTTTCTAGTTTTTTATTAGGCAGAAAATTATTATGTTTGTCAAAAATGGCTATTAAGATCATTATCATCCTGTTAAGGATCTCTTACTGCTGCACGCTGTTTTCTGACTTTCTGCAAGCCCACCTAAATCACACTGATTTACTGCTCTGGCTCTTCAGTTGTGCAATTTATATATTCAAATACTGCCCTGTCCTGCTGCTGCCAGAGCTGCTGCTGATTGTGCTGGGGATTTCTCTCTCTTCAGTCGGTGGTTATTTTACACCATTCTTACTTCACTCTGCATCCAGCAAAGTCTCAGCACTGACTGAAAAACATGAACTAGATTTGACCTGGTAACCTAAAAACTAAAAATTCAGGAACTTTAGTAGGTCTTTAAGCTTTTCAGTGCTGTTATTTTGCTTTGCCTTTTCCCTCAGCAGCGCTGAGTTGTGACAACTTCCATGAGAACAGTCCGTGTGTGCCTCACCCACAAGTCAGTCTGACCCAGCAGGGCTCTATTGCCAAATATCTCATCCTTACATACTTTGCCTTGTATTTTTGAATGGGTTGATTTTATTTACTTATTCTCCCCCACCCCTCCCTTAATTTCAGCCAATTCTTCAAGAACCATCCTGGAAGCAAATGAGGAATTCAAGTCCATGTCCGGGACGATTCAGCTGGGGCGGAAGCTCATCACCAAGTACAACCGCCGGGAGCTGACGGACAAGCTGCTCATCTTCCTGGCCCTCGCCCTGTTCCTGGCCACAGTGCTCTATATCTTGAAGAAAAGACTCTTTCCGTTTTTGTAAAATCCCAACACTAAGCTGAACTATTAAAAAAAAAGATAAATCAGAAAGAAGTGGCTGATAACGGTGGGGCTTTAAAATGAAATAATAAAGGGATATTGCAATAGCTGGAGGAGCGTTAGAGCAGGCAGGACTTTGTGCTGTCCTCGTGGAACTTGTGACCTGCCTCGGAAGAGCTTAAAGGAGCAGGATTTGGGAAGAAACAGGTGGATCCTGGTGTGGAAAAGAAGAAATGCCAATTTGCCTGTAAATTTGGGGGAATCAAACACTTGAGGAACTGGTCACTCAGAGGTGCCAGTCTGAACTTTAAACCTCTTAGTGTTTTTTGCCTTGAAATTAACTTTTGTCCTTGGCTTGGACTGGAAACTGCTCTGGCATCTGTGTGTAAGGTGCTGAGAGTAAGAGGAAGGATGGAAGAGAGAAATTCACATACATTCCACTAATAAACTATTTACTGTATTCATGTAAACAGAGTTTTGTTTAAAAACAAAATCTAATGTGTTGAAAGAGCCTTCCAGTGTAAGAATTCTTATTATTTAACAGCAGTGGTTGTTTATGGATCGTTTTTCCTGGGAGCATAGCACGTGTGCAGCCTGGCTCTGCTCCTCTGGCAAAGCAAAAATGGGAACCCCGTTTGTTACTATTAATTCACACAATACATTTGTGAATTACATTGCCAATCTGTTGAAATCAAGAGCCTTTTTGTTCTTTTCATTATAAAATTTCACTAAATGCTTTATATTTGCAAAATGCTGCCAAGTTGTACATTTGAAAGTTGGAGTTTTTGTCGATACAGGTGATCTCAGTAAAATCTTTACCTTCCCTATCTCTTTTGCTTTAGTAATGTGAGCTTATTTGAATTAATAACATAAATGCCAACTGCCACAGTTCAGGTAGTACCTTGAGGTACCAAAAACTGCACTGCAGTGCTCTTAAAATTGGTGTTTCATTGGTTCTTCAGAGCTGGCTGGTAAAGCTGACGTTCTGTTTAGGAAATTCTCACAAAATCGTTAAACATGGCCTTAATTTAGTCATGAGAAGTAACTTTTTTTAAAGGGAGTGCTGCATGTATCCTAAGAAATAAGACATCAAGCAAATTGCAGTATGTAAGTTTGTGTGAAATTTGAGGCTTGGTCACCTTTGTTGTCAGTTCTCAGCGGGGCGTTTAGAAAGGAGGTGACCGGTTGATGATCTTGTCATTGTAGCTCATTCACCAGATCTCAGTGCAGTGCTGGTTTATGTAACTTTGGAGCAATCAATACAATTCTCTTCACAAAGACTTGCTGCTCCTAGGCCAGATGTAGCAGCATGGCTTTATTTTGTTCAGTCAGCTTGAAAACAGTCTCATCCTTCTGAGATATTGTGGTCAAACACTCTCTGCCTCTGGACATAGATCAGCCTTTAAAAAAAAACCAGCAGCTTTCTCACAGTGCTGGTTGTAAAGGTTCAATAAACGTTGTTTTTAAATGGATGATATTATGGGGTGGGGATTGTAATGTAGAGTTCGGGGGAAAAGAAAACATCTGCTGCTTGAGTGTCTTGGTTTTTGCTCGGTTGTCATCTTGATACTGAAACTGTAGCTTTCAGACCTTGACCTGCTGGAACAGTCTGAGGGGAAAAAAAAGCTTTTGAGGACCTTCCTTATGACATTTGCTTTCTGTTGCATCCGGATTTAATTTAAAAAAATAATCCAGTCCTTTTGTAAACATACCTACCTGTATAAACTGACTCAATTTACAGTCCTGAGAGACAAGACAATTAGTGAAAAAATATCAACAACTAGAACTTTTGGAAGAGAGGAAGAGTAGAAATACCTCTCCACTGCCCAGGACGCAACAGCTTGATCTGCAGTACCTGGTACTTGAATCATTTCCCTCCATAGGCAGCCAGAAATCATCCAGGCTCCTGATGGGACCTGGAAAGAAAGAATGAGTGGAGACAGCAGGATAAATGTTACTTCCTCTCTGGGGTAAGAAGGGTGATTTGGTGAAGCACCACCTCTGCTGTGGGGGCTGAACCAAATCAAGTGGTTGCTCAAGAGACACCTGGGCCTGGGGCAGAGCCAGAGCTGGTGGGAGCGCCCTGGATCCCTCCTGGCACGGTGAGATGCCCCAATCAGCCCTTACAGCCCCCAGCTGGGGGTGGCTGTGCCCAAACGTCCTCCCTCCACACTGCAGTGCAGCGTCTGCCTCGCTCCTCACCCACACACCTTGCTCCTGGCCTGAAGGTAGGGCTCTATCTTATTTTTCGAATGGGTGAGTGGGAGAAGCGCTGGGGGAAGAGGAAGTGGTTGTCCCTGGTTTTTTTTTTTTGCTGTGTGACCCAGGGAGTGTGGGAAGTTGTGCCTGTGCGGTTTTTCTGTGTCTGCAGAAGGAATTATATTTGCACACAGGATGGTGTGTCTTGGGGTCTTGCTGCTGTGTGCCCAAGGTTGTGTTGGGAAGGGTAAAAGATGGCATCACGCTGTGTTTTTTTGAAAGAGAAATAGCATTTTCTTAGGTGCTTCACCTTTCAAGTCTGCCCTGAAAAGTGCAGTAGAGCCATTAGGGAGGGTGAGAAGGGGATGGCCTTTGTTCCCTCTGCACTTTTGGGCCTGGGCATGACTTGGGGACCAAGGGTTGGAGTCCTTCTGAGACCAGGAACTTCAGGACTGCAGAAGCAGCAGGTGTTTGAGAAGGAAAAAAGAAAGAGGGTTCTGGAGAAATGTGCTGGAGGGTTCATACACAGGTGAAAGCAAGCAGGAGTGCTCCTGTTACTCCCTGGGCCATCCCTCCCCAAAAGGCAGCAGGTATCAGATGTGGTCACTGCAAGCAGATGGTGGAATTTACTCTCACAGAACAGTTGCAGTAAAAATCTTTTTCCTTTGAAGAGTAACACTCCTTTAAAAGAAGGAGTAAGGAATCGTTATGAGTTTAAAAGGGGGCTGAAATCTTGCTGTGGAGTTCAGGGGCTGAGACAGGCAGCTGGCAGCAATCAAGCAGCTGTGGGTTAATGAACTCATCAGCTGAGTGGTGGTTCATTAGTTGTGTCCTCCAGGCAAAGGGGACTGAAGCCATTTAAAGGACTGTGCGTGTTTGGCTGTGCAGCTGGAGCCACTTAGGGGTGAGGATGGGGCAGCTCTGATGCCTCAGTGGATTCAGAGGTTTAGAGCTTGCAGGTTTGTGGAGTCTATGTCAGGTCCTGCCTGTGGAGTCCATCTCACTCCACTAAGAGCAATTTGCTTTTTCTAAGCACCTGTGGAAAGAGGGAAAATGGCTGGAAGTTGACCGTGGGTGTATCAGGAGCCAGATGGTGCTGTTGGATATTTATTTGTGTTGCCAGCACACAGTTACTGGGCTGTGGACACAGATACAATCCTGGTCTCTGTTCCCACAAGGCCATGGTGAAAAGCCTGTGGACAGGAGCAGGTGCCTGCCAGGTATCCAGTGCAACCCTGAAATCTGCAGCAGGAAGGTCACTTCCTAAGCATTTACTTAGATGTATGTTTCCAAGGAAAATCACTTTTTACTGACTTGCAATAGAACACAGACGTGAGGAAAAGAACTGGGAATAGTTTTAACATGGGCGTAACTGGGCTGAAAAGACTGATTTGATTTCACTTATAATTATTTTGTTATTGATTACGGTGTCAGGAAATACAGAAATATTACAGGATAACTGGGGGAAAATAAATGAGGAGTGTAATATCATTCATTCCCCCTCCCGTGAGAATTGAGGAGAATTTAAGTTTGTATCTGAAGTTGTGCTTTTCAAATGCTTTCCACATAACTGGCTTTACCAAAATGGAAAGGTGAATTCATAGCTTGGAAGTTTCTAAAAATGTCTCTGCCAAATGTGCGTGGCTGCTATCATAGGCCAAGTGGCCCAGAGCAAGCCAGGCTGGAATCTTTGGGGGCTGAGAATATCCAGGGGGCATGTGCATAGTTGTCTGCAAATATGTGGGGCTCTTCTTTGGAAAGGAGGTACAGAAATCAGCTTAGTATTGCTTTGCCTCCCTGTTTGTAATGGGGTGATTCTTCCAGAAGAGAAATCTTAAGCTGAATCCAAGGGCTCTTTCGTCATCCTGCTATTATTGAAAGCTGTTTGTGGGCTGGCTTAATGCAACTGATTTGTTCAGGCTGAGGCTGTTACACTGAATAAATAAGACTTCATTGTTATCTGCCTGCTTTTATGCAATGGTACAAACACTGGGCTGCTCTGTCCCACAGGGTAAATAACGGTCCCACCAAGCCGAGGTTTGGTTTTGTCACAGGAACATGTGATGGAGACTTTGTGCTGACTTCTTCAGGTGATGCATTGAGAGAGATGCTCTGGCTGTGGTGGAGCATTGTAACTAAGCCCTCAAGACTTGATCCTCTTCCACATAAAGAGCGAGCTGCAGTCTGAGGGAGGGGACTGGGTTCCTTTACTTGGTTCTGGTCTGGGGTTTGCTTTCAGTGTCATGATTTTAAGCCTTTCATGTAAGTGTCAAGTGCTTAAGTTATAACACTGGAGAATTTGCAATTGCCCATTTCCCTCTGCCTGGCTGCATCCTCACCCACTGGCTATTCCTACTTACTCCATGTGGGCAGGAGTGTTCCAGCCTTTCATGGATTCATCTGGTGTTGAAGAAAATGTCATGGTTCCAGAGTGGACCTTGGTTACTACTGCAAAGCCAGAGCTAATTGTGGCCACGCGTCTGCCTCCAAGTGGTGCCTTGGGCACCAAAATGCTGAGTGAATCACGAGGCTCCTGAAAAGTCTTTAAAAATACTTGTGTTGGAGTTGATAAGCAAATCTGGTGAAGGTCTCCCTGGGGTGCTGTGACATCTTGCCATACCTTAGACCACCACAGCCTTTTGCTTCCACTTGGGCTTCCCTTTATTTTTATCCCCACAACGTGAGGCTGATCAGATGTTATCTCTCCTGACCTTTGTCTCCTGCTGCAACATCAGAGCTGACTCCCGTATCCCACTTATCTCTGGCCCCTCCAGCCTGCCAGGCGGGGTCGGGGCTGTGCCGTGGTGCTGTGGGATGCTTTGCCCTGTGCTTGGTGTCGGTGGCTGCATGAAAGGAAAATGCCACTCGGCTGCTCCGAGCCTGGCCCGGTGATAATGCTGCGTGTGTCCCTCCGGGCCCGCGATAAGCGCCCAAAGGGCAGGCAGGGAGAACGTCTCTGCTGGGATCAGCACACACCAGGCCCTATAGATAGAACCACATATATATAGAACAACATGAAAGCTTTTTGCTTTCTTCTTTTCAACAGCATGGTGGCTGAGTGTCACATCCAGGGACGCTTTCGGACCTGACCCCGCCGGGGGTCTGGTCTCGTTGTACGCGCAAGTTCTTCAGTTTGTGTCGCCCTGAGGGGGCTGGAGATTTGAAATCAAAACCCACACGGGCTGCAAAGCGATGTTCTGTAGTCCTGATAAAGGCACTAAGACCGGGGAGGGGTGGGTTGGTTTCCCTTTATCTTCAAAATAGACAGCAGGACAGAATTTTCCTGTTTGGGTTATTGGCTTTTCGTAGGTGTCACCGAACAGTTATTGCTGCTGCTGATGGGAGATAACTCTGTCAGTGGCATCTGGGTGCTGACATTAAGGCCAGCCAGCCTGAAATGAAGATAAGATTTTTCTATATTGAGTAAGTCTATTGATCCGGTCGGCCCCCTGTCCTGTGTCTGATAATAACTTGATGTTCCCAAGAGAAGCAAGCCTTCCCTGTCCTCTATATTAATATATATATGTATAAATGATCTGTTATATATATATCAGTGCTGTGTATTTTGGACTAAATAATGAAGAATTCCTTTCTGAGCCATGTTCTTAGTTTAATGCCAGGCAGTCCCGGCTTTTACTAACTGATTTGTGCCAGCAGTCTGCTTATTCAAAACCAACCAGCCAAAAATAGGAGAGAAATAAAAAACTAAAAAAACCCACAACAAAACAAACAAAACCCCAACCAAACAACAACAACAAAACCGAACAAATAAAAAGCCCCCCCACCAAACCCCACAAGCACACGAGCATTCTCTTTATCTTCAGATTTGTTTAAAATACTTTTGTCTTTGGTAATTGGAGCCCAAACTTAATTCCTGATCTTTCACAGACTTAATGGTAAACAATTTTGTAGACAACAAACGGGGTAATATTCATGCTGAAAGACAGCAAGCAGGAATCTGAATTCTCACTACTGCAAGTTAGTTTTTATGAAGCTGTGTGTGGATATTTAGGTTTGCAGATTTCAACAAGAGTTTCTGGTCTTACCACCTTGTCAAAAAAGACACGTCTGCTAGAGGATTCCAGAAAAGATAGAGAGGAATTGCCAGTTAGGAAAGAGTAACTCCTGGAACAACAAGCATAAATATAGAACAAGAAAAAACTTTTATGTTCAGTACTAAACTGTAGATGAAAACTTTGTTTCTGCCTCTGCAAGAGGGGAATGGCAGCAGAGCTATTTCTGTGGATTAAAGCCAAAAGATAGTAGCAGTCCTTTCTGCACTCGCCCAGAGCACTGGATTTAGTGTCTGTAGTAATAACCACACATGTACTGTTAATTCACATATCTCAGTCTTATTCCTGTGAGGTTCCTTGTCCGTGACCCCACGGGAGGAGAAGTTCCTGTGGGTACAGAGGGCCGAGGGGTCCCTCGTATGGTCCAGGCTCAGCAGCTCCTCTCTGAACCTGTTCATCAGCCCCAGACACTGCTGGTGACAAATGACATTTTCTTTGCCTTTGTACTCCAGGGCGTAAGATGTGACGTTTACGTCCAAGATCAATTATTTTTAACTGAAGAGTGATAGCCCCGCGTCTAAATTATCTCGAGGCTTAATTCACATCAGTTAAAGCTTTTCAAAGGCTTATTAAAATTCCTTAAGTGTGTCCAACTTATCAGCAGTTGAGTGTCAATGGCATTATACAAATGTTGCTATTGGAAATAACTGTTAAGTATTGTTTGACTGTATTATTCTCATATATATATATTATGCCTGTGACTATTAATACTACTTAGTACTTACATGACTCCTTTCATCTGGTGATCATAAGGCATTGCCCAGGGAAGCAAGGACTGTTCTCCCCTTTCTAAATATGGGAAAACTGTCCTGTCTAGCAGCTGTGTCTCAGACTTGGATTTAACATCTTCCACTGAACCCTGCCAGGCTTGGATCTTGGTCTGAGCTGTCAGTTTTTAACAAGACTTGGTTTAGTTGTGCTGCTGCATCATCTAAACCTTGTCTTGTGAGGGCAAACACAGGGCAACAGCGCTGCTCCTTTGCCAAGAAATTTGCGATGCTGGAAAAAGTATGGATTAATGTACAGATCAATACAGACTGACAGATGTGTGACAGGGAGGAGGTGACATTGAGCTGCCCCAAGTCAGTTCAGCAACCCTGGTTATGGAGCAAAGGAAAGTTTGAGAGGAACATGGAAGGGTTTTTGGAGGGGAGGAGGCTTTGTTGCTCTTCCTGACGGTGTCCCAATACTGGCAGGAAATCTGGGAAAATCTGATCACAGAGCTGGCATTAACATTTGGTGCTGTGAGAGAGAATGAAAAGGGCAGGGACAGTCTCTGAAGGACTGTGAATGCCACTAGTTCCATGTTCCTGTGCTAATCCCTGGCAGTGGCGTGAGGTAGGAAAAATCCTGGTTGTTGCATAAAGGTGCTGCCTGTCCTGGCAGGAGGCTGGGATGGGATTGTTGATGTGTTTGTGTGTATGAATATCCAGTCAGAAATACCTGGGATTAATTTGCAAGTGTTTTTGCATTTTTTTCCTTCTTTGTTTTTCTCTGCAATTTAAATGTTTAGTTCCTACCCATTTCAGGCAGTGATGGAAGTTTAGATTTTATATACATTTTTACTTACTCCAGACTGAGGTTTTATCTGGAGAAGCACTTTGAAGAACTGATCATTTGTTCCAGAAACCACTAGGTAGCACTGTGAAATAAAGTTCTGCACCACGTTTTGCTTCCCTGCTCTGCTGGCCCCTGCAGAACAAAGACCTGCGAGTTCCGGCGTGGTTTAGCTCAGTATGGAGAAAGGCAGCAAAGGTGGGATTAAAACTCAAAACTTTCTCCAGTATTGGGTTCACAGTCAGGCATGGGAGAAATGAAGCTCAGTTAGGAGAGGTTTAGGCTGGATATTACGAAGAAGTTCTTCACCCAGAGTGCTCAACCATTCAGCGGGTGAAGAACCTTTCCCTAATATCCAATCGAAACCTCCCCTGACACAACTTCATATCATGCCCTTGGGTCCTGTCACTGCTTACCAGAGAGAAGAGATCAGTGCCTTGCATTGTCTTGATTTAATATGTTAAGGGGTTATTCTCCCAGAAGAGTGGAGTCAGGTAAAAATTTGTGTTTGATTATTAACTTGTTTTAATGAAAATTACTTCAGTGTTTGATTTATTAATCCCCCAAATTACTCAAAATAGATAACTTGCCAGTTATATTTTTAAACTCTTGAGCTTCAACAAGTTAGTAAGTTATCTTGCTGCATTTTAACTCAACCCCATATAGTCACTGTACAGTATCCCAGCTGTGGAGCAGTTTATGCCCGTTTCTATTTCAATTCCAACTACGACGTGTGTGCCTGCAGCAGCACCATATCACTGCTTTTTAAAATTAGCCCTCGCTCTGGCTGCCACAGGGAGAGGAGACATGATAAAGGGATTGAGCATCGCGCTCTGCCAGGGCTGCTGGGCTTAAATCGTCGAGTTACAGGAACCCTGAGCTGGAAAGAGCCCCTGGCTCCAGGGGTCACGGTGTGCACGCTGGTCGCTGTCAAATGCTTTGGACAACTTCAGCATCAGCCTTGGCCCAGGAGCTGGAAATTCAGATGAGGAGGTTCTTTTTATATGTCTGCTGTGGCTGTACCTGATGCAATGGTTTTTCTACCTGCAAAATCCTGCAATTTGACTAAATAGTCATTGTAGGTCCCTTCCAACTGAGTTATTCTAGTCTAAAATGGTTCTAGAAGGACGTGGAACTGCTGGAGCAAGTGTAGAGGCTACAAGGTTGATAAGGGGACTAGAGCACCTTCCCTTTGAAGAAAGGCTGAGAGAACTGGGGCTGTTCAGCTGGAGAAGAGAAGGTTGTGGGGAGACCTCACAGCCCCTCCCAGTGTCTGAAATGGCTACAAGGAAGCTGGAGAGGGGCTGCTTACCCAGGACAGTAGTGACAGAACAGGGGTGAATGGCTTCAAACTGAAAGAGGGGAAAATCAGGATGGATATATAGAAGAAATTCTTCCCTATGAGAGTGGTGAGGCCCTGGCACGGGTTGTCCAGAGAAGCTGTGGCTGCCCTGTCCCTGGAAGTGTTGAAGGCCAGGCTGGATGGGGCTTGGAGCAACCTGGTCCGGTGGAAGGTGTCCCTGCCCATGGCAGGGGGGTGGAACGGGATGATCTTTAAGGTCCCTTCCAACACAAATCCTTCTGTGATTCTGTGATTATGTTCACAAAAGCACTTTTTGAGCTGGGTGTAATTCACAGCCGTCAGGGAAATGCATGGAAAGTGCTGACCAAAAAGGGCAACTAAAGGCTGTCTCTCGTCTTGTACAAGTCAAAGACATCCCAACTTGAGCTGAAACAAATGTGCTTATTTTGCCCTGACAAGGGCCTGAACTGCTTGATGTTTTCACCTTTTTTATAGGTTTGGCCACCCTGGCTTAGAGCAAAATAACATTGTGGCATCCTGTTGCCCTAACGGTGTCTGTTAACACTCGCTGGGTGGATGCTTTTCTTTATCCGGTTACTTCTGCAACATCTGCAAGTGGGTTATGTGGTATTTTCATCCCACTGAGGATTTATGGTGACCTCTCAGGGACCTCAATCATTGGATCAATACACTTCTAACACCTGTAGATCAACATAAACTTGACCCTTGGTCTTGACAGATCTATCACCACGGTGGCCTTTCCGTAAAGCCTCTCTGTGGCGGGGAGGGGGTTTGGGCTGGACGGAAGCAGCGATGGTGGCACAGCAGAGCCCCGTCCATCCCAAGGTCAAAAGTCAAAATGATAAAGGAGCAGAGTGCCGGGATAATAAGGAGAGAGCTGCTCCAGGAAGGTCCCTCCAGGTGCCTGGGGTACAGGCAGGTCCCCAGGACCGACAGCTCTCCCTGTGGGTGATGCTGGTGCAGGGGAGGAGCTCTGTGAAGCTCCGTGGTGGTGCAAGTGCTGTTCCCTCCTCGGGGGTTTGTGATAAGGCAAGATCTGCTGCTTTAAAAAGCTGCTGCTTGTGCCCATCCTATCTTTAGCTCAGGGCAGTGGAAAGAGTTTTCTCTTTTGAAAAGTCAGTTTCTCTTTGTGTTCACCCCCCACTCCATCCATTTTTCCGTCTGAAACAGCGATTTCTGTCCTCATCTTTGCAGCCTCCCTAGCAGTTAATGGAGGATCCTTCTTCTTCACCTGAGCTCTCTGCCTCTTTAAAGCCACAGGAGAGATTAAGTTACCATCTAGAGGTTCCACAAATGAATGTCAGAGTTATAATTAAAGTAGTCTTCCCAATTGCAAGATCTCACCAAGTCTGAGTTTACTGAAAAAAAGCAAAGCAACAAGGAGTGGGTGCTGCAGCAATGACAGGCACAGGTAAAGAGCGCTCCGCAGGGCTGTATTTTCACAGGCTGCTTTTTATTTAATTTTTTTCCCCAAAGGTTTTCCACAAAGTGTCAGTGGCTAAAAAAAATTCCCTAGTCATCTGTTCCACATTTAAGAAAAAAATAAAAACACAGATCGAAGTCTTGAGGCCCGCATTGTTTTTCTCAACTGATTTTGAACCTCTATTTATTTTCATTCTCCTCAAAAGGTGGGTGGGATGCTGCTTATCTTGCTGATAAAACAGGAATTATCTCAAAGAGGACTTTTTTTTTGTTTGAAAGCATCTGATTAACGAATTTTGAAGAGGATGATGCTCTCCAACTGGCACACACCAAAATCTGAAAAATTAGTGTGAAGTTATTTCATCTTAGAAATAAGAAGATGGTCTAAGTGGGAACTAATTGCTTAAATGGCCTCTCCAGTCCCAGACACCTGTACTTCAGTCCAGGCTTGAATCCTGACTTTCACCAGAAGAGCATCCTACCTTCCCAGAACTCAGATCGTGGCTTCTCTGTGCTGGAAAGGGCCTTGAAATCAAGTTTAGGTCTGAATTACATGAAGTTTAAAGCATATTTGTATCCAGCCTTTGCTTTGTGACTCTGCTCAGTCCATCTAAAGGTTTTCAAGGCCAAAAAGGACAAATAGGACGCTCTAGCCTATTCTGTTATGTAGCTGAAAGTGTCTTCTGAGTAAAAGAATTCATTTCAGATGCCAGTCTTGTTTTAAACCCCATAAAAATCACTGGAGAAATGGTATGCCTTTTACACGTGCAGAGTTCTCCTCATTTTCCCCTGGAAGATGACAGTTTGATTCTTTGGATTACTGATGTACAGGGACTTCAGTTTTACCTTGACTCCACCTACTTACACTTAACTAATACCTGTCATAGCCATGACAGAAATTTTCTTCTCCAACACATTCAACTTGCTGACTTCTTGGTCATGGCAAGGTCTGTTGTGAGGACACCTACGTTGGATAGTGGGTACCATTCTGCTATTTTATCTACTCAAACAGAAAAGAGGTTGGAAATCATAAGGAGGAAATTTTCACCCCAGCAGGGCTCAGGCATCAGCAGGAGCTTTGATGTGAAACTTCGGGGTTTCACCTCTAACACTCTCTGGTTTTCTGAGTAATTTGAGTTCAGTTCCTGTTTCTGGATGTATCATTTCGTGGGCATGTGAAATGGTGGTCCCTGCAGGGATGGTGGTGCTCAGATCAGTAACACTCGCGGGGGTTTAGTATTCGGGGGATTTGTATTTGAAATACCAATCTGAAAGAACTGAAGTTCAATATTATTTTCTAAAGGACCTAAAATAGGTCTTTGGTGGCTGCAGCCATGGGATGCCGAGCGTGCCCCGCTGATCCCCCGGCACAAGGACAGGATTCTGCCCCACAGGTTGATTTTGGAGTGTGTAATCTGGACACACACTGCCAAAAGCCATCCATCATCTCCTGCTGTGACCTTGTGCCACCTGTCTGTCCCATGCAAGGCCAGCAATTAAAATGTAAGGTAATGAAGACAGTGAGACATGAAAGGGCTTTTCAGTAACTGATCAAAGGGGCAGAGCACAGTGTTTTCACAACCAGGACATTGAAACCAATAGGACTGGACATGTGGTCAGGAAAGAAAGAAAAGCAAAGAGGTTATTTCGAAATTAACCTACAATTTTCCCTGTAATTCCAGTGTGCTGCACTGGGGGTCATTCTCTCATGTGGTCTTACTATTTTTTTGGTGTGGAAAAATACGAAGTATTTACTTTCATCTTGTTACATGGGAAATAATCTTTGTGTGTATGAAAATGAAATGCTCTAGAAAATGCTATGACTGAGGACTGAATAGGGAAATTTGATTTCCAGTTTTAACACTTCATTGTGTAAGAAATGATTTAGTACTAAAGATTAAAGGATAAAGGTGAAATACTGATAGGCTATAAGTTGGTGTCTAACCAGGCAAATGTAGTCACGTCAGGTCTGGCTCTCAGAGATACCAATGACCAGGACCTCTCACTGATTTTTTTGCTTTTTTTATTATTAATTTTTTCTGTGTGCATCTAAAAGGAGAACTTAGCCTCAGTCCCAGACGAGCACACTGGATGTCTGTGAGTGTTAGATGAGAGATATGGCAGAACATCTCTTTTTATAGCAGCAATTACACTTTCTTGTCTTCAGAACTAGCATTTAGTAAACTTTTTTTTTTTTTTGGCATTGTTTGAAAAGGGCTGTTTATGAAGACAGCAGTGAGGAACCTGCATTCTGAGCGGGGCTGTGGGTTTAGTGGCTCTAGGATGGGGACTCCTGCAATTCCCAGGGATGTGCAGGCTTTCTGGGCATGGAGTTGGACAGAAAAACTCAGATATGACCCAGAACAAGGAAGAAAACTCCTCTAACCCTCATAACCAGAAATAAATAGCAGAGGCATACGAAAGCCTCAGCATGGGAGGATGCCAGAAATGTAGCCAAGTGTCAGCATGTCCGTCTACTTCCACTCTGAGCCCTCGTACGCTGTCTGGGTTGGTATGGAATCTTCAGTGGGATTAGCCATGTCCGTAAAGTGAAGTGTGTGTAATTGCAGGATGGATCTGGACCTGTCTCTGGGTATGTGGCAGGGAGGGAAGCAGCAGCTGACAGTGCACAGTGCACTAAAGTCCACCAAGATTTGTATTTTCCTTCTTCAAAACGGCGTAAATCATCTCCTTGGTGTCATTAGAACTGATTTGCTGAAGCCAGGCAGTAGGTCTTAGTTCTGACTTTTTTTGGTTAAAAATGTAAGAAACTTACTCATTTGACCGAAATGAGTTTGAATTCTTTGTGACCTGTTTTTTAACGGCCTCTCTTGCTGACAGGCAGCACTGAGCACACATCTTGCGCTGCTCCTCCACTGACCGCAGCCACTGCTCTGAAAGCAGCTTTTCTTTTTCACAGATAGATAGTGAGGAGTACAAAAACACCCTGGCCAGGGAGATGGGATTGAGGGCAATTTCTAGGAGCCAATTCTGTGACTTATTCAAAGCTTATGCACTGAAGGGCAATGCAATCTATTTAGGAAATAGCTTCTGTGCTAAAATATACTCTGGTGTATTCTTGTAGCATCAGAGAGCACCAAATCCTGTTCCAAACATGCAGAACACCCAGAAAACGCTTCTGAGAGTAGGTGATTTTAAATGTGGAAGTTTAATAGTTTGTTCAACAACCAGACTTGTCGGCTCTAGGACTAAAACTCTAAAATACCTTTCTAAATTCTGATTATCATGTTTGTTACTAAGTAAGGGCTAGAACAGCTCACCGAGTTTGAATCGCAAACTCACTTTTCTTTTGCCATTTGAGCCTGTTAACTCCTGACCTTGCCCACTGTACTGTAGTGTTGTTCATGCCTTCAGCCTACCCATCTCCACAAACAGTAATTTAGCTCCAGGGTGGCTCCCCAAGAGCAATTAATTTTAACCAACCCTAAGAAATAAAATTATTTTGGCTCCTAAGACTCTTCCCACTTACAAGTTTTTCTTTGGGACAACTCATTTTCCCGGCACGTCAAACTGAGCAGGTATTGAGCAGTGTCTGGAAGTTTGTGTTGGGGAACCCCTGCACTTGCACAGCTGGGCAGGACTGAGGGTCTGTCCCTGCTGAGCCTGTTGCAAATATGATGCCTCTCTCTAATGGAGCTGGGAAAAGCCCCCAGTCTCCTGATTTACAGACCTGTGGTTTGACCATTTGACCATAATTGTATGTTGACACCAAAAAAATGTTATTTTAAACAGGGATGACTTAACAAACATGTCTCAGTGGAGTCAGTGCACCAACTTCTTGCATGCAGAGCTGGTTTAAAAATGCCCTGCTTTGCTTCTCTGAAGGTTCATTTCTCTTCCTGGGCTTCTGTTGGTTTTTCGTCTTGCTCAGTCTCTGGGAAACAGTTTATTTTCTGACTTAGCCTAGTCATCCAGACTCCACAGACATGCCTTGTATCTGATTTGAACTCCTTTATGCAAAGACAGATAAAATCACCTATTTTTACTCATCTCAGCCCAGCAGTTCTAGCACCAGTCTGGGGCAAGGTCCTGAAGTAGTACATACAATAGGAAAGTCCTGTGGCTGATGCACCGCTCAGGATGATCTTGTTGCTTAGTGGGGCTTTCTTATTGAATGAGACTCTAGAGTGGCAGGGTTTAAAATTACTGTAGGAGGCAGGTAGAGGTTTTCAACTAACATATTCCATGTCACTTCGCTAAACCTTGATTGATTAACTTTCATAAACCTTGACTGATGAACTTTCACAAATGTACTGCCAGTGCTTGATCTTCTGCTTGAGAGAAATCTCCACTTCCCTCTCTTTCTGCATCAAAATGTAGCATTAAGTTTTCTTTGCAGGCAGTAAGGAAACACCCAGGAATGAAAAAATCAGACTCTCAGTCTGAAAACCCATCCATTTCTTGCCTTGGAGACGATGTGGAGTGGTATTTTAAAGGTGTTGATTCTTCTTAATAATCCCCATTAACAAGAAATCACTTACTACTGATACTGATCTAAACTGATGTCAGTGAGATGAATTAGGAGCAGGGGACTAGGGAGAGAGGCTTGTTGATCTGTTGTTTTCCTGCTGGGCTCCTCAGGAACACTGAAATATTTCACTAATTCTCACCTGGACCACATCTTGTCTTTTTCTGACTCCAGAGAATAACTTTGGATGTGAAAACTCCTTGAATTTAGGAATAAAATTCTGGCCACAAAAGCACTTTGGGAATTGCAGGAGTGTTATTTGGGAAAAACAGTTACTTCAATTCCTACAAAACTGCTAACGGCAAGGGATTTGGTATCAGTCCCTTACAGCTGACAACTTGTTCCTGTACAAATTGTGTGAATTCCAAATAGTTTGTACAAACCTACCATGTGCAGTTTGTCTCAAGAAGACAAGTGGTGCTGAGCTGCACTTGCCGTGTTACCTTCAGGTGGAGTTGGGGCACTGAATTCTCTGAAAAAAAGCTGTGCTGAGACAGAGCAATGAATGCCAGTGCCAGGCTGTGTAATCTCCAAAAAATCTGAGGAAAGAGTGAGATCAAATCCAAGTGCAAATCTTTATTAAAAGTTCTTTCCTACACCCCTTAGCATGCCCCCAAACACTGAGAGGATCTCTGATTTCAAGTTCCCTGGGGAAACTCCAGTATCCTGCAGTGTCCTCTGGAATAACCTTTTCTAAGCACAGCGTTTTCACGTTGCTCTAGAGATGTGAAACACTTCAGGCTCAGACAGGGGGACGTGTCAGGTCAGATACATTCAGTTTTTCCAATCCCTTGGGAGGACTGGACTCCGGAGAGCGCATCACCCTGCTGTTGTGTTTGCCAACAGTTCTGGTGCCCTTGGAAATCCTGGGCCGACCCCGTACGCCCACCTGACCCTGTTGAGTGTTCTTGCTGTGGAGCTGCAGGTGAAGCAGACCTGGAGAGTGGGAATAGAGACCTGGAGAGTAGCAATGTGTGCCTGTGAGGACAGTGAGCCCCCCTTGGCCAAAATCCGTGTGCTGGGAGTTAATTCCTACTGTATCTCTCTTGCACTTCCCGTTAATCCAGCTAATGGAAGGTCTTTAACCGTCACTGCTGGTGCCCCTGCCAGAGCCGGGCTGCCTCGGCCTCAGCCAGCTGTGCTTGTGTCCTCTCCCTAAATCACTTTCTGAACTCGCTCCAAGGCTCCAGCTGCTGTTCCAAGCCCCCATGTCTTATCCTGCCGTGCATCTGCTCATGATGCAATTCCCTCAGGAGCGGGGAAGCATGGGGAGGGGGCAGCGTGTGGGCAGGAGCTGTACGATCATCCCCACTGAGAAGGAGCATGGCGCAGTCCTGAAAATCGGTCCCAGACCTGGTGCCCAGAACAGCCCCTGCAGAGCAGGGAAGGTCCCACTGGACTCTCGGATTCCCTGATAGCTGTAGCTCTGAGATACCATGGGAGGAAAATAAATAGGCTTGAAGAAAATGAGGGATCTGAGGCAGGGAAAGGATGCTGGGGGTACGTGGAGAAGAGTGCTGTGTTGATGTGAGGAGTTACTTTTTCCTGTGGCTTTTCCTGAAGTTTCATTGGAGTCTATCTTGGTTGAACACTTAAGGAAGGGCCCTACTCAGGGCCAGCTTCTGAATGTAGTGATTCAAGTTTAATGCCTTCTACCATGTTGACTCAGGACTTGTCCTGCCTTCTGAGGGTTCCCTGTGTGCTCTGATCCTGGCCAGACTCTGAAGTGGCAGAATTCAACTGTCTGTGACACTGGGGGCATGGAGTGGGATGGCAGAATTGTGCCCATTTTACAGATCAGGCAAACTGAGGCACCAAACTGTCATTCCCTCCACATCATTCAACAGTGGCAAAGTTTAAACCCGGCTTTCTCCTGCCTTCTTCCATGCTCTTTGCCTGGAGCTCTCAGGAATATGGGCACTCTTTCTTAGAGGGGAGTATTTTCTGGCTAACCTCAGGCTCTCTGCCATCTGCTGAAGCCTGTGTGTCCTTCCAATGCGGGAAGATGACAGAAGTCATCATGCAGCCAGTGATACCAGCTTGGAGAGGTTTCAAATGAGGAGCAGCCTTTGCTTCTTCCTGGATTGCATGGCTGTGGGGCTGCCCTGTATCCCTGCTTCGGGCTGGCAGACTCTGGTGCCCTTTGTTGTGACAGACCCCATGTCCCTGTGGCTCTCTGGGATGAGTACCCCTGAGGCAGACCCTCCTGGGGAAGAGGCAGAAGGCCCCCCTTTGCCCAGCCCTGAGCCCCAGACAGGTGTCTACGCTCCAAGCTGCACTGGGGGCTTTGTGAGCAGCACTCAGGGCTCCTCTTCCATTTGCAGAGATAGGAAGGAGGTGGGAGCTCCTTATCTGTGCAATCCTACCCCGGGGACTGTGTGAGGTTGGTCCCCCTGGGAGGGAGGGAGGGATAGAGGCTTCAGGCAGCTTCCATCCATTCAGCGGCAGCCTTTCATCCCATGTCCCAGGGCCACAGCCACCCTGTCTCCATCCCTGTTTACTGATGGGGCCGATATGGCCAAGGCAGGAGGGGTTGCAGGTTGTCCTAATCGCCTTGTCACCGGGCAGGACAGTCTCAGACACTCAGAGGATGTTGTGACTGCGCTGAATTACAATGTTTGTTGTTTCTCACTCCCAATAATTGACATTTGATAGCGACTACTGTAAAAGCTGCCGAGATGCTGCGGCTGAGGGAGAGGAGAGGCAGGAGCCAGGCGATGGGGAACCCCACCCGCTGCCCCTGGGCAGGCTGGGGGCAGGCGCCAGGTCCCTTGCCCCTCTCCCTGTTCGGGGACAGGATGCGGAGGGGCTGCGGAAACCTGCGGATGTGCTGGGGGCAGTTCCTCTGGTTTCTGACTTCGGGGTATCTGTACCTCCCTTGCACTGATTTTCTGCGCAGGGGAGAAATCAGCCGCTCGGTGACTGGGAGCGAGAGGGTCACCGATGGGGGGGGGAACGAGACCGGTCCCAATCCCAGCCAGGCACGCGGGACAGGACACAGCCGGTGCAGAGCAATCCTGCCTGGGCCGTGAAGCTCGAAAAGTGGCGTTAAAATTATTTTTGAAAAACTTTATAACACAAGCGCCGTTTCCAGCCCGAGCAAGGAACGCCAGGGACGCCAAGGTTCAGCCACTCTCTTTAATGACAACTCGCTGACTTCTGTCAGCTTGTACAGCAAAGGGCGACACGTAGGGAGGGGCGGACAGTGCATTTCCATACTAACTCACGTTTTAGTGCATAACCCTACGGGACCTGGCGGGCCGGAGTGTCTGTGTCCCTCGGCCGGGGTGGGGTGGGGGGGTCTGTCCTCATCGTGTGCGGGCGGGAGCCGCTCCCGGCCCCGCTCCCGGCCCGCAGCCCAGGCCGGCGGTAGCAGCCTCACAAAGGGAGACCTGGGGGCGGCGAGATGCTGAACTGGACGAGCAGCGGGAACCGTACGGGAAGTGCAAAAATTAAATGTGGATGTCAATAATAATTAGTATAGAGTAAAAGTTAAAAAAACAACAACAACAAAAAAAGAGAGTTGCAGGGCTTGGCTGGCTGTCATCGGGAACAAGTCCGGCAAAATGACCAGCTGGTTTGTAGCAAGGAAGGAGAGGGAATTACCAGGGTGAAGACCCCGGTGGAAGGGGGAGCGAGAGGGGCCGGGAACTGCGGGCACTGCTGGTCCTCCCCGCCGGTGCCCGCCTGGCCCCGCACGGAGCGCAGCCAGTGCACGAAATACCAAGGACCCCCCCCCGTAAATGGCCACGACTCTGGTGAACTCCGCCGGGATGCTACACTGAACCGTCCTCATCCCGCAGCCCGGAAATGCCCCCAGCCCGGCTCGCAGGCGCGGCCGGAGCCCCTCCATCCCTGTGGCCGTGGTCCATGGAGGGAGCGGGCCGGGGGCGGGGGCGGCTCTACCAGGCTCGGATCCCGTGCAGTGTGGAGATCCCCGCGTTCCCCTGCGGGATGGGCGTCTGCACCGAATTCAAGTCCCCTACGCTGAAGTTCATGAAGTTGTTGCCGGCCGCCGAGGGCTGCATGGGCTGCATGGAGGGGTAGTTGCAGTTGTAGTTGGCGTTGCAGGCGGGGCTGTTGTAGTTGGTGTACGCGGGGTAGGCGTTGTAGCTGTAGGGATTAATGCTGACATTGTAGGGCGAACTGTAGGGAGAAGATTCCCCCAGGCAGGGCTTCCCATCGCGCACCAGCACCGGCACCGCTATTCGCCGGGGGGGAGGGATCCCCACCATTTCCAGGGTCTGATCCTGTCTCTGCCTTTTGCATTTATACCTTCGATTCTGGAACCAAATTTTCACCTGGGTGGAGGTGAGCTTTAGGACGTTTGCTAGATGGTCTCTCTCGGGGGCCGAGAGGTATTTCTGCTGCTTGAACCTTCTTTCCAGTTCGTAGACTTGGGCTTGAGAAAAGAGGACGCGAGGTTTCCTCCTTTTCCTCTGTCTGGGGCGCTCGGGATCTTCCAGGTCTCTTTTCTCCTGCTCTAGGCTCTTGTGCAGGGAACACAGCTCTGCAGCAAAATAAACGGAAGAAGGAAAAAGGGGGAGGAAAAAAATTGTGCAAAAAATATAAAGCAACGTTCAATAAACAGTGTGCAAAGTGAGCAAGCCCTGGCTCTTCCCCGGCCCTTCCCCGGCCCCCTGTGCCTCAGCCCTGCAGGCCGCCGCGGTGACTCGCTCCTGCAGCAGTGTGACCGGCCCTGCCCCGCTTTTTAAGTACCTTTTCAGTGAAGTTTCCGTCTTTTTTTGTTTGTTTGAAAACAAGGATGCTCAGTGCACTGACTTGGGTCGCGACCGCCTGTGCCCCAGCCTGGATTTATTACATGTAGCCTTTGTACCGAATCCCAGCCCAGCTCCAGTAGACTCAGCCGAACGAATTAGAAATCTGATTTGTCACCTAATTTCTGTACAAACTCGAGACCTCGCGTATCTTCCTGCAGCTCTGCCCGTCCTGTTGGGTGGGAGCTCAGCCCTGGCCCTGCTTGGGGGGGTCTCCGGCCCGGGATCACCGAGACGCTCCCCGCGGTGGGTCGGTCCCGCTCCTGCGCTGCGGCGCCCGGGAGGGGATGAGGATGCTCCCGCTCTCCGCGCTCTTCCTGCCCCGGTCCCAGAGGGTGGGCGCAGCCCCGCACTGACTCCTCTTCCCCCGCAGCCCTGGGCACCCCCGGCCGAGCGCCCAGCCCTCGCTGGGCGGGGGTCACCGTTCCCCTGTCCTCCCTTTTTTTCCTCCCAAGGACCACCGGCGAGCCCCGGACAGCAGCACTTGGCTTTACCTTTCTTGTCCGCCTTGGCCTCCTTGGCCGAGTCCATCTCCACGTAGCTTTTCACGTAGTAGGAGCCGGGGAAGGCGGTGGCTGTTTTGGCGGGGGGCGGCTCGGGCAGCTCCTCCCGCAGGTCGGGCAGGGCCGGCGGCTCAGCGCTGTAGGTCTCCTGCTTGAAGGTGGCCAGCATGCAGGAGGGGGAGGCCAGCGAGGAGAGCTCCATGGAGGCCAGGCCGCTCTGATGCTGTTCCAGGTTTAAAATATCCTTGACCGAGAAGGGTGTCGTAGTCACAGGGCTAGGAAACATTGCGGAGGAGAGCGGGGCAGCGGCCGGAGCCCAGGGTCATGGAAAAGTAGGTGAGAAGCAGCCAACCTGGAGCAGTGGTGGAGCGTGGGCTCACGGAGGGGGCACATAGCATTCCCGCGAGTAGCCTTGACTTGTGCACTGGAGGCAGGTAGGACCAGACCATAAGGGAAGGGAAGGAGGGACTAGGCAGTTTTTGGGTGACTTTAGCTTTCTATTGGCCAACATTGCAGTGATGGTATGAGAGATGCAAAGTTCCATGTCACCTAATATAGTAATACATCTCAAAAACATCTCCGCTCATTTAAAGGGGCGGCACTGCATTTATCCAGTTTTCTGCGCTGAGTTTTTCATCCATTTGAAAAAAAAAAAAAAGGCAGAATGGCCTAATGTGTACAAAGGCACTATCTGACGCTATCTATCATACAGTCAGATTAAATAAACAGGCCGGGAGGAAGCCATCAACCAAATATGTGCTGATTTCATTTTTTTTTTTCTTAGCGAGGGAACGGAGGTTTCGTTTTTAGTATTCTGCAATATCCGATTGCAGGAACTAGAAAGCAGGAGTTCACTGCTGTGTGAAGCGCACTCAAGGGGAAATCCGCGCTTAGGGTTTATGCAGATATCCTGAAGCAGCACAACGCTCGCAAAATCCAGCTGATAGGAAGGAGCTCCTGAACAGCCCCTGCCTGGCTTGGAAGAGGGAAATGCCTATTGGGTTTTCCTCCCGTCTGTTTGTAAAGCTTTCAAACAAATAAAAAAGCAAACACAACCCCCGAAAGCAAACTACCACTGTTTGGGCAAAAAAAGAAAAAAGGTAAAGAAAAATAAATTAAAACAGGAGCGAGTCGAAGGCGTTGCAAAATATAGAGGGGTAAGAGAAGAGTAAGTCAAAGCAACAGGCCCCTGGGCTGCCATCGGGAGCCAGGGCTGGCCCCGGTGCTGGCCGGGTCCCCGCAGCTCGGTGGGCACGGCTGCCCGCGGGTCCCGGGTTCACGGGACTGAGGTGGGTGCTCACTCGTTTAACTCGCATGAAGTCGCTGAAATAAACCTTAGCGGCAAAGCCGCAGGTTGAGAAGGGGCCTCACGGCGCTTTCTGGGCTCGGGAGGCGAGAAAGAAAATAAATTTTAAAGGACCTCCTTTAGCGCTCCAGCGCCCAACAGAGCGGGATGGGCGAGAACCCGGGCGGTGGGAGCCGAGCGGAGAAACCCTACAGGCATGCGGTGAGTTTGGGGGTCCCTCGGCCAGGCCCTGCCCTGGGAGGCGGCAGAGTCGCAGTTGTGCAAGTCCTTCCTCCGCCCGCAGGAAGGGACCCTCCGAGGCGGGTGGAAACGTGAGCACCTGCCCGCAGCTGCCCTTCCCGGGCAGCTCCTCAATGGACCTGCCGGTGTCCCCCCCACCGCAGCTGCCCCCCGAGATTTTTGTGTCTTGGCACCTTCGGGCTCCCTTTTCGGGAATTTAATTCAGGATGTTTTTGGGGCGATGCTGACTCGCCCTCCTCTCTGGGGATCGCTGGCCGGAGCAGCAGCGGCAACCCCGGCTCTCGCAGCTCCTCGCTGCAGATGCCTGCGGGTGTCCTGGGAGCGTTTTTTTGGCGAACCAGATCCGGACCTTGCGATGACAGTCGGTGCGATCGCTGTGTATCAGGGGAGGCCTGAAATATTGTCATTTAATGAGGGGAGGAGGTGGCTAAGTACCCATCTCGTTCTTCGCGGCTGCGCTTCCTGCAGAATTCCCTGGGAAACAACTCGGAGGGGATGTTCCTCCGTTGCAGGAAAAGGGGTGAAGCGCCTGGGGAAGGTGGAGGCAGCCTCAGCAGCCCGGCTCAGGAGAAGGGCCTGCGGAGGGACTTTGCTGGGTGTCCGGGGCACCCCTTTGCCTTCCGCACTGCCCTGCGGGCTTTCTAATCTCGTTGCCTCCTTTTTAATGCAAGCTAATCGGGGTAAGTTAGATAAATATTAAAATAGCGAAGTGATCCCGATCCCTCCCAAACCCAGAGCCGCGGCCGCAGGTTCGTCCGCCTTGGTGACATCCGCCTCCCGGCAGAAACGGCGTCCAGCGCTCCCCTCCTCTATTCCGGGCTCAAAAGGCCCTTCCCGGGTCAGGTCGGGAGATCGCACGGCAGTGCCTGTCCTGGAGGTTTCCCTCTGTCCGACCTGGCCCCCTCCGGGCCCGGGGCGCGTCCCGGTGGGGCGGCCCCGCCGTGGGCTCCGTATCCGCGGGGCGGGCACTGCCGACAGTCCGCGATTCACTGAGAATTGACGGGCTCCCTGCAGCCCCCCAGTCACACGGCGGCTCCCGATCGATGTGGGCCCGGCTGCAGAGGGTGGAAGTGATTAATTGAACGATAAGCCGGAGCTATCATTTGGAATGTCATTAATGCGTCGGGGAGACATTCATTGGAGACAGACAGCGTTATCTCCGCTTTATCTTCAACAATGCATCACTTTTAATACTGCGGTTTAGAAACAAATGGGGGCTTTAGCCTTGGCCCTTCTCTTCGTGTTTATATTTTTGGAAGAATCACAACTAGTGGGAGTCCCGGGCTCGGCCCCCTGATAAATGAACATTAGCACTTTTTAGAACTACTGTATCAACAAAAAGAGCTGCAGGGCCGCAATAATTGGTGAAAAAGCAAACACTCCGCAAAGAGAGGCCAGGTCTGCTCTGTGTCCGGCTGATTGATGAATAAGTTACTGACATACAGCAGCTCATGGACTTTCCGGGTCGGGGCTCGGCACCCATTCCTCCCCCCTTTCCCACCCCGTCATTCTCCCTTTCCCGGTGCTCTCCAGCAGCCCGCTGAAGGCAGGCTCCGTCTGTCCAGCGAAGTGGACAAAGGTGATCGGTTCACCCAGCTCCGGACTCCGCTCGCAGCCCTCAGGCGTCGCGCTTGGTACCCGTCCGGCCCGGGGGGACCTGCCCGGGTGGACCGGCTGAGCCGCTGGGCAGGGCCGGAGGGGAGGGATCTCCCCGAGCTCTCCCGCACCGCTTTTACCTTCTGCGGGGTCGCTTTTGACTGCGTTTAATTAACACGCATAAAAGAGTAAAGGGAGACGTTGCTGTTTTTCTGGCTGGCAGGGAAAAGTGGGGGTGCTCTGTTCTCCCCACCCGTCTTCATGCTGTTTGCAGATTGCTCTTGCTGCCCGATCAGGACTGAGTCTGCCCTGGCTCCCCAAGTCCAGAAAAGACCCTCGCAGGCGAGGGTTGTCGTCCACACCCGTTCGTGTCTCCTCTCCGGGATTGCTAAGTGCGATTCGTGTTGGGTTTGTTGTGTTTTGTGTGTGGGTTTTTTTTTTTTAAGGAAAAAAGAAAAGACACCACAAAAATTTAAAACTTTTCTTGCTGAAAACAAACAAACAAAACTAAAAAAATTCCAACCCCGCAATTAACTCCAGAGAGCACATCCTCTCTCCCCCTGAGCTTTCGACACCTCGGACTGTTTAGAGAGAGATGGGACCTTTTAAAAAACTTTTCCTCTTAATCCCAGTCGGTTAAGATGTCCAGGGCCCCCACCCGCTCTAATTCCCGGCTATCTCCCGAGGATTCTGTTTATACCTCGCCAGTAAACGCCGGGGTTTGAAACCTTGTCACTAATTGAGTGCTAACACTTCAGGTGCTATAGATTTGTTAAGAGCCAGTAGTCCAGAAATAGCCTATTAGGGTTTCCTTGCGAGAAGTTGTGCCAATCTCCCGGTTCTCATCGTGGCGGCGGGAACCGTTGGGACCTCGGGATCTCTGCGGGTCCCCAGGAGTTCTCTAAGGGTCTTTTGGTCAGTTATTCCTTTCAAGCACTTGGGAAGGGATGCTGCAAACCGGCGAACCCGGGTTAAATAAATCCTGGCGGCGGGATCTCTGTGCTGCTGTGCATGTCCGTCGTGGCAGTGTCCCACCGGAGGTCACCGAAGGCATCTGGGGGCTGCGGGGGGCGACTGGGGCCAGAGCAAGTTTTGCTTTCACCCTTCTGGAATTCTGCAGAAGAAAAAGATTTTGGAGCTGTCCAGGTGCTCCACCTAAAAACATTCTCTTTTTCTTGCTACTTTTTTTTCGCTGCTACTTCCCCCCCCCTTTTTTTTTTAATTTTAATTTTTTATTCTTTTCTTCCCCCCCGATCCTTTCAAGCCCTAACGAGTCTCGCCTTTTCTAGCCGTCAAAAAAAAAAAAAGAGTTTTGACCTTGACGTGAAGCCGGCCTTGGCGAGGGGCCTCCCCTCTGCCCGGTGCTTGGGATCGCTGCGCCGCGAGTCAGGGGGAGCTCGTCGGCAGCCCCGCTCCCGGTGGCCGGGCGGGTACCGAGCTTTCGGGGCTCCTGCCCACCGCTGTCGGATCCCAGCTCCTCCCGCCGGGCACTTAGGAGATCATTGGGCCCCAGACAGCACCGAAGTGCCTTCCCTTTATTTCAGGACGATTTATGCAAAGCTCAGAATAAAAACTCTCCGGTGTTGTTTCGGTTTTGGCACTCCCAGCCCCGCTCCCCCGGCGAGCAGGGGCAGCACTGGGGGCGCGCCCGGGGGGTGGCCCGGTCACTTCTTTCCGCTTCCATAGGGGACTCGGCTGGGGTGTCTTAGGCAGGGGGACTTGGACAGCATATGCCACCGTGGAGTTTCCCCTCTTGCCCTGGGCTCCGTGCCTGGAATCTGACAATTAAATTGGTTCTTGCACCTCGGACGCTGGAAGTGTTTTTTTTTTCCCCCGGCTGAAGCGAAAGCTGGAAGCCGGGCCGATAAATGAAAAGCTTTAATTTTACCCTGCCTGTAACTTTTTTTCTGCCTGTAACTGTGCTGGGTTCTCTGGTGAAGGGAGAGAGATGGGGTTGTGCCGTCCTTCCCGCCGCCCTCTCCCCCTCCCCGCGAAGCGCTCGCGTTATTAGCGCTTGTCTCAGACCCGCCGGTTTTCTGCTCTCCAGCAAAAGCTTTTTAACGCGTCCAGGTAATCCCAAAAGCGCTGGTTCGTTACGTTTCTGTGGGGAACGCACTCAGGGCAGGAGCAATACGGTAATTTTTGGGGACGGGGAATTAAACGACAGAAGAGATTTTCACGTAAACGCGACAAAGGTTTGGCACAGGCGCCCTGCAGCCAGGACGCACTGGGGTCTGGGGATGGTCAGAAAAACTGTTTTAAAAACGAAATATCTTCCAGGCACTATGGAGTCTGGGCTGTTTCGAAGTACAGGGCTCTCTAAACGCGGCGGGGCTTTGGTCCGATCTTCCTCCCCCGGGAGGAGGGTTCCCACCCGCTCCGGTGGGAACTGCAGTGGCGCTTGGCCGGGAAGCCTGAAATCGCCTCAAGATTTCAGGTTGTTTGCAGCTTCTCTGTCCGCACGATGTTTTCCAGAGGAGATAAAGGTCTGACTTCTCGGATATTTCCTGCGGGCCGTGCAAATCCGATCAGTCTTGGGATGTCACCGTGCGCGCTCGGTGCTCCCCGGGAGCCCGGGGGGGCCGCGCCGGGGCCGGGGCAGCGGGCAGGGCCGGTCGGGGGGAGCCACCTCTGACATGAGACGGTGTTTGGACTTTATTTGTCTTAAAAATTATCTATTCCTTATACATCCCCGCGGAGATGAGGGGCCGTCCGCGCTCCCAGCGCCGCCCTGCCCGGTTGCCGGCTCAGCCCCGCGGGGCTTCGGCGGGACTGCGAATTCCCCCGGCGCTCCCTCAGCAGGGCCCATCCCGGATCCTGCCCTCTGGAAAAAACTCTTCCTGAGGGGATCAGCTCCGCCGAGACGGATGAGAGGATGAACCCGGGCGAGTAGAGTTACAACGCCCTGACCCCCAGCTCCTCTACGGCATCTCCCGGCCGTGTCCCCTTTGCTCCGGCAGTGCCCAGCCTGTGACCCACAACCGGAGAGCCATGAAATCGCCTGTCCCAGGGGCAAACCGCGGGCGGGACGGGCTGTGTGTCCCTATCCCTTTCCCCGTCCGTGTCGAGCTGCCATCTCCTTGTCCCACGGGGCCTTGTCGGCATAGCCGGCTCTGCCTTACCTCCTCGGCCCTCTGCTCCAGGAGGATTCCTGGGACGGCCCCGCTCCTTTTCCCTCACTTGGTCCGGTGAGCCTCACCGCTGCCCTGCAAAATCCACCCCCGCCCCGGTCCCCAGGGTTATTCTGCTGATGGGAGCGCCGCGCCTCTTTGGGATAATAATAAACAATTTTTAAAAAACACAACAAAACCCCTCAAACAAACAAAACTTCATCCAAAATTAACAAAACTCCCCAAGCAACTCCAAAAAAGGGAGAGGAAGGGATACCCCGACTACCGCGGGGCTCTCGTACCCGCGTTTATTTTTGCCCTGAGACGCGGCTTTGGTGGCGCCGGTTCCTCCTTTCCCACCCTTGAATGCCGCAAACAGAGGCACAGGGAAAACAGGCTCCGTGCAGCCCCTACGGGACACTCGGACAGGAACATCCCCGGAGCAGGACCAGGACTGTGAGACTTTTTTTTTTTTTCTCGAGGAGGGGAAATTGGGTTTTGGGTTGCGTTGTTCGGTTTTGTGGTGATCTGACAGGGAAAGGGTCGGTTTCTCCAAATGGTGTCGTTTCTGCATCCTCTCTGGAAAGCTGAAACTTCGTGTGCTCCCGCTGCTTGTTTTGCAGAGATATAAACGGTTATGAACAGATTCCTTCAAAATTAAAATGCACAAGAAAGAGAAACCTGCAAATACAGTCACGAAAAAGTGTTTTCATCAGCCCGATGAGCGTACAATTCACCGAACATAGAACACAGTATATTTCAAGTGTGTGTCAAGAAGAAAATGGCAGAAAGAAACGAAAATCTTGCGAAACTTCTTCTAAATTTTTACCCTTTTTTTTTCATTGTTGGGTAAAAATTCCAAGTTCCGGGTATTTTCACAAGTCCTTATTTTTATTTTTAAATTCAAAGGCATGTCGCATAATCAAACCAGATCTGCATTTTTATTCCCCAAACCCCGTGTTAATTATCAGCGGTAGAGGGAAAAGCACCAATTCAACGGCGGCGTTTTCTTTTTTTTTTTTTTTTTTTTTTTTTTTTCCCTTGAAACCTCGGCAATATAGCAAAAAGAACTGGAGGAAAGGAGGGAGAAGCACCCACGATGTCTCGGTCCCTCCCTCCCCGCCAGCTCTGAGAGATCTCTGCTCGTCCCCAAGCCCAGCCGCCGCTGCCTTTTCTATTTCTCAGTTCAAGAACGAAAAAAAAAAATCTGAGTGAAGTGCACGAAACGTTAAGTGCCCTTTTATTTTGCTCACAGGGTTTATTTCTAACAGAATCGAAAGGATTTGGAGTCGGCTATTGGCGTTTTCTTGTGCTTTTAGAAGCTGTTCTCCCGGTCGGTCCGCGGGAGTTACTTTTGGTTTTTAATTACATCGTATAGTTCTGAGAGCTAAATTCAGTGAGAGGAGCCGGCGGGAGCTGGTGCCAGGCTGTTTTCGGGAAGGGGAGATCCATGGGAAGGGATGAATCCCGAGGAGCTGCCCGGGGGAACCCTCAGGGCGGCAAGAGGGAAGGGGTTGGCCGGATCTTGGCTGGGCTGGATGTCACCTGGGGGTGTCCAGAGCCACGAGGGCAGTGGGCTTCCTTCAGAGATGATTTTGTCATCCAGGACAGGGATCTCCAACCCCTGGTTGCATTATTGCTATGCTTAGTCTCCTTGCAACCCCTGGAATGCCTGTTTCCAGAGCTCTGCAGATCCAGGCTTACATGTCCACAGGGATGCACATTTCTGGGGCAGCACCTGCTGCAAGTGGAGGGAAGAGGTAGCACGGGGCTGATGATGCTGGAGAAGCATGATTTGGGCCCGTCCTCTAGGCTGTCTCTCTCCAGCTCTCTGAGGGAGTGATCTGGGAAAAGGTTCCTGAGAGGCAATGCAGCTTTTTGGGCCACCTTCACATTGAAGCTTAGAGCCAGTCAGAAAACATCCCTTCCTCCCATTTCTGTTGTGTTTTTGACCCTGCCCCATCTCAGCTTTAACACGCAGCCTTGATCAGAGCTCAAGAGGATATTTCCTCCTCCAGTGTTTCTCTGGGCAAAGAGGCACCAACAGATTTTTTCCATAATGATGAAAACATCTGGCCGTCTCTGGGCTGTCACTTTCTGTGTTGCTCCTTCCCAGATGCCTTCCCCACTCCAGCCCTGTGGCCGCTTCCATGCCCAGGGCACCCCTGACCCACAGCTCCAGCTCAGAGATACCCAACACTGTCTGCACAGGGGCACTGAAACCTCCAGGATCCTCTTTCCTCGGGTTTGGAAACATATTTTAGGTACAGCCAGCCCAGGGAGATGGAAGTCTCTGCCCTAAATTATTTTCGGAGGCTTTTTCCCTTCACTGCGTCCAACAGAAGTTGTTTCTGCCACTGCCTTCCTACGTGTAGTTCAGGATCAGCTGCTTCCAGCTCTCCTGTTTGGCGGAGTCCATCCCGGAGAGGGGAGGTACATCCATGCTTTCAGCCAGGGCACTGATCTTCACTGCTCCTGCTGCCGAAACATGATTTGGTAAAAATGTGTCCTTGGTTTTGTGTGTGGCAGAGCTGGACTGTGCATCCACTCTTAGGAAAAGTAAAAAGACAATAATAACCCAGCCCAAAGAGAAATAAGGAAGTATGTAAGCATTTATTCAGTAAGATTCTAATGTGCTGGTCAAATTTTAGACATCTGAGTTACAGGGATCATTCATGTGTTTGAAGTATCATAACAGAATGGAGGTTAAAAATTAGAAACTTTATTACATATTTTGATTTGAGAGAAAAAAAGTCATGAAACTGAACTGTTTCTGAAAAGTGAACAAAGGTACATCCAAGTGGAACGACTGAAAAAATAAATACATTCTTAGGCCACAAGAAAACACTCTCAAAGATGCATTTGGCTCCAATAGTCAGAGCAGCCTGAGCCCTGTCTAGAGCAACTCTCAGAATTTCAGCATATAAAAGAAAAGGGGGGATGTCCTATGTTTAAAAATATGACTTTACTTAGTCCCAAGGAAGAATAAACAAAGCAAAGACAAAATCCTAAATGTCTCTAGAGAAAAAAAAGTGTTTAACCACAATTCTAAACTATCCTTTTCCTTGTCTCTTCCCACTTTTTAAAAAATGGACAACTAACAGCCAAGCTCCAAAGCACTGTGTCATATTCCAGCCTCTCTAGCTTTGCTCTCATTGATGCCAAAGTTCATAAAAGAACAATAATATTTACAAAATATGAACCTGATCCAGTAGTTCACATTCAGGCAACTCTCTGCACTTAAGGTGATGGAAGCTGTGGCAAAACAGAGCGGAAAATGGCCATGTATCTCCTGTCTTGGGAACTTAAATTTCATCAGGGATGTGGAACCTCTGCTGGGCTGATCCCTGGCTGTGTTTGTGCTGAGGCTTTTGGTGTTGTGTAGGAGGAGGCAATCAACTTGCCACTGCTGGTGTAAGATCTAATGGAAAAGGAATACATCCATTTGCTTAGTTGACTCTCTCTCCTGTTCTCATTCCTACTACATTTATTCTGAATGACTTGTTAGCATTAGCTGGATTAAAGTTCCAGTAGGATAAAATGTCCTGCAATATGGATTTCTACACCACAGTTTGATGGGAGTAAATGCTGTTGTCTCTGTGTATCTTTTTATTACAAGCTCTGGTAGGCCTGTGGTAAATCTGCATTTTGAAAAAGCCTGTTGTATGACTAGAGTCACTCTGAATTGCTTTTTATATGTATCACACATAAGCAAAAATGAGGCAAAAGGGACTTTTGTGAGCTGCAAAGTCAGGCCCTCGGCAGTCAGGATGTGACTCTGTTGTGTACATTCCCTGTCAGGCTTTTGGGTTTATTTCAGCTTTGCTTTTTTCCCCTAAAGCCTTGTGTCTCCTAAAGTGCACAGGATGCACAGTGCTTATGCAGCAAGCAGCCGTTCAGTATTTAGTTTTATCCCTCTTATTGAGCTCCCAGCCTTGTTCCACAGCAAGATCCTAAACCCCAGAGATGAAGCTTTCTCTCATTTCAGGGGTGTCCGAGTGCTTTGAAGGTATGAGAGGTTCTGCCTTTGCCTATCCCATGTGTGGGGAGGAAATAATCTGGGAGTTTCACCCCTGGATTTAAAGTGCAGAGTTTTAGGTTAAAAGCACCCATTAATTTGTGGTACCCCATGTGACATAGCTGCAGCTTGAGTTAAAAGAATCTTTGATGTTAAAAGACACTGCAGTCTTCCAGACATGGAGAAAGCCTGGAGAAGCTGCTATTTAGCACGGGGGGTAACTTGGTTAGGTTTAGGGTGATTCTTGTGTAGGTGACAAAAATGGCTGGTCCTGGTGCAAAGTTCAAATCTTTTCCTAAACACGGACGTGTGCCATGGTCTCTCAAAGCAAAGATTCCCAGGATTTTTCTGATATGTCATTTTCCAGCCTTGCTCTCCCCTGTGGTTTAAAAAAAAACCAAAACCCAAACCAAACAGGTTCCAAAAAACTGGCATGTACCATTTTGGCTCAGCTGCTAAGAAGTGCTCAGCAAGTGGAAATAATGGAAATATGAGGCAAGTTTCCATTAGGCGGGAGAGCCTGCTCTGGCCAGAAGCAGCCACTGTGTCCTTGGGCTGCTGTCCCTCACACCGTGCCAAATGCCATCCTGTGGGATCTGCAGCCCTGCTGGGGAGCCCCCAGGGCTCACAGGGTTTGGGGCAGGGAATACCCAGGCCGTGGGTGCAGACAGTGAGCAGAAGCCTTTTGTGGCTGCCTCAGAATCTGGATGTCTTCAGGGGGACTGAGGAGCACCGAGAGAGAATAACCTAGGAATGAAATCAGGAAAAAGTCCGAAGTGGAGCAAAAAGTCCTGTATCCCTCAACAACCATGGAATTCCCCTGTGTTTGTCTAACTGAGGGCAGGTTTGATCCGTGGTCTTTGAGACAGGGATGAGATGCTGTCTCCAGCTGACCAGATTGGGAAGCTTTTGTACATGAACAAGCAACAGGCAAAAAAATGAGCTTACCTTGGGTAAATGCCCTGAATGGATAATTTACGAACTGTCCTCCTCCTTGGGCAGCCCCCCTTTTTTTTGGAAGTGAGAAAATCTACTGCAGACAGGTGCCACCGACATGTGCATCTACCCAGTCCACAGACACCAGGACTGTTCTGTATCTGGAAACAAAGTGGAGCTCCTCACTTGCTTTCTGTTTACTTTCCCTTTTATAAAAGTTAAATTCATCTACTATGGTTCTTCAAGTCCATCAGTGCAAACTTTTAGCATCCTGCCTACTGCTTTTTACAGGGAATACAATCTCAGTCTGCTTTGTATCAGCTCTGCCTGGTTTTGGACGTCCTGTGGGTTTACTTTTATCAGTCGTGGTGGGACATTTTTCTAATGGGAAAGGCTATCCTTAGGAACAGAAGTTGTTACCTCATCCGAAAGGTGTTAGGTGGGCCTGGCTTTTGATCACTTTATTAACTCAGACTTGATGGGACTGACTGCTGTGGTAATTGCATGACCAATACCCCATCGCATCCTGTCAAACCCATCCCTTTCTCCTTCCTGCCATCGAAGGCTTGAGATAAGCAATAGTGAGATGTCTGTCTGGCTGATGGAACCAGCAGTTTCTGGTCTAATCCATGCTGGGCTACAGCACAAGTGTCTACCAAGGATCACAGAGTAGTATGTTTTATACAATACATGCTGGTGGGTAAATTTAGAGTTGACAAGTCCCTTCCACAATTGGAGGACTCAAGGACAGTCCTATCAGGTGGCAACTGGCTGGGGGAGTATTTATAATCCATTTGCTGACTGGAATTAATATGAATCTGTCATCCCTTGTGCCACTTGGGAAACCACATAACTGAGGGCTGATGATGCCCATAGCTGTTGTTGATCTTTTTTGGCAATAGCTGAACATGTTTTTCCCAAAAAGAAGTTGTCACCGAGATAAAGCACTGTCTGGATCCCCTTTTTGCTGAGCTTTGCGGACTTGGGTAAATGGGACATTTGATATGGACAGTAGATTGCAGTGTGGGTGCAGCCAAAGCCCAGCTGGTGTGTCCGAGGAGCTGACAACTGTCTAGGGAGCAAACTCAGAGCTTCTTGTTGCAGAGCAGCACCTCGTGCTTCTGTCTGATCTTAGCAGGTAATGCACTGTGTTATCTGTGTCTGCATACATGGAACTGGGTCTTACCCTGTGCTAATCAGATGAAATGCAGTCTGGGCAAGTTCTCCAAGGAAGAGAAATTCTTAGCTCCCTTTCAGCCTGAACCACATATTCAGTCAATCTTCCCCTACCTGTTAGATGAATGCCTCGATGTAGTTCCTTATCTCTACCATTTGGCTTTTGTATATGTTAAAAACGATTGTCAGTCTTGTCTGCAGGAGTTCCCTGAAAAGCTGTGCTCCCACAGTGGGGAGGTTTGTGGGCTGTGAACAGCTAAACACCCACGTACTCCTGTTCAGCAGCCACTGAGCTGTTGCCGGCTTGAGAGAAACGAAAACTGTGTACCGAGGTTTCCTGACAAATATCATCACTTGGCCTCGCTGCTGCGTAACTCCGTGCTAACGTTTGTGATCAGCTTCCCTGGCACACACCCTCCTCTGACCTCAGCCTCTGTAGATGTGTGCAAGGAAGGATGCCTCAGGATGTGCTGCAGAGCAAGTCCCAGCCTGATGTACCTGTGGTGGATGCTGAGGAATCCCTGATGTGATGTGATAGCAGAAGAGAAAGAGAGATTGTGGGTAAAGTCATGGGGTGTGAGAGTCGATGATGGGCGGTCCAGGATGCAAAGCAAGCTGCCACTAATTTCAGAGTGGGGAGCAGCCTTTATTTACTGCTTGGCAGGAATCAGTCATGTCTGCAGCCACAGACAGCAGTGAGCATTTGAGAATGGCTCCCAATGGTGATATGACCCTGTCAGGCTCCTCAATGTTGACAGGAAGGTCTTTGGAGCATGATCTGCTTTATAAAGTAAATAATTTCTCCTCAGTTTTGATGTTTATTTTTGCATTTATTTCTATTCACAAAGGTGAAGAGACTGCCTCTATCTTTTCCTCTGCTTAGACACAAACCCCTTTCCTTGGAAATACTGTTTAGCCACAGTTTATATCCAAGCAATAAAAGCCATGATATTTTTTAATCCATTAATAACATAGTTTAAGACTGTCCACCCAAATTTTAGACACAAAAAGATGAGACCTTTAAGGAAAAACTTTTATTTAGGAGTGGCATCCTGGACAGTTTTCTGACTAACAATGGGAGGCTGATTCCCAGGGAACTGCTTGTCCTCTGCTTAATTCTCTGATGACCCTCAGCCTGCAGAGCCCGGCTACCTCCTCTTGCTGGGGCTGTCTCCCAGCCTTGGCTGTGCAGCTCCTTGCCCATCCCAGACGGACATGGCCAGGTTTCAGAGCTCTGTCAACAGTGTGCTGGGACATTTGGAAAAAAGATCAGAAATCCGGCCTGAAGGTTTCCAAGCAGGGTCTTAGATTTCATTTCCTATTTTCTGTCCATGGGCCGGGCGGAATTGGGACTGGATAGTTGCAGAGGCAGTGCAGGTCATTAGATGAGACTTTTTTTCTGCCTGTCTCTCCAAGGTCCTGTGCATGCACTGATGGCTGAGCATGACAGTTTAGTTCCTAAAAGCTTCAGATGTTGATTGTAAAATGAACACAGGCTGAGGCACAGGGAGAATTGTTGTTCCTCTAGGATAGTCTACACTGTCTTTCGACTGCCATGTCTCCTAAAATGCGAGATTTTGCCCCTGAGCCCTCTTAGCTTCTTGCAGTTAGATTTTATTTTATTTTTAAAGGAAACTTAGTTGACTGTAATTGCGCCTGCTATATCTGAGGAGGATCTTGCGTCCTACAGTTTCAAATGAAAGTGCCTAGAAGTCTTAAATGAGACTCTGGACAGGTTTGATGGGCTTAGGGCAAGTAAAGTAACTGTGGATAATATACAGAATTGACCACTTAGCCTCAGACTGTGTGGAAATGGATGTAAATCTTTTTAGTTTGACATACTGCAGGCACATAGAGAAAACTGTACTATAACCCACAGCTTGCTTCACACCAGATCTTTTCACTGTCTGAATTTGACTTCAAGCCCACGTACATTTCAGAAGAGAACTATATTCTGCATCCCTAAATCACATGAACTGCTGGAAGTTGGCACAGATTTGTTCCCAAACAGAAACCAGAGAAAAGGCTTCATTCCAGAAAATCTGTTGCCAGATGGTCATTTTGAGCAGAAGGGAAAGAAGAAAATGTTAAATACTGCTCTGCTTTGAAGAGTGGTTTCATAAATGCAGCTTAATGCACAGTAATGCTGTTGATTGTTCTTTCCAAAGTAGTGTCAAGAGGTGGATGTATAAAATTTATCAATGTGTTCGTTCCCTGAAATTAATTGGAGACACATGTTTAAAGCCCTGGACTCTTCAATTCTTCTATATTACCTCTCCTTGTATTCTTTTCCTCTGCATAAAACCCTTGTATCCCTTGCTATTGACCAGTTCACAGGTCCTGCTATTAATCTTGGGTGTTTTTAGGTATTTATTTATCCTGGTGTTTTTTCTGGCATCACAGTTGAGGAGACAGATCTATAATTGGGATTGCTGGGATAATTCTGTGATTGCCTGTTTCCTCTTATCCCCTGCTTTTGAGGAGAGACACTACCTTTGCCCTTTGCCCGTCTGCTGGTATCTCACCTGTCCCTCACAAGTTCACTAATGGCCGAGATAATTGGCTCCCCGAGTATCCAAGGATAAAATTTCTCGGGGACAGCTGATTAGGAAATATCCCTCTTTCCAGCTTGTTCTGTCGCCGCTCAAAATGGAGCTCCTGCTCCATCCCTGCTGTTAGCTGTGGTTTCTGCCGGTGCTTTAGATGAGCCAAGGCAGGGGGTGAGCACTGAGCATCCCCCAGGGACACGCGTGTTCCCCACGTAGCTGCTGATCCTCCTTCCTGCTTTTTGCAAGACTGTGGTCAGAGAGTGGTTAAACCACCTTTAGAGGAGCTAAAGGAAAATCATCAGCGTGCAAATGTTAATTAATCAAAACTTGTAAGAACAATTAAGCTGTTTCTCTCCTGTGCCTGGAGCTCATCCCTTTTTTATCTGCGAAGGAGGGGACAGAGGATGGACCAGGCTCTGCTCAGGGGTGCCCAGCAATGGCACAAGAGGCAACGGGCAGGAACTGATGCCCAGGAAGCTCCACCTGAACATGAGAAAGAATTTCTTTCCTGTGCAGTGACTGAGCACTGAGCAGATTGCCCAGAGAGAGTGCGGACTGTCCCTCACAGGGGATATCCCAGAACCGCCTGGACACAATCCTGTGCCATGTGCTCTGGGACGGCCCTGCCTGAGCAGGGAGGTTGGACCAGATGAGCCTCTGTGGTCCCTCCAACCTTTACCCATCCTGTGTTTCTGTGATACCTGCTGGGTGAAGGAGCTGCGGTGCTTCCCCAGCCCCTTTCTCCTTACAGGCATGTGCGGCGCAAGGTTGCCTTCAAGTGAAAGCAGAAAGGTACTGCAGGGAGGGAGGGATGAGGGCTATGGATATCTGGAGCGACTGAAGCAAACCTGGGAGCTGCGCTCCCAGCTGAAGCTCTGGAGTTCAGAGAACAAGATGGTTTGTGAATAAAAAAGACACAGGAACAAAATCTGACCCCAATAATTTGAGAAAATTGACGTAACTTTTGTAATCTCGATTAGAATCCATGGCGCGCACAACCCCCTGAGTTCAGACACAGTTAATACCTATTTCCCACTGCTGCTCAGAGGTCCAAGCTGTGGCTTTGTAGGAAAAGTTGGTGTTGCCAAAAGGAATCAAAGCTTTGCCTTTGAGAATCAACACAGGATGTGGTGGCTGTTCTCAGCCCTCCTCTGGTTAAGCACAGGGTTTTTCTTCTGTAGAAATCAGTTTTCGTGTGCACTCGCACTGCCTGACACAAAGGGGCAGATTCTCCCTGCAGTGTGTACAAGGATAAGCTTTGCTCTCCTTCCTAGGAGCACATTGCTCTGCTTTTCTTTTACTGGAGAATTAAAAAATCTGATGTCTTGGGGATAATTTTGGTCCATTTGGGTTATTTCTCTCTCCCCCAAAAACGCAACTAACTTCAGAACTAATGACACAAATGGTCTGAGTGTAACTTTCCTGAAAATAGCCTTATTAAATTTTTTCTTTTACTAAAAAGTTTCTTGAAATAATATCTTGAAGTTTACTTATAGTTAATATCAATATTCCACTGTTTCAGAGCCCACTGGCCATTTTTTTGAGGTTCTAAATTAATACTCTTCCTTTTTTAAGTACTTGCACCTCCTCTGTTGTTATTCTCAGAGTTAGATAAGAAATCTAGATACTGACTGGAGAAAACTGTCTCTCTCCAGAAGTGAGGAGACCTAACTAAGAATGTCATAAAACAAATTGAAAACCTGAAGCAAACACCTCCACGTGCTCTGTGTCCTCTCCGCATCCTCGTCATGTCAGAGATGTTGCTTAAAGAGTTGGGAGGTAGCAGAGTGTGAAGGGTCCTTTTGCTGTTACATTTTCAGTGACATCCTTTGCTCTCCCTGATGCTCTAAATCTGCCTGGGAGAGGATGTGGAAAATCTGGGACTGGGGAACAACATGCTACAGTTTTGGGAGCCATATTAGATGTTTTAGAGTCCCGCTGCTGCTTTTGTGTGGACAAGTCACACTTGTTTCCTCCCCGTTGTGGATGTGGCAGGTTGGCGGCTGCCCAAGGGCTCATGGGGGGGGTTCAAGCAGAAAATCTAACAGATACCTTGGTTTTAGCTGGGTGAAAAGCAGCCACCAGCAAGGGAGGTGGGCAAAAGAGTTTAACAGCAAAATACTGAATCCCACAAACTATTCCCAGGTTCAGTTGAACCCCAACTTCAGCTGCACTGGGGTTTGTTGGGGATGCCAGAGGCCATAACTCACCATCCCTAATCTACATCTTTCATCTGTTGTCTGTTTTGCTCCTGCTTGTAACAGCAGCCCAGACTGCAGGTCCTTCGGGTCCACCTCTCTGTGCTGCTGCCTGCAGAAGGTGTTTTCCTCCCTCTTGCTGAAGATGGTGCTACAGAATAGGGAATTGTGTCTCTGGGAGTGGAGTGAGCGGTGGGCATTACTGCTGGGGGACGGGGCCTCCCCTCCAAAGTCTGTTCTTAGGGCTGTGAGTGGGTGCAGGAGCTGCTGGCAGCACTGGGGGGTCCCAGGGGGGTGGGGTGAAAGAGGGTTGGTGAACTCTGACAGTGCTGGGGTGGGGTGGGGGTTGCATCTAACCTGCACTGATCCTTCCTGCCCAGGGAAAACCAGCTGACTGGTGATCCCTCCATATCCTGCCGGCTCCACGGATGTGGGGATGTTGGGGTAGCAGTTTAGGATGTTACTGTCCCCAGTTCCCCACCTTGTGTTCTTGTGGGACAGGACAAGCTGCACTTCATGTTCCCTAGTTTATAACTTGGTTTTTCCTGGGGACAAACTGACCTTTGTTAATGGCTTCTTGCTGATGTAGCAGCTGGACCTCCCGAAATGGAGGTGTGTGTCCCAGGGTGCTGGTTTTGCTCCAGGAGTGGTGACCATCAGCAAGCCACAGCATAATCCTTTGGGGATCTTAAACTGGCCTGCTGTGGTTCACCAGAGGACATAGGTCAGAGCCCTAAATACAACCCTTGCATCACATTTGTTCTGGGTTTTGCCATACCTGTATACATTTCCTTACAGTTATATCACTTATGTGTTCATTCAGATTTTTAGGAGAATAATTCATTCCTTAAGAAAATGATCCATGGCACCTTTTTTTTTCTTTTCTTGTTCCACCTTTTTTTTTTTTTTGGCAATACTTAGTTTTCTTTTGTGATTTGTCTTGAAGTTTATCAGGATTGAAATGGGAATTCAGAAAAGAAGTCATGAGAAGGAATTATTATCTAAATTAAATTGTCATGCATTTGAAAAATTAAGTATATAAGGGCCTGTTCTGTGTGTAAAACTGATATATTAAGGTTATTTTTAAGTAGTGAGTGAAATGAGGTATTTTTCCTGGTCATGGTCCTCACAGTTTTAGTACCAGCAGAATGTATTCTGAAAAACTACTTAATGGCTAGAAGAGGAAAATAAACTGCTACTGCTCCAGAAGGCACCAGTCTCCAGGAGATCCTGGGCCATACCTGCCAGCCCCAGGTGGATGTCTTGGATAACAAACCACATATCAGTTGGCTCTTGACACCTGTATTTTGGCAACAGTCCCCTTCTACCTCACACCACACACTGCTGTTGTGCCGGGTGCTTTGAGCAAGTCACTTCTCACTGCTCCTTTCATCCTTCGCTGTGGCTGCTTTTCAGCGTCACCTCCTTGGTCCATGGATTCTTGCACCATATATTTACCTGGATCTGAGGAGGAATACCAAGAGTAATAATCAGGTTGCCCAGACCCACCTGCCAACCACAGCAGGTCTGACAGGTCCAGCTGGCTGAACATCGGCACTGCAGGTTCCCTCCCGGCATGTGGAGGGCACGGTGTAGGGCAGCTGCCCCTGAACTCCTACCGGTTGGAAGCTGGGATTGTCTAAAATCTGGAAATTGAATAGGGAGTAAGGGACAGGCAGAAAATTGGTGAATGGGTGCAGGAATGGCAGGGGGTGTGGTGGTAGTGGATGTAAAGTTATCAGTATTCGTCTCTCCCTTTCCTTCCTGTTGGACAGGCACATCCCTTGGCTCTTGGGGTAAAGTTTTTAGGGACCAGAGCAGCCTCCCTTCTGTGCTATGCTGTGTGCACAGGTTTACCCTCATTAGTAGTCAGTAGAGAGGTAATGTCTCTGGAGTGATTTCTTTACTCTCTGTTCCTTCCACATATTCCTGGTTTCTCCTTGCTGGTCTCTCCTCAGGGAAGGGTCAAGTTGAATTTTCCTCTTGAAATCCACCCACAGCAGGCAATTTCTGCCATCAGCTCTACTCTCTTGAAATCCCTGTAAGAGGGATTTGTGCAGCAGCTAATTAATATAATAATCTCATTTGTCTTCACATCTTTCCACATCTTCTCTGTTCCTTCCCTTTCTGTTCTGACTATTCTTACACTTTCTTTTCCTCTCTGTTTCTTCTTTATTTTTCCTCTACCCCCTTTTCTTCCTTTCTCTCTCTTGCTGCTGGATATTCTGAGCAGTGACAGCAGCTGCTGGGAGCTGGAATCCAGGGAGATAACGGCATTGCCATGAGAATCAGTGTGCTCAGCTACAATTAGCCCGGCTGATATCTTTCACCTGGGCAGAGCTGCGTTATCATTGCTACTTCTTGGAAAACGAAGGGTCACAGATACCGATCACAGATAGCATGACTCTGGCATTTCCCTCTGGTTTTCAAGTTGCTGGAATCCCTTTTTGGCTCCCTTCTCGGTACGATTAGTTTTGCATCTCTCTCGTTCAGCTGTGCTGCTGTCAGATGGAAAGCAGGCACCCACGCTTTCCAACACTGCATGGCTGGAACGGAGACCCCGGGGCAAATTCACCTGGCGTGACCGGCACCACACACCCAGGAATCCTGTGTGTTCCTGAAGTTCAAGCCCAGAAATAAAATAAGGTACCAGTGCTCCACGGTCTCTCTGTGGTAAATCGTTGCCCTGTCTTTGGGAACTGTGGAGAAGGGCACAAGGCAGGGCCAGCTGGGCTGGTTGGTGTGGGGCTGATCCACCCGCCCTGCTCCCGGCCGATTGCGCAGTTCCTGACCAGTGACACGGAGATGTTGGCAAATGCTCTCACAGCCTTTCCTTCCCACCATGGATGGGCTTTAGCACCTGTTTCTGAAGAGAAAGTGGCGTTGCCCTTCCTGGCCTTTAATTTGGTGGCAATTTTACCTATATCGTAAAAAGAGGCCAGTGCAGTTATCGAGGAAGCTAAGCCAGTCCCTGCTTTGCATCTTCCCTTTATTCTGATATTTTTCTTTCTACTGACCTTATAAATACAGCTCTGCAACAGGAATAACTCTAATTATTCCTTACCATTCTGGAGCTTGAAAGGACAAGCTTAGCAGCAGGGCCACACGTGGCAGAGATGTCCCTCTTACAGTGTCTTCTTTCTCTCTTGCTTTTAATACCTCAGAGACACAGTTGCTGTTGTGAGAGATCTGTCAGTTGCAGTTAGATATTAGGTACAGAGATATTGGAATTAATTTGAAGGCCAGGTTGGATGGGGCTCTGAGCAACCTGTTCTGGTGAAAGATGTCCCAGCCCATGGCAGAGGGGTGGAATGAGATGATCTTTAAGGTCCTTCCCATTCCAAACCATTCTGTGATTCCATGATTCTAAACTCATGGCACTTGGTCATAACCAAAAGAGAAAATCTAGACTGGGAGGGATTTGGTGCCTCACTGACCATTTAACAAAGCCAGTGTTCAGGACAGGTGCAGGGATGACTGTTAAGGAATTCTCTCTTTTCCTCCCTGTCTGGTTTTGCTGCAGATTTGCTCCACTTGCAGACAGTACTAAGTGAGAATCAGCACAGTCTTGTGGAGGAGAACTGCTATTTCTGTGTCTTTATTTTTCCTTGTCTGCCTTTTTATCTGATCTGCTTGGACTCCACGTCCTTTTCTGTCATATTCATAGAACTCGGGACAAGGGTATTTTGGCCTCTGTCACGTCCTGTTGTACTGTTACTACCAGTAGGAGCATTTTAGCTGATTGCAGGCTCTGTGGCTGTACTCTGCGAGCTGATGCCATGGGGATCACAGCCCCCACTGCCTGCATGCACCCCCAGATTGCTCTGGTGGTACCATACAGCCAGCTGAGATGCACCACATCAGCATACTTATATTTTGGTCAGCACGGAGCACAGAGTTTGAAGCCAGCTTTATGCTTTTGCGGTGGCTTTTCTGTGGGCTGTGAGATTGCACTCAGGATAATTTTTGATTTATCCAATACCAAACAGCAGACTGGGGGCACCAGCCCTCCTGCCACGGTGGTGCAGCATTGCCAGTGCCACTGGAGGGTCCCTGTGACTGGCCCTGCTGTGTTTCTGCTGGAGGAGTAAGCTGTGCTCGTGGGTGTGTGTGTCACCAAGCGTATTAGAGCCGGGGTTGTGTAACCCTTACTACGTGTGTGCTGTGGGGCAGCTACACCTGGGGCACCGCAGTGGCAGCCAGGGGACAACCTTGGATCCCACGGCGGCTCCTGTCAGTTCCAGCCCTAAGGACAGATGTGGTCACCACAACAAACATGCCTGGTGCAGGCTGCACGTGGGGACAGGGGCTGGGGATCTCCTGGGTTGAACTGGCCTCTGCCTTTCATGTAGCCGTCCCTCCACTGGCCTTGCGTCACCCAGCAAGGTATTGCTGGGCAAATGCTGTGCCTGTTGCAGATGAGCCATCTCCCTGGAAAAGTCCTCCTTTACCTGCCAGTGTTGCTCCAAAGCGATCCCTCACTGTTAGTACCTGGTTTTATGGCCCCTGAAGGATTTTAAGTTTGCTCATTTTCTCCTCCTTGAGACAATTGCAAAGATCGGAGAAATACTTGTGTTTTTCTTTTGAAGATAACGATGGGCTTTGCTCTGGAGTTTCTTTTTCCTGTGAAGCTTGGGCTTCTCACTGTGGCCTCTGCCCTCTTTGTCCTGCCTGTGCCTCGTGCTGGTAGAGAACATGATCCTCCTGTGAGCTGCCCACCATCCACTCAAACCCTTAGTCCCAACAGAACAAAACAGGTGAATTGCCAGGGGAACGTGAGTCCAATAAATTGCAACATTGGTATGTTTATCTGACCTTCTATGTTTACAGATTTGGCTGGCAGTCTCATGAGAGAGGGTTTGACCAACTTATTGGTCAATTGGACCGTAATGGTGTTCTCGTCTCCGGTCATGCTGGCAATGCCGTAAGAACAGCTTGTTCCAAGCAAGCTCCTAAATGAGTTTATGTGCTTAAACAGCATCATCACATGTTCTCAGTACTGTGTCTGGTCCTTTTTTAATCCACCCTTTCAAGTTTTTGTCATCTCTGCTGTCGCTCAGAATAATTGCTGTATTTTCCCAAATAAATGGTATCATCCTGCTGCAGTTTTCACAGGGAGGTATGGCTGGTATTTTCTTCTCTAAAGGGCCTGACCTTTTTTCCAGGCTGTACTAAAGCTGCGATGTGTGACCAGCAGAAGGAAAGGTAGAAGCCATTATATGTAGGCTGGCCAGAATTCAAGCAATATGGTAAATGTTATAAGCCCTAGTAAACTTTATTGTAGGTTTTTGAAACTAGCATTCAAGCGTTATCTTTATCATAGGTTACGTGTCATACAGTTCTGGATTTTGTGGAAAGGTACTATGGATTGCCTGCCCTTCTATGGTTTGCAAATGGTCTGTGCTTAGGGAGTGCTGTAAAAAAACCCCGTGCCTCAGATCAGGCATTTCTGAATGTGGGATGTTTGAGAACAGATTATTTTCAGCCTCATCTATTTTCTGATTTTGACAAGACTATCCCTGATAAGCCTATGGAGTCAGGAAAGCTTCAGTGATTCCCAGCTTCAGCAGAAGCCTAATCCTAATGTCCTGCTATTATCAATAACAAGTTTTATAAGATCTTTGATGAATGCAAGATTGGGCCTTTAATTATTATCTAAGACTCATTCCCTAGTCCTGGATCATTGGCTGTGGCTAGCTTTCACTAGTCCATGTAATGCAGAGAGCCACAAAATACATCTCCTCTGCCAGGATCTGCAGAGTCAGCTGTGGGCTGCTGGGACCCTTGGGAGCCCTTTCTTGGTGCAGAGCAGTTTCAGCTTCCCTGGGCATTCTCTGCCCCCTTCAAGGTATCCTGGCTCCTGTAACTCCCTCTTTCTCTACAGGCTAAAACCTTTTTAATGGGCTTCTGCAGACTCATCCTCGGTGTCAGCTTTTGAGCCAGGAAGTGTAGGTGGTAGATATGAGCAAAAAATACCTAAGTCCTGTCATTGCTGTTCCAAAGCATCTTGTGCAGTGAGTTAATGCTGAGTGCCCAGGTAGGCACTATTTTGTGTTCTGCATGAGGAGGCAAAGGGCAATGTTTCCTTCTACCAATGAAAACGCTTTTTGGCCAGGATTCTCTCCTGTGATACATGGATCAGTAGCCCCAAGGTTGGGACTTGCTGACAGCCAGGAGCTGCTGCAATCATAAATAATAATAATATTTTACAGAAGGCTTCAAGCATGTGCACTGCACCCCTCTGCAAACTGATTTTGTAGTGACTTGGTTTCATGTCAGTTTAACAAAATGCTGAATGTGCATAGTTCCTCTTCATTTTATCTTAAAATAGGACATCTAAATAAGGAGCTCTGTAGGCCTTTCCCAGTCTCTCCTGGCTGTCAGCTTTCACTGAGCTTCCCCACACCTCCCACTGCATTTTTCTCCAGGGTAGGAAGAGACTCTGCAGTGTAAGTGGGATTATTCATGGGTGACAAATGTAGCCCGGTGTGACTGTGGGATAGAGAAACGCAGATACAAACTGCAGAAAATTTGAGAAATGGAAGTGGGGTTTAGAGAGGGGATTACATGCCATTATGACTTAGATAGCAGAGGGCTGATCCTGTGCTGTGTTAAAATGCAGCCTGGTTTTACCTCTTCCATTAGCTGCTGTTTCCAAAGACGCCGGGGAAGCTGGTGCTGTCTGTGCCACAGGGGCATTTTGTTCTTGCACTGTGAAAGCCAGTTCAGGCTTAGTTTCAACCCTACTGAGGTTCCTCTTGCAGAACCACAGGTCAGGGCTGATCTCTGTGGTGTCACCAGAGCCACTGACATGCCCAGCAGTGTATCCAGCACACCAGTTCCAGTGGCATTGCCCTCAGGGCACTGCCTTCCAGCAGTGTCAGAATACCCTTAAAACCCCCCTACACCCCCACCTAAATGGAGGACCTCATAGCAGGCTCTCCAAAGATGACTTCTTACTTGAAAAGAATTTCTAAATAAACTCCAAGCCTCATTTTTATAAGGGAGGATGGTATTTGCAGAAAAGGTCAAGGCTGTAACAGTCCGTATCCTCGGAGATAGGAATTCTCAGCCCCTGCAGCTTCCCATAATTCGGCATGTCTTTCAACCCTCAAGTCCCCATTTCACATTCCCAATCAAGAAATGGGAGGTTTTGATTTCAAAATGCAAAGCTCCACTGGCTGGGATGCTTTTCCATAAAGAAAACGTACAGGAACAAAGCTTTTTAGGATTTCACTGATTACATGGCTATGCTTAGCCCCAACCCTGTGCCAGGACCTGTTAGTGCTGGGGCTGCAGGAGCAGACCTGGGAAGGACCTTGCGAGGCATCAGTGGAACTTCTGCCTCTGGGGAGGTCCAGCTGCAGCCCCTGCAGCCCCTCTCCTTGATTCAACTGTGGCTGGTCACAGGACAGGTGAGCAGGAGGGGTCAGGCTGCCTGGCATTGCTCAAGGCTGGAGATCTGCTGTACTTGTCACTGGGGGAGCAGGCAGCAAGCTCTGACTTTAGCAGGTGTGAGAGAAGCCTTTCCTGCGAGAGTCTGCGAGGAGAGCATGGAAACACGAACATAACTAGCAGTGAAAACTGAGTGGGATTTGTGTTTCTGGTGAGATGTCAGGAAATAGCTTTAAAAATGCAGTGCTGAGAGGCTTCCCAGCAAGCTTTAACTATTCCCTCACCTGGGAAGATCGCTGCGATGAATTGCTCAGGCATGACACAGCAAAGAGCTGCTCCGGAGCTGCCTCGGCTCTCCTGGCAATTCCAGGCGTGGGCTCAGGGAGGAGAGTGAAGGGCAGTACCTGGGAACCTGGGAAGATCAGGCAGAAGTGCTGGCAGTAGCTCTGACTCAGCTCACCGTGTGGGCTGACATATGTAAATTGCCATATACATTTGTAAATGTTTTGGTATGCCTGAGCAAGCCAATATCTGGAATTAATCTTGTTCTTTTGGGAGGCAAGACAGGGAGCCCGTAAAGAGAACAAATCCAAATGGACCACATGCATGAATCTTGGTGGGGTTTGTTCAGTTGGCTGAGACCTGTGTGTGGATGTGCATTTGCAGTTTGAATTGCCTGGATTTGATTTTCCTTACCTCACTTACAGAGTGACTCGGACCAAACTTAAGTAAGATCATTCCAGTCTTGAAGCAGACTTGTGTGCTGGTATTAAACATACATTAGTGAGTTGTGCAATGCAGAATCCCTGTTCTGCAGTCTGTTTTAGTGTTTTTCTCTCAGTGTCTTTGTACTTTTTAATGTCAACACGCTGATACTGGCTGTGCTCTTTTGTGAGACATGATGTCCTAAGGGGAGGTGAGGATCATTTCGCTGTCACTAACGTTAGCCGCTTTTGGGAGCAGAAAGCAGTCGCACCATTTTACACATTAGAAGATGAAAAATTACTTTTTTAGGTTGAAATTGCAAGAAGGATGGTAGAGGCAGATTGCAGCTACCTCAGCTGCATCACAGCTGTGGTGTGGACCAGCTCCTGCGAAAAAAATGCGATGGGCCAACAAGGGGTCCAGCACCAGCACAAGCTATTCCTTGGCTGTAGCCTGACTGCAGGCTGGTCTGGGATCACATCCCATCAAACTCTGTCACAGCTCTGCTGGCAAAATGCACTTTCCCGTTGGTGTTTGACGACAGTCCATGACAGGATTATAAAGAGCTGCTGCACCTACAGGCAAAGAAATGCTACAGGTCCTAGATTGCTGCAAATCACATTTATGCTTGTGAAGCCCATCTCATCCGAAGGCTTCAACTGGATTAGTTATTTTTAAACTCCACAGAAGGAGTGTTAAAAATGTGCTTTTTCATGCAAGCAGCCTTAAAAAAACCCCCCGTGCTTTATGTTCTGAGGTGCTTTCTCATAATTTCCCCATCCCTTTGCTGCCTACACCCCAACACTGTATGAAAATTACTTTGGAGACAACACAAAGGGCTGTTTCTGCAGTTTGCTTTTTGTAAACCTTAGGATTTTGCTTTTCTCCTTTGCTGAAACTCCAGTAAGCATTTAAGATTTTGATACCTGATTTGAGAGAGAATTACAGCTCCTGTATGTGCCTGTTACATCTCTGTACAGAGCCACTGGCTGGTGTTTATTGATATATTATTAATAGCTGACAGTGGAGAGCCAAATGAACGTCCTCTGGTTTTAAGATAAATGATGAAGGGATAACTCTTACTGTTACATGAACTGAGTCTTTCATACATGCAGAACAAACCTTATCAGCTATTGCAGCTTTTAGTAAGTGTTGCTGTTGTATTTGTTAATGGGTCTGGCTGAAATCCAGCGCTTGGGGCTTTGGGGGCTGCCAACACCTTGCCCACAGGCAGGTGCTGTGGTCAGCCACAGATCCCCTTCCTGGCTCCTATGGGATGCACTTATGGATGCCGAGTTGTGCCTGAAGCCAGCGTGGCTGAGCAGTGTGCCAGCTCGCAAGGGGCTTTTGTAATCCAAGATCATCGGGGCAGTAAGAAGAAACCCTTAAGTACCTGCACCCCCTGCTCCTTTCCTAAGGTGAATACAGACTAATTCAAAGCAGATGAGGTGGCTCTGACATGCTGCAGTGAACCCAATCCATGGCTCCTGCTAAGGGAAAAACCTCCTGAAACAAGCAGAGGCTTTGCCTGAGCTTGAGAGGGGCATGAGCTTCTGCTCCCCATGTTTTTCATCCTCTAATTTATGCCACGTCTCCCTTTCTGCCCTCAAGCCAAGCTTCCAGGTCCCAGATAAGCTGCCAAGCGCGGTCTCCCTCTCCTAGGGGAATGACAGTCCAGGGACAAGGTCTCTCCCTTGGCTCTCCCTGCTATACAGAGGAAGGGTTGGCTCTGTCCCTGTGTCCTGCCTGTGGGGGGACGAGCAGACAAATTACCTCTGCCCCCCTTGGCTGAAGCTCCTGGCTCAGCTTCAGAGGGCTTTTCTTACCACCTTATCACAGCAGCTGAAATTCCAGCTAAACAAAACCCAGCCACAGACTTATTCAAAACATTTATTAGTGTTTAAGGAAAATAATAGTGTGAAAGGTACAGAGCTTTGTCTAAAGCCATATGCATTTTCTTTATTTACAAGCTTATTTGGCTGCAAATTCTACATGAGATAAAACTAGTATGTTTTTCTCCCAGAGATTTGGAATTAAGGACAGTTTGTATTTTTTTATTTTTTTTCTCCTTTTAGTTCAGCACTGTAAGTTAGGACAGCATTTTCCAGGGTTTACTGCTATCTTTTTCCAGTAGGCGTTTTGCTTCTCGCAGTATTTTCATTCCAGAACAAGGCTCATTCCAGATGCAAAGCATAAAGGAAACATTCATACCTTGGCTTTTAAGCTAAACCTCCTCTATGAACAGCAAGTTCATAAGGAATGTTAATTAAAGCATCATACAGTATCTAAGTGGACTTTTTTTCTTTTTTTATAAAGAATTAAGGCTATGTAGATGTCACAATAAAATAAATCTCAGGTAAAACGCACCCTATCTGTTAGATATGAAAGAAGGTTTAACAATAAATAAATGATTTATGCTGTCAATAACATTATGGAACTGTATAAAACTATATTTACGCAGCTTTAAACATAAAAAACCCCATACTAGTGGCATGAATATATACAACACAGGTCATGACATACGTTTAAATTATCATAGCCAGCAGTGTTCTTTTTTAAATGGGGACACTATAATAAATAGAAATGTTAAATATTTACAATAATAGCATATGTGGAATCAGTAGATGAACACATAAAATCTTCACACACAGAGGAAAAAAAATGATGCCTTATACAAAAATCCCTCCCACCCACCCCTTTTCCTCCCCCCCCCCCCCCCCCAATTTTCACTGACTAAACCAGGGGAATATACATTCATTCCCACAGAACCAATGAATACAAATAAAACTGTATGCATGCTGAGGTGATATGTTGACTGAGACATTCAAGGATGTAGATCTCTGTGTTTGGTTCCCATTGATGAATCAGACCTCTAATGACAGAGGGATCTTATTTTAGTTCAATGCAAGAACATTGCACTGGTAGCAAGTTGTTTCTGGTTTGCATTTCTTTTCCTTTTTTTTTTTTTTTTTTTTTTTTGCTAAAATGCTTGGATTGTCTTTTTGGTTTGAGCTTGTTCTTCGTGGTGGCTCTCTGCCACCCAGGGGGGAGGACGCTCGCAGGAAACCCATGGAGGCACACGCTAGAAACCTTCTTACGGTACCACCAGCAGCCCCCTTTTGGAGCAGAGGAGGTGACCCAACACTCAGACCCAAACCAACCTTCCCAAGCTTCTCCGTGGGACAGCCTGGGTGCCCCAGGGATGGCAGAGCTGTCACCAGCCCAGCGGGGCAGCTGCCACACCCACTGGCACATCAGCCACTGTCTTTGCTGCTACAGCATCTGGCCTGATCCCCCCTCTTCCCACTTGGAGTCAAAGAAAAACGTTATCAGAGAACTTAGCTAAAATCAGGCAGGATCAGGGTCACGTCTTTAAGCAAAGACCTGGTGATCACAGAGACACACCTTTTCAACTTAACTGTCCTCTCTTGCTTCCTACGTGGTTGCTATTAAAAGCAGTGCCTCTAACTTCTGCGGGTGGATCCGTGCATTAAACCCTGAATACAGCTATTAGGAGCCGTGTTCACTCAGCAGTAACTAAAATCTGAGTTGGAAATTGTAGCCAAATTCCAACACCTTCTACTGCTTATGCAGCTCCTTCCCACCATGCGACAAGACGTACGTTAGTTCACTGGGTACGTTCTGTCCCTGCTGAACTGCCTTCCTGCCCCCACAGCTTTCCTCCCAAACTTTCTAAATGAGAAGGCTCAAATCCCTGGTGTGATTCCCACTTTCTAAGAAAACTCACTTTTTCTCTTGAGGAAGCTGAGAGCTCACCCTTCTGTCCCCGTGGATGGTGTAACCTCCACTTCCAGTACAATATCTGGGGATATAGGATTGCAGAGCTGCAACCTGAGAATTACAATTGCATAGGGGTAGGAGAGATATGGCCAAACACCTCATTCACACTTGAAACTGCTTAAAGACAATAAGCTCTTGACACTCTTCATCTTTACTAACTCACTCTGTGGAAACTGGTGGTCATCATCTGCACAACAATTAAAAAACCCAAGTCAATCCCCTCTCCTTATCTTTGGCATTTGGATAAAACCATAGCTATAGGCAGGTTAGAGTGGGGCTCCACATCTCAGCAAACCACACCATGCTACTGCTAAGGAGAGACAGATTTCTGATGGGCCTTCAATGCAGCCCTACAGAAGAACTAAATATATGGGGTCCTTCACTGTCTGAGCCCACACCCATCCCTTTAGGCTTGGGCTGTCTGTAAGGGTGGAAGACCTGTATCACTGAGGGGGCAGATGTAAGCAGAGAATATGCACAGGGTTTTTAGAGGTCCACGAGAATACTTTTGGGGGTCCTCCATGCTGTGCAAGTCTTTAACAGTCACATTGCCTTGTCTGGAAGCTGACTACTTGCCAGTGATACGCTGAAGGGACTGGGTATGATACCGTGATTAGCAAGTGTCAAGTTATGCAGTGGTTCAAAACAAACAGGGGGGCACTTAAACCAGGCAGCGTCACCCAGGTGGGAACAATGGCTCAGAAGTTAGTTAAGAGAAAGTGGTGGAGCTCCAGACCGCACGGTTCCTGTGCGAGAGACGGGGCAGCTCCTTCGTTAGAGAGCTTCACACAGAGAGCCTGGAGCTCTTGCGTTCTCAGCCACAAGCAGAAACCAAATCCCCTTGGAATTCAGCCATCTGCTGTAAGGCTGTGCCCTAGACCTTTGGAGGTGCTAAGCCACAAGCAGCCACATGCAGTCTGGCAGAGCCCTCTTGGAACAGTCTCCCCAGCCAAGGAGACCAAGGGAAAAAAAACAAAACAAACCCCAAAACCAACCCAACAATCCCCAAACAGGATCCTAAATTTCAGATTATGTCTGTTTCATAAAAAAGGGGAAAAGAATTTAGTCAGAGACATTTTGCCACGTTTGGTGGCTGCTCAAGTGTCGAGTTTGCTGGATCGATAACCCATTGCCACTGCTCTCCCTTTGCTACTATATACACTGTTGCCGAGGTCCATATATATTTTGCAATGCCCTGTGCTTGACCTCTGAATGGGAAATGCTTTGGAATGTCCATAGACGGGAAGATGGAACTCAGGAGGATTCCAGTGGAGGGGGGAGGATGGGGGGGAAGGGGGAGTTGGTGCCTTTTTTCACCTCCGGATGTCGGAGAAGTCGGACAGTTCGTCTGCCCGGTCCATGATCCCTTGTGCCCCTTTGGGATTGTGGCCCCCAGCTTTCACCCGGGCGTGGGCGTTCAGGTGGCCCTTGGTACCTCTCTCTCCCTTGGATGCTCTCGAGCTCTCCCTGTGGTCGGGGTCGGAGTGGGCCAGCATGTCCCCACGGCCACCACTGCCTTTGGTGGCTTCACCCGGCTTCTTCTCGGCGCCCAGGGCGGCGTCACCGTGCACAGCTGAGGTGCAGAAGCTCAGGATGGAGCAGAGACTTCCCCAGTTCTGTTCACACTGGGCCTGAACGCTTCTTGTTATTGCCTTTTTCACCTCCTCGCCACAGGTGAGCAGGATATTCACTAGGTCAACGTATGGCCTAGAGGTAAAGGAAACAGGGAAAGGAGAGTTAAAATAAGCAAGGGAATCTGCCTCACCTTTCCCTGGGCACAGCACAGGTCAGTGGTGCGAGCCCCTGCCACGCACTGACTCGGCAGCCTTGGAGAACAACTCTGCAGCATGTTTTTTATGCAATAGACTATATTCTGACTGGCCACTTCGCTGTAGGACACGGCGACATCCTGTCAAAGCTTTACTGAATCTGCCTTGATTACTCTCCCAGTGGAGAACTACACTGTCCACTAGAGGAACAGATGAGGTCTCACTGCTTGGCAAATGGAAGAACTGCTGTCTCACACTTTCTGCCTCTCTCTCTTTCCACAACATTTCATTGTTATTAGTCAGGACACACCACAAAGGAAACCTGCTCACGTCCAGAGCCATCAGCTTCACCAAGCAATTGCTACCTCCAGGTGAATGGCAGGTACAGAGCATTCACCAATCACCAGACTGCAAGAGCAAGGCATTGTCTCACCTCTATGAAAGCAAAAAGAGGTTCTTTTCTCATCTCTGAAGCACTGGGTATTGATCTCCACCACAGGCGAGATCCTATGTGAACTCGGGACCTGATGGCGCAGAGCTCAGAAATCCACTTTGCTGGTACTTCTTCCCACGCCAAGGTTCTTTTTCTTCATTTTCTTACGGAGTTGAGTACAACTTTCAGTATATACCTTTTCCCAGCCAGACAAGCCATGGCTAAATACCATTTGTGCTTCCTACCCTCATCCCTGTGAGTCCCCACAGCACAAGCAGCCCAAGCACAGGCACTTCGGCTTCCTCAGCCACGGGTCACCGAGTGCAGCGATTTTAAAATAGTTGTGGTCACAAGTTTTGTGGGTCAATATTGATGTTGTCTATTGACACAACCGCTCAGCTGCTTGCAGGCCCCAGAAGGACGTGCTTAAAAATCTTCCACGGTAGGAACCATCCCCAGCACAAGTGGAAAACTGCCTGGGGTCAGCACTCGTGGCTGTGTGGGGTGGTGGGGGTGCACCTCCTGGGCACACCATCCACCAGCTCTGGTAGCTGTGGACAAGTCTAAATCTCTTCTCATTAAGTAAGTCAGAAGAAAAAAGGAAAACTAGCAGATTATGATCAGTGTCTGACACTACCCAACTGCTTAAGCTCATTTTGAATCGCTAATCTGAGAGAGCCACCTATTCCCCTATCTCAAAATATTTCCCATGGTTGGATTGTTTCTGCTGTTTGAAAAAAAAAAAAAGTTACTTGGAATGCAGCAGCGACCAATCTGCCAAGGCCTCTTCTGTCACCACTTCCACCATAGCAAATGAGCCTGACCCCCACCCCACCACAGCTGACTCAGGAGGAGGCTTCACTGCCCTGGTCGTGTTCCACAACACTCATTGGGAAGGAACAGTCAGAACAAAATAATCAGAGAAGAGGTCTGAGAGCTGCCACTTGCTTCTCTGCTCCTAGTTTTTGTTTTAAACATAAAATAGAAGAGAGAACTGAGCATGTTGCATATAAAGCAATCCAGCAAAAAGAAATAAAGAAAAAAAAAAAATTAGTTCTTCAAATTGGGCATAACCTTTACAAAAATCTTTGTAGGAAAAAAGGTCGCTGGTATGACTAAAAAGCGGCTCAGCTGCCAAATATTTCAGGTATTCAGAGCCTGCCAGAGCCCTGCGGATTAATACTGGCCCATTTCTCCTTCCCTGTTTTACTTTCTGCAGTTCAGCTGGCCTGACCAGAGTACCTGAACTGAGCACAAGGCTGCAAGTCAGCAGACGTGATTTTATTTCCAGCTCTGCCACACTTGCCTATTGATCTTGAACAAGTTCCTTAGTTCAAGAGCTTCAGAGATGGCCTCTAAATTTAGGGGAGGGGAGGAGGCTGGCTGGTTCTATTTGGGGAGTCCCACATAGGAGAACTGAGCTCTGACTCCGTGAGATGCTGAAGTGTAGGATGCGCTAAATGAGATCATGCAAATTATAGGTGTTCACTGAATGTCCCGTCTCTTCTCGAACCAACAACCCCCCAGTTAAGCTCCCCAGAAATAAGCAGCTGCCTTTGCACATTCCTGCTTTAGCCTGTTCATAAAATAAGGATAACTTACTCCTCTTTGGACAGGCTTTTGGCTCTCACAGCTCTTTTCATCCCCAAATGATAGGGGGATTAATTGGTACCAAGTACCCAATTTACAGCCTGCTAACACAGCCCAGGCAGTGCCCAGAGAGGTGCTGCTGTGCAGGATGAAGCCCTGCTTCCCCTCTCTACCAGCCACTGGGATGCTGCTCATTGCCCTGGGCACAGCAGCCCTGGCAAGGCCATGCTCTGCCACCAGCCATGCGTTTGATCCCAGCCTCAGGAATGTCTGTGGAAAGGGCCTTGCTTTCAGGCCACCATGTTCAGCTTGTACAAACCACAGCATATGATTTATGCAAGTAAACTGGCATTAAAGCATCTCTCTGCAACTGCAGCTAAGTATCAGGGGGGTGGTTTTCAACAGAAAGTAAGGGAATCAGAGCACACAGCTCCTTTGGATACTGATGAAAATGCAAGGCTAAAATTCCAAAAGAAATGATTCTGCAAAAAAAAATAAAATTGGCTGTCATGACTGCTGGGATTTGGACTTTCTGTGTTAATACCAAGGCACAGAGGTGTGGTAGGAAGATGCTTTAAGCTTAAGCCTGATGCCAGGCTGTGGCTCAGCCTTCTTGTTTGGGAGCGAGACGTTTACCTGCAAGAAAAACAGGCTCTGATTTTTGCATTTGTGCACAAAGAGTCAGTACAAACAGCTTGTGCCTGGTTTGTTGCTGTCATGTAGCAGCTTTGATCAATCCCAAATAGGATTTGTGCCTGCCATTCCTTGGAGGACAGCTGTGTTCCCCGTCAAAGGAATGAAGTCCTCAAAATCTGACTTCTGCCTTCATTTTGTACATCTCCATGTTTTTTTAAAAAGCATCTGAGATTAATAAAGAATAAGATGAATGGGAGATTACCTGGGGGACTGCAGCTCTTTCAGGGACAATTAACTACAAGACATTTGAAAGTATGTATTTAAAGAAGAAATTATCATCTTGCTGACAACTTTGCATAAACTTTCTTCCCCCTTCTCTAGCTGTCATCTTTAACAGGATACTGGGGTTAAGAATGCTGCCTTTGAGCTCAGAAAGCAAACAGACATTGTGAGATGCTTCTGGAAATGACAGATACTGACAGGGCATTTGCCAAAGGACCAAGGGGACAGGCAGATCCAACTTCAACCCACTTCACCTCCTTCCACAGTCACGTCTAGCCCTTTGCACACAAACTATTCTTCAAGGGCCCCTGCAAAAAAAGCGTTACCTCGGCCTTGTACATGGGAAAACAAGAGGTGCTTAAGGCCAGAAGGAGGTGAAGCAGCCCATTGGCACCATCGCGCTCCTGGAAGGAGCTCCCACGCTCTGACTGCACCAGCACGGAGGCACTTACTCATGCTGCAGCAGGTCTTTGAAGTGAATCATCTCCACAATGACCTGGACGTTCTCCTTGGCAGCAGAGCAGAGGTCATGCTTCAGGTAGCACTCCCGCTGTAACTGGAACACCATCTCTTTAATGGCAGGGCACTTACGGCTGATGCAGCTGAATTTATGCCTCAAGCCATGAGCCTTACACTTCAGAGCGTCTTTAATGAAGGATTTTCCCTGAGAAGAAAAGAAATGGAGTAGGTCTGTATTTTTGTCCATTAAGCACGGCAGCTGATTTATGCCCAGCCAGCTGCTCCTCCGCAGGACAATGTCAAGGGTTATTACAGTGCTAAGGGTATCACTTAATGGCTTTTCACTCTCTTCTCCTTGTTTCTCTGCCCTTAAAGACCATGCCAAGTCACCTAGCTTTGCTATCCAAAGTGGATCTGAGACACCCAGGGCTTCCTCACTGGTGCTTTGAGGTTTCCTCTGACCCAACAGCTGAATGCCCAATGAGCAAAAGTAAGCACCTTAAAGTAGTTCAGTGCTAGAGTTACTGGATTAATTTGCTTCCAGGATGGCAGAACAGCAGGTTCAAACAAAAGAGAGGGCATCCTGCCATGGCTGAGGTCCTTAGAACCACAAGCAGATACCCATTCAGTAACGGCAAATTAGGTTTTATTTTAAAATTAGTTCACAAACTCATAGACATGTATGCGTGATTTATAAGCACCTGCCCCATTCTCCAGCTGTCAACATTTTCTCTACTACCACTCCCTCAGAGAGGGGCTCAAGTCAGCACTATTACTAAACCTCCAGTGTCTTTATGTCTGCTGCAAGAAATTCTCTGTGTGATTAAATCAAGAAACTAAAAAAGTAAGGTAGAGAAAAGCTGCTTTAGCAGCCTCTCTTTAACCACTATTTGTGATTCCTTCATTCACTTGCTTAGTGGACACCAAGCCCATCCCCTCCTTTCCTCTTTGCCATCTGACACTGCAGCTGCCATTTGTGCGACTGCTCTGCTCAGGCTCCCTTTCCTTTGCTGAGCAATAGGCTCTTGCACTGCCTCCATCTCTTCATCAGCTTCAGATTTGACACAGGTGCTTCATGAAGACCAAATGCTTGTTCCCCTTTATCCTGGGAGTACACTGGCACAGCTCCACTGTCACTAAGATTCACCCAGACCTGCAAGCAGATGTCCCCAAATTGTTTCAAGCCAGAAATACTTCTTGCTGATCAAAGAGCTGCTTCAGTCATCATCCCTTTCTATTCCCCATACCAAAGGCACTTACTTGCCCTTCCCTTCAGTAACAAATATGCAGAGCACAGTAGGCAAATAAGGATGAAAAAGAGAATTCTTACATAAACCAAACCTGACATCAATTTTCAGGTTTCAGAGCAGAGAACAGAAAATGGACAGCATTAAGTCTTGTCATTTAATGCAGCCTGAAATAACTGTAGATAATACAGAGGGGAGCTGTGAAAAGTCATGGCATAGCAGAGGCCAAAGCCACCTCCATATTAAATAGAGCTCCAGGGGTTTAAACCTTCAGCACTGCAATAGAGACAGCCTGGATGTGAAACAGGCTGTATTTGATGAGCAATACCTGGGGATCAGGCATCAATGGTTACACTCAGCCTTTGTAGGCACCTTTCCCTCCCCTCCCAATTACTTCTTTGCTCAACTCTGTTCACTGACAGAATATTGTGCTAAAAGAAACGAGTGTTTTCTGGAAGCCACTCGGAAATTAGGTTGAAGGTTTTCAGATACCCACAAAAGCAGCAATTCCCACTTTAAGAACTAGCCAGACCCTTGGTACGTCCTTGAGCATTTGAGCCTAAAACTCCAGCACTTCAAAAGTGCTTTCTACTGGGTGGTCCCACCATCCCTCATGGAACGGGCTGCATACTGAAGACAGCTCTACTTTGTACCATGCTTTTAACAGTGCCATGTAGCTGGTGCTTTTAGTCAAGTTATACTGAAAACTGCCTGGTCAAGCCAAATGCCGCTGGCCTGTAGGAATGTTCCCTTCCCTCCACGCTGAAATGGGAGAGTAGGTTTACAAGACATAATAACAGGATGTCTCAATGATGCATAAGTGGTCTGGGGAGAAAATGAAGGAGACAAACTTAATACCACATACCATCCAAGTAACGTATTTCAACGTCAGTGCTCGAACCAAAGGCTTATTTGAGTAGAGCAGCTTTAGGAGGTTGGCTGGTTGTGTGCAAGTCTTGAGAACCAAGTATAACTGCATGTTGGGAAATATTGTGATAAGTCTAAATGAACCGGGTGCCCACGCTGCGTTTCAGGATCAGCTCTGAACAAACATGGTGCAGGAGCTGAAGCCACCCAGTGTTTCTTAAAACCATGTCTGGCTACATTAGTGTTCTGCTGCAGTTATCCTGGGTACAGTACGTGGAAGGGATCCAGGGAGCTGTAGCTGGAGACAGCCTGTCTCCTGGGACAGGTTGCACACCGCTGCTTTGTTACTGTCCTGAGGTCTCGATACTGGACCTTTCAACAGAAAAATTCTTACTTAGTTAGTAAATCATGGCAGAAGCAGACTTGCTCTGTCATGGTAATTTTTTTTTTTTTTTTTTTGCAAAGATGTGTTAAGGAAATAAAATACAGGCCAAGCGTATGTTAGAAGCAAGCAGATATGGAGAACATTTCACCATGTTACCTGGGCATCGAATTTTCCAGCGTTGTGCAGGAATGTCATACAGATCTCGTGTAAGCCTCGGATCTCGCAAGAATTGTTTTCAAAGCATTCAAACACTCCACATCCCACATCGCCAGCATTTACCAGGCAGTGCTGGATTTCAGCTAAAACAAGTATTGGTTAGAGTTAATTGGAAGAACTGTTCATAGAAACTGGCGGTGGGTAGAGGACAGGGAGTTATTTTGCTACCAACATGAGTTTGAAAGAAAAACGCGTGAGAACAATTAGTTGTACCCGCAGAGTGCCCACTTTTTGCAGAAATTAGGCCAAAACTTGGGTGTATTACGTTATGAAAGTGATATCTGAGAAACAAATGCCAAATCCACTATGCTTACGTCAAGCTATTTCTCTTGAGAACTGTCTAATGCTCTTGCATTCCTCAGGAGCAAAGGACGGGCGTGATTTTTGCTGTCTGACTTGTACATAGTCCCCCACTGACTTTAAGTCCCCCAATGAGAAGCCCGGAATCCATCCAGCCAAAATTTCTCTTTTTTGGTATTTTGAGCTAGTTTCTGGCCATTTAGCACAATGTTTTTTTACAGACCACTGGGTTTTACTTGTCAGGATGTCTATCAAATTAATGGCAAAACTCTCACTGATGCATAAAGTCCTTTGCACTGAGTGTTGTCTAAAACTGCAACTATGTGCTCACCTATGCAGAAAGCAATAGGAAATACATACATTTATATACGTAGGACATAAAATAGATGAACTGGAGCTAGTGGTTATATATGTATTCATTCTGCCCTTTCAGATGTTATGTAATACTGTAAAAAATGCTGTCTAATACTCACTTTCCAAAAAAACCAACCACCAACCCAAAAATCTAATTCCTAACATGACAGCTTCTGGTCCTTTAAAAAAAAAATGGATGTAGTAGTACTGCCAAAGGGAAGGTGGTTGCTGAAAAAGCCTGGGGATAAAGTTAAACAGGGGCAGCTTTTAGACCAGAACTGAGGATGCTAAGAATTCCTGTACTCTGTGCCCTGTGGTACCTTTAATTAAAGTTCGCCCTTGGGAGCCAGCCTAATCCCCCTCGAACCGCAGCGTGTTTCAGCCATCCCCAGCCTCCCCCTCTGCCATGCGGTCCATTTGCAAGTCTTTACAGCAACTTTCGGTCTAATTTCAACCCGCTGCAAGGCAGAGAGAGGAGCCACGGATGTAAATGCGGAGCCTGCTGGAGTTCACACGACTCCCCCTCCGCACCCCACCCCCCCCACTTAAAATGCACTGCCGCTGCATTTTTTTTCCCCTTTTCCTTTTTTTTCCCTTCTACCTGCCCCGAAGTGCATCAGTGAGTGGCAGAGGGGAGCCCCGGGGGTGGGCTGCGGGGATTGTCTGAGCCACGGGCGAAAAGCTGCGCAAACCCACCCGTCCCGGGGAAGGGGGAAAGGGGCACTGGAACCCTTTGTGGAGCGCGGAGCCGGGCGCTGCCGGGGCCGGGAGCGCGGCTGTGGTGCTTGTGTTGGCATCCGGATGCAAACCCTTTGCCGGATCACATGTCCTGGCTCCAGCGTGCTGAGAACTGCACAGTGCCGTGATTCACATGTGGCAGTCCCTAATGGGCATTCGTGCATTCCTGCTCGTGTGTGTTTAAACACGTCTCGCAGCACTGAGAGTGTTAAAAAAAAAAAAAAAAAAAAGGAGAAAAAAAAGAAAAAAAAAAGGGAACGGGAAAAGGGGCGGCGGGGCGGGGGGGGAGGACGGGGGAAGGGAAGCGTCTGGATCCCGCGCTCTCTCTTTGCACGGCTGGGAAGCGATCCAGCGAAGTGCACGCCTCAGCTCTCTTTTTCTAGGCAGATAATACCCGGGGGAGGGAGCGCGGAGGGCGGGAGAGGAGGAGAGAAACCCCCGGCCCGTTGCATCATTGCGCGGCTCCCTACGGAGGGGGCAAAGCTGCGGTCATTCCAGCCGCTTCCCGGCCCTCCCGGCTCCCCCTCAGCCCTCGACCCGGTGTCGAGAAACTTTCTCCTCCCCAGCCCGGCATCTCGGCGGGGCTCGGGCCGCCCCGGCGCCGCTGCGAGCCCGGCGGGGGCCGCGGCCGTGCGCGGGCAACACGTGCTGGGCAGAGCCGGGCTTTAAAGGTAACTAGGAGCGAGCTCCGATTTCCTGCGCTGATTTATGCCTGACGGTCGCGCACCGAAATAAAAAGCCTGTCAGAACTCGACGCGGCTGCAGCGGCGAGGGGAGGGGGACGCGCACACAGACCACCCCGGTCCCCCTCCCGCCCGTACCTGTGTTCTGCAGGGACAGGCGCCCCTTCTGCTGCGGGGTCCTGTCCTGCGGCCCCTCCGGCGGGTGCGTGGCCTCAGTGCCCGCGGTCGCCCGGGCGCTGGCCAGCAGCAGGGCCGTGGCCAGCAGCAGCAGCGCCGGGGCCACCAGCTTTCCGCCGAGCTCCGCGCACATGGTCGCGCCTTCCCCCCGCCGCCGCCGCCGCCGCGTCCTCCCCCGCCGGGTGCCGCACCCGGGCCCAGCGCGCTGCTCGCCGCGGCCCCGAGAACCGCATGTGCCCGGCGCGGCGGCGAGCGCGGAGTGGCGGCGGCGGCGCCGGAGGGAGCCTCAAATATCCCCGCCGAGCCCCGGTGTCACTCGCATGAGGGAGCCGAGCAGGTGTCGCTTCGCGCCGCGGCCAATGGCAGCCGCCGCCCCGCTCCGCC
>JAWMRA010000028.1:15765627-15872228 GCA_035584735.1 Pseudotriccus pelzelni | reverse complement strand
CCGCCCCGCTCCGCCCGCCCGCCGGGGGCCGGCCCTGCCCCGCCGGCAGGTTGCAGCCGCCCGCCCCCCGCCCCACCCGCACCGCGCCGCGGGGGTGGGAGCGCGGGGGGCACCGGCACCGACCGCGCCCGGCGGGGCGGGGGGAGGAACTGCAAAAAAAAAAAAAAAAAAAAAAAGGTGAAAAAGCGGGGTTTTGACAAGCGCGCTGGTTTGGAGGGAGGAAGGCGGAGAGGGAGGAGGGAGGCGGCAGCCGGCGGCGAGCGGCCGGTCCCCCCGCAGGCAACTTCGGCGCTCTCCCAAGACAAGGGCAGCGGCGGGGGTGCCCGTGCCCGGAGCCGGCTGCCAGCGCCGGCCGTCCTGCGGCACCGCCGCCTCATGGCAAGACTTCATATAAAAGAAAAAAAAAAAAGAGAAGAAAAAAAAAAAAGGAAAAAGCCCTCTCCTAAGCAGCTATTGCAATGACTTTCTTGGAAATCCTCCACTCTATCATTTTCTTTCTTTCTTTTTTTTTTTTTTCCTCCCTTCCTGGGATTTTGCACCCTGCTTGATTGCTTTGGGCCAATTCCATCACTTGAGAGGGGGAAAGTGGTACCTGGGTGCTGGCCTGGATGGATGATCGGGGGCAGGCGCTGCTTTCCCGGGGGGGTGAACCCCCCTTCCCTCCCGCAGTGGAGAGCATCACCCTTTCAAGCCCCCCCCCCCGAGCAACCCCCATCCAGCTCTGGCTACTGCCTTTTGTCCCGTAGCTGGAGTGGGGAGGAGGGGGGACAACGCACTGCAACGTAGGAAAATCCGTAGCAGGTGACGAGAAGTGCCGCGCTGGCTGGGGAGGGGGCGTACGTGTCTCCCCTTGCCCTGCCGTAATGCACATCAGATGTTTCATCAGACCCCGCAGGCCCCATGCGGTCCCGTGTCCCCCCCGCCCCCAGCAGCCCCCGGCAGTGCCGGGGCGCGCTGTGCCGTGCCGGGGGTGGGGGGGCCGCAGCCAGGAATGTCTCCAGCTGCTGCTGCCGCCCGCTCCCTCACAGCTGTCAAAATGCACTTGAGGAAATCCACTCACACCTCCCCGAGCAAGGGTCTCCTCGGCGGGACGTGACACCGCGCCGCAGGACCATGGCTCCACGGCTACGCACCAGCAGGCACGTCCTGACACCCCCTCGCAGCCCCCCGACAGCCCCCGCTCGCCTGGGCCTTCCCCGGTGTTGTCTCGGGCCAAGGTGGGGGGGGGTTGTGCGCCGCGCCTGAGCCCTGCAAAGTTTTATTTTTATTGTTCCGTAGGGTTTGACATCGAAACATCTTTTTTAAGACTGAAATTCTTAGCGGCGGTGCCAAGCTCGTGTGGAAATTCCCTTTTATCAACATGCTGCTGCCTTTGGAACTGCAACTTGCAGCTTTTGCTCTGAGGAGCTGGCTGTGCCAGTGAGGATGTCTGCAAAGCCCCTGCGCCCCTGGGATGGGCTCTGCCCTTTCTGACAACAGGGCTATTAAAGGAATAGGTTTTTCTTCTTCATTTATACCTCACCCGGAGTGCCTGCTGGCCCTTCTTTTGTCCTTGTTCTATTACTATTTATACTGCTGAAGAGTTTTGCTCTTTAATTGCCTTTGCTAGGTCTAACTTAGCTCAACTTTAACAATTCTTATCTCCAGTGTTCAAAGATGAGGGACTGAATGAACTCAGGAGCAGAACAGAGGGAGCATGGGCAGGAAAATTTAAGAGATGGCAGTTTTTCTCTGTTGAAGGAAGTAACAGCCAATGTACTGTTCCTAACCATCAAGTTTGTATTGTACATATAATATATTCGTTCCCTGGTGCCTCACAAATGATACTTTCTCTTAATGCTTTTTCCCTGTTGTTTTACATCTGATGCCCTCCTGCAGCCATTCCTCATCAATCTTTCTGCCTCTTTTTAAAGTTACAGTTTTTGGACGGGTTTTGCCCTTTTGATTTAAGGGATTCTGTGCATCCTCCCTGTGCCAGACCCGGGGTCCCTCCCTCTGGTTGGCTTCTCTAATCAGGACTCACAACTTCCCAGAGTGTGTCCTTTGAACCACACAGCCCTGGCTGCCTTAGTGTGGCTCGTCCTCCCCTTCAGCCTATATTGTATTAATTGCTCCAACCAAGGTTATTTTAACATCTTTTCCTCACTAAAACCGTGCCTAAAATAGCCCCTGCTCGTGTCACTTTGGGGAAGAAATCTGCCGGCTGTCAGCACGTTGAGCATTTTCCATCTCCTCCTGCTCAGCACACATAGCTGGGCGGCGGGTGGCACTCAGAGCTGCAGGATTTTTCCCTGCTTTTCCCTCTCGAGGTCACTCGTCAGGGTGCTCCTGGGATTAGAGGATCTGGTCCCACTCATCCCTTCCTTAGCAAGGCAGGAAGCTGTGCCTGCATTTTAAAGGTGAGTGCTGTCAGAGAAAACGCGCGTGATCCACAAGTCATGCTCTGGCAAATCTGGCGTCTCTTGGAGCGTGGTGTAACTCGCTCCCTGCCAGTGCGATCACTGCCAAGGTAATCTTATAGATGTTACCAATTCCAGTGATTCAGGGGCTGGTTTCCAGGGGACTTGGGATGCCTGAATCCCAAGGCACTGAGGCACTGATCCTGCAGCTTTGCTCCAACGCAGGGAGCTTGCGTGGACGCAGATGCCTGATTGCAGGATGGTGTCTGGTTGCGAGGCGTTTGATGATGTGTTGAGCAGTAACACTTCGGAGAGGATCACAACTCCTTCCAGCAGTTTTAAGCCCCTGTTGGCTTTCAGGAATACACTCTGAGTTCCCTTCAGCTAACATACATACGTTTTACTTTTTAAGAGTGTTTCATAGTTTGATTAAGACTTCATATGATCAAGCGGTGGCATGAGCATTTTGCAACTCCCTTTAAATGGGAAGCATTTAATTGTTTGGCGTCTTTAGGGAGATGAGCTGCTTTTATGACTATTAACAGGGCTGTGTCCCTGCAAGGCCGTTGCAGGCAGGTGAAGGCTGAGGAATGCTGTGCAAGAGGCTCCAGCGCACAGAAGAGAGCGAGCACACCCAGTTATGAAGGACAGAGAGGCAGATGACTTCAAAAGGGAAGAGGATGCTGTGGGGGAAGATGTGCCAAGGTCTGGATTCTGGGTTTTCTATCTGTGACTAAACACATTTCACAGTAGAGCTAGAGTAAGCTGTGCTGTGCAGCCCCAGCAGTGCAATGGGATTTCATCAGACTTGAGAAAAAAAGCAAGACAGGGGAATTTATTGTTGCCTCTTCTCCTGGGTAATTTCCCCACCTCGGGGCTTAGTGCAAGGTGCTGACTTGCAAATGACACATCATTACGAAGCCAGCCCAGATCTGCAAAGCCTTGCTGGGAAAGTGGTCAGGAGAGCAGAGGAAGCTGCCTCTTGGACTTAGTTCTTTCTGGTGTGGGACCTGCTCTGGGAACATGTTGATTTAATTCCCACAAGTTAGTTCTCGGATGGTGCGAATAAAGCTGCTGACAGTGACTGAAATGGGATTCGACACTGGAGAACCTGCTAGGCTCAGTAAATGTGGGTCTGTTGGGAAGCTTCAAAGAGTTGTATTTTAAGCCACTTTTCCCTCTCATCATCTATTTAGTATTTTTGAATCTCTGGTAACCAGTTTTTATGATGAACGAGCAGAAATTGACAATAAAGTCACAGAGAATGAAATGCAAGAAAAGTCAGAGCTAATTAGATTAAAAATTATACAGCCATTCTTTTTCTGATTGGTTGTATAAAACTCAGGTACTTGAGAAATGGTCTCAATGACTTATGCACCAGGTTTAAAGGTGGTCTGGTTTCTTTGATAAAATATGAACTATTTGAAAGATTTATATGAGTCAGAAATGCTGCCGAATATTTTAGTATTTAGAGCAGCAGGAAACCACTCTGAGGTATTTTTAAAACAGGTATTCACTCAAGTAATTGGTTACTTTTAATGTGGAATAAGAAAACCTGGTGCAGCTATATTGGACTTGACATAAAAGACAGGTATGTAATTTGTGAGCAAAACAGGGTGGAATGCACACGTTGTACCTGAGGAGGTATTTCAAGAAAGACAACTCCTTGAGACAAAAAGCCAAAACAACCGACATGCTGGGTTGCATGCCAGAATTGCTTATTCCTCAGTTAATCAGCTGTGTAATGAGTGTCCAGAAACAATCCCTTCTGCCCAGGTAGTTTAAGTTTCAACCTTTGTAAGCTTTGTGGCAGTCATAAAATGGATTACATGGAAGTTGGACGAAAAACACATGTTTCTGAGAACATTTTGATTAAAAAAAAAAAAAGTGGCAACGTCGGTGCCAACAATTTACTACAGAATATCTGAACCAGATGCTGTTAAACTATAATTCCAAACAATTTGCCAGAATTATGTATTTACTTTATTCTTTAAGTCAAACTAAAGTTGTGCGTGTTTTTTATTACTTGTGGATATAAACAAAAACGTGATACAATTACAAGTAATGTAAGGCAGATAATGCCCAACAGTCAGGATTTCTGTGACTACTGCACTAGCTAAAGAAAAATGGAAGTTCTGTTGCAAATTATGTGTGACAGGATCATCAAAATGGGGCTGTTCAGATTGAGACATATCAGAGACTGCAGTCTGCTTAGTCACCAGATAAGAGCTTTGTCCAAAAGCATCTATTTTTCCCTTTTTCTCACAGTAGTACGTTTTTTTTTCCCCCTGAGAGAATGGGGAAGAGATCTGCAAGACATGGAGAGTTACATTCTTAGCTAAAATAATATATGGAAGGGACTCTTCTTAGGAGATACTTGTAGGCAATCTCTGACTTGCTGGTTCTTATCCAGATGAGCTGCTCTCTGATGGTTGAAATGACAGACATTGACGTCAAAATTAACATCTTGAAAGGACAGAGTGAGTTTTAGCAGGAGTTTTTATGACATTACATGTCATTCAGGTTATAAAGACTTGAAGCTGGCACTCCCACAAGCTGAAACAATCTTTACCTACTGTCAAGAGGCTCTCAGAAAACCTCAAATAATTTCCTTGTGTGAAGTGGCTACCTCAGTCAGCCGCAGCTTGACACAGAGAAGTGCTGAACATGCTGTAACACCCATATTCCCAGGTCGAGTCCAAATCAGCAGGGAGAAAAATACATCAGAAACTAGGGAAAAGAGTTTCAAGAAGCAGCCTCAATTCAGAGAATTGTTCAGCGAAGTCACCAAAAACCAAATCCCCCTGCGTGCTGTAAAGAAAAGAGGAATCTGCAAAAGATTTGCAGTGGAGTCTCTGGTTTCATCCAGACAACGGCCTGCTGGGACACAGCAAGCTCCATCTCCCGACCCAGGGCTGCAGTGCCGGATCCTGCTTGGAGGAGCATGGAAACTCACCACAGCTCTTCTGCAGAAATCCTGATTGATTTTGGGAAAGAACTTGCCATCACAGAGAGCAGAAAGGAGTTCTCTGGGTCCCCCATCTGAAGACCACATGGTACACAAAGCATGTCCTTGTTTTACGTGATTCAAGGTTCACACGTGATTCATTATGGGCAGGATCAAAACCCAGAGGTGAACTGGGTGAACACGGGATGGTGTTGAGTTTTTTAACCCACCAAATCCCGAAGCAGTAGCTACAGGATAGATGAGAATTACCACTACAACATTAATGCCAAAGTCCAATGCAAATAATTTAATTGGCATGGCTGACGTATTTATCAGGCACACCCAGCTTATGTGTGTTTACAGTGCAGTTACTTGAGGCAGAAGTTAAAAATGAGTGAGATTTGCTAGTCCAAAGGTGTCCTTCTCCTTAGCTGTGCCAAATTCTTCCAATGTTCTGATTCCTCTGTCCCTCCTCCACTTCACCTCCTGAAAGAGCCACAAGTGATACTTGCAGTCAAAGTGCATGTTGACAACATTTTTTTTTGCTCTGTCTTGGCATTCCTGGCCTTCCAATTCATGCTAATCCTACCAGCCTGTGGCCAGACCAAAAGGAAGTTGCTACAGCCCATTGTACTGGGACTATCAGAAACCCAGGTCAGGTAACGGGACTGTAATTCTGTGTGGCTCGCCAAGAAGGAAACATGCCAATGTAATTATAGTGGTAATTATAGCACTGTAGTCACCGCCCACAGAGCACGACTCTGCAGAGTACAGTGATTCCAGAATCAGAGTCCAAACAATATAATGCTCTGAAATTGCCCTACCTGCCAGTCCTGGCTCTCAGTTGGATTGACCTGGGACTGACAGCGGACCTGCCTCTCCTGGGAATGGCCATGCAGATGCCAGCAAACACAGACCGAATGGGCCCTTTGCCTGCCTCTCTTGTGCTTTTTCCCCACTGATTCACTTCAGCCAACAGCTGATGCTGAAATTAAGGGTCAGGTTTCATTTTCATGTTGAACCCAACAAATTCAATGCAATTCTGCAGGGCAGGTAAGAGCAGTGAGGCAAAAAAGATCTCTGCAGTCCAATCTTGGGCTTTTGTCGGCCTTTCATAACCACATTTCACTTTGTACGTGTAGAGGGTCTTCCTGCTGTTTTGGGACTTCTCAGTCAGCTCAGACAAGAACTAACCCATAGGTCCAACTGTTCCCGTGGCCTAAATGCAACTGCTTGGTGAGACCTCTTTTTTCACTCATATGGGATCTGGGCAGAGGCTCTGACACACAGCACAGTCTGTAAACCACGTTGGCTTTGAGATACTTGCATCGAGGACCTACAGAACACAGTTCATGGGTTTGTATTCTCCCTGTGGAGTAATGAATACTGTGAGTTGAAATTCACATTAAAGAAACCCCAAAACACACTTTTCATTAAATAGTTAATTGTCAAGCCCAGACAGTGGAGACTAAAAAAATTTCAGAATTATGAGCTGGATTGCAGACAGTGCATAGAAAAACCAGGGCTTACTGTAGTGATCAGTCATGGAATTGTAGTGCTGCTCCAGTTGCCAGTATTGGAAAGGGCAACTTAAAATAAAAATTAGGGTCTGGCTGCTGTCATGGAACCGACTCATCCACTGGGACCACCTGGATGCAGGAACTTGCCTGAGGCCTTTGTTTTGCAGGGCTAATGCTGAAATCTATTTTCAAGTTAACCTTAGTTTTTCGCCACCATGTAACTTGCAATAACTTGCCACTATGGTGTGCGTGTTGCCTGCACCGCCCGTATCTGTATTTATTCTGAGCGCCATTTAATGTGTTTTTATTATGAGTAGTTAAGATTAGGTTGTGCTTGCAGTGGAAGCCTTTTATTTTGCAGTGCTGTGGTGATGGTAGCTCTGTCCTGGTGTTTATACCTTGCCATGTGCTTGGTCCAGGGACGTTGTGCACAGCGTATCCACAAATGTTCCCGCCTGCTTTCAGCGGGACCTGACGCCAATGAAAACACGTTCTTTGAAGAGGTAGGTAATTACTTAAGACTTTGTCTAATGTTAGAGCAGGACCAATAGACTGTTTGAACCAGCTTAGTATTCATAATATACATGGTTCAAAGCTGACTAAAACGCTATAATTCTTTTGAGGGGTTCCACTGGCATAATAAACCACCAGAGCTCAGCTAGTCAGCAGAAAGCTAGGACTGGATTATAGCTGGGCTCATCAGTGTGGGACCGTACATGGTAGTTTCTCATGACTGCAAAGGGATTATTTCAGAAGTTTATTGGGTTTTTTTCTCCTTATTCTAAATTACTGTATAACCCAAAGTGGAAGAATTGCTGTATGCTGTTTTCTGTGAGAAGAATCCTCAGAGATAATATTTGCTGTCTTCTCCGTCCTAGTGTAATCAGATTTTAATCTGGAAATGTATCCAGGAATGCAATGCAGTTCTTTTATCCTCAAGCTGTGGCACCATATGCAGTACTGTACAACTCTAACTGCATGCCTGACTGGTGCAGGGATGTTTCCCTCCTGCAGTCATTCTTCCACTTGCTTAAGAGTTTTGTCCATCTATGGACCTAGGCGGGACCCCATACTTACTGAAATATATTCTGTATTTGGGTTTGGTGGGTCCTTTCCTGGAGCTATTTTGGCTACACCCATTTTCATAGCCAGTAGTGGGTTCCATAGTGCCAAATATGCTTTGATTCTTGGTTGATGTCATATTGCATTTAGAAGTAGCTAGAGAGCATTTCAAAGCAGAGATCTGTTTATATAAATATTTATATGTAATTTTTTGATAGCCTCAGGAAACCAAGTCAATGACTGAGGAAATAAATAGGCATGGAAAAAATCGTAAGGGTATTGTTTATGAATATAGTCAGATGATAATAACAAGCAGAACAGATCCATTGGAGAGGCAGAATTGACATGATGGATGCTAGCTCAAATACCATGTACTGAACTTTTAGTACATCTTGTTTCGGACTTGATATTTTTTGAAAATCCACAGGAATAAATTAGTGTGTGGGTAAGAGGTTCAGACAGAGCTGACTTGAGACTGGAATGTACAGAACAAGACCACAGACAGGGTGTCCATGGTCTTCTGCTGCCTCCTGGGACTCCTCTCTGCCTGTTCCAATCTCTATGCTTAGTCAAGTGTCTGTTCTGATAACTGATAACACTTTGGCTGAGGTAAATGCTGCATGTGCTTTTGTGTCTTCTTTCACCAGCAGCTTTTCTGGGTGCCCTGAGAGTGTCTGCCCAGATTGGTCTGTGTCTACAACGTCCCCAGCAGGAAGGCTGGGGTTGTTCCTCCCCAGTCGCCTGTGACACAGGAGGTGTTTCATCCCAAGTGGAAAACAGGCTGTCTGTGGCTCGGCTGTGGAGCAGATTCTGTTCCAGGGGTGCAGGGCAGCCTGGAGGGGGACACAGCTCCCTGTGGTGTGTGGCTGGTGACAGGGCTCCATGTCAACCTGTCTCTCCCTTGGCTCGGGGAACATGGTGTAGAATGGGCAGCCTTGACACTGTGAGAGTCTTTTGGGGAAACTGCAGGGCACAGACTTGAGACCAGTATAAGTTGCACTGAGGCCAACCTCGGCTTGGATGGCACTAGGATTGGATTGCCAGGAGGTTTTTCAATAATAACAGAACCGTCTGAATGAGTGACACAGTAATACTCATTTATATGATTTATGGGAACACTGTATGTAATGATTCCAGCATATACAAGGAGGACTGAACTTCTTTTTAGCCTCCTGAATAGAGGCAGTTGTGTAATACCCACAGGAGCTTAGTACTTGTAGGAATATCCGACACTGCCTGTGGCTGGAGGAGCTGTTTACATCCATCATTTCAACTGGCCCCATTAGGAGTTTTTGAAAGCAGCAAAGAAATTTCACTGGTGTTGAACCTAGAAGACCAGGTAGCCTGCTATCTACCTTACATTTCCATGTTCATCTGCCCTCTTGAGTGGTGTAGCCAGTCATGGTGATGTTGTTTGTATTTGGGTCGAGATTATCAGTGAGTATAGAGCTCGTATTGTCTTGGCTGGCCCCATCATTGTGGGCAGACTGTCTGACTACAGTGGGTTGAGTCCTGAGATCATACCAGCAATTCTTCTTCCACAGCCAGTCTCCCATTATAGGCTGCTGGAACACACTGGGGTATTTCCAAATTCTTTTCTGCATCTGTCTAGGCGGGTTACGGAGTTCCCTCAGTGTTTGCCTCTGTTTCAATGTACATGCGTGGCAGGGTCGATGTACTAAGCAGGACAAAATCTTTGGGTTTGTATTTGCAAAAAACCAGGCTGTTCAGTTCCATCATTGCTGGGTAGGATTTGTTATACAGGGAAACCATGGGGTACCATCACCAGAGGCCCCCTTAGAGAGTACACAGGGAACCTTTGGAGATGTACATGCCTGTATATAGTGTGTCCATACACATTCCTCACCGTGTGCCTGGAAAGCAGCACCCAGCACAGGTGTCCTCAGCTGGCTACAGAGCAGTGAGAATAGATTCAAACTGGTCCCGTGATAGTGTTACGCAAGGTCAGGGAGCCTGAGTTATATTTTGTGTATCAACAGACCTAACAATAGAGAGGAGAATATGGATTGGTGGTTTGGATCAGCGTGAAGTCCTTTGAATTCATATACATGAGAAAGGATTAATTGTAGGTGATTTTGGCTGTCTAAAATGCATTGAATACTCCCTTTTCCATTCAAGAATCTCTGTTAGCTGACATAATAGTTCTGTGCCTCTTCTGTCAAGTTTTGAGAAAATCTGGACAATTTCCTGGAGCCTACAAACAGCTCCATCACCTTACTGTGCCAAAGTGTGTCTCCTGAAATAATCAGATGATTCAATCTCCTGCCAGGAGGATATGATTTCTCTGAAATTGATGTCTAGTCACTGAAAATTTAATCTTTTGTCTCATTAAAATGATTTGGAGTCTATTATTATCCTACCAAAAGTTCCCTCTGTGTTTTAAGGGCAGAAACAACACAACCTAAGTGAGGATGTTTTCATTTCTCAAATCTTGGGTTAGACTGTATGTCCTTCTCTGATGTACATCTTGAACATTTATGGGTTTGAATGACTTTCGGTGGACTGGGGTATCACTGTTGTGCTTTGATATTTGGGTACTGCTTTAGTCTGATGGCACCATATCTAAACTATGGACATATTTCACTCTTGGTGTTCTATCCCGGGTGTTGCTAGATGGGATAACAGTGGGTTTGTTTGGAAATGAAGGTTTCAGTAGACAGTGCTTGTGCCCAATTGTCTCTAGGCATTTCTTACTGCTGCAGTTGGGTCTGCTGAGGGCAGTTTAGGTAGTTGCTTCTGGCTGTGCTCATGGATGTGATTTTCTCTTCCCCTGCTGTCTGACCAGTGTGATGATGGCAGAGCTTCTGGAGAGCTCTCTCTGTTTTAAGTGCAGTCTCATCTCAGATCAGGGCTGGGTCCCAACTTCTTCAGTTCTGGAGAAAGGACTAGCCTTTCATGAGAGCCACATTACATCCTTTCTCTCCCTTCTGCTGTTATGTCTGCCAGCCTTTACCTCACTGAGCTGTTTCAGAGCCAACCTTTTCCCTTGTGACACCAGGTGCACTGACCTCTGTCCCCATGACGTGACTTTCCACCAGACACTATTTGATTATGTCATTCTTCTGCAAAATTTGGTCTTTGGACCAGAATAAACTGGTCCAGCAGGAACAGCTGATTCCCACCAGTCAGCAGAAATGTCACAAACACATGGAGAATCATGAATGGGTTTCCTGAACAGGCTTCACCACAATTTTACTCAGAGCCCACATGGGGAAAACTTCATCTCTGTCACACTGGAGGAACAGTGGGGAAACCGTGAGTTGCCCCCAGAGTCAGACCTGTTCTTCTTCCCATCCACTGGAAATGTCCAGGAGAAAACTTAGCACAGTTAACAGACAGATGAACCCCCTCCAAAACAATACCTTTCTCAGTTAATTTAACTATAATTCACAGTGGTAAAAAACCAGGTAGCTGAGGTAGAGATCACTCAGAACCCCACAGCACTAGAGACAGAGATAATTTTACTCATATATATGTATAATATATTATTATACAGACACAAACTTCACTAAGAGCTGGATTTCTCCTTATGTGGCTGATAATTATAGTTTATTTACTTCTTGCAGTTCCCATGTACTTCAGCCATGCACGTTTTCTGAGGACCACAGTTATTTCTGATCAGCAGTGTGGTTTTCAGGCCGTCACTGTCGTACCTTTGATGGCAGCCGAGGGGCCAGTGTTTTGCCCGGGCTTTGGGGACAGTTGCTGATGGTCACTCTGCTGCTTCAGCAGCTTCTAGTTTTCCCCATGTGGTTTGCCCACACTTGGGCAATCCTGTCACTGGTGACCTTTTCCTCTGTCCTGCCTAGAAATGGCATCTGGCCCCAAACCCATGTGGGAACCAGACGGTCTCCTCTGAGCTGTGGGACACCTACCACAAGCTTGCACTTGGGCCTCCTCCAGTTTTTAGCCAGTTCACTAACAATCCTTTCTGGAAGGGCTTTATTCTACACAGATTATAGGAATGGAAATTACATACAGATGGGAATTAACAGCCGGTGCTTTAACAAGACCCCCATTTCTGCTTCCCTGGGGGAATCTGGCTAATTTAGGTTCATTCTGTACCTTCGTTTTCTTCACCAATGTAGATTTTGAAGTTCCTTTGGTCAGTTTTTTGTGACCTGACTTTTCACAAAAGCTTTTTTAATGGATCCCTTGTAAGAACAGGCATCTTTTCCCATTATGAGTTTTGCATTCTGCTCAGTACAAGCTGTTTCCCAAATCCATTGCTGGGCTGAAGTGCTCCATCAGGATGTACCAAACCAGTCTCCTCATTGCATATTATGTGCCAGATCCATCTCCTCCCTCTCTCTGGCATTTCAAGCCATTCTCACTGTAGCTGTCTGCAAAATTCGAGTCCATGCAGGGAACAGAGGAAAAAAAATATTTTACTAATAGCTATTGCTAAAGTATTTTGGTATAAGGAAACCTGAAATCCTTCATGAATATTGCAGTGGCTTCTCGACAGGCCTCCAGTCCTCACAGCCCCCATCTGCTGTGCTTTTTCAGACTTTAGTTCATCTGCTACCTCCTGCACGTCTTAACCAGTGGAATAACTTCTTCCTAGCTGAAAGCCTTTGCCAGCTGTGCTAATACTTGCTTATAAACTTGCTTACAGAGATTTCACAATTCCAGCAGGCAGGACTTTACTCTTAGCTCCTGCTTAAAGTGCAGGCTGAAATCCTGAACTTGGCCCTTTCTGAGAAATAATTTCTTTCCCTCTGCAGACACACTGTAGGGAATGTGTATTCCCCAGTTCCAGTGTAAACCAGGCAGTCTTCTATGAATTGCAGCTAAAAAAAAAAGTAGATTGTATTCTTTGCAGTGAAATAAAGAGGAGTTCCTCAGAATGCATTTCCACCTTATTAAAAGAGATTAGTTTTGTAGTGATATAAATCTCGGGGTTAAGGGTATTATGTTGGGCAAAGTTTGATGATGGGTGCTGGTGTTATTCAGCTGATCCTGATGGATCATCACCTAGTAAGTAGCCATTTACCTGTTTGTCTTCTTTCTCTACCACTTTCCTTTGAAGGCTCTGAAACAGGAAGCTGGCAACATCCTTTGAGTAGTGCTTGCACAGGTTCTATTCTCAGGGCAACAGAATCATAAAATGGTTTGGATTGGAAGGGGCCTTAATGATCACCTCATTCCACCCCCTGCCAGGGGCAGGCACACCTTCCACTAAACCAGGTAGCTCAGAGCTCCATCCAACTCAGCCTTGAACACTTATAGGAATGGGACATCTACAACTTCTCTGGCCAACCTGTGTCAGGGCCTCATAACCCTCACATAGAAGAATTTCTTCCTAATATCCAATCTAACCCTGATCTCTGCCAGTTTGAAGCCATTCCCCCTTGTCCTGTCACTCCAGGCCCTTGGAAATAGTCCCGCTCCATCTTTCCTGTAGGCTCCCTTCAGGTACTGAAAGGTCACAATTAGGTCTCCCCAAAACCTTCTCTTTTCCAGGCTGCACAATCCTAATTCTCTCAGCCTTTCCTCACAGGAGATTAATGAAGTGCTGTTAAGTGCTGAATCAGGCCCAAAGCAAAGAACTCTGTCAGAAACAAATGCAACACAGCAACCATCTGCTGAGGAAAGTGTGCTGGAGGGAGGAAGCGTGTTCCTGCTTACACCTGCTCCTTGCACAGTCCCCTAAGTCCAGGCTGTGCACAACAGAACACGCCACAGCCTCCCTGGACGCAGGGCTGACTCTGGTGCAGCATCTGTGAGAGCAGTGCAGCCACAGGAAACCCAAACTCAGCTGCCCACTTGCTGCTCCACCTGCACAGCTCCTGCCTCTGCCAAGCTCTCGGGTGGGGGATGGAGAGCAGGAAACTCCCTGCTGGGCTGCCCGCAGAGCAGCCCTGTCCCTGCAGTTTCTGCAGATGTGCTGAACCATGAAGTCACGGATAGCAGCAGATTTGGAGGGGTTAGGGATGGGGAAGTAGAGAAAGGAAGGAGGAGAGGCTTCATTCAGTCCTCCATGACACCTACTGTCTTTTCTCACTCTGCCTCTTCAGCCTTGGGCTAATATTTTTCCGAATTACTAGGAAAATGTACAGGTTTGCTTCTGCTGTTATAGCCCTGATTGTACAAAAATGGAAAATTATCTTGGATTTAGACTCTTTGTTTTGTCTCTGTGAGCTTGTTTCCAGGATCAGGGTCTCTTGCCCACTCAATCATTTGGCTCGTCAACCCAGTGCCATAAAGATTAATATAAAATCTTTCTCTCTATTTTGTAATTCTTAAAACTTTTTATTTTAAACTGGGAGTTCTAGTGTTTCTGTGCACCATTTTCACAAGGATTTTGTTGTTTTAAGCTTGATTTGTCAGGGGAGACTGTGTTTGTTGCTGTGTTAGTATTGTGACTGTAAAGGAACAGTATGTTTTCATCCGTGATGTTCCTTTTCTGAACAGATCAATCTCAATGAACTCTTACTCAGCAAATTATGTGGCTTTTACTAAACATTTGCTCAGAAAATACATTCTGTGGTTAGATACACTGGCATGTTCCCTGAGATGACCACACTGCAATAGTACAGTCAGAGCTGGCCTGGGATATAGGGTTGTGGGGTTAACTGTCAAGCAAGGACTTCTTGCTTATTTATTTTTAAAAACGGGGTTAAACATAAGGGTAAAAAAATCAAGTCATGCTTTAAAAAGTATACGAAATTTAAAGTTATTTATATTTTAGTTCTCTGAACCTTGAAAATGTCCTTTTGAGCGCGCTATGCCAAAAAACCAAACCCCAGCGATTCTCAGGCTGTTTAAAAAAGCTGGAGACAAAGAGCCAGTCCTTCCTGAGGCTCTGCCAAAGCCTCTAGTAGAGGCAGACACTGATGTCAGAAGAGAGCTGCTATGATTGTCTTGTTTCCTACATGATTGACAATAAGTGTGACACCATCCCTCTGCCCAGCACAACTCTGTTGGAGTTTTCCATTGGCTTTGGTGAGAGCTGGCCAAAGTCCTAAATTTGTCTAATGTGTTAATGTGTTAACTGTGTCAAAAACTTTGTGACACCCTTGACTATTGTACAGCTGATGATCTATGAGATGATAACTGTATCTGGGTAGGACAGCCGACCACAGGAATTTCTCTCAGTGTCTGTTGCATTGTTATTAAAGACAGAACTAACTATGACTCTGACAGTGCAATGTCATTATAACAACAGTAGATTTTCCAGGAAGTTAAATTTTGGGTTGCCATTTAATCACCAATCCAATAAAGTGTTGTTTGAGCAGAGAACATTTTGCCTTTGACTGGATGATTATTATTTTTAAGCGTCATATCATTTGCTCTTATTATTTTTGGTCAAGAATTAAAAGCAAGTCTCTGGTTTGTGTCCAAGCTTTAGATAAAGAACATCATAGCAGAAAGTAAGGGAGGAAAGCCCAACATATCCTCCCTGACATCACTATTATCGAGGGGTTTGCTGTTAAGGATTGTGGGTGTATAACGGGATGGTTTGAACATTTAATTTGCAGTTGTAGTATTTAATGGGTATTGCGTAATGAACTTGTACAGCAGTTATATCTGCGAGGCATTTCTTATCAGTTCTAGGACGTTATTAAGGCAAACAGTTCCCCTAAGTTCAAAATGAAGCAATGCTCCACTCTTCAGCTTTGTTGATCAAGCCTGGGACCTGTGCCTTTTCTTAATCCAAAACAAAGCCATGTGTTTTTTGGTGAACTTTCCCCGCTCACAGGTTTTATTCTGTAAAAGTAGGGCTTTTGTGTTTTCAGCAGCTACAGTCTTTCAAAGCCCTTGTAGCAAACATGGTTGAACCTCGAGGTCCTTCCTTAGGCTTGACTCTGCCTCCTGATCACACTGAGCTCCAGTTGATTTAAATGGGAGTTTTGCTTGAGGAAAAGGGAGAAACTTGGGATTCAGAGCAGTGTGTTCTGTGAAAGGACGTTCACCCATAACCTATATTTCCTTGGCAGTATTGTTTTATCTTGGGTATCTGACACTCTCCCTTTCACTGCTTACGTAAGAAAATAGTTTGTGCTGTCAACAACTCTGTTTAACCTTTAATAATAAAATTAGTAACTTAAACTAAGAGGCCCATATTTGGGTAAAGTTTCCATTGAAGCCAGTGGTCATTTTGCCAGGGACAGATCTGGAAAAGCCCTGAATTTTGAACTCACAATTTACCCCAGCAAGTTTTTTCAGTAGCCTCTGTTCCTGCTCTACAAAGAGCAAGTGGGACTACAGTGGCAGGGACAGGAAATGTTAGAGGAACCTTTCTGTACTTTTCCGTTTAATGACTTTATTGGACAAGATGTCTGATGATACCAGGTTTTTCTAGTTCTCATTTTTATAAGCTATCTAATGCGTGGAAACATCAGTTCTGAGCATATGTTCCTGTCCCTGGAGTCTTGTTCAGGCATTAGAGGAACATTTTCTGACTCAAAAGATAAACACTTCTGCTGGAGTTCAGGGACGGAAATTGTTTTCATCGCAGCAGGTGTTGCCCATTAGTTCTACTAGAACTAAAACCCTAAGCTGGGCTTTAAGCGAGATGCATAATCAAGCTCTTACATCATTGTGAGATGTACCGTACTTGAACCTTTTGCTTGTTGAGACTGTATTTCCTCCAAGAAACATCCTGTTTTGCAATCCCCTGAATTCCCCATGTGCCATACAGCATTAGGGATTTCATCACCTCCTGGGCACACTGCAGAAGACCCATAGGGAGGGAGAGACAGAGAGCCAGACAAGTCAGAGGTTTCCATATTTCCTGATGGGACCATGTGATCCATGAAAGATGGCTTTATTTTTATTACCCCCCCTCCTTCACTTCATGCTGTTTCCATTCTAGACCTGAGTGTGCCTTGCAGGCTGCTGGAGGCTGCTGATTGCATCATGTTGAGGAAAGGATCATACTCTCCTCAGTCCTGTTCAATTGTTTCAGGTCCCATCTTGCTTTTAGTGGTCTTGGCTGCTTTATTTTTGTCCTGAACTGTGCAGTCACATCTGAGAACAGAATACATTTCTTAGTAGTTTTTTACTTGGCATCCTCACTGTAAATCTTTAGTTACATCTTTTGGGCCTAATTTGACTCACCTAAATTCAATAGGGATTGTTAGTCTGGGTTCTTAAAGAGGTTTGCCAGACCTCAGGGGGTGCCAGCAGGCCCTGTTTGCCCTGAGTGGTTCCACCTGGGCACCCACCCAGCCACCCACACAGCCAGTGCTCACAAGTCCTGGGCTGCATTTAGGCTCAGCCCCTGGTGGTGTGGGGCTGTTGTACTTGGCCTTGTGCTTGGACCTTCTGGATTGATTTGGATTTACCTGAGTCCTTGGACTCTGTCTGACCCTGGTTATGGCTACTGGACCTGCTGACCTCATGCCCAGGTACTGGGGATCTGTGTCTTCTCTAGCTGGGGAAGCACACTGCTCTCATCTTTTGTCCTCCTTGTTTGTCCCTTGCAAAGCGTCTTTATCTCCTCCCTGGTTCTGGGAATTAGAACGAGGGCTTCAGTTGCTGCAAACACTTTCAAGAGTGATTTGGTCGAAGAACCGCTCACTTGTTATATTTAGTACAGCTGACTTTGGTTGTGGTTTCAAACCTGTTTACAGCTCCGCTGCACTTTCACAGGTTGTGCCTAATTTTGCAGTTAATTGTATTGGTTTATCTAATATACAGAGGAAAATGGTTTGGATTTTTTTTTCTCCTAGGCTTGTAAGTTTGCTCCTGTGCTTGTTTGTTTCCTTATACCAAGAGAAAAGTATAATCATAGAATCATTAAAGTTGGAAAAGACCTCCATTGAATCTAACCTGTGAGTGATCCCTACCTTGTCAACCAGACCAGAGCACTGAGTGCCATGTCCAGTTATTCCTTGAACACCTTCAGGGATGGTGGCTCCACCACCTCCTGGGCCGGCACCTTCCAATACCTGACAATAATTTTCAGTCAACAAATTCTTCCTGATGTCCAGCCTGAACCTCCCCTGGCACAGCTTGAGGCCATTTCCTCTTGTCCTGTCCCTTGTTCTGTGGAAGCAGAGACCGACTCCCACCTCGCTTCCCCACTCCTGTCAGGGAGTTGCAGAGAGTGAGAAGGTCCCCCCGAGCCTCCTTTTCTCCAGGCTGAGTCCCCCCAGCTCCCTCAGCTGCTCCTCATAGGACTGACTCTGCAGATGTTTCTCCAGCTCCGTTGTCGTTCCCTGGACACTCTCCAGACCCTCAATGTCTTTCTTGCATTGAAGGGCCCAGAACTGGACACAGGACTTGAGGTGCTTCAGCAGTGCCCAGCACAGAGGGACAATCACTGCCCTGGTCCTGCTGGCCGTGCTGTTTTTGATACAGTATGATAGTTACAGCCACTAAGTCACTGGATTATCACTGCTTAGTCACCTATAGAAGTGTAGTTAAAATGGCACTGATTCTGCAGAGCACAAGGCAGAGCCGTAAAGAAAAGATTACCCCTGAATTTTCTTTGGGAAGCTCATCAGGCCCATAATCATCTTTCGGAGTTAACGTGGCTTATGGTCCAACAGGTGTGTGCAGGGTAGAGAGAAGCAAAGAAAGAAAGATCTTGGCACGCTCATCCTAAATGAACGTCCTCTCAGCGTTACAGCAGGATGAACCCGGCCGGCAGCAGCACTTTCCCCTCATCCCACTAGAGGGTGGGTGCCGGTTGGACAAGCCAGGCTTTGGCTGGAGCTCTGCCTGCTTGGCAAGGGCACAGTGGGAGCGCGAGCATTAATTTATCACCTAACAAGGGTGGCGAGGCTGCCAGAATTGGCAGTTGGTACTTCAGAAAATATTCAGCTTGGGGATGGATGCAGACGTTTTCCCTCTCTGCCTCAGTCTTTGTAATCAGGAGATGTTCTGAGTATTAATAATATATAAATTGAGCAAGCCAAATGTTTTTTATTTTTAGTAGCTTAAACCAAAAGTGTCTATACTTTGTTTCTAAATTAGTTTGAAAGTTCTTCATGTTGGCGTGTTCTACCAGGCTCACAGTCACAGCATTTAAAAAGTACTTTTTCAGGGATAGGAAAAATAGAAGATTTAATAGATCAGATTGTATTTTCTTTTGATTTAATACTTGCAAAATCATTCATTTTATGACAAAAAGACATACAAATAAAACAGTCCCCTGATCACAATATCCACTTTAGAAATGAAGCATGATTTGTACTTGTAATAAATTTCAGTTTAGAAAGGATATGGTTCATTGTATAGCCATCAGTAGCAACTCACCAACTTCCCTGGACTCTGCTTCAGATACAACAAACCATAAGATATTGTCTCAGGTTTTTAAATTTTTTTATTTTTCACCTGATCTGTTTGTTTGAGTTGTAGGAACTGAAAATGCAATCTTGGTTTAGGATTGAGCTAAATAACTCTGTAGCTGAACTATATTCTATCTTGTCTTGGACATGATTTGTAAAGTTAGAAAAGAATAAAAGTTTGTAAAGTATGGGGGGAGAGAATTATCTCAAAAGAGATAGAATAGGCCAACATTAATTTAGTGTTGAACAGGCAAGGAAAGGGATTAGAGCTCTGTGAAACAGGGAAAAGTTCAAATAATGATCCTATGAAACTACTTTTTCTGTAAGAAAAGATATTAGTATAGGTAAGAATAGTAATATTACTTTTTGATACAAAATTGAAATTATTTCTGAAGTCAAAGACTTGATCTTAAGAAGAGGATGTTCACTTATATTAATCAAGCTCAAATAAAGAGACAAGAAGAAAGGACAGTCCTCTGACTGTGACATATGTTTCTCTGACAGCCCCTGACGGTCTTTCATATCTGGGATAACATATTGCACAGTTGTATGTAACAGTGGAGTTTTTCCCTGGGTCAAGGGCAAAGTATTGCACAACCAACCCAGGTGCCTTGCAGGCTTCATGGATCCTTTATTAATCTTCTGTTCCAGCATCAGTGTTGGCCTCTGCTGGAGACAGGAGACAAGGAGAAGATGGATCACTGAGTCTGTTCTGGCGTGATAGTTCTTATGTTTTGTTCCATAGAAAGGGTTGTGATCAACAAAAACATTGCCAATGTAGGTCACTTGCCAGTTTATGAGCAATGGGATTGCTTTGCTGGTTTGTGCAGCCCTGGTTGTTTTTGCTTTATTGAAATGTGACATTGGCTGACAGCTCTGTGGGATCTCGCATATGGAGACTTTGCTCCACAGGGATGGGAGAAACTGGACAAATTGTAGAGGGTTTTCACATATGGGGCCAATTCATGCCTGATGAACCCCCGTGGAAGCTGTTGGCGCTGCACCAGCCAAGAGGCTGACCCGTCATATCCACCGATTCATTGTGGTGCTGTTTGTCATGGTTAAAGCACTTGAAATTTTCCCCCTAATGGGGGACCATGCTGAGTTTCAGCATGTACTACTCTGCTGCTCGCCTGTTTCCGTTGTTGCTGGATCTTCTGGAGTTGTTTGTGTTTGTTTAAAAGGAGAACAGTGAACTAAGCTGGTGGTTGAAGCGGCAAATGTGGTTTAGCTGGATTATAAAGACATTTGACATTCTTTGTCACCTTCTTAAATGTGTGACGTGAATGGGTATGAGAACAGGCCATGTGGATAAAGAGGAGTCAGATGACAGAAATGAGACCAGAGTGGTGGAAAGCAGAGGAGATGGGAACGCCACGGGTATTTGTTCAAGGATGGTCTCAAGTCATCCTGTGTCCAAGTGACTTGTAAGAAGGCAGCACTGCTGCAGCAGGAATACACGTCTGCAGAAGGTGGCACCCTAAGAAGATGATTGGGGATGGAGGGGAAAGGAACACAGTGGGGTTTGTGGAACTGGGAAAGGGATTCCCAGACCTTTCAGTTGGATTAAAAGGTCTTCATGTGTGTAAGGGTAGGGAAAACACCCCTAGTCTGTAGGGCTAGATCTGTGTGTTGTACCTGATTAAATGTGCCTAGTGGACTTGATGGGCCGTATTTTCAGTGTGTTAGAGAAGCTGATGAGGGCACAGATGTGAAGATACAACTGTTGTGCTATTTTCCCCAAAATTTATGGCCATGGTTTAGAAAGCAAAGAAGTGAAGATGTTGGTATGAGTGCTTTAGTCAAAACAAGCTCAAATCTATTGTTATAAGCAGGCTCTTGGGGCATAATGTGGGGCTTGTTCCCACTGCCTGCAGTGTGTTGTGGAGGAAGGGACTAGAAGAGGAAAAGTAAAACTCCGTGAAAAATAGAAGTGTGAAGCTTGAGAAGAGTAGCAGGGCCATAGGCCCTCAAGGAGAAAACCAGAGAAGCATCGCATCTAAACAATGTAAGATGCTTCAGAATGGGCTGAAAGGGTGAAAAATAATCTGGCAACTGAAAGAGAGTTGTGTGGGTTATTTTTATTTATTTTATTTTTTTTAAAGAGAGCTGGCAGTAAAGCAGGAATACTAATGGAGGGAGCCTGAGAAGTAATGTGGGCAGTGGAAGGAGAGGATGTCTCAGGGTGGTGGAGAGAATTGGAGACACCTTTCTTTGTAGGCAGTGGGAGTATCCAAAATAATGAGTCCCATCCCTAATTTCACTATATTTCTGAGCACTTATTCTGGTTGTTTTATGTGCTGTGAATTTTGGGCAGTGGGAGCAATAGATCACAAAAAGAGACTGTGTCCCTAAGCCACTACCACCTAGTGCTTGGGTTGGAGCAATCTTCTCCCGGTCTTTACTAATTGGACAAGGAGAAACATGAAGATATATTAAGCAGATCACATAATCTGTCCAGTAAAATACCATGGCAGTAAACCCATCAATTCTTTCAAGCAAAAGTGCTTACATTTTAGCAAACTGTAGTCAATAGCAGTTGCTCTCTCCATACACTTAAGCTCACATGTAAATTTTGAATAATAGAATCACAGAATGATTTGGATTGGAAGGGACCTCAAAGATCACCTTGTTCCAACCCTGTGCCCTGAGCAGAGACACCTTTCATTAGACTATGTTGCTCCAAGCCCTGTCCAACCTGGTCTTGAAGACTTCCAGGGATGGGACACCCACAGCAACCTGTGCCAGGGCCTCACCATTCTCACAGAGAAAAATTTCTTCCTAATATCCAATTAAACCTACTCTGTCAGTGTGAAGCCATTCCCCCTTGTCCTGTCACTCCAGGCCCTTGCAAATAGTCTCTCATCATATTTCCTGTAGGCTCCCTTCAGGTACTGGAAGACCACAGCTAGGTCACCCCAAAACTTTCTCTTTTCCAGGCTGGAAAGAGCCTGGATTTTTTGTTTCAGGTCAAATTGCTTTTTTTTTTCTTTTGGTCCATTTGTTAGCCCTGATACTGTGTGTAGATGAGTGCTGCAGGCCATGGAGAAAAGTAATGTGATCATGCAGATCCCTTCAGCTCCAGAATAACCTGATTTTTCATATGCTTTCTGAAAACAAGGAAAATTTGTGAACATTGTACGTGAAAGCAGTGAAACCACTGTCCAATCACAAAGATTTCTGCTTTAGCGAAGTTTTATTCTACATAATTTGGAGGAGGAACCTTGACAGGTGTTTGCTCTTTCTTCATGATTTGTTTGAGATAGAGGCTGGTGAGGTTTTAGTTTGAAATCAGAGACAAGTGAGAGTGAGCCAGGGATGACATACAAGGGGTGTTAGACATGTTTGTAGGTGGACCATGAGAAAAGTGAAGAGCCAGGAAAGAGAGGGAGGATGCAGCTGTGAAATGCAGGTAAAACGAAAGACTTTTGAAATGATCAAAATCAGCTGACACTGAGGGCAAGGAAGGTTCAGAGTGAAGGCTATGGGTCACTCCTAGAGAAACAAGGTTGAAGGCTGTGGATATTGAGATACTCAGTATTAGCACACTCTTCTCCTGAGTTCTGCTGACCATTTTACGTCTTATTTTGGGGTCCAGAAACTTAGAGCCTGTTTCACGCTCCTTCCCCTGGGCACAGCCTTTCCTAGGACACCTCATGGGCTGGAGTGCTCCAGCCCCCAAGCAAGCTCGCCACCAGCTCTGCCAGTACTGCTCCAGAGGGCAAAGTTACTCCTGTTAAGCCACTGATGTTACACCTAGGGATGGATTTTGCCACTGGATTTGAGAGTACGTGCACTCGGTGTGCAAGCTGGGCATCATAAAAATATAATAAAACAAAAAATGACTGTATTATTGCCTTCCACATCTTGCTTGTGTAATCTGCCTGCAGAATCTCTAGACAGTCTTCTCTCAATCTGGAGGTAGTTTTGGTTTCACATATATGGTTTTTGACGGGCCACCTCCGTCAGCCACTGTGTGTTGGAGCTGTAAAAATAAGAAAAATAATAATTTTACTCCCTGGAAGCCAAATCAAACCACAGTACAGATCTGACAGCTGTCCAGGCAACTGAAAACAATCAGTCATAAAATGTCTTTAAATCAACAAATAGAGAACCAAAGAAATATCAAGTGAGATTAATCACTGTCAATTGTTCCAAGGTTTTATAACAAAGGGGCAGGAGGAGGAATTAGTCTTGCAGACTTTATGCCCCCCCTTCTTTTTCTTTTTTTTCTTAAAGGGCAACAGTTATCCAAGTCAGTAAAAATGAGGTAATTATATTGCAAAATTCCTTGGATGAGAATGAGTTTTAGTTCTAAAATCTGAAGCTACATTTACCCACAGCAGAAAATTGCTGGAAATCGGGTGAATAGCAGCTTGCATGTTTATTTTTCCTAGAAGAAAACAATTGACTCCTCAGAACTTGTTTGGAAGTGACTGAAAACAGATGGCAGTGGAGATGATCTGCAACCCAGAAGCATCAGGGTGGTTATGGATTCCTGGGGGCTTGTGCTGTGTTTGTCTGCCTTAGGCTTAAACAAATAGAAACTGAACTGGGAAGCAAAAGGGGCTTTTCAGGAGTTCTCAATCACTGACACCTCATACTGAGAGAATGGGAATACAGATATGTTCTTTTATCTGCTGTGATTATTACTTAGATTGTTGTGTGCTAGGGGCTAGGTAGAGCTGACTCTGCCTTCCCAGATCATGAAAAATTTATATTTAAATTCTGTAGCAGGAGAAAAAAAGGTGTGCAGAACTTCCAGACAGAAGGGGACTCTCCAGTTTTGCTCATGGGGTTGGCTCAGTGGTAGATGTTCCTGGTAACTCTCTAACAAAGTTAATTTGTGCTGCAGTAACTCCAGGTGTATGTGATTGTAATGCAGTACTGCACCAATAATGGAGAAAATAAATCTCCCTGTAGTCTGTATGCAGAAGCTCTGAATGAATCTCCCAATGTTTTTTGGGTTCCTCTGTGCTGTTGGGGTACATTAGAGGACAGATGTGCTATCGAGATTGGTTTTCTTTATCAGAGTAAAGCGGTCTGGTCAGTGTTTGAATAAAGTAACTTTTTATATGATGCTTTTTCAATGTTAGTACACCAAGAATGTGGACTCTTTTGCCAACAGATAAAGGCATTAAATGGCAGTCACACTGTTTTTTCTTGCCAGAACATCCAAACCAGGCTTACTACTTTTCAGTTATCCACTGAGAGCAGCGATGTAATCACTTTTTCCTGTATCCTGTATATATACACTGTACATGACATGGATGTTCAATTTATTTTACGTATTAGCCGTTTGTGTTGGTTGCTGCATGATTTTTACCAGTCTGTCAACAACATTGTCAGAACCAGGTAATGCTTTGATTAACTGTGCAACCTGATGACACCCATGACTGTGCTTTTCCTGATCCAGAAAAGAATTTAAGTAAATGCTTAAAGATTTCAGGTTGTGAATAGTCACACTGGGTTAAGTGTCCTGTATTTAAAGGTGAGCTCACATGGGAGAAGGTGCACGTTTTCACAATACTGTTTTCTTACAAATGTAAATGATGCTGTGGGGAAATTCCAGAGCAGACTCCAGTTTTCAGGTTAGACCTATAGCATAGCGAGCTGTCTGGGATCTGAGGGTGGAACTGTCACTCTTTTCATCCTTAGTTTCAAAGATGAAGATGGTCCAGACCTGACTGCCCATGCTGCAGTCACTGAGGTGCTTGCAGGCTTTTAAGGTTTACTGAGACAAGGTTAATTAGTGTAAAGTTTGACCCCTTGCCCCCCACTTTCTCTCTCTGGTCACAACTAAGCCCTTGTGCCTTTTTATTTACCTTGCTTCTTATCTGTCTTTGTTCTCCTCTCCCCAGGAGCCCAGTTCTCTCTTCATGGCTTCGGTCTCTCTCCTTTTTTTCTTCTCTTGTTGTCACGCTGAGCCTCTGGAGTTCTTTTTACTGGAGAAAGGCTGGAGTGAGAAGTCCCCACAGCCCAGCTCTCGCATAATCTGATCTGAGCTTAATCCAATTTGTCTTGGCAGTGATTTTTATAGCTGGGATGGGCAGCCTCAGAAAAGCAAACCTGGGCTGGCTGTACTGTGACATACTTGTGCCTTGTTGCATCACAGCTGGCTTGGCCCTGGCCAAGAAGGTGTTGTAGGTTAAGGTTTATAAATGAATTAAAAATGGATGGGTAGCCTATAGAGAAAGGGCCTTGCATCAGTCTCCTCCAGAGGAAGAAGCTGGGACTGGGCAATTAGAGACAGAGCTACGTGTGAGATTTCAGGGGCACTGAGGGAGTGGGTTGTCCTTGTACAAGTCAGTGACCTTGGAGGTTTCTTCTTAGCTCCACTCTTACCAGTGGGATCTCTTAAGAGGGTGTCTTGTGGCCGCTGAATGTGCTGGCTCTTTCTCCCTGCCCTCCTCTGAGGGGGTGGAGGGCCGTGGCTGTTGATGGCATCAGTTGGAAGGATTGATGGGTTGCTTAGATGGATTTATAGGAGATCGGACAGAGCATTTTAATAAATCACCTGCTGAAGTAGCTCTTGATTACTGACAGTCACATTTCTCCCCCTCACTCACAGTATGATGGGGAGTAGAGCCATGGAGCAGAGCCAGGAGTCCATGTCAGAACCTTTGTGGTGTATGGGATGGGTCTGTTCCCATCGTCACTAACAGTGCTGAAGTTGACAAGTTACTTCAAGGAACGCCAGCACTTCTTTACCTTCCCCAGGAGGACTGTGAAAGACTCTTCACTGTGCTTATTTCAGATTTTTGGGGGTTTTGGTGGGAGTGGAGACTGGAGCAGTAGAGGAGATTGTACAAAACTGCATGTTGCTGCTTCCTGATAGTGCCAGTTTTTCTAAGCCTTTTCACCCAAATGCTGCTCTCTGAACAGCTCAAGCTTGTGATGAGAGTGGAAAAGTGTGTCCATAGTGCATTTGGGGCCCATCTCCCAACAAGGAGTTCTTCAGGTGCTTGCTGATTTACAACATGGCTGGAGTGCTTTGGGTGTGAGAAGTACTCTACCCATGTTTGCAAAGGCATGAAATAGTATTCCTTGTGTTAATGTTCCATTTAATAACAGCCTCAGGCCTTCTAGCTAGTCCATTTCAAGACATTAATTGAACTTCTTGGGTGCTCAAGGCTATTAACCTTTGACTGTAGCCCACACTAGAGGCAAACTAATCACTCAAACGTTCTCCCTGTGCCTTATTGCTTAAGCAACACTGCAGGAATGTGCTACACTGTTGGATAAATCATTCACCATGATATCATCAGAGCTGCTGGGTTGCCATTTAATTCTGGTGGGGTACAGAATGTTACAAACCATGGCAATTAGCATTTGCAGGCACTGGAAAACCTCCTTGAGTGATATACGTGCATTTTCCAAAAAAAAAAAAAAAAAATGGGGGGGGGGAGGAGAACAACAGAAGGAGTGAGGTGCAGGTTGGCAGGGAACTTCATCCTTGCCCTGGGCAGGTGCCTTACCTGTGTGGTAGTTTACTCTTATCTCTGCTGATCTGGACCATCTGCCAGGTCTCTTCCATCACTGTGCTGGAGGCACAGGGTTTGTTTGTGCCATAATGGTGTGTTATAACGGAGCATAACGGGATGTAGCTGTGCACATATCCAGAAAATCCAGAAGTATCCAGAAAAAAACCCCAACCCACTGGAGACAGTTTAGAGCTCTGTATTAGAAAGTTTATTTTCTCCTATGCTTCCCTTGCTGTTTGGGATAGTTCTCTGGGGGATGCTACTTTTGAATATTTTTAGAAGTGACTTTAGGCTGCAAATGTTAGTTGGTTTGCAAGTTTAGACCAAAGCTGTCAGCTCTTCCTGAGGTACAACTCACCCTCACTCTTATGAGAGTTGTCATAAGTTCAAGATTTCCTTGCTGGTACTTTCTGAACTGCTGAAATGAGCTCTGGTCTGTGAAAGCACCAAGGAAACAAATGAATTGCATTGGCAATTCATTCTTTCCACATAGTTAAACCAACTGAAAAAAAGACCATCCCAAGCCTTGTTTTCCTACTCCTATAGGTCTCCTAGACCTTTTTCAAAGAGGTGGGGGGCTTCTTCTCCTCCCCATCTGGCTCCTCTGGGCACCCCCTCTCCCTTTGCTCTCCTGCTACCTGAGTGCTGAGCTATCTGCTCATCTGTCCCAGCAGTAGTAGCTCTTTGGAGGTTCTCAAACCTCCAGTGTTGGGTTGCATCCCAACCCAATTTTGGTCTTTCAGTTCTGAAATGCATGCAGAGACTATTCTGGGAAGGAAAGGGCTGTGTCTGTCCAAAGCCAGAGGCAGAGACCAGCCCTCAGCATTGATGCCTGTTGATTCCAAGAAGCAACTTTGGACTATTCTTGTGTGAAAAGCTGTCTCTCTTGCCCTGGAGCTGACAAGGAGTGGAGGAGGACTCACGTGTGGTAGGCCCCAGTTACCAGTCATAGTTCCCAATGAGAGGGACTTCGGTACCAAAGACAATAAGATTGGAATATTTTGTGTGTCTGTGTCAGTGTGACCTTAGAGCAATAGCTGTGTGGCAAGTGGCTCCAAGTCCTGAAGGAATCCAAAACTCTCTAGTGTGCTTATGAGCAAAATGAGGAGGAATGTGTAGCTACTGGCTTAGTTCTAGGACACTGCAGTCCCTAAGTCTAGCCTAAACTCATTGCCAGAGCAATGAAAGAGCAGAGATGAATTTAAGGGAGTGCAAAAGAACATGAGCTCACCCTGGAGGTCTTAAGCTGCCAAAGTTTTCCTGAAAAGGGAGCTGATTCCATGCAGACAGAATAAAAGGACTCAAATGTCCCCAATAGGAAAGTTTCTATTAAAAAACCAAATCCAGACATGCACTTTTTTACTAATGTGAAAATTCTTCTGTTGTTTATGAGATCAACTCTTTTAGGGGGGTAAGAGGGGGAGAAAAAGAAAAGAAGTTGTTTGTTAGCAAAATGAAATCCAGACAAATATTTATAGCTACTTTCAAGTGGCTTGTTCTAACATGAGTCGACTATCCTTAATACCTTCCCTTTAGCACCATTAAGCATCTCACTGGCACTCAGAACAAATTTATGAATGTCTTATAAAAGTCAACAAGCCGCAGGAAAAAAATAAATAAAAAAGAGCCTTATGCAAACAGTGCTTCATTGCAAGAACTCAAACAAAGAAGGTCATATTCGTCATTTGCTCACGGAGAGGGAAAGCCAAGAAGACTGATGAATGATGACACAAGACCTGGCTGACTTTAAATCCCCACCTAACAGGAGTTTCTGTAGGTGCTGCCAGGGTGGCCACACTCTTTGCAGGCTGCTCCTGCCACATCTCACATGTTCCAGTCGTTGCTGTTCTCCATCAGAGCACTGGCTTTCGTGCACCTGCAGGCAGGGGTGAACTGCAGGAGTCTGACCTGCAGAGTCACTTCAAGGAGCTAAATTCCTGTCCAGTGGAGTGTGCTGGTCACTGGCTTTAATAAAATTAGGTGGAGGTAACTTATATTGTTGGAGCCTGTCCATCAAATAGAGGGATAAGTATCAGAATAGGGGAACTGACTGTAAATCAGGTGGTCAAATGGGATTCTACTTGAGATGGGAGGCGAGTGTGACCTAAAGTAGTATTCCCACTGGAGTAGGCTGTAATGTTAACTTTCTCAGCAGCTTTTCAAGAGTTTATATAAAAGGTTTTGGTAGCTGTAGGTGCTGGTTTCCTATTCTGTTTAAGTACTGTGGCACACAAAATGGCAATTCATTAGGAGCTTGATGCAGTCAATGAGTCTTTTTATCAATTCTAGAAAGCTCCAAAGCCTGAAAGGTAATTTCCCCATGAAAATTCCATTCTTTCAGTGACATGGTGAAAGAGGGAGGATATCTGCATGGCGCCTCTCTAGAGGTTAAATCTGGGCTGATCAGGGCCTGTAGTAGGAAGAAGGATCTCATCCAAGGCAATGAGATTCAGTTTGGAGCATTAGTGGAAGACAAGTCATCCACTGTACTGGGGAGACACTTGGGACTGGGCTCAGGTATGGAGCGTGGGGGAAGTCTGGCTTTAGGCAAATGTTAAGACCAGTGGAGAGATGGGATATACCTAGGAGGATGGGAGATGGGGGGAAAGAAGTTTAGTCTGCACAGTGGATTAATAATCCCGGGTCAAACCTGGGACTGGAAGGGTTTTTTCGTACCTAGTTGGTTTTTGGCTAAACAGTCATTCTAATGAGAGAACATTTCTTGTGGCACCCGTGTCGTTTCTGGTGAATCACTGAATTGTTCTTCCAGCTCTCAAACCTGCACTCTGTTTTCCTTTTCCCTAGCTTCTGGAAATCTGATCAGGTTTGAAACGGAAGGGTTTTGTATTCTTTACTTCCCACAATAAGGAAGCACGTGTGTGTAACCCAGGCCACGCCACTGACAGGTTACCAGCCAGCACAGTGCTGCATTTCACTGAAACGAGAGTCATTCTCCCCATGTAGCTGCAGAAGCAAATGCCCCTCAAGGTGATCACTGCTACAGAACAGAGCGTATCTCTTTAGTCTCCTTAGCTGTGAAATACTTTGAAACTGGATGAGTGTTGCTGTTTTTGACATCACAAATTGCTGTTTGTGACACTCCTGTGTTTGAAGTTACCTGGCAAAAGAGGGCTGCTGCCATCACACATCCATTTGCTCTTGCCTGGAGACTGTGCAGCTGATGCCAACCAGAGAAGCTGGTTCTGGGGTCCTTCCTGGCAGGACCTCGGTGTTTGAGCTCGGGGATGACGGAGCTGCAGCAGTTGGAGCTCTGGCTGCTCTGTTGTGGCTGGGCCATGTTGAGCCCCACGGTGGACATGCAGAGTGTCAGCTTGTTTCCCTGCTCCAGGACAACATGCACTAACTCCTTTTCAAGCAAATCTAGAAGCCTATGAGAGAGCCTGCAAAGATCATGTGAGGGGGTGTGAAACCCTCAATGTTTTAATAATTCAAATAGAAAAGAAATAAGGGGACAAAAACATCAAGTGAGGGATGATGAAAGAGCCTCATGCCTTTGAAGAGTTATTTCTAGGGTTAAAGTCTGCCTGCTGCAGAGTTAGACCTTCTCCTTCTCTGAAACCATGTAAAAGTTAAACAGTTCAAGAGTATTTGCTGCTGTAAATTGTTATCTGGAAGCCCAGTGCTTTTGGCCGCCTGTGGTTTATCTCTCATGCAGGTCCTTTCTTTCAATATTGAAGGTAATTTTCTGCTTTATGGCATGACATAAATTGATAACAAAACCCTCAATACTTTCTTTAACCACTTATTTTCTTTCAAACATTTTGTCCTGCCGAATTATTGAGTCAGCTGTAATGACCTTGATGTAAACATGTACTTTTGAACTCACGTGAGGATCAAAGACAAAAGAATGTGAAACGGAGGCTGGAATCTGGAAATGATCTGTGTGAGGTTGGCATCAGTTTTCCATCCTTTTTCATTCATTTTTATTATGTGGAGCCCAGAGCAAATTTCAAAAGTGAAGAAAAGTGAGGTTCAGACAGCAGCACAATGGTTGCAACACTGACATTTATAATAATAAATCTGCTTTGTTTCTTGCTTTAATGTGATCATCATCAATATAAATCATACACAAATGACATGGAACAAATCCGCTGTTATTTTCTGATGGCTCTTTTGCTTGGATTCTCTGACTGGTCTAAAAAGCTAGTCAGGAAAAGTAGTAGGTAGCACTTAAGTGCAGGTTGAGGTATTTGAGAGAGAAAGTGTGACCTGCTTGTAGAAATCATCCTTGATGTCTTTAAGAGATTAGGAAAGTGGGAGTTCAACATCACTAGGCTGTGTGTATGACTTGTTTTTTTACTATGATTGACTTTGAGACAAATGGATCAACTGTTCATCATTTCTAGAGGAAGAAACCAAAACTCTATTTAATAGTCAAGTTAGAATTTTGTTGCACTGCTCTGAAGAAATGAAGGATGAGTTGTGCTGGCAACAGCAGTTTTGCTTCACAATTTTTCTGACTGCTGGCTCTGGAATTGAGAGGAGGTTTTGTAATCTATTAAAACTGACATTTAGCTTTGCTTAAGGTGACTTAAAATTCTAAAAACAAATGCTCTGGAAATTTTATATGCTGCTGAGTGAACTGCTGAGAAATAGAAGTCCTTTTCAGAGGTGGCCTCTGATTTTGTAGACCTCCCCTCCTAAATGCTTGATCTCGAGTCCTTGAGCTGGGCTTGAGAGCATCTGCAGCTTTCCTTGGCTTTAGCTGTGAAAGAAAGGTGGCTAGCTGTGAAAACCAGGCCTGCTTTGCTTTGTCCCTTAACTTGGACGTTCAGGACAAGAAGACACATTTAAGCACCCTACCTGACATACTTGCTCGTGTTATGAGGGCAGTCAGAACTCAAACAAGTGCAGTAACCCAGTTTCCCAGGTCTCCTATATTTTATCTTGTAATCTGCTCTTCCCTCTTGGTAGGTGAGAGAACAAAAGGCTCTCTGGGGTCAAGGACAAGGGTGGTTTTCTCTTTACAAAGTTCCCCATAGTCCTTCTTGATGCTGAAATTAATAAAATCCCCACTGTAGCCGTCACATCTCCTTTATAGGTTTCCAGTGACTAACTGTCTAAATGTTAAGTACCTAAGAAGTTAAATTTCCAGGCTTTTAGTGGCAATAAACAGTAGATAGGTTTTATGGAAACCTGATTCTCCAGCAGCTGTAAGTTCCTAACAGTAACAAACAAACAAAAATTTGCTTTTTTTTCCAGGCACACAATCTTTAAAATATTAACAAGGTTTTTAAACTTTTATTTGTACTGTAGTAGTCATTTTTCCAGCTGTTGAGCTGATCAACGCCTTCATTTTTCTTCACTCCCAGCCCATCAGGCATTTTTACATTTTTATTTTAGTTTTTTAACAAGAAGGAAGCTGAGTTGACTTCTTGGTCTTATTCCTAAAAATATATTTCTGAGTGCAATTAAAGGAGTTTGTCACCAGTTCCTGGATTGCACAGAAGTCCTCTCTGATACTGCTGAGCAACATTTTGCAGGCATAAATATGGGAAAGAGACTGCAGCCATTGTGACACAGCCCCGAAATACTTCATATTTATTTGTACATGCCAGCCCAGCTCTGACATCAGTGGCACCAGTGTAGATCTGAGTCTTGGGACATTGCAGACCTGCTCTGTGGTGTAATGCTGGGACAGAAAAGGCTCCCAGTAACTTTCCATTTGCCTTGTGGAGACCCTCTGCTCACAAAAACCCCTATTCCTCAAAGAAGTGAGTTGTTTTTCTTTGTTTCTTTTGCTTTTGGCAGGAAAGGCGATGTGTCAGGTGCTCAGAGTGGGGCGGAAAAGGAGACACCCAGGACCCTCCAACTTGTGTTAGACCCACTGCAAAGGGCCTTCACTCTACACCCTTTCTGAGGAACACGTGGTCAGACAGGGAAGTTTCCTTAATGTCTCCTGGTGGAGAAAGGTGCCTGAGGCTGGTGTGTGTGGGAAAAGCTGGAGACTGGCCGGGATCCTGAGAGCTCGTGGTGCCAGGGGGATTGAGCATTGCCCATGCTCCAAGAGCACCAAATCCTTTCATACTTTGTTTGCACTGATGTGCCACTTGGAATGGTCACTGAGAACTTGGCACTATTGGTGTTGCCAGAGGGATTAGATGGGAGGTGGAGAAGTGAGGAAAGGCTCGAGGTGGTGGTTGAGTACAGTCATTGTCTCGTGTTTTCCAGTGCTTGGCTGGAGCACTGGCAGTCCTGTCATCTGCTTATGAACATTTTACAGATCTATCTTGATTTGCTGTATAAAAACACTCAGCAAAGAGCATCAATTCAATCAGTCCTAAGAGCTCAACATCAGCAACAACTGAAGAGGTCACAAGGGGCAGATGAGGAAACCAATGTCTGCACTTTTACTAGTAATTTTGGTCCTTTCTAGTTTATAAAAGGAGGTGTATCGGGGAAGTTGCACAATCTGGGACTTGAACAGAAAATGAAGAGGATTCACAGAAACAGATAATTCTCCTAAGGGAAAAATAAACTCCCGAGAAAGTGAGTGGCTCAGTATTTTGAGCACACAGGTTACCAGGAAATGAGAAATCTAACAGACCTGGCTGTGTATGGCCCTTCTCTGCTGGGGCAGCTCAAGGTTTAGAGCATCTGTCAGTCATGGCCAGTGGGGTTTTGGGGAGTGGAACAATGTGCCTTTATCCCTTCACAAGGAAGCAGTTGAGCGTAGGTGGGGGTTGGAGGGGTGTACTGATTATGCCTGTCTAGATCTCAAATTTTTTGCTAATAAAGTATCTTTTAGCTCGTGTGAGGGGATGAAGCAACACACTGAGTCAGTCACAGCCAAGTGACATAAGTCCCAGTGCCACCCAGTCCTGCTTGGTGCATTTCAGCTCTCAGTTATTGCAGAGCAGGTTTAAAAATAAGTTGACATTCACTGATCTGTATCTGGGTTATCTTTCTCCTTCCATCTCCTTTAAGTTGGCAGTGGGTTCCCAGGCAGCACTCTCACATTTCTTGGAGGAGGCTATTCTTCACACCCACTGATGTTAAATGCTTTGGGACCACAGTTCTGCACATTCTCACTGTCCTCTAAAGACTGATGTGGGACAAGATCCTGTTCTCCTTTGTTTAGTTGTTCTAAAGACTGGGCCTTTTACTTGGACTGTTGCCCAAGTATTTTTACAAGTCCAGACTTTCACTTTGCCCTTGAGAACTGCTAGGTTTTTTTTCTCTCAGGATTTTGGTTATGAATGTCTCTCCCTAGCCTGGCTTTTGAGGGAGAGAGAAATGCACAAGAAAAACTAAAGGATCCTGATGCATGTTGTAATCTATTATTATTTGTAAATGAAAAAATCAGGTCCTCGCCTTGGCCTGATATTCAAGGTATGTTTCAGCAAAGGACAGATCAATTGACAGTCAAAATTCTTGTTCACTGAAAGGGAACATCAATCACTGTTTCATTCATGATTATTCCTCCCCCCCCCATCCCAGAATAACTGTGTTGGCATGAAATTTAATCTGCCCATCAAAGCCATTAGACCCAGGCAGGAGCTGCTTTAGGTTTTTTTGGCCCCAGGAGCTCTTTCCAGGAGTTGAGACATATCCCAGGGACTGCTGTTGTGGCTGCAACAGCCATGGAAATGACACAGGGTAAAACAGAGACAGTTTGGAAAAAGCTGCTAAATTTGGGGTTTTCCACATCCATTGACTTCCAAATGCTCTTTCAGGAGGGGGATGTATTACTATTTTATTTCTAAAAGACTTTTGATCTTTTCGCCTTTTCACTTAAATGGCAGAATTAAAATGTGTTGTGTTATGCATTTGCAAAGAGAACTTGCTGTGTCCAGTGTCCTCTCAGGGAGTGACATAACCAGATACAACACATAACATAACCAGACAGTTCTACAGTTGTCTGTAGAATTGCACTACACATAGGGCAAATACAGTTTTAAAAACTGGCAGTATTATTACTACTACCCCATATTTGTATTTCGTGTGTTATTTGCAAAATGCAGCTTATTCCTATTTGAGATTTCGGTTGATTTATGTAAGGAGAAATCCATAACTCGGCGAGAATGCAATGACATTTCCCTTGATTATACCTTCCCAGCCTGCAGCTGAGAAACTCTTTGAACCAGAGATTTGTTCTTTTCCCCTCTCTGAGATCAGTGGCAGCTGTGGGCACTCAGTAATCTCTGAAGCCCAGACTACTATATTTAAATGTCTAAATATAGACACAGAGGCCTATGAGCCCATGGGTACCACTGAAGTGGGCTGCAAATTTCCCCTTTTGCCTTTTTGGGGATTGGATCAGGCCCTATTTCAGGTAACCAGCTTGAAAAAAAAAAAATGGATTAAGTGGCTTGTGCAAGATGGTTCAACAAATGGGACAAATGGCTGGCAAGGCTCAGGAGCTCTGGATGCCATTCCTGTGCTCTGACTGCCAAATTAAATTCGTTCTTGTATTGAAAGAGCTCATGCTGATGAGCATGCAGTGGAGGTGCAAAGGCATCTTAATTGCATCTCCTCAGAGCACAGTGCTGCAGGGGTATTTCTTGCTGGTTTTTCCAGCAGTGTCTGGAGAGCAGGAGCTCACAGGCAGCTGTAACATGACTTCTGCCTGGTTAGCAAAGTAACTGAAACAGAACCTCATCAGTTAGTCCAGAAAGAATTCAAGATTTTCAGTCCTTCTGTTCATCCTGAAGCCTACATGTGTATCTAGTTATATAATTCAGTACCTCTGTAGCAAATAAAGATATTTGGGGGGGGAAGGCTGAGAATTATCAGAATTGGCTGTAATGGTAAGTAGGTATAATTTAAGGATTTATTCTGTACAGGCTACAGCTGTTAAACTGGTGGCAGGGAGATGGGCTAGCCTAGCAGTGAGCTGTGCCTCAACTATGTGCCAAGGCCAGATCCCTTTTCCTTTGAAGGGAGGGAGAGTTAAACCATTGACTTCACTGCAGCTGGGTTAAGCCTGTAAATAGTTCATAACACTTGCATATTACTTGTTACTCTCATGGCCAGATCTAAGCATACTTGATCTCTGGAGGAATTTGACTTTGCATACAGGCAGGCATTCCTCATTTCTCATTAGTCAGGTAAACGCATGTGCAGAGACGTTGGGTTTGTTGTCTTAACACAGTTCCTTCTTCCTGAGAGGGTGATGAATGCTCTCTCAGAAACTGCACGAAATACAACATTTCTGAACAGAAATCTGTAGTTTGTCTCCCAATGAACTATGGCTGTGACAGCTGAGCAGGGAAGGCTCAGGCCATGCATAGGTTGAAGTCTTTTATAATGTGGGGCCTTTGGCATCTGCTCTGTATGTCACAGAAGATAAGGACAGCAAGTGGGTGGTTCAACAGCTGGGATGGGAATGGCAGTGAGCTGTCATCTGATGGCCATAGCAAAGGGCATGAGAGAGGCTTTGGAATACTGTCTGTGATTGTGTGTGATTTGCTCTTTACTATATTAAACTTATATAGAATTATGGAATGGTTTGGATTGGGAGGGACCTTAAAAACCATTTTGTTCCAACCCCCTACCATAGGCAGGGACACCTTCCACTAGAACAGGTTGCTCCAAGCACTGTCCAACGTGATCTTGAACATTCCAAGGATGGGGCAGCCACAACTTCTCTGGCCAACCCGTGCCAGGGCCTCAGCACCCTCACAGGGAAGAATTTCTTCCTAATATTTATTATAATTTTCCCCTCTTTCAGTGTGAAGCTGTTTCCCCCTTGTCCTTTCACTACCGATGTCAGATACTGGAAGGTGCTGTAAGGTCTCCACATAATCATCTCCTCTCCAGGCTGAACAGCCCCAGCTTTCTCAGCCTGTCTTCATTAACTCCATCTCTCTTGCTTTTCTTTATCTTCTGTTCTCTAGTACAATTGTGCGCTTATCCTTTCACAGTCATGCACAAAGAGACTTTCCTGTGGATTTGTCATCAAGAAAAGTAATCAGCAGGTGCACTTGGCACATCCCACACAAGTAAGCTCCAATGCTAGTTCTGGAGTAGCAGCCAAAAGCTGGGAACTGGATATACACAAAAGGAGTTTGTCAAGGTCTAAGGTACTTGTGCACCCCCTTCCTCAGTCATCACAGAAATGATCATAAGAGTTGGTATTGGGTGGTCCAGCTGGTCCTGAAGTTGGAAATGGCTTAATGCACTGGAGAGGACCATGTCTTAGATAAGCAGATTGGAGACCTGCTTAGTACTGCTGTCAATGCTTGCAGTTGAGTTTTATTGCTCAGTAACTGTTTGCCTGTTTTGATCTTCATTTCAACAGGGACAAGTTGCTGTGTCTTAATAATATGCAATGCACTAATGGTCTGTGTTCCTCTTCTAAGAGATGAATTAGTTGCATCTTGTCTGATATCTCTGGGCAAATTCCATGCAGAAGGCATTGGGCAGCCACACCCAGGGCCAGAATTTTCTTGAAAACACCAGGGCTTGGTTTTTCCCCAGTGCTATACGTGCAAATGCAAAACCCAAAGCAATCCGTTTTAATCTGCAGTTTCCAAGAACATGGGTTTGGACCTGGACGTGTGGGCATGAAATGAATCTAAAATTAGACTTACCTACCCTTGCAATTAAGCTCGATATCTAAGCATCCATGGGAATGATCCCCAGGCCTGAAGTTATTGCCTGCTGTGAGCTGGGCTGTTTCCCTATCTGAGGGTAGTGCTGTATTGTTCTCTTTAGAGCTGTGTGAGTCACATCTTATACGAGTTGTTTTATCACTCTAATTAGTCTGCACATTGAAGGGGGTGGGAGAAAAGAAGTGCACACAAAAGGACAAAGGCAAAACACGTTAGGAGCCCCTATAAACTTGTGAAGCTCTCCACATGATTTTTTTAGTTGAAATAAAACATTTCTAACTTCTTTCATCCAGACTGCAACAGAAATGTCTCTCCCACATTTCAGTGGCGTAATCTACATAATGAACAAAACTTCACAGATGGACTGGCTGATTCAACGGACATTCTTTAATATTGACAATTACTGAGCTTTTGCTTCCTATGTTGCATAACTTATAAGAGCTCTGTAATTCAGGGAGGTGAGAATTTGTTCCAGAAAAGCCAGTGGCACACAACAGCTAGAGGAAAAGAAGGCAGACATTAAAAAGAGAGGCCCCCAACCAAACCCAGTTTTAGAATATGGGTGACCTTTTAAAAACAAATAAGCAAACAAACCTCACTCTGATTTCATACTTTACTTTTTGACCAATGTCATTAAGTTAATGGGGTTTTTTCTCCCCACAGTTTATGCAGTGATACAGCTCTTCTGACTGTCTTGGAACTTATTTGTGCCCTTGGCTTCTGAATTTTTTAAAACTTGTTTTAGGTTTTATTACAAATGCTTTTTTTAAACTAAAGGCCTTTTAGGAATGCAGGAAAATATTTGTTTTGAAGTCCAGCTTTCACCTTCACTGCTTTCCTTGGCCAAAGCTTACCACTTATTCAAATTCACAAAGTTCTAGGACTTCAGATTTTATTTCCGTAACCCTACTTGGCAGGTTAAAGATCAAATCCTTTCTGGATCCTCTCTGTCTTTCTCCAAAGATGGTTGGTGGTGACATGGCTTTAAACTCTGGTTTAATCTACTCTCCCAGTTATTGCTGGATCAGAAAGGTAAAGTCAGAGAGGTTGAATTTAGTATGACTGTGTGTCCAGGACTTGGAAAAGCTTTGTGGAAAACAAAAGTCTAGTTTGTATGAAAGAGGACATTTTCTTTTGCCGTGTTATTGAGATGTGTCATCCCAGCCAAGAACCTGGAAGACATTAAAGTAGATGTGATTGTCACAAACATTAAGGGTTTTATTTTTTTTCTATGAGCCAGCCTACACTTTTAGACTGTATGAGGTGGAATTGCAACCCACAAGTAGGTATGAGGGTGACATTTTGGTTATCCAGGAACAACAGTAATATGCAAGAGTTCTCAGTTCTACGTGTGTGGGGAGAATATAAAATTTTATGTGGTGATGTTTTCCAATATAACAAAAGATATCTCACTCTTGGAGCGAAACTCAGACATTCACCCGTCCAAAGCGTTTGCCTCAGGCCTCCCCAAACTCACACTCTCCTTTTTGTGTCTCATAGTTGCCTGATTCCTGGGTCTACAGCATTTATTCTGTCTCACAGGGTATGTCTGCTGTCCAACTGGAGGTGTGATTGCTCCACCTCATGTGCCTGTGCAGCAGAGGAGTGATGGCACTGGCAGATGCCGAGTTGCCAAATACATTTGCAGAGTCTTGGGCAACCATAACGAGCCTGAGCTGAAATTCCCTCTGCTGTTACCCTTACTCCTGTGCTAACGAGATCAATATTGCTGATACAACCTTGGGGATGTCTAAAAGAGCAGTGCTTGTACTTTGGGTTGCACTGTAAGTGCACCTTCAGAAGTTCCTGCAGCTCAGGAACAAGCCATCCTGCTTTGAGCACTAAGCAGGCGTGGGGAATATGTAATCCCTTCCCAAAACATGGTACGTGTCCTCACAGAGAGGTGTTTCTTGTTGATTCACATCAGTTTTAAGCTGAAAACTTTCACAGGCGTTCCCCTTCTATCTTCCCTTAGACTGTTAGTAGGTGTTGCACCAGATTGTATCTCCCCTCTTGCCCGCCTGCCTGGGACCATGACCTCTGAATGCCTTACTCTCTATTTTAGGCATATTATCCTGATATTTTTTGGCACAGAGCCTGCAGCCTCTGCTTTGCAGCATGAACCAAACAGCAAGCTGGCAGAAACAGCTTGCTCAGGGACTCGTGGGCAGCCGGGGGTTGAGCTAGGAACCATGTCCATGTATTCTGAATCCCAGTGAAGTGCTCCGCCCGCTGTTGTTTCATTCCCTGTTCTGGAGGATCTTCCAGAACAACAATATTCTGCTGAAGCTACAGTTGAAACTTGAATTTGAAACCTGGGTATGAGAAGTGAGATGGATCCATTTCTTTCTTTTTGTATTACGAAGGGTCACTTTTTGAAACTGATGTCCTCAGCTTCCAGAGTTGCACCTCCCCAATGCCTCCACAAACCACGTGCTCAATTTTGAAGACCAGTCAACATACTGGATGTGTGCAGCTCATAGGGATTTGTAAATCTGAAGCCCAACTGTGGTCTCTAAGGGCCGCTAATACCTTCTTGAACTTGGAAAATATGTCAGCAATCTCAAATGTAATCACATGATTCAGGCAGAGTTTATGCTTTGATCAATTCGAGATTTCCTTGGGGAAGGGAAGAGAGTGGATCCTATCCATTCCTGGTCCCACCTCAGATGATCCATGGCAGAAGGAGGGAAGTGAGCTCCTGATTTGTTATTATTGGCTGAGTGTAACATGATGCAACTGCTACACAATAGAAAATGTGGTTGCATTGGTTGACTGAATGATTCCTAGTTGAATATCCATTCAGTTTTGTCCTCTTCTGCTCATTCATCACTGGTACACAGGCCATAATTTCCTCCAGCATATTTTAATTTCAGGCCAGCAACTGATTTGCTAAGAGGTGTTAATCTTTGGGATTTTAATGACCTTTCTGGGCTCACTAACATGTAATTAAAACTCAATATCCAAATTACGTCAGTTTACTGGAATTTGTCAGAAAATACACAGAATGTTATTTTCTCCCTGACTGGATGAGTATGTAGCATTCCCAAAGTTAACAGGGATCTTCCACCCGAGGGTTGAGACTCCACAATGTCTGAAGGCAACTCGTTCCTTTGTTCAAACCATCCTAGGAGTAAAGCAATTTTTTCTTGTGTTTAAGCAAAGCTTCCTGTGTTTCAGTTTGCCCACTGCTCCACATGCATTCACTGGTCCTGACTGCAGGTCCTGACTTTGTCTTCTTTTCTCTCCCCATCAGGTATTTATCCACTAAGCTCTGTATTCCTGCAGTTTTGCTATTTCCTGAGCTCTTCACCATTCATTTAAAAATAGGACTTTAGCTTTCTCAGCCAGAGGGCCATTTAACAGTTTTGCTCTAAAGGCACAGGAACAGGAGGAATGTGGCATTTGGATTAGAAATGATATCCAGCCCTGTGCTCTCCCCTGCAGTACACTCTGACAGCTCTCCTCTGCGTGGAGATATGCACACCTATGGCATCCCCTTGTTACCACACCAGAATATGAAGCAAATAGCTTTTGTTCTACTTGAACACGTGTGCCAAATCCTCAGCATGAGGGAATGTCACCTGGTGCATTTGCTTTTGTAGCTCATGCTGAGACAATAGTCTCACTTATCCCTCCTTTTTGTCTTCCCCATATTTTCTGCCCTGTTATAACTCAGTGAGGGACAGAACAAATGTTGGCTCCCCTGGCTGGTTAGTGCAGTGGCAACTCTTTAAAAAAAAAAAGTTTAAAAAAATATTAGTCCTAATTAAGGAGTTGTCCTCATGATTTGTGGTTTTGTATACCGGAAAGCAGGCCAAGGCTGTCTGATTTCATTTCTGTAAAAGAATGTAACTCCAGTTCCTTGCCAGTTTATACCATTCCCCATGCCGGGCAGTAGATAATTTCTCATGGTCCCAAAGCTTTCAACAATACTCTATTATGTTTCATGACTCATAAATGGGCTGGTGCCCATAGAAAGCCATGTGGCTCGGTGCAGGCAGTACAGCTCCCCGCAGTATGTTTGAACTGATTTCATAGCCTCCAGACCTAGCATGGTTTATTATTTTTATGACTTGCTCACTGTTCTCATTGTTGCTAAGACCATATTGCATCAGTAGCAGGAATAAAATTCAAGGCCCTGATGCATTTTTATGCAAAATGAAAAGCACAGTAAGCGGAGCTTCAAATGGATGCAGAAGAAAACAAGACCAAACAACAGGCTGAACTAAAGTTGAGATCTAACAGCTCCTTGAGATAAGCAGCTCATATAAACTGCAGACAGCTGGTAGATAAGATGATATTATCCGGACTGACAGAGCTGTGGTGATTATTCTTGGCTTACCTGTGCGCTCAGGGCTCTGCTGATGAATGTTGCCCACCTTCTCTCTATTAAATCAGAATAAACTCAAGGATTAGAGAGATATGATAAATAGTACTGAGTCTGCTCCTGCAACAGAGCTGAATCAAAGCAGCCAACTGTGACTTGCATAATTATTTGCTGCTTTCAGCCTGCTGAGCACTGTGCAAGCCTATGTGAAGCTGCAGCCCAGGCCCCTACACCTGAGTGAAGGTTGGGAGATCGTGGTGGTGTGTTTATGGCCTGATCCTGCTTTTATTAATGTCCATGGAAAAACTGCTGGTTGGCTTCTGTCCTCAGGATTTTTTAATCCTATTGTGATTTCCTGGGGTTTTGATTCAATTGGCTTGATCTCAGCAGCCTTGTGATACGGGGAGGGCTGTTCCAGAGGGGCTGGTGTGGAGTGGGAGCCAAAAGGGGGATCAGTTTAGGAGGGTTGAATGGAATGGTTTTGTCTTCTGTTGTAAAGCTGTTTTGTAATACTCAGATAACTTATTGAAACTGCTGCCAGGTACTGTTGCAAGCATATGACTGTGGAAATAGCTGCTTGAGTAATAAGAACAATAGAATTTGAAAAAATATGATTTATATTATTTTTATTATTTTTTTTTTTAGGTTTAGCTTGGGTAATAAAAGAAAACAAGCCAGTATTGCTTTATTTGTCGACTTAGATTTGCTTTCAGATTCTTAAATTCCAGGCTAAGACAATGTTTAGGTTGCAATAATGCAGGCTGAGGACTTATTAATTTTTTAAAAAATAAAAGAATCCCTTTTCTTCACATATGTGTTCTACTTACAATGGAACTATTTATTCAGTCTTCAATACTTGAATTTTAAAAATATTTGTCTCAGATTTAGCCTCCAAAGAGCATGCATGCAGTATTTTAAAATGCACCTTCTTATTGCAGTTGTTCCGTGTTATACAATTCCCCATTGGCTATTTCATTCTTTTTCTGATTTAGCCAGTTACAGAGACTTTAATGTACATATTTATTTGAGAGGGCTGAATATATTTGGTCTAGTGAAAGAAAAGTATGTTCTATGAACAGATCTGGTCCTTCAGCAGAGCTTCGTCTGTTCAGTAATTTTTTTTTTTGAAGGAGTTGCAGGAATAACATTGGAAATGGGCTTGAAAGAATCACTGGGCATTTGTACAGAAATCAAGGATTCAAATCGGGAAGCTTTAAGAAGTGAAGCATGTGTGGATCTGTTGCGATGCCTAATGATTCATTTAGAGTGCTGTGGTTAATGGTTCTAATGACTATAAGTGGTAATCCTGCTACCATCCTCACCTCCGCCTTCCTCACCCCTTTCCCCCCTGAAACAGGCAAGAAAATAAAAATCCAGCAGTAGAGTTGGCTGGCAGCAGGTACATGTATTTACCACCCTGGGCAAGATGCAGAATTGAGGTGGGAGTGCAGGTTTCCACAGCCTGGCCCATGCTCGTGGCTCCCATGGATTTCCCACAAGCTACAACAGGGAAAATTCCCTGCTGTGGCCTGAGCTCAATGACTGCAAAGGGAGGATGCAGTGCCCAGCTGTAATTAAAACTGCCTTCCTATTAGACCGAGTAGCTGGAGCCAAAGGACCTGGATTCATTCTCTGATGCTGAGGGAGGCAGGAGCAGTAATTAATTAGCTAGATGAGCTTTTCCATTGCGCAGAGCCTGGTCCCATGACCCAAGACAGCGTTCACTGTGAGGCAAAAGGAAGATTTACTTATTAAAGCTCAAGGCAAAGGTACAGATAGATAGGTAAAAGTTTTGGAAACAACCTAAAATCCTTGTAGTGTGTAGCAGCCTGGGGAACTGTTTACCCAATTTTCATGAAGAGTGCCCTCCTTCCATCCCACCTCTGACCAACTCCAGACTAACCCCCTGCCTAGACATGCTCCTTGGGGATTTTTCTCTCAATTCAAATGCAAATGTTATGCTGATCGCTTGCTCCAGAGTTTGGCAGCCAACTTACTCCAGAGCAGTTACATGAATGCTTTTTTTTTTTTTTTCCCTAGCAGCAGAGGCAATTTAGTTTTGCCCCCACATTTGGCCACTTGCTCTTGGCACTGTCCCACACAGTTCATTGCCCCTCAGTTGTGCTGAGGCAGCTCTTTGTGGAGACGGTGAAATCATCCAAAATTAAAAAAACACCAACCTGACTGCTGCTCCAAAGTTTCTCTCACCCAGTTTATTGCAGAGCCCCGCAACCAGTTGCATCAGCACATGAAAACAGGAGGTGAATTGAAGTGTAGGGAAAGGAACAGGAGACCTTGGTCAGGCAAGGAAGTAGGAACTTCTCAGACTTTTTTTTTGTGAAAAGAGGCTGTATACCTTCAGGTTATGGTTGTACAGTATCAGATCTGTGCATCCAGGAGTAGCAACTTGATGTAGGTCAGGGCTGGGAGAGCAGTTGCCTTCCTGCAGAATCCATACTAGAGTAAGAAACAACTGGATGTGGCACTAAGAGCTCTGGTCTGGTTGACAAAGTGGTGATCAGTCATAGGTTGGACTTGATCTTGGAGGACTTTTCCAACCTAAATGATTCAGCAATTCTCTGTTTTACCTGTTTCAGCTTTATGCTGATGGAGAATACTTGATCCAGCATGAAGTTAGAGTGGTGCAGGCAGGTGGTATTTGATCTGGCACAAAGCCTGCTGGTGCAAAGTTGATATGTTGAAATGTTTTGAACCAATTTGAACTGACAGAGCTTATACCCGTGCTGTGTTTTGCCCAGTGCTGCTGCAGCATTTTTAGTCAGGATACAAACCAGACTCAGTGTTCTGTCAAATCATGGCATGGATGTGGCGCTCCTTTTCCCTCATCACAGCTCGTGGTCTTTGCAGGAAGCTCTTGAGCTCCTGAGTGAGACTTCCTTCCTGCTTTCGTGGTCCCCACAAATCCTTAGCCCTGTTTGCATTTAGGGCTATTCTGTGCCTCCTGGGTCATCAAAAATGCAGTTCAGAGCATGGGCACTTCTGTACACCCTTCCTGGCTTCTCACAGGGACTGTACAGGACCCTTAGATTTGCCATCACAACAGCAAAGAGACTGGCAAACAAGATGGTTTCTTAGACACAAGCTTTTGGGACAAATCTGCGTTTTCACGCTGTCAGGGTTTGGGATTCCTGAGGTCCCAGAGGAAATGGGAAAAGCAAGCTATCTTCCCAAAGGTTGATGAAGGTGAAAGATGAATCTGTTGTTTGCATCACTGAGGTGAATTTCAGAGGCAGGAGGCAAATGGAAAATGGGAGTAATGTAGAGTTAATGCTCTTGACCAGCAACGTGTGTATTCATTTATCCAAATCACAGGCTTTGCAACCTCTTCTTTGAAAATTGTTCCAGAAAGTCTGGTTGCTTCTGATGTGTCACTCTATGCTGTAGTTCCTGGCCTAGCTTCTAGCTGGCAGATGTGGACAAAAGCTGCCTCTTGGCAGGAAAGAAGGATTTGGTTTTGATGTCCATCAGGACCAGAGCCTCTCCCACGAGGCTGCTGCTGAGGAGATGCAGAGCTGAGGGGGGGGCAGACAGTAGCTGTTAGAGAGCAATTACTGTCAGGGATCAGATTTGATAACGTAATTAGTTAATGCCTAAATAAAATTAGTTAGAGTCTAGTGAAAATAGGATGCTGTGTCTGAGGAGTGATATAAGCTGATGCCTTTGGATATGTATTGAAAATGGATTTCTTCCTGAAGGCCGTGAAAAGGGAACTGCTGGCTGAGTGCAAGGTATGGAGTTATTGAATAAATGTCAAAATCTGTGAAAATACAGACCTAGATATTGAAGCTGCGTGGGGTGCACAAACAGGAGAATTGTTTTCAAGCACAAGGACTGTAAGTCTGAGCACATAATGAGGAGATACATGCAAAAGGTTAATTAGGGACATTTTCCTGAGAGGTAGCTGGTGTATATCCATAGTTCCAGCACTTGAATAGGCAAATCTGATGTGTGAATTGTGAGCGTTAGGCCTGGCAAAGTGTTTTTAATGGTGATATTTGGACGTGCAACTCAACACACAATTACTTTTGTTTCCCTTTTCCTCTACTTTGTTTTTACTATTAGGTAAAGGTACCTAGAGGATGCTTTGTTCCACTATAACTCCCTTTACTTCATTCAAACAAACTTAGTATGCTTTACTGGACAGCAACCAAGTTTCTACTTGTGCCAGCACCCCAAGCTTGTGCTGACTTGTACCATTGTGGCAATAACTGCTAATGAGTGCAAATGTGTTCCTGGAAAACCCTTGATGCTGGAGAGACATCTCTGACTGGAATGATGCTCCTGGCTATGAAATAGCTGAACACCTGTTCCTTGTTCAGTGCAAAAAAACCAACCAAACAACCAAAAAGCAAACAAAGAACCAAAAGACCCTCAGGAGCTCTGCTCCTGTTTAATTTCTGAGTGCCCCCCCTATCTTCAAGGTCTGCTCTTCAAAATCAGTTTTTTTGAGTCAGTTGCCCAAAAATTGCCATACTCCTTTATCATCTTGGAAACAAATCCTGCTCTTCTGTTCTCACGTGCAAAGGGCTGTCATGGTGCAACAGATGGAATCGAGGGTTGACCATCAAGAAACAATTCCTGCAAAACCCAGAAGGAGGTGGGAGGAGAAGTGATATTTGGAAGGCTTTTTGGCTTGGTGACATGAGGGTTTTTATGTTCTAATGCCAACCTGTAATCAAGTGAGTCCTGCCTAATCAAAGCTAAGAACGGGGCTATATTTGTTGCTCAAATATATTTGTTATTTGCTTGCAGTAGGCTTTTTCTGCAGAGTTTTTCATCACAGCTGTCACCAATGGTGCTGCACTGGTAGATGTATTAATGCAGAGAAGTTGTGGATGCCCCACCCCTGGAAGTGTTCAAGGCCAGGTTGGACAGGGCTTGGAGCAACCTGGGATAGTGGAAGGTGTCTCTGCCCATGGCAGGGGGTGGGAATGAGAGGCCTTTAAGGTCCCTTCCAACCCAAACCATTCTGTGACTCTGTGGTTACCTATTCAGCTTTGTGTGAGCAGACCTGGGGAGGAAAAGAATGGGTATAGGGGAAAAAACCCACAAACCCTCAATAACTTTATAATAATCTTAAAAAACCCACAAAACAAGAAAAAAAAAATCCAAGTCCTACCCCCCAAAACCAAATAACCTCCTCCCCCCGACCAATAACTGCAAAGTCTCCGTCCAAATAAACAAACCCACCCAACTTTAGACTCAGGGTTTCTGTTAGTGTAAACTGGTCTTGCTCTGAGCAGCTGAAGAGCTGGCCTGTGTACACACAAACTCACAGTTGGCTGTTCCTTTCTGCATTTATTTTGCCATCTGTGTGGTGACTTTTTATTTTTCTTTTTTTAAACAGTACATGAGTCACGTCACCTTCAGCTTTGAAGGTTTTACTGATAACCAAAATGGACTTTCGTCTCCCTCTGAGATGAAGATTAAAGGCTCTCCTGAGCGCTAGAGGCATTTGTCAGCTATGGTCCATCTCAGGGATCCCAAATTCCTCCAGGTCTGGGAACAAACAGTTCCTTACTGTTTCCAAAATCTATCTGTATCAGGCACGTCATCACTTTGACTTGATGATACATGTGTTCACAGGAATATATAGAACCATTTTAATAGCTTCAAGCTGTTCTAGGTTGACCTACCCCGGTAGGTACTGGCAAAATCTGAGCCTATTACTTCATTAGCTGTTGTTCAAAAGACCTGAATGGGTCACAGGACTGAAAATGGAAAATAGCTGGTTTCCAATTCAAATCCACTGGTGTGAATTTGAATACCAGGCAGTCTGAATGTTGCAGATCATGAGATGAGTTTATGGTGTTTCAGTTCAATTTCTAGGGAGCTGAAGAATCATATCAAGCTGCCTTTACCTTTTTCAGCTGTGTGGGGTGGGAAATAGGATTTTCCTTATTCTATTCTGTCTTTGCCAGAAACAGTTGATTAGAGTGGTATTAAACAGTAATGGGAAAAAAAAGGGATAAAGAAAAAGAGGGAACAGCTGTTTACAGTGATTAGTAATGGGGTGGAAGGGAGGCAATGGTTCAGGATGTTTTTCCAGCCTGGAAAAGTTGCACAGTTTGTTTTGTTGCAGCTCACTCCATTGTCAAAAATGTGCTCCCAAATGTGGCAGAGAGAATAGAGACTGACAGTGGAGTGAGGCTGTGGCTGCCCCTCTGGCCACCTTCTGCTGAGAAAAGGAGTTGCTGTGGGTGTTTGGTGACAGTGCAGACGGGGACAGTGACCCAGCTGACACCTCTCCATGCCTTGGTCCACAGTAGTAACTTAGGGGGAGTGTGGATTATGGTTTTTAGTGAGGGAGATCTTCCACTGCTCTGCTGTCCTCCAATGTCTGAACTGATGCTTTCAACGTGGACTTCCACAGTCTGGCAGACAAAATCCTTGTACAAACTTTGCAAATAGACCGTACTTTCTGCATGAAACTAGCTTGATGCAGCTACCTCTGAAGGAGATTTTTGAGAGTGGTTCTTGAGCACAAATAGTCAATATTTGTACATTACAGCATTAAGCTGTTCTCAGCAGAAGAAGAATTATCTAATAGTTAACACACTACAGCTTGGAAGTGGGAAGTCAAATACTTTTTGCCTGCTGTTACCTTAGTTACTCTTTCTGTACATTGAGGATAAAATGAGAACTCCCTACAGCAGACCTATGGAGCTGTTGCAAGTGTTGATAAATGTTTGCAGAGCTCTGTAAAATTCTCTGATTAAAGAAATTATGAAAATGTGAAGTGTTAAAATCTTTTTGTAGACTTGGCTGCAGTGAAAATGACTGGAATAGAAGAAACTGGGTCCTGAATTTGAGAGACTGTTAAAAGCAGAATTGTGAAGAGAATGGTTATACATTAAACTGTAACCATGAGAGATGTTGTATATTTAAAGAAAGGCAGATCCTGTGATATTAACATAATATTCCACTTATATTTTTCCACTCTGCCAAGCCAAATCATAGTATTTCTTGGTAGGAATTCTGAGAAATACCCTCTTACCTTCTATTGAAGATGTGCTTTAATTATTATTACCCATTACAGTATATCAGAAGTACAGACATAGATGTCTCAAATAGAATCTATTCAAGAGACAGGGGGAAGAAAAGTTCTCAAACAGTTCATATAATCTCAGAACTAGACCCAGCATACCCTTTGCCTGCCCTGTTTGTGTCCTTTCTAAAAAAATTTATTTGAAAAATTCCAAGCTAGGAAGTGACTTAACTCACTGTGGATGTCTAGTGTCCAACCACCCCTGTCCTTGGCTCTTTGGTGGTACTGTGTTAAAAATGTTTCATAATAATAAAGCTTCCAGTGTTAATGGTAAGGCAAGAAGACTTGACATTTTTGGACTATAATTGGCTTTCATCCTCCTCTGCAGTAGCCAGTGGTAACAGGGACTCCATGCCAAGTTGTAGCATCAGTTACACCCAGACAGCCTTCAGACTGTCAGGGACAGTAGACTGGGTGATGTAGCTCCAATATCACCAAACTGGAAAAAAACAAAGCCAGGCAGTTGATTTTTATAATACCATCTATATTTTTTTTTCCTGTTCCTTTTTCTTTTTTTTTTTTTTTTTGAGGGCCTAGGTTTAATAAATCCTTAACAGTCTGTTTAGAAAAGCTCAAGCCAAGTCACAAACTTGGGAAGATGGGTGTGGGCAGAGATGTTAGCAGAACAAAGTGGCCTGTCTGAGTCGGCCAAGCAGACTCATGCAATTACATCTGAGAGTGGAGCTACCTACGTAAGTGAAAAATGAGGAGCATTTCTGTCACTCATGACTTGGTGCAGAAATCAAAGAGAGGAAGCTCACTTAGCATTACATGCAAGAAACCCCAAAGTCTGGCATGTTCCAAGAAGTTCAAATTTACTCCGTCCTGACTGCTGGGAATGGAAGCAAACATCTTGGGTGGTTCGCATGTCATGCCAGAGCTACCAACTGAAAACAGGGCTACTCCCTGCCACGTGGGGAGGCAAATTATCAGGGAAAAAAAAAAAATCTGTAATCAATGTAATTTGGAAGGTATTTTTAGCTGAAATGATGGTGATTTGAATGCTCTTGTCAAACTGGAGGGGCCTTAGGAAGCCAAATCCTGAATATGTGATGAGGGACATAGGGCTGAATTCAGAGGAGCCTCGGGCAGCTCAGCCTTAACTCCTTCTGGCAAAAATACACCTTGGAAAAAGGTGACCTTAATCCTACTCCGATGCTGTGATACAGGATGTCCTTTCAAATCATAACAGTGTTATAGAAGCACCACAACAGCGTTCTAGGACTTTCCACAATGAAGCCCTGCCTCAGGAACCTCACCTTACTGCAGCAGTCTCCTGGTAATTGTCTTGAACTGGTTCATTTCTGAAAGGCAAAAGCATCTAGTTTCATTGATTTGAAAAACTGAGTTTCATTCTTCTTTTCTTAAACCGTTGTGAACATTCTTAAATATATGGAGAGTGGCTTGTAAGTTGTAGTTCTCATTAGCTCCTTACTGACATCAGCTGATCTTGAGGCTTAGTTGAAAAATGTGGCACAAGACTGAACTGAGTAATGAGACTCTAGGTTGATTTATTTAAACAAATATATTATAAGGTATATAAGCATAGATGTTGATTATATATCAAATATCTTTAAATGCAAACGCATAATCTCTAGGATATACCCAAGATATACCAGAAAGGAGGATGAGAAAGAATAGATCCAAGATTTACTAGTCTTATGGGGTTATCTTCTGAGGAGAGTAGAGAACTTCCCCATGATATTAAAATTAAAAAGGAAAAGAACGCTATAACACACCTTGGTGGAATACATATGCAGTGGCAGATGGATAAGTCAGTGATTCCTGAGATTCCTGTGAACAGTTTCCATAATGAACAACTTTAGCCAGTAAAGCAACTTTCGAGCCTGGACGAAGGGTGAAATTTTGAAAGCCCCGAGTCTGTGGGGGTGTGATTCACCTGACCAAGTACAGAGATCTCCATCTGTGCTCACTGTCTAGACTGCTGTTACAGTCAGCAAAGAGAAAACAGGCATTTCTAGGGCATGATTTGCCTTTTCCTAAAATAGTCATCTGGGATATGTCAGGCAATTGCTTGGAGCCAGAAGTCCAAAGATGACTTAGCAGTATGGAGATCTGTGAGCCAGAAAATTGTGTTCTGTGATTCAGAACTCACTTCTGAAAGCTGATTTTTTTTTTTTTTTCAATACATACTTTCAGAGCCATAAAGCATAAGGTTTCAGAACCACAACCTGACCTGAACAACAATCCCTGGCTGAGGATTGATCAGAGGGAAGTGATCCCTGCAGGTTTGGCTGCTTCCAGTACATGGACTGTGACGGGACCCAAGGTGCAGCTGGCCCTTCTCATACCATTTTGAAAAACCTCCTCCTGAAGAATAATTTTCTCTTCAGTGATCTCTTTGCAGCTCATTTTTAATCATTCCTTCCCACAGAAAGTGTTATGCCAGCAATAATGGACGAGTCTGTCAGAATCAGCCAGAGGAGGGCACTTTTGAGCTTCGGGAGACCTCTGGGCCAGTGGGGCCGAAGGTGCCGCTTGTCCCATTAATTTTAGTTGCTGGACATTTCCTTAGAATCCTCCAGCAGTAGGCTTGGTTCCGTGTCTGTCCCTTGGCATGGTTATGGTGGGCTCCTTTTCCTTCCACGCCTTCCATCTGCGGATCGCCAGTTGTGATTCTGTTAGGAGGTGGCAAGGAGCCAGTGCTTTGTCTGTGTGGGATGACAGAATCATTAAGGTTGGAAAAGACCTCCAAGATCACTGAGTCCAACCCGTGGCCCATCACCACCTTGTCAAGCAGACCAGAGCACTGAGTGCCACATCCAGTCATTCTCTGAACCCTTCTGGGGGTGGTGACTCCTCCTGATGTCCAACCTGAATGTCCCCTGGCACAGCTTGTGGCCATTTCCTCTTGTCCTGTCCCTTGTTCCCTGGAAGCAGAGCCCGACCCCCACCTGGCTCCACCCTTTTGTCAGGGAGTTGCAGAGAGTGAGAAGGTCCCGCCGACCCTCCTTTTTTCCAGGCTGATCCCCCCCAGCTTCTTCTGTCACTTCTCACAGGACTGACCTTCCGGGCCCTCCCCCAGCTCTGCTCCCTTCCCTGGACACTCTCCAGCCCCTCAATGCCTTTCTTACATTGAGGGGCTCAGAACTGGACACAGGAGTTGAGGTGCCTCAGCAGTGCCCAGCACAGAGAGACAATCACTGCCCTGCTCCTGATGGCTACACTATTTTTGATACAGACCTGTAACTGGCACACTGATGGACCTGTGCTGCAGACTTTGGGTGTGGATGAAGGTGCTGGTTCCTCGTTTCCAGACTCTGGGAGCTTGTCCTGAAGGGGATGGTGGGCCAGCTGATGTCCTGGGATACTCCTGTGCTGGTGGGCTAAATAAGACACAGGCTTGAGTCTGCCACAGCACTGCCTGTTTCAGTGGTAGCGCCCTGGTGTCAAGCTTATGGCCTGGGCTGGTTTTTGCTCTGTTAGGTGATGTCCACATGTGTGTGGAGGTAACACGGCCAAAGACAGGCAGTATTGCCAAGAGAGACTCTTGGGAGGAGGAACACCTCTCTCTGTGGACAGGGATGCTGGCCTATCACTCAGCCCAGTGCTAGAAAGCAGATCCTGGGCTTTATAGATTAGAAATATTATAGATTAGAAATAATTACCTTGATATCCAGCCATTTGTGTGGGTTTGGAAGTGGGGAACCTGTCACGCCAAGTGCTTGGCTTCATTTGGGATGCTCCTCCCTTGAAAAGGTCAGGCCTCCAGATCGCACAGCAGCGAAGCTGGAGATGTGCTGAGCAGCCGTTCCTGCAGAGAAGTATTTTGAGGGAAAGTATTTAAAACATTAGCGGCGGGGGGTGGGTGGAAATCGCAGGGAAAGTAAAATCCGTACGCATTGTACATATGTTTGCTCTAAAGAGTGTGTGACCCCTGCTGAGCTTCTTGGCACCGAACGCCAGGCCAGTGAGGACATCACCAGATGGGTTCATTACCGAGGCATTTTCATTATCACCCCTCGGGGCCAGCCCCTCATCGTCCTCCTGGTCGGAGCACGGGAAGGAACACTGTGTTCCGAGTCCACGGGGGTATGAGAGCACGGGGGGAAGTGCTTGCTTCTGGGACAAAAAAAGCCACGGTGACTGATCACGCCGTACAAGTTCACGTGAGAAGCTGAAGGCCAGTTTGCTGGTCCTAAATTCCTCCTTCTCTCAGCCGTAAGTACGTAAGAACACGCCAGTTCAAATGCACCATTAAGAACCACTAAGTGCCAGTGGTAATCTGGTTTATCTCAGATGAGGCTCCCCTGGCATGACCCTATCGGTGCATTAATTCCAGTGGAGCTCACTGGAACTCGTACAAAGACAACATGGGCAGACAGAACACAAGTAAATCTTGGTTAATCCAACATGAAGGAATTCCCTACTGAAAATGGACTAATGCCTTGAATTTGGTCTGACTTATCTTGCAACATTAGTTCTCTGAAAACAATGAAATGGTAATTTTCAACACTCAGACTCCTTTAAAAGCTATATTTGCAGGAACAAAGACATCAAGTTAAACTGATAGTGCTTTAGTTTTTTTCCCAGAGAATTGCTATGCTTTATGGAGGCTGTTTTCTTTCCCAAAAGTTGTTAGCTGCGAACAAATACATCAGTGCAAGGCTTTGCTTCCCTGGATCAGGCTTTAATGCCTGCATTGGTGCAAAATTGGTTTCTTCAGCTGGTGGTGTTCTCACCTTTTTCCTCCAAGTGAGCACACAACCCTGGATTTGTGGAGTAATTGCTCTAAAACTGGAGTGGAGGAAGGCCCATAGGTGGGTTGTAGATCTGCCAATGATTTTGAGCCAGGATTTAGTGAAGTGAGTGACCCCTTTCTGCCTGACACAACCTCATATGCTGTGGAGAACTCGTGTGTTAGACTTGGAAGTGTGCAGGGTAGAATTTCTATCACCTCTTTCACCATTATCATTGTTTACACATGAAGCCACCTGTCTTCTTGGTACCTTGCCATGGTGAAAGGAAATTTCTTTCCATGTTCCCAAGAGAAGGAAGCTGTTAAGGAAAAAAAAAAGAAAGCATTTTCACATTTTAAGAAGAAAAAGCAAATATGTATTGCAACAGACCTGGAATGGTCAGTATGGACTGAATGTTCCTAAATCTTTATGGTAATTTGCTCCAGTAATTTCCATCATAATTAAGAAGCTGATAGCGAAGTTATTGCTCTGACTCAGGCTTGCAAGATCAACTTCTACAGCACATGTAGCTGCAGGCTGCCCATATCCTGCATTTAAATGTTACTAGTTTAGAAGTGGTTACTAGAAATACGCCTGTTAAATGCAAACTTTGGAGCAATACAGATATACAAAGCTGATAATCAACCCCAGCTGTGGGGAAATGAGGAAGTTTTATGCACACCTTGTCTCTGCATCCACCTTTGCCCCCAGGAATACATCAGAGTAATCTTGAGGGATTTTTTTTTTTTTTTGTGTGTCCTGGCTGTTTCCCTCCTGCTGGCTCTGCCTTCCCTGTGGTGTGAATGTGAGAAAGCACATCAGTGTCCAGCTTGGTGAAGGCAGGTGTAGCAAAGATCATCTCTTTTTTTGTGATTATTCTCTGTCCAAACCAGTGTTGCTTATCTACTGCCCATGTTGACTTCCAGGAGGACTGTTGGATACTGGGTGGTTCTAAATACCAAGTCGTGTTACTGAGGTGCCAAAAGAGGGGCACAGATTTTACATGTTTTCCCTTTGAATGTTGTGGAGCTCTTATTAGACAGATGGTTGATAAAAACGGATTTCAGCTCTGGAATTGTTCATGAGTTGTCCCCTTGCAAATTTGCTAGTTATTGTTTTTGCTCCAAGGTAAAATGACTGAGGGGCTTTTTTTAAATTTTATTTAATTTCATTTTTAAGTGGGAGAATAAGAAATACTGAATAATGGGCAAACTGGTTCAATTGTCAGCTCCCATCCTGACCCACAGATTGAATTACTGGTCAGGAGGATGGCAGTTGTCCTGTGAAATGCACTTCTGTGAATATTCATGAACAGCAGGATAACAGGGAGCAAGGACACGTCTGGAACTTGGATAGTGCTCAGTCAGTACGTGCAATGTTGGATCTTCTGATCTTCCTTCTCTGCAAGACACTGCTTTGATTCCTCCTCCTCGGGACAGGTGCTTGCCAGATTTGTTGTGCGATGTGTCCCGAGGGGAGCAGTGGATCTCCCTGCCTTTGTGTGACTCTTTCTTTTCCAGGGTGGTCAGTAGGGAAAGGTTGAAGGAGCAGCACTGTGCTGATGCTTTCCAAAGTAACAGGACATGTTCCACCAATCTTGCCAGCATGTAAGGGCCTGGATTTCTGCTGAGTCATTTTATATTATCTTTGAAATTTGTTCCTCTTTCCAATCAATTCATATTGAAAAGGGACAGAAAATGACCTGAGAAAAGGACAGTCCTCTGCCCCTAATACTCAAGATCTACACCCAGTTGCTTTTTTTAGTAGCAGCCAGATGCCATGAAAAGGCATGCACTCCTGGTTGTGAGCTGGGTCACATTTAGAAAAGAAACTTTAATAGAACAGAACAGCAGGGTATGTTTTGGATGGATCTGTGAGTGAAACGGCTTGGATGGGTCCTCTTCTTTGGGCAGCTACAGCAGTTGGTTCTCATTGCCCCTGGCAGCCTGTGCTGTGAACGTGGAAGCTTTAGGAATGCTTTTTGAACCCTATCCCTGATGTCAGCTGTGTATTTACCCTAAAAGGTAACGAAATCTATTCCTACATCCACAGTGAATGAAGCACGTAATGGCATTTCCTGCCCTGGACACAGCATATGTTGATGCAAATTTTACTCCTGCACTTCAGGATTTGCAGTCCCAGCACGTGCTGACTGTGGGAGTGCTCCCTGCAGCACATTCATCCCTCCTGGCACGGAGAATCTCAAATATCTTTTTTGGATGGCTGGGGAAGAGCACAGAAGTGTAATCACTTGCTCTGAGAGCAAATGCAAGATATTATAAAAAGCTTTTGCAGTATGACTCAGGAACAAGAATTACTGCGTGCTGTCTAGTAGGAATTCTAAAGCTCTTATAACTGAGTTTTTTTCCATTTTATGACTTACCAAACGTCGAGGTTGACCTATTAGCTTGCAGAATGACTAAGGAAACAGCCACAGAATTATGCAGCAACACAGTTTAATATTGGTCTTGAAGCTAAGCCTGAGCAAAGTTAACAATACAATCTGAGCTGATGGTGATAATATAATAGGAAGAATTAACCTGAGGATGCTTGCTTTCACAGCTCTAGGTTGTTTCTGGAGACATAAAGAAACTGTAAATGTCAACTTTCCTTTCTTTTGGGAATAGAAATTTTGAGGTGAAAATAAAATGTTCTAATAATTGAGGAAGTCTTTCATGCAAGGATATCAGATAATTCACAACTAGTCTTGTGCTACTGATAAATTTTTCAGATTTACTTAGCTGATCTGAAAATTCACAAGAAAGGTCTTGATTTTGAATTAAGCAGGCAGAATAAAAAAAAACCCCAAACTAATTCCAGAATTATAATCACTTCAGGTCAAATAAAAAATGTTTAACTCAGATGCTGTACATTTTTCAAACTTTAGAATATTTCAAAAACACAGTGAAGCAAGTATGAAAAATTACCAATATGACTGATTTATAAAATCTAAATATTTTAATTTTTTTCTTTTTTCTTTCTTGTTTTTTTTTTTTTTCTTTTTTTCCCTCTTTGGGACATTTGTTTTTTGATGGAAACAATTTTCTAGAGTTAATATAGATCCAGCCAGCCTGCCACTTGCTGGCGTTTTTAACTTCTCCCGAAGGGTTTTGCCCTGTTCTATCCCCAGACAGTGGCAGAGCTCCACACCCCTGTGGGCAGGTGCTGGGCAGCTCTCAGAGGAGCACTTGGCTACCCTGGTACTGACTCAGTTGACTCAGACACGTAAATGAAGAGCGTGGGGAGCAGTTGAGATTTAGAGGGCTGACCCCAGAAATGCCTGGTTCGAGCAGGGCTGTGGCTGCTGCTGGGGAGCAATAGGAGCTCTGGCTCCCAGGAGCTGCTGAAGGAACAAAAAAGTTCCTTCTGTCCCTGGCGTGGATCGAGATATGGGCGGGTGGTGAGCTGCTGACCCAGTACAGGATGTCTGTGGGATGGGAGGGACATCTTTTGGAAAAGAACTTCGAGAAATTCTGCAGGAAAAGGTTCTGCACACAACTGCGTTTAATCTCAGTTTCTGCTCAGATGTGGGTGCTCGTGGTTTGCAAAGTTTGTTCAAAGAGGGGTCAGCAGTGTAACTCCATCGTGATGGACGCTGGAGATGTCTTACTCCTTTACAGAATAAAGGTTTGGACAGGGCAAGATGTCTCTGTGCTGCCAGTGGAGTGAACTCTGAGCACTGGCTGGCCTCAGTCTGCGGTGGGTTCAATTACAATAAATTTGTGTGTTTTATGCTCCCAGTAATTACCTAATTAGGGGCACTTTGAAAGCAGATAGTGCTTGATCTTTTTTGTTGAAAAGTTGTCCAAAATGTGGAAACTAAGAGAGAAAAGAAGAAATTCTTTCGAGCCCACATCATTAATAATGTTTGGACTGAGCACACAGACCTTGGTTCAACAGGTTCTGGGAGGATTATATCACTTCTGGGAGGATTAGAGAAGTACAACTAAGAAATTCTGGGCATACAAAGTTTTGAAGTTACTTTTTATACCTTATCTTGCCACAGCAGTGTGTAAAACGTTTTTTAAAAGCCTGTGAATCTCTTAGGGCCCTGCTGCCTAAAATTATTATTGCAAAAAGAAGGCTTGCAGTATTATGGGCTGTCTCATGTGCAAGGTCCCAGCCTGGAGACAGTATTTGTGTATTATTCACTGCCATGGTTTTAGTTTTAATTTTAAAATCTCTTCTCCATGTGTGCACATCTCTAAAGGGTTCACCCCTGGGGGAGGTTCCAACTTCCCCCAAACCTGTGAGTGTTACTGGCTGAAGCATCACCCTCTGAACTGGGTCACATGTGCCAACACTGAATGGGATTTGTTAAAAAAATGATGTCAAGGTAGCACTGCAGAATAAGAAATAGTTATACAGAATAAAGAGAAGTGGGGGATTAGGGTTGGATAAGAAATTATAGTAGTCATTGCTGAAAATCTTGGGGCAAGAAATGTTCTGAGAATGATCTGAAGGGCAGTGAGGTTTTTCAAAGGAATCATTAAGATACATTTAGGCTATACCTGTAAGAACTGACTGGACTGTATTTATATATAAATATAGACTATATGGACAAGGTGCATATTTTCTGATGTAGATGCAAATTTTCTGGCTTTGACTAGAATGGTGGGGGAAGGAGCTCTGATCTCTGAACTGATCTAACTTGTATTTTCCCCTCTAAAAGCTGGTTTGACAGACTTGTGGTCAGACCTGTGTCAACAGGCTTCCTTGGTAAGGATTATAGTTACAGATAAAGTCACTTCTGGCACAAAAAAAACAAAACAAAAAAAAAAGCAAGGGGAAAGGACTAAGGAACAACAGAAAAGGTGAAAGCAGTGAGGAGATGGGACTGTGTGGCATGAGGGTTGCGGGAAACCAAGAAAAAGAATGAGGAAAGTGTTATTTAAGTGCTCTCTTTCATTTAATAAGACCCCAAACAAATAAAAAAGGCTTCTAGCCGGGATAACTATCTGCAGGCTCCAGGGACCTGCAGTCTAATAGGTGACTCCAGAAGAACACATATTCTTTGCTTTACTTGGAATGGAGGGGAGACAGATGATGAGAGAGAAAAATCCATACACTGTGATAGGAAAAAGAAAGCAAGCCTCAGCATGAAGAGCTGTGCTGGGAAAAATGTGAGCAACTCGTAAGGATGTTGCTGTTATTTGTTCCAGTACTTAATATTCTAGAAAAAGAGGGCTGTTCTCCGAATTTCTTCGTATGACCTTATTGTGTATTTGGATATATTTGCTGATGACCTGCAGTTTTGGATGGGCATTGGCTGGAAAATTTTTCGCTACAGAGATTGTTTTCCCATTTCATAATAGGAGAAGTTTAACCCTTCTAAGAAAGGACAACTGGGGCCTTATTTCTGTGATATTGCCAATAATAACAGTTACTGTTTGCTTGTCCAAATATTCTTTCAACAGAAATGACATTTTGTACAGAATATGTTTATTTCCAGAAATATTTAAATTCTTTTCTAAATGCAGTGGAAGTCTTGATACTGATTTAATGGTTGTGGTATCAGGCCCTGGAGGGGGGAAAAGCAACATGTTCTTCTTTGGTCTTCTGTTCATCTCCTTGCCTGTGCTATCTTCATTTCAGTGAATCTCTCCTGTACAGGGATGAAATTGCTGTCCTGTCCTCAGAACCTCTGGTGGCCCTCCCTCATTTTGGCACGTGAGCATAACTACATTTACTGTATTTGTCACAAATATACAACTAATTGAAGCAATTTCCTCTGTGCTGGTGGCAAATAGAGACGAGGATATGTCTTTTAACAAAAATAGGTGATGAAATGGTAGATGCCAGGCCACTACTCGTATCATAAACAATTCTGCCTAATGTTTGCATTTCTGCTCGTTTGTATGGCTGAGATGAGCCTGCACCACACACCCACATTCTCATTCTTTGGTCATGAGCATCACCTTTCCTTCATGGTATCAGTAAGGGCCAGGACCCGGTGCTGCTGGAGAACTGAAGTCTGGAGTAGCAAAAACCTCTTAGATGTCATTTTTCCTCAAGAAATCTGCAGGCTTTGCAGCATCTGGGGAAGAAGGGGTTGAAAAGATTATGTATTTGAGACAGTGAATCAGTGGGCTGTTTACTGCTTAAATTCAATAATCAGTATGGACTGGTGGGGCTTCAGTTCTCTACTGTGGTTGAAATGACCCAACACCTCTTCCCCTCTATGCTGGTATGCAAAGTGCATGTCTGACATGCTCATGACACGAGGTCTGCTGCTGTCCAGTACAGAGCAGCTGAGATATTAACAATAGTTCTATAAATAAGGCCAAAAGAGATAGCAATAAATGAGTTTTCCTATTTGGTCACTAGCAGTGGTATGTCTTGCAGACAGCCAGATGCTGGCTAAACAAACAGACTTTGGAATATTGCAATCTGGACCTGATGTGCTTCGAAGGGAGCATCTGGGATCATCCTTGGAGAGGCCCTGGCCTTTCCCAGGAATTCCTCCTCCTGTGCATCACAGCAAGTTCCAAGTGCTGCAGTAAGACAGAGTCATGCCTCAGACCTTTCCAGATCCTATAGGAAACAGCTAGTACCATGGACCACATCCATATGTTGTCAGAGCTGGCTAAACCTTCATGTAGTCAAAACTGCAAACTGAATAACTGAAACCTTGCATCAGATTTGGAAAACAAACTGTTCTGTTTCATACCCCATCCCCATCCCCCAGTATGGGTTGCTGGGATAACACTTCAGCTGGCAGCACTGGCCATGAGGTTTAACAGAATGCAGCTTATTCTTCCATGATTCTCAGCCCTGGAGTGCTGACAGCAAGAGACTAGAAGTGGGCCAAGGAAATTGATGCTGGATGTGAGTCAGGTACAAAGCTGAATTCAGCTTGGATTTAATATTATTGAAATACCACAGGTGGTTTCAGTTAGGATTTGGCCTCATATGGCAAGACTGAAGTCAGGTCAGCTGTTCAGTGAGATCCAGCCTTGAATTCTCATGAGCATGGTGAGTTGAGTGAGATTTCAGTCACACCTGAAGCACAAAATTGTCTCTTTCCTGTTTGTGTATGATCTTGGGACCAGAAATCACAGAGGCTGGTGTGAAGTGTACATAGACAGAAGAGTGGGCTTGTGTGCACACATTTTAGTTTTCTTTAGCTTAAATGGGATTTGTACCAACGAGCTGTGAGATGCGTCTGACTCTGGGTCCTGTGCCTGGGGGTTGACCCTTTACTTTGTTAATCCAACAGTCCTTATTTTATCAACTTCCAGTTGGTTGCAAAGGAACCTTAAGGTATACTTTCAGAAAAGCTGTGAGAGCGTTCGAGGCTGAGTGAGAAACCGCAGCAGCTCATCGGGTCGTAAGTTGTGTCCATGAATAAATTGAGACTGAGCCACACGGGATCCCTCCACAGCCCACCCCAGATGGGTGTGGAGATGCCTCCTATGCAGTTGGCTCTGGCTTTTCCCGTGCTTTTTTGGACCCTGGAACGCTTGTGGCTGTTCTGTCAGACATTGAAAAAGACCCACCAATGTAACGAGAGGGAGTTTCCGAGTTGTTCAGGATTCAGGTTGCTGCATGTTGGTCAGAATTGGTTTTGGTTTGGTTAGAAATGCTCTGGATAAGTGCCAGAGACTGGATCAAGATGGAATTGTAACCATGATTAGGTATGAGCAGGATATGGTTATACCCCCATACTTCCAGTGTTATACCACAAAGCAAGGATGACTTTAGTACTTTCTCAGACAAGGTGTATAAAAGGAGAAAAACATGTTTGTGCTGGGTTAAACTATTCAGCCAGAAGCCCAGAGAAACCTGTTGGGGTGAGATATAGACTAGAGGGGACATCACCAGCCTTTGGCATCATAAAGGCTCCAGAGACAGGATCATGTCATGCCTGTCTCTTGTTTGTCATGAAGTAACATTTCCCTCTTTCCCCCCCTCTTTTATCAATACAGAAAGGGCACTGGCAGGCAGTTGCTCTGATATTCTTCGCTTATACTTTCAAGCGGTTAAAGAGACAGTAAGAGTTGGAAATTGATAGCCTTTTGCACAGACATCTATATTAGAGTGGCCCTACTTTTCGTTTCCCAGCCCAGATCCTGAGTCCTCCCTCGTACCACAGTGAGGCCATAAAATACAACCAGCAAAGCTCTCTAGTGAGAAACCTGGAAGTACCAAGTCTTACAGGTGGGTACACTGGACTATACAGAGAGGAAATTAAACATTTCCTTGTTTGTTTGGACCCCAGAGGAATCTGTACTGGCTGCAGGGCCAAGGGATAGCACCAATCACACCCTTGATTTTCTAGGCTCAGTATTAGTGGGAACAAACCCGAGCCTAAGTTTGCCTCTCTTGTTTTTTGCCAACTCAGTCACTGGTGATATGATCCAGTGTGGTTACTAATTAGCTGGTTTACTGGCTCATTTACATTTTTACCCAGGATTTACTAATTGTATTCTATTACTCTTGATTAGTCTGACAGTGGAAAAAGTGACAGTTTTTTCAGGGAGAAGCTTGCTGGTTTATTAATTCCAATCAATGAGCAGCACAGGGGGCTGGTTTTTAATTTTGTGTTTCAGCAGTGCCAGTCACAAAGGTACAGAGATTCTGAGTTATTTGACTCTATTTCTAAAAGAAGACTTTTCTCCTTCACACTAGTTTGATTTTAAATATTCAGCCTGCCCTTTTCCCCCTCCTCTCCATGCACAGAGGATTTGGAGGAGTCTGAATCTCAGTGTCTGGTTTTTGGTATCCTTAGCCAGTAAAATGGTCAAATATGGCTTCCAAAATACACAAACTGTGCAAGAGCTGGATTTTACCGAAGGGCTGTTTTTTGCAGAGTCATTTTTTGCTTATAACTGTGTACCAGCAAAGCCTGAGGGACCTGTAAGAAGGATTTGTGGAGCCAGAGAGGTGGTTTTGCTTTTTTATTATTATTTTTTTTAATCCCTTCAGATTTCACCTCTATTTCTGAGGTCGAGTCACAAACAAAAATGAGTTTCTACTAAACAAAAAAAAATAGAAGAAAGAAAAAAAAAAGACAGAAGTGCAGATCCTCATCCCCCAGCTCTGAGTTTACTTGGGAATGCAGCAATATCGTTTTATCACTGAAGCATCCATTGTATTAGAAAGCCGTGTTTACACGAGCTTAAGCCTCCGGCTGATGGATAGAGCTGTTTCAATTTCCCTCAGTCATTCCCACCATGGATTGTATATTCAAGGGAAAATCCTCTCCGCAACACTGGACATGCCACGCTCCGAGCCGACTGACGTTTATTAACTAACACAAAGTTGTGAACGATGTACCAACACAGCAAAACAAAAGAGCCCAGTGTTGAGCCTAAATCAAGGTCCTAAATCATAAGCCGTGGTGTGACAAACTGCACGATGTTTGCCAGTACTTTTAAAATGGGGCTTTCTTGCCAGGCTGAGAATTCATAGAGCCCGGCCAAAGAAAACAATGGGAGGGAGCCAGGGTTCTCCCAAGCCTTGGCATGAAATCCACAATAGTAGCTTTGGCTGAGGTCCACGGACTCGAGCACATGCTCCATAAGGTCACTTCAGAACACCATAATTACTTGGTATTTACTTGCAGACAAAAATAATAATAATAATAACAATAATAAAAAAAGCAAGTGCCACCAACACAGTTTAGGGTTTCTGTTACAGCCCCAGCCCCTGGTGTCTCGGAGTGCCCTGTCACTGGTGCTGTGTGATGGGGTGGGGAAGTGTGATCTGAACGACTAAACAGCAGCAGTGATGATAAACAGCACGGCACACTTGGGGAGGGAGAACGGACTTTATGTCCCAGCTTGTCCTCAAACTCGTGAGCAATGTTTGTCTCAGCCCTTCAGTGGCTGTTTATTGAACTTTGGGGTTGAATTTGGGGGTCACTGCTGAGTTCACTTGAGGTGAGCCATTTGCTTTTTCAAATATCCTCTTCTCTCCATCCTCTCCTTACTGGCAGTCCTGTTGGAGAAGTCAGGATCTGAGCAGATCACTAGGACTGGAAAACAGCCTCAAGTCTAAAGTCTGGCTCTGAACAACTCAGAGCTGGGCAAGGGAACTGAAAAGCCAAGCTTATTCTGGATTTCAGAGCCTGGATTGGATGATGCAAAAAGCTCTCTGATGCAGTGGTTTTGGTCCTGATGCTCACAATTTGGGATATATGCTAGTCTTATCCCTAGAAATGATCCCTCCAGCACAGCAAAAGGAATGAGGCTGAAGATCCTTGAGCTGTCTCTGCTCTTAAGCCTGAAGTATCCAGGACTCAGCCTCAACTCACTGACACTCAGCCTTTACTATTTACATTTAAAAAAAGAAACCACATTTGATTATTCAGCATTCTTCTTTTACAGTTTTATTGCCATTTTGCAGAACTCCTCCAAAGACCAGAGGAAACCTTTCTGGTTGACATATTTAATATTTTAGTACTTCATAGTGTCTTTAGACAAAAGCGTCCAACATGCATATGTGTTTTGGCAGCTCTGCTTGTGGCCTCTGTTCTGTCTTTGGCCTTGAGAAGCAAAAGAATGAAAGAAAAAAAACCCCACACAACCTTTAACTGGGTCAGGATTTTCCCCTTTATTTTTCTTGGTAGCTTCATTTGGGATTTATGCATTAATAGAGGAGAAGTAGGGAAAAAACATAAGCCCCAAGCATATGTCCTTGAAAAACAATGTCACATCTTAATTTTCTTGGGTTGGCAATGCATGCATTCCACACTCCCTGTGATGTAGAACTAATGAAGATAGAAGTGCAAGAAAACCTATAATCAATTCCAGTCCATACCAGGCATAGCCCACAACAAAGCACACCCGCCTGAAATCTCATGATGCTGAAAGAAAAACCCAGGCCATGCAGCCATGGCAGTCCAGTGTTTCTAGCTGGTGATTTTTTTTTTTTTTTAGGCAGGGTTCTGCATCCATGGAAAAACCAAAGCAAGCGAAAGCGCTCCTTGGCATGACTTTGTGTCAAATACTTGTAAGGAGCAACATTCGGAGAGCGGCTCAAATACGTAAAAGCGCAGTTGTTAGGAAAGGCTAAAGGCGTGGATTGAGGATTTTCTTCTGGGCATTGAGGATCTGTTTGCCTGTGATTTAATCCCCTCGTGCATCGCAGGAGCTTTGTGCATACAAACTGTGTATTGCTGATACCATGGTGACGATTAGTAATCCCAAAAAGACCTTTGGGCCAGGACGCTCCACAAGCCGAGGGTGAGGAGGCTCTCTCAGTGCCCTGTTTCCCCCATGCCAGCACTCTGCCTTCTGCCTGTTTCCACCTGTTTTCCTTTTTGATTTAGGGCATAAATTTCTCCTGGGAGCAGAGTGCTTTTACAGAATTGTGTGCAGATGGTGCTTTGCACAACGAGACCCTGGTATCTGCAGGGGATTCCTGCGGTAGTGCCTATAGCAGCAGGGGCAGAAATAATAGTAATAATCATAACCTAAACCAACAGCTGGTGGGAGAAGAAGCAGAAATGTAGTGTGACTTTCCAGGTGTCACATAACAGCTCAATGTCAGAGCCCTGAAAATAAAACCCCTGTGTATCCTGTCTGCCAGCCCAGTGCTCTGGGCTGGAGAGGACAGAACTGGCTGGTGACGTCTCCTGATCTGGGTTGATTTACAGTCTGTGCAGTGTCAGGGAGAAACAACTGAATAATACAGACAGTTCTTTGTAACTGTGGATTTCCATTTTTCCTGTGTTATTTTAAATCCTAACCTTAAAATCCTGTTAACCTTCAACCCTGTTAAACCTAACCCTGTAAATCCTGTTATCTTCTACCCCACACCATTGTAGCTTAGCCAGTATCTTAGCTGCCTTGTGTTTAAGAAAGTGGTCAGTCACTGGGACATTACCCAGGAGCTGGGAAGTTTTTTAGTTTTCAAGTCACTATTGTTCCCAGAGATCCCCTGGAAGTCACTTTACTTCTGTGTCTTTAGGCATTCACATGTAAAGCAGGAATCTCAACTGACAAGTGCTAGATAAATGCACAGGAATTTGGGGGTGCCCCAAATTTCTTAGCTTGTGGGGTTTTTAATCTTGATTTTTTTAACCTTAGTGGTTTGCAAATGCCATCCATCACGTATGACTGGTCCCTGCCATCCAGTGCCAGGAATCTGGGACTTGCTCTGGGTTACTTTGCTGTCAAATGATTCAGACTTCACTAGGAAATTATTTCTCCTTGTGCGTAGTGATCCCACACCCTCTTCCCAGGAAAATGCTTTGATAGAGAGCAATGCTGCAAGATTATCAGTCTATCCTCTGAAGATTCTAATCCTTCAAAGTAGAAGCGAAGTGCTCATCTTGATTTAGCTCCTCTCACTGTGGTTTGTGATCTGCTGGGCTTCTGCTTCCTTCCTCCTACGCACATTTGGTGAGCTCCTGTGGAGATGGACATTTCATCTTTCCATTGTTCCATTGTCTTGTTTTGAAGAGAACCACTCTGGGGAACGTCACAGCATTGTGTTGTTATAAATTTGAAGAGTGTTAAAGTCAACACATTTGATGTTAGCTTTGGCAGGGACAGGATCATATCAATTGATACTGTCCCAGGCTGGAGGAGAACTTCCATAGTCTCCATTTATTTACCTACCAGTGACACTGTGAGTGAACCCACGTTTACACAGGGAAAAGCATGGAAGTGGTTAATCGGAGATGGATGTGCAGGCATCTCTCTGCCTGTCAGTTTTGCATCCCTCCAGATGTGACACCTGGTAGGGAAGCCACTGGTGGGAACTGATGGAAGGATACAGAGGAAGCAGATAAGGAACAGCATGAAATTGTCTTTTGCTTCCCTGTGAGTGTGAGGGAAAAAAACAGCAGGTGTTTTCAAGGGGCAAATGCTTGAATTGAACAGCAGAAACCCAATTCTCATCTCTCAGGATAGTCTTCCTAAGCCTCTTGTGAACCTCAGTCCTTGGCTCTGGCCGGCAGCTCAGTCTGGTCATTGGGTAGATTTAGATATCTGCACATCTGTAAATAATGAGCGATAGCAATTACACGTTCCTTCTGAAAGACAAAGCAGCACATTGAGCACTGCTGGCAGCGAGCAAAGCCCAGGAGGACCAAGCTTAGGGCTGCTGATTTGAACAGTCCCCTCTATTAAAGGGGCATCATTGTCCCAGTGGACTTGTTTGAAATGCAGTGCTTTCAGCCCTCGTGGTTCCTTTTACTTCCACCTCTCAGTGCTACTTACTCAGCCAAGTAAGGGCTGACTAATACTGGAAGCATTTGCCTTTCCATCCCCTTCTTCCCTCTTTTGGCTTGTTTTCTTTGAAAAATCCACGCAGCAGCTTTGACGTCCGGACCTGCACGATGGATGTGGGGAAACTGAGGCACAGGGAAAGGTACAGAGCTGAAAGGTGGCACAGTATCAGTGTGGGAGTGAGCAGCACAACCAGGCGGAAAGCCAGTCTATCCTGATTCTGCATCCTGTGCTCAAGAGTTAGAGATGGCTGTAGTTACATTTTTGTCGAAGTGAACAAATTCTTGCATAGGTTGTCCCTGGCACGTTCCATATTCATTTCCAGCTTGTGAAGAGCCCCAAATCACCTTCTGCAGTGCAGTGGATCTCAGAGCCTGGCTTACCTTTGGCACATTTGGATCTTCTGTGCTTGCCCATCCCAGGACCTGTTCGTATTGTGCATAGAAACCCACCACTGGGGAGTAAGACTGTTCTGGTGCAGTGAGTTTATATATGGAACTGTGCCAAAGCTTAATGAGCAGTCAGAAAGGTGAAGGAACATTCAGCATGCTTATTTGTCACTGCTGCTGCTCCCGGGGGCGTCCTTTAACCCTCTGAGTTCAACACTGTATTATGCAAGTTTTATTTTTGCGCTCAGTGGAGTGTGTAATTGTCCCTTTGGTGACTTGAAGAACTCTGAATGTTCAAAGACTATTTGGGGAGCAGGGGGGTAGAGGGAAAAACCCAGGCAGATAAGTGACCTATTTAAGCAACATTCACATTGATTTCACTTTCTGTTTGGTTTGCAGAACTGCTGCTAGTGTGGGCACCTCTTCCTGCTGCACTAAACACAGAAGGTGATCTTAGTTCTTGGTTGTTAGTCATTCCTGTGTTATCTGGTGGAGCCTTCAAGGCACTGAGCCTGATACACCTAGAGTTAGGATCCAGATGAAATAATCTAAGAAATGAAAATAATTTGATTTTTTTTTTACCTCAGGTTGGATTAAAAATCCCCAGTTCCTCATTCAGTATTCTGGAATATGAAGTGAAATACTCAGAAGATAGTTTGCTTGGGACTATCTGAAAGGATAAAATGAAAATGAAAGAAATGTTCATGTATATATATATGTGTGTGTGTGTCTGGGATTGCAGCAGAGAACAGACACATCTCCCCAGAGGAATGTTAATGTGGGATGTTAATTCTGCAGTTCCTGGGTAACCTTGGATGGTTCTGCAGGCGCTTGGGTGGCAGTGGTGTGAGCCATGTGGGCAAAAAAAATGCAGGGGAGAGACAGGCCAGCTCTGTGTGACTGGACACTTAGAAATGCGGGCCCTGCAAAAGTGACAGGTTTGGAGAAGACAGAGGGATGTGCTGGCTTGAAGATTTGGCCCTGGACCAGGAACATTGCTGAAAGCAGGGTGGAAGCTCCCTGTTAGAGACAAATGCAGCTGTGGTTAAGGTGGTTCTTGAGGGCAGTCTTTGTTCGCACAGTCGAAAAAGAAACATGTAAACCTACACCTGCAAGAAGTGCATTCGTGTGGGTTTGAGCCAAACCCTGTGGAAGTTGGGAGGAATCTTTCCACTGACTTCAATGGGCTCTGAGTCCAGGTCTCTGGTGATTGGCTTGAAGTGACACATAGACTATTTTTGTCTGACAATTTTTTCCTTTCTGTATTTTCCAAAAACACCAGAAAGAGAAGAACAAGTGAGAACTTCATCTGCTTTGCTAAAGCAGGACTGAAGGTTGCATTATTCCCCACATCCCAGGGCTGGCTGTGGAGACTGTGGGCTGCAGCACTGCAAAATTGAGAGGTCCTTTTTTTTTTTTTTTTAATGAAATAAGTAATCTAAGTTATTTACATTCTTGTTCTACAGATTGAACCAATGGAATGGTTCAATGGGATGGAAAGATCTCTGGAAACGTTAACAAATGTGGTGTTTACTTGCTTTGGCGCACTACCGATCACAGCAGGCGTATGAGATATTTTCTTTCTAAATTTGTAGAAATAAGTAACAAATTCTGCAATGATCTATGAAAAGGGATGCTTGCCAGACGGAGTCTAACACAATGTTTGGAAGTATAGGGCTCACTGTGCCTTTCAGTGCTGTTTCCTTGAAGTTCCCTTTCTCTTAACTTTTCTACTTCACCCGTGTGCGGTGCGAGCTCTCCTGCAGCCATCAGTAACATGGATCAGTGGAGGCCTTCAGCTTTATGATTAAAGCATTAAATATAAAATTCTTCTCTACTGCCTCACTGCAGAAGTTTCAAAGGAGTTTGGTTGCTCTTTTGTGGATTGATGTAGTTATAGGGGGTTTGACAGTTGAATAGCTGCACTTGGGTTGGTATACAAACTTTCCTGCTGCTGTAAAAGGAATGTGTAAGAAAGCACTGACTGATGCATCTCTAGAGACATCGTGCAAGAGCTTAATTTAGTCCTCTTTTTAATAGAAACTTGGATCTCAAGCCCTACTCTTGTGTAATGACAGGCAAAAGGAAAAACTAACAGGCTTGCTTGCTTTTGAAACCTGTCAGTTGGCTTTAGAAGAGGGGCTTTGCTAAAAGAACCACGTATAAGAGTGAAAAGATGACCAAAGTGCTGATGAAAAACATTTTAAATGCAGTCAGAGTAATGTGATAGATGAGTAGCTGGGGACTGGCAGCCTTTCCAAGCAGTGTGTGAGGCTGTGTTTTCCTAGGGGAATGTCTTTCCCAGAGCCGTGATGATCTGAATAACCAGTGAGAGACAGTGGCTCCCCTTGAACTTGGAGGGGGGGGTCCGTGGGAGCCATGACCCCTCTCTCTCTTTCTCTTCTTTTAAACTTGCTTCACTTAATGTGTATCTACCTGCATGCACATGTGGGGTTGGGGTCCCTGTGTATGGATTCTGGGAGCAGGGTACAGCAGTGGCAACCCTCCCACACGATGGCCGGGCCCAAACCTTCCTGCACGTCCTACTTTCAGTAAAAGACTGGCTTTTAGAGCCTGTAGCTGCTCCTTTATAATTTTTGCTAAATCATGGTCTTCCAGCAAACAGTTTACACTTTCACAATGCTTTACAACTCCATCAGCAAGAACTAGTCTCTATATTTAATGTATTTTGCCCTTTGATTAAAGCTTCTGCTGACAGCATGCTTGGCTGGCGATGCAACAGCTCATGAAGTCGAGTATATGATGGCAAAAGAAGTGTGTTGTGCTCTGAAAGAGCTGTTATTACTGCTTGCATTTTCAATCACTGAGCTGGACCTCGGCTTGCAGCTTCAAGATTCCAAGCCTGTAATTACTGGCTTCTGCCTCTGCTGTGAAACACTTTATTAAGCCTTTAGAGTAATTAAAGATTTTCAGGAAATTTATGGGAGCTCAGGTCATGTTTCCTATTTGTTTATATAGCTCAGGATCTGCCAAAAATGTGGCCTGTAGAGTTTCTGTAGCGAAGCCTGTGCTCACCCAAATCAGCTTAAGGGAACTGCCTGTTCCATCTTCCCTGTCCTTGTGGGAGCTGTCGTGGGCAGTGGGATGCAGCCCTGTATCACAGAGCAGAGAATGATTCCAGCAAAATTAAGTGAGGTTGCTGGACTTGGAGCTGGTTTCTTGCTGGAGACAGTGGCCTCTAAAGCTGTCAGAGCCTGGACCCTGGGGCTGTGAGCGCAGGTAAAGCTGGAGGAGTATGGACTGAGCTCAGAGTGAGTAAGAAACCTGGGAATTGGTCCCAAGTGTTTTAAGGGACTATTGCTTCTTCCTACCTCGGATCTAAGGGAGCCAAGGGGAGTTCAGGGCTCACATGGCTGCTTGAGCCAGACAAGGTGTGGCTTTATACAGGATTGTGCTTGACCAAGGAGCATTAATATTCACCAGGATGGCTCAGAGCAATTCATATTCATGACACTGTCCCATAATTTAATTGATCTGCCACTTTTTTTTTTTTTTTTTAGGACAAAAGTTACATTTTGTGCCTTTACATTTGCTAATGCCCTGTTGTGTCACAAGGATGTGGCATCAAACATGCCTTCCCCAGTTGTCACACAGAGGTGTCTGCTATGCTGAGCCAGCTTAGCTTAGCAATGGAGCTCAGCCTCTCAAATGCCTTGTACTGTGATGTTGTGTAGTGTTTGGGGTTCATTTGCTGCCTAGTTATAAGGTATCTGTTATTACAGACCTCAGAGCAGCTTTTTACTGAACTGTTAGAGATCTGTATTTTTAAAGCTGGAGTTGTGAGTCCAAACCTGCAACAGTCAACATAAAATAACCGTGTCTTGGTCTGTAGAGCATCCACTTATTACAGGATTAAAAGCACTAGTAATGAAGGCGGCCAGTTAAAATTGCAGTCTTTCTATAATGATGTGTAGCACAGGCTAAAGATAACTACACAACCAGCTCACTTCTGACACCAGTCTGGCGAGGTCTGGACTAATGTCAAAGCAGGACTGATGGCTGCACCTACAGGAAAGGCTCACCCCACTCTTGGGGAACAGAAAAGCCCAGTGTTCCTGCAAGGCAGCCACCCTGGTGTGTCTGCAGCTACACTGGTGTGGCTTTGGGGCCATACTGCATTATTTATCCGGGGGTGCTCCGTGGGGTTTACCCAGCTGGTCCCCTGGGGTGGAGCCGTGGGTCTGCTCTCTGCTTTTAATTGCCCTCAGCAGTGTGGGTATCTGCTGCAGGCCGGTCCTCTGGCTGGCATGGAGCTGATAACCTCTCTCTGTTTCTCCCAGCTGAACGAGCAGTGGCAGCACATGTCTGGGGTCTCACCCAGCACCTCTTGGGATCACCTGCCAGAAGGTCGACAGCCTGAGCTCAGCTGGGAAGGGAAATGCCAGCATGCGCCTCTGGATTTTGGAACCGCCCCAAGATGCTCCAGAGGCTCCAAAGGTAAGCACAAGATTGGCACTTGTCCAATAACATAGGCACATTTTCCAGTTTTCTTGTGTTAATGATAATTATAACCAGCTATGGCCGGGGGCCTACGAAACTTTCCATCCTCGTTTGTCTTTACAGATCAATAGGTGTGTAATGTAGGCTGGTAATGACACTAATTATTATCCATGGATTTCAAGGACATAAAGCCCGTGCCAGCCCAGGATTAGACGGCTCCTGACTCCCAGACCTTTAACAGGCCACTGGTTTCTCTTTCTCACCAGCGTTAATCAGCACAGCTTTGCTGACACAATGGAAGTGTCTGCAAAAGCCAAGGCGGCTCTGCCTTGGCAACGTGCCTCGGAGAGTTCCAGGCAGGGGAGGATGAGATATACCATACGCCTCCATTTCCCGATTTGCAGTATATCAAGATATAGACAGATCTTTATTTTTTGATGTGAAAGCAGAATGAAAAACTAGGTTAAATCAGTCTTGAGGGATATTAAGCCAGTTCTCAGGAAGCCTATGCAATTATTATGCCTCATCCCAGTCTTCTTGATTGGGAACATGCCTTTAAGAACATGATCAGCCCCAGGAGAGCTCCCCCGTAGCCCGGGAATTCCACCCTGTCTGCTGACGAGGAGGGAGGCTGGGCCACAGAAACTCTCCATTCAGAAGGGAAAGCTTTGCTTCCCAGTTTTTTTTTGCTTTCTCTCTTTTTTTTTTTTTTCCCTTTTTTGGCAAATTATAAATGTGCCTGTTGGATTCTTTTGTCAACCAGATCTAATGGGACTGGCCTGAGCTGAATGGTTGGTCTGTGTGATGCTCAGACTCAGTTTCTCTTCAGGTGCTCCTTGCCTGTTTCCACCAGATGAGGATTAGCATCTGCCTTTGGGCTCAGAGCAGCTGTGAACACTGTGTTCCTGGCTGGAGGGTGCTTGTGGGAGATGGAATTTATCGTGTCTGACTGGCTCGGGTTTGGAGCTGAACAGGTGCCTCTCCAGCCCTGTGTTATCACAGAGCTGTGAAAATAGTGCAGGGCCAGCAGTGAGGATTTTTTACTCTTTTAAATGGTGGGAAAATCATTCAAGGTTTGGTTTTCATCCATATTCTCTTCTCTTCTTTCCAGAGAATCAGGCTCCCAGTTCAGCTATTGGATAAACTGGTTGTGGGGATGATGAGGGAAATAAAAAAGTTAATCAAACCTCAGGCAGTAGGACAATTCTCAAGGCAAACATGCCTGTGATTTCTTTTGGTTCATTGTGAAACTCCTGAGCTTCCTGATCCCAAGGTAGCTGGGGACCAGCTCCTGAAGTCTGAGGGATTTTTTTCAGTAATTCAGTGTAATTTAGAGACTGGGTTCCCAGACAGAGCATCTTATTGATTTGATATTCTGATAGAATCCAACTAGATGAGAAATTCCAAGTGGAGAAAAATAACTCCAGTCACTACAGCTGAAATAGTGTGAAGCCTTCAACCTGGCAAGTGCTGGAGTGGGCTTCCCTCCCATCTCCCTTGTCCCTGATGCAGCCCCCAGCCCCAGGAAGACGTGTGGTACACACACACCCAGAGCCTGTTCTGTTGGCAAATTTACCATTTGCCTTTGGGAGTGACCATCCATTACGGTTCAGTGCAGCTGTTCACACGAAGACAGCCTTAAACTCTTCCAGAAACTGCTGGCACACACCTGTGGGTGTCTCTCCCTCCACCCCTTGCGTGATCCCTTGAGGCAGAAGGGAAGTGCTGCCACCTCCTCCACCCTTGGGGGCCATGAGGAAGAAGCTGGTGGCTCTGCACACACCCAGTGCTGTGGTCACTTTGCCCCTGTGCCAGTCCCTTTCCAAGTGTAACGTCACACATGCACGTCCCCAAAGCCGCCCTGCTGACCCAGGCAGGGCTCTGCCCCTCGTGAAACTCTTGAGCATTTTATGAGGTTTGACTTTGAAATAACAGCTTCCTCCAGCTCTGCTCTGATTTCATCCATTTCTGGATCAGTTGGTATATAAAGTGTTGAGATGGAATTAACTTTTACTTTACGCTGCAAGCTTCCAGCTCAGGGTCTGTCTTCCTCTGTAGGTACAAGGACACGCAGACACCTCTGTGCCATTGGCCTCTCCACTGTTTGCTTACTCACCTTCCTTCTATTCCTGCATTAACTTAGAAACCTTCCTAAGCCTGTTTTGATGGGGCCTCAGTGCCTAAGTAACCAGATAGTACAAACATTGCAAGAGGGCATGTGAGCATCTGTGTTCTCCAGGAATAACCTTGTGTCCATATAGTCATTCCTCCATCCCATAACTGCAGGAGAAGAGAAGGAGAAGACCTGTATGTTCAGCTGGTTGAATAATGTTCCCCTTCCCACGCAGCAATTTTGTCAAAACCAAGTTATTGACATGTCACTGAGTTCCCTTTGTTGCCCTTGCCCTGCCTGGAGAACAGGACACTCTCCCATTGGAGTGCAAGGATGGTGCCATGGCAGGGAGTGCCAGGCTGCAGCAGAGTTAGGCAGCTTGAGATTGCTCTTCATCCGTGGACAACCATCCCTCCTCCCCAGGGCAGTACAGGATGCTTGGGAATTCAGAGTTAAGGCCCTGGGAGGGGTCTAAAGCCAGGAATTGCACCGGCCCATCTCCCACTTCCGTGAGCCGTTATATGTGGTGGCATGTGAATGGCCCGAAGGCCGTTTGGGTTGCTGTGGCTTTTGGGAGACAGAATACAAGGAACCCCTCTCTCCTGGAGGTGGAGGGTTTGGAAGGCTCTTACCAGTACGCACAGCCCATAGGAGGACCTCTGAGGCCATGCTCCACACTTTGGGCAACCCAAGACCAAGTGTTGTCTCTGCAGAGAACTGAGCCTGCTCTGATGGGCAGTGAGGGGGCACTGGTGTGGGGAGGTGGCAAGGGCAAGGCTACTGCAGTCCATTGAGAGCAGTCAGGATGCCAGAGTGGGAAAAAAATGGGCACCATATAGCCAAGAACTATACTTTAAAATGTAAAGCAATCCAGTCGTTTCCAGCCAGCGGCTTTTCCCCAGCTGTTCGTTTCCAATAGAGTATTATGATCAGTAATTGATACTCTCAGATGTCTCAGTGCAATCCCCAGAGAAGAATGGCCAGGGCAATATATTTTTTTTTTCCCAACTCACTGGAAAATTGAGCCCCAGCTGGGGCTAATAAGTGCTTTCATTAAAATACTGATCTTAATCCAAAGCTGAGAATAATGTCTCCTCTGTGCTGCAGCTCTCCTCAGCTCTGACACGGGCTATGCTTTTCAACAAGAAATGAAAGGAGGATAAATAGATACTTCTCACCCCGACATCATAATAGCACCAATGTTAGGTCCCAATGAGGCCAATGGTTTTTTTTTTCAATTGCACCAGTGAAATGTGTTCTTGTTTCTTTCATGCAACAAACTCTGTCCAGTGACTGAGATGGGATGTATGGCCTCCATCCTTCTCCTGGATCTGTCCTGCTTCCCTGCCCATGGATGGTCTCATCAGAAAGAAAATGGGGAGCAGGAGTGTATTGGTCTGGGCATTGTGTGCATGCCAAGATGTGTGTTGGACTGCAAGGCACAGGAGAAACCATTCCATGATTTCAACACAAGGATTCGTTTTGTCCTCCCACTTCTTCATTTTCTTCTGGACAACACAGGGAGATTATTAGTAATATTTACTCCTCCTGAGCTTCTCAGACAGAGAGATGATTTGCAAACCACATCTTGAAAGGCTGAAGGATTTCTCCCCCATTCTCACAGTACTTTTAAACAATGAAAGAGGAGTGATCTCCCCTTTTTTTCTAGGAATAGGGACTGTGCATTTCTAGTTCACTAAGAAAATGTGAAGACAATAGCCTTGGTTCTTTGATACTGTCCTCTTTCCAAGGTTGGATATTAGTTTTATTCTGATCAAGAGCAGGATCAAAAGGCATATCTTGCTGAGCATTCCTGTTGTTTAGCAAGGCATCAAGTAGAACATAGGATGCCACTCCTCTCCCTCACTTCCCTCCACCCTTTTGTCCTGTTATCTATCTGCTATACCTTTAATTGAAGGTAGTCCTGTGTTTGCTCATATCTTTTCTGCTTGTGCTGTTCTGCCTCAGAGGACACAGACAGGGATGCTCCCTGAGAAGCCTCAGATGTCACAAGGGAGAGAGAATCTTGATTTGTTCCGTAAGACCGACTGGAAATCCCTGAAAAATCTCCTGAGGTGCATCGAGTTTAAAACATATGAAGCTGATGGCTGTTGGGGGATCAACTGCTGTGACTGATTGCTGGAACAGGACATGTATCCTGGTGCTCCTGTGAGGAACACTCCAGGCAATGTACACAGGTATGGTTAGGTGAAGTCCTGATATTCGAGGTGCATTATAAGGAACTGCTGAGCTGTTGGATGCTTCCCTGAAATAAACCCTCTTTTTTCATCTGTTCTCTCTCAGTGTTCAGCTTTAGGGCTGTGTTTTTTTCTTGTCAGGGAAAAAGGGCATTCCGGGTAGCAGAGTTAGAAAGGGAAGCGCCCAGAAATAGAGAATTCATCAGATACCTCTGAGAACATGTGATCAGTTGCTCTCTGAGGAGTCATACAGCTCTGGGGAAGACTTTTAACTCCTTTAATGAATGGCTGCTCTGTGATTTATTCTTTTTCCTACTGAATCTAGTATGTCCTCTTTGAACACATTTTTGCACTTGCTCACCAAGGCCATGTTCTAATAATTTCACTGACAGCGAATTACACATTATTTCTGCCTTCACTTCATTTACACCACTCATAACTAGTGCTCGATCCTTTTTTGAAATCCTCTTGCTTTGTGAAGTTTTATTCAGTCTTAAATGTAAGGCTGTGACATCTTGAGTGCTGATTCTGGCTTTCCTTCTGTGGATTTGTGGAGCTGCAAACACTTTCTGTTTTAGCACTAAAGCCTCACAATTTCAGTGAATTTTGACCTACACTGGCTGTTCTCATGTGAGATAAAAATAATGTCAGTTTGACAAAGACAATAGTGGAACTATAGTTAAAACTGAAGCATTAGGAGCTTTCCATATGGATTTATGAAACAAAGTGGAAAATACAGAGATTTTGCAGCAAATCTAAAATGTTGCACTTAGTCAATACTAAAGTTAGGACTTGTGTTTAGACATCACAGCTGGAAATTAGTTCCTTGAATTGCACTCAGAGACAGACTACCACAGAGCCCTGGAGAGCTGCTGCTCCTGCTTTCAGGACTTCTCTGTGCTCTGACACCCAGTTCTGTCATCATAATGGCCCTTTAGCTCCTATGCAGCATCCTATGCAGATGTTTATCCTACTGCTTAAAACGATGCCTGCACATTTACCTTTGCCTGTAGCATCACCTTGCATTTAGTCTGTAGGGTCTTTAGGGCAGGAACCGCCTTGGCTGGTTTTTTTTGGGAGCACCTGACACTTCTAAACCTGCTCTGCAGTTCTGCAACACCACTCTGCACTTGCCTGAGTTCTGTTTGGGAAGGCACAGGATGTCTCCTGTTACCATCAGAGGGTAACCTGCAGTGAGAACCCACAGCACAGCCCAGCTGCCAGCTGAAATCTGTACAGTTTCCCAACCAGCCCAAGGAGGACAAGCCATTCATTTAGATTTCACGTAACCCTTTCTAAGCCAGGGAGCCGAGAATAGCAGAGAGAGGGGTTGGCAGACTCCCCTGTGGGTTAAGAAGGAGCTATTTGTTCTCATAATTACTTGTCTAGGAGAGGGGTCTGTTTGACAGTGCTTTCCTGCAAAGCATCATGTTTCCCCTGAAGCCAAATAAAACCTTGGTATAAACTTCTGCCCAAAGAGAAGAAAAGGCAACTCACAGGGAGTTTCTGTGAATAAAAAGGCTGTAACCATTTCAAAGCATCTCTTGTGCATCATGCGAGTGTGACCCCTAATATCTCAGATGCCTAAAAGGCTCTTTAATATCCAGGAATAGGCACAGACATGGGGTGGTTTCCCTTCCCCTTCACTAAGGCTTTTTCAATCTGTGTATGCCAGACCCCCCTCCCACCTCGCTCTGCTGTCCACCCGTGGGCTTCCTGACACCTTTTTCAAGAGATGCCAGCGCTGAAAACCTGTATTTCTTTCCCTGGGCAGAGCCAGCCAGGAGCTGCCTTTGGTGTTGCTGGAGGGATCAGGCATTCTCCACTTGGCTTTTCCCACAAATGCAGTGCTGGGATTGCTGGGAGCAGTTTGGGCAGAGTGGCTGCTGCTTGGCTGGTAATTGTGGCTTTTGGGTTTTGTGTTACCCTCTGACTAATCCTGTGCAATCTTCTCAGGTTTCCAAAGCTTGGTTCAAGTCAAACTGTCCATACTCCCACTCCCTTCAGGCAGTAATGATGACATTGGGCTTTGGTATGGGAAGGGGCATTTCACCACAGAGCTGATCTTTGCCAGACCGCCGGGCACGGCATCTGCAGTGCTCACACTGCAGAAGTGAGAGTTGGGCAAGCAGCTCTTGATTTCAGAGGGTTTATTTTGTTATTTCACCAACTTGAATCACTTTACCATCATTTCCAGTAACAAATGCACCTAATTAATGGGTAGATGTGTTATTGCCCTCTGGGGTATATGGTCTGAATTGCTCAGCTGTGTCCCACAGGCTCCATCGTGCTCGAGGCTGAGGTAAATCAGCTGTGAGGTTGAAGTGAGGCAGGTCTGTGCTTTTGGACTGGGGTAGGTCTGAGTTTTTGGAGTGGGTAGGTTGACATACTGGTTTGGTTAAAGGATTATGTTTTCAGTAATTAATCGTAAGATTTTTGTGCCTCAGTTTCCCTTTCTGTGTATTAATTTTCCCTGCTGCAGGGGGACAGAGGGGAATGCTGTTGGTGTAGATGCTTAACTCTCCTAAGGTGCTTCAGGATTCATTGAAGAATCATTCCTTCTGAGATAGCACATATTGTGTTTCACTCTGTTTTTTATAAGAGGAGGATATGATTTTTCTTAGCTTCGTGTAGGACTCTAAATAGGTGTGTTTACACCTCCTTCTGCCTCTTACTAAAGACCTATAATGTAATCCATTCATACTCCCAGGCTAAAAGACAGACTACAGTTGTTCTTTAATATTATATTGAAAGGTTTCCAGTGCAGCTGACCATACTCGCCTCTAGTCTGCAAGAAAGCCCTGCTTGGATGGAACCCCCTTTTTTGAGTGAGGTTTGTGCTTTAAGACCCACAGATAATCAGAATTTCAGAAGCTGCATGTGGAGAGCATCCCAGCCTTTCAGAGCCAAGGTGTGCTCAGATCAGTGGTGTGGCTTCAGGTCCTTATGCCATTGAAATCCTTGGACATGCTTTCTTCATCCCGATAGATGCTATGTTATGAATAGGATCAGTCTGTTCTGATGGAATTGGCTTTTTGTCAAGATTAATGTAATAAAGGAGGTTGGAAGATTTTGGAGGGAGATTTTTTGCCATGCTGGGCACAGATGGTGGCTTGTTCCAGTGAGGAGGCAGCACAGGATGAAGAGGTGGGGTGAGTGGTTTATCAGCAAGTTGCTGCTCCTGTCTGTAGAAGAGTTTAAGAGATTCACCACCCCTTTTGGGGTGAAAACACCCAGAGTCCTTGTCTTTCATGGGGACTGGTCCTTAAAAGCCCCTCTTTGTGGCTGTGGTTAGATATCCAGCAGTGATGAGCTGGGTTTCTGTGTGTGGTGTGTTTGTCAGTTGAGCAGGCAGTGCTGAGTGCCCCGACTGACTGAGCAGCCGGGCTGGCAGCAGAAACCTCCAGACAGCCCATGAACAGCAGCTTAATGCCTGTGCAGGTACGGTATGTATTTATAGCTGAATGCACGGTCTGTGTGTGCACACATGTGTTCCTGGGAAAGTTTTTGAGTGAGTGGATAATGCATCTCAATTACATCCCAGTCTGCCGCAACAGCCTTGCTAAGGAATTGAAAATCTGTGAAGAATCCACTGAGGTTAAAAACACCATTTGGTTTCCTTCGCCGGAGGGACGCTCATCAATATCTCTTTCTGTTAATATCAGAGGGTTAAGGCCTTGGCAGTGTTCTCAGCCACCAGATGCAGGCAGAGTTCAGATGCAGGCAGAATTATTTTTTTTTTAGGCATTTTCATTGCTGTTGGGTTAAAGCTCCAATTTTGCCTGATGCTGCAAGTTTCCTAAAAGCGGCAAAAAAGAGATGGGTGTACAGACTGGTGGGTTTTTTCCTTTGTATGTGTCCTGTGAATGAACTATCCTCTGGCTTTATCTGCATCGTGATGGATTTTTTATAATTCGCTCCCCACTTGGCATCACATGAAATCTTGGGTTCCCTGAAGTGAGAGAGACCGGTGCTTTGGTGTTTATGCTGCATCTCTGGACAGTGCACAGCACTTCACGGCCACTGTGGTGGAGGAACTGCAAGAAGAGTTCCCAAGTGAGGCTTAGGAACCCATGGTGCAGGAGGAGCGGTCCTTACTCAGCCCTGAGATTTTTTCCTGCATCAGGCTTAGAAACAACCTCAGCAGTGCTGAATCCCATTTCTTTCTCTAATGTATCTCTAATAATAAATCACATTTTCTCTCTCTGTCTGACAAAGGACACTGCCTCCCAGACCCAGCAAAAGAGCAGTTTCCTTCAGAGACCTGCTCTGCTGCTCTGCCTCTTGAAAATCTAAGCCACTTACCCAAGGTAACGCACCAACTCTTTGGCTTCACCCTCAGTGACTGAAATGCCCCTGACTGCGTGGTGGTTGCACTCCCATGTCCTCGGCAAGGAATTTCCTCTGCTGGTTCTCAGTTCATTAATGTGCTGCTGTCTGACACCACCAGCCCCCTTCCAGCTGCCCCCAGCCCGCACAGCTGGGGACACCTGGGCAGTGCAGACCCCCTGCTCCTCGGGGGCTTTGCAGCCTCGCCACGGACATCTGCTCCGAGCTGGGAGTTGGCGCAAGAAGGGGTTTGGCCTTGGAAGGAATATATTTACTTTGTACGGCTTTCCTGTAAAGCAGCATTGGATGGAGAAACCCAACCATCTATTTAGTCTAGGAACAGCAGAGCATGCCAGTGCTTCTGGAAGAGCCCCCCCCTCCCCTTCAGTGCAGCTGGTTACTTGGATAATACTTTCCTACAGGAGGGAAAAAAGATATTTTATCCCTCCCTCTTGTTCATCCTTGCTCCACAGCACTAGGGCACTCTACATTTGTCTGGCTTGGGAAAGTATCTCACAGGTCGGGGTAGGGAGGGAGAACCTTTTGGTTGAAGAAATCAACATGTTTTCATGGAGGAGAAAGCTCTCTTTGGGATAATTTCTGTTCTCAACACGATCTGCTGCAAAAATCTCTCAGTGTTACTGCCTTGTGCCAGTCATGGCTGAACCCAAGTGCACACTGCTGCAAGCTTTGCTTTTCCAGGGGCAGGTTCAGCCAACTGGTTCTGATAGCTGAGCAAAGGCTGACTTCTTGTGATCAGGTGTGAGGATGAAAAACATATCTGTGCCCTTTAACGAGAAAAAACTGTTGTGTGAGTGAACCTGACAATAGGAACGTGCCTGTGTCAGGATGCTGAAGCCAAAGCAGGTGCCTCATCAGACTGGGGAGGAGCAGTCCACAGGTACTCCATGCAGTGGGAACCTTCATCCTCTGTCATAAGCCCAGGGAAAACCTGCCAGGATTTATGAAATCCCAGTCCCATGTTATCTCAAGGAAACCACTGATCACAGAGAGAGCTGCTGGCCTGTCTTGCAGCAGAGCAAAGGGGTTGCCAAGGATGGTGTCTGAACTGGGAGGAGGGACTGTGGCGAGAGGGACTGGAGAACAGAAGATCCCTGAATGGGGGAACACAGAGCCAGATGGGTGCCCTGGGGAGGGATCCTCAGGAGAGGAGCCAGGAGACCTGATTGAAAACTTTTTAAAGTGTTTTTGTGATAAGCTTCCCTTATCCCATGTATCCAAGAAGGAAAAATCTTGGGGATTTCACAAGGCTGGTGTGCCCTGCAGACAGGCATAAAATCAGGGCACAGGTGTCCTGCCAGGACAGGGTGCTGGCCAGACCCTACAGGGCACCTCGAGGCCAACTGTGTTTGGACCTTCTCAATTCAGATTGCTCAGAGCACACGTGCCCGGCTTGGAAACCTGACTCTGTGGGCTGGTGAACGTCCAAGAGAGGCCGTGACCCACTGCAGGCTCTGGCTCCTCATTTAAACCCACTGGAGGCAGTCTGAGGGGTTTATCCTCTGCAGACAAGCGCAGCTGCGGGGGCAGGAGCAGCTTTGCACCAGGCAGGGCTGTGCTGCCTCTGGGAAGGTGGCACTGGGAGCAGGGGGGCACGGCTGGTGTTCCTGGGATGGGGCCAGGAGGGGCAGCTCAGGGCTGGGCTGGCCTCGTGGGGATCATGCAGTGCCTGCCCGTGCTTGGTTTGGCTCTGCACGGAGCTGACGTCTCCTGGTGTGTGTCACATTATGCATTATGTGATAATTATAAAAATGTGAAAATAGAACTCAAAGTACCAAGCAGGCAGCACGCAGCTTCTAGTGGTCCCATGTGTGTTTTCCTGCTTCCCCTCAGAGTATAAATGCCCCTTTAGAAAAGAGTCTCATGTTTAGTGTAAGGTTCTCATTACTTCATAGGGGTTCTTCCTTGCAGGGCCCTTGATGCTGGATTAGCTGGCAATGGGTGGCACAGTTCCCCTAGTACATAGTGATCCAGCTCTGCATTGGAAAGGGCACAGGGCTGCTGCAGTTGCTTCTTATTTGCTGCCAACTGCCAAAGGGAGGTTGATGTGAGCCAGTGTAAATGCTGGCTCTGCCTTTAAATGGATGTTATGGGCTAAAATATGGTTTGCCATTTATTTTTCCCTATTATCCACACAATGCCAGGTCCCCTCTGAGCCACCTCCTTGGGGAAATTGTTAATTTTCTCTTATTGGGTGGCATCAGTTTGTTTTTTCCTCTATTTCACTGGCATCTTCCAAAGCCAGCACGGAGTGGGAGAAGTGGCTTCGGAATCCAGCTGGGATGTGCTGTGTGGTGGGATGAATATTTGTGTGCTCCCAGCAGAAAACAGGATGTGCTGGCCTGTGCCACCAAGGCAGAGAGGAAGCAGCAGCCAACTGTGGTGCTCCAGATGTACCCCCAGTGCTCTGTGGGGTCCCCTCCTGCCTCTTAGAATCACAGCATGCTCGGGGTTGGAAAGCACCTGAAAGATCATCCAGTTCCAACCCCCACCCATGGGCAGGGACACCTTCCACTAGACCAGGTTGCCCCAAGCCCCATCCAACATGGCCTTGAACAATACCAGGGTTGAAAGCACTTACACACTTTCAGTGCCAGGATGAGACCTCTGAGGATGCTGAAACTTTGGTCCACAGTTTTGGGACTTACTGAAGTTTAGGCATGAGGTGCTTTTCTTTCTTCAAACTCCTTTTGGGTGTGGAAGTAAGAAGAACCTGAGGGAACATGAGTCTGCTCCAAGACTTGCAAAGGTTTGGGCCATCAATGTCAATAATTCTCTTTGATGTAAAATGGTGAACCTAAGTTTTGCAGAAGAACTGACAACCATGAGCTCAGGGCTGCAGCAGAGAATAGTCTGGTTTGCTTGGCAAGCACAAACAACAGGTTTTAACACAGCTGACGGACAAGCAAGCATCTGTAGATGTGCTGTCCTATCCTGGAAGGAATGCTGTACTTGGCAAAAAGGGTTAATGCTGTAAATATATATTTGTGTATGACCCTTATGCATAAAACAGGTGAGAGTCAGTCAATTTGCTTTTTTTCGAGGGACATCTAAAGGGGCTCTTTCGGACTAGCCTGAGGGGATTATCAGAGGGAAAAATAAGTATACGTGAGGCAGAGAAATTCTGCAAAGTCACCCAGATAAGTAAGAAAAAGGATCAAAGGAAACTCCTTAGATGGCTGATTCTGTCCTCATCTGCTGTTTCTCTCTGCTTATGGGAGAGATACAGCTGTAGTTTTAAGCTCTTCTTTTATTTTCCCAATTTCTATACTAGCCTATCAGCCCCTTCATCACCAACATCACCACTTCTAAGCCTTCTCTTTAAATTTACAGTCACAGTCATAGGCTATTTCCAAGATAAGAAAAGAGGCATGGAGCATACTTGAGAAGCACCGAGCTGATAGAATATATTGGTGCTCATACTGTGGGTTGTTTAATGAGGAACATGGCCTGATTATCTGGTTTCTTGAGGCATGTTCACCTGTACAACAGCTTGCAGAGTTTTAATTTAGTACCTGTTCTGTTATGCCAAAAATTACAGATTTTGGCTGTTAGCACTTATTTAAACCCATGTTTTCTTCTGGATAAAATCGGAAGAGTCCTTAGGGAGTTGAAAGGGAGCTGATGTTTCCAGATCTTGCAAGCAGTAACCCTTTCTGTGTGGGAATGGCTGGTACTGAGAATAGGACTGTGCACTGCTGGGCTCCTTAGGGTGAGAAGGGATTCCTTGTATTGGGAAAGGGAGAAGGGGAAGCTGGATGGTGGCAAATCTGGTTACTGCTAACAGAGTCCTCTTGCTACAGTCAGAGGATCTCCTTACAGAGAAAACATCACTGGCTGTGCTGGGTGTTGTGTTACAGACAAGGGGGACCCCTCCTTTCTGAACTGGGTTCGGTTTCTGTTGGCATAAATTCCCGTTTGTCCTGGATAAACCCTTGTCATGAGTTGTCCCGGCACTGAGCAGAGCTTAAGGACAGCGTTGTTGGGAGCTGAAGGGGCTCCCAAGCCTGTTCAGTGCCCACCTGGAGCTGTGTCTCCCTGCCAGCACATCATGTTGTCACGGAGCAAGGAAGCGCTTGGCTTTACCCTGCTTTTGGGTGGGAGGGTCAGTCACACTGTGGCTGTTGGATAGCTCAGAAAGGGACAACCCCACAGGGCAGCACCCAGCTCCCAGGTTGCTCCAGTCATTTCAGTCATCCAGCGTGTTTCTGAGAGATGGCCTGGCGAGAAGGAGTCTCCAGGAGGGCACGAGAAAGCTTGGCCAGCTGTGTCCTATCCTCATGCTTGTCCCATTGCCAGCTCCCTGATTCTGGGCAGAAACGTGGCTGTTGCATCAAGGAGATTCAAGGCTTACATTTCAGGTGTTAAGAATGAAAAAGGAGCTACTAATTACATCTCAAATGCCAGGCTGTGATAAACACCCCTTCAAGGACAGGGACTGTGCAGTGCTGAGCAACTGAGGGGAGGAGGAGCAGGAAATCCACAGGGATCACAAGCCCTAGTGTGGGATTGTGGCCACACAGAGCTGCTGAGCTGCAAACACCTCTGCCTCCACAAAACCAATTGCTAACATGTTTCTTTCTCAGACTGACCCCCCAGAAAATCCCTTATGCTTTCATTCAAGAACAGCAAAACCCAGGAGAGGAGGAGGAGGGCAGATATTCACAGGTGGTGCTGTTCAGGCTCTTGTGCCTTTGGGGTCTCTCCTGCTTTTTGCTTCTCTCATCAGCAGTTCCCACACACTGTGGACGCTTTCTTTCACATGGAGCATGCTGCATCCATCCTAGGTCCTGAAAGCAAACAGCTTTTTCATGGGCAAAGCTACATGAAGAGACTTGGGGTGGGCGGAGTGGTCTTTGAGTGTCACAATTCAGTTTCTTCTAAAAACTGGGAAAAAAATTTGCCTTTTATTCTGAATCTCACTTCATGTTGTCGGGTTTCTGTTCCATGCAGGCTCCATGTGCCTTTGCAGTATCAAGAGGAGGATTCCAGGTACAGATCAGTTCAGTAAATATACTCTCTGTTTTTTTTTAGAATTCCTAAAATACAGGCAATATGTCATTGTCAGGAGACAGCGATTCTCTTTAGTTCTGTGGGCTGACTGATTACCTGAAAGGTTTTTTTTGGAAGAAATTATTTGAGGGAAGGAGAAGCAGCATTATAAAGGATTATAAAGCAGGTATGATCTTCCTACCCACTGATGTAGGAAGCTGATATGTCATATGTGTGAAAACAAATGAGAACTTAACGAGAGGAGGGTATAATGACTCAAGAGAAGTTTTGGTTGTTACACAACCAGAAGTCCCAGGACCTCAAAAATATTTCAAAGCATCATATTTTTCCCTATTCTTTCAAAAAATAGGCAAGGCCTCCTTTTTAAAGTTTAATCCAGAGGTAATCCAGTGCTGTTTTGCAGTTTGAAACCGCAGCTTGTGTTATCTGGTCTGAAATAGTTTTCTGTTGTGCAATTTTCAAGCAAATTGAGGGAAGGGAAATAAAATGCTGAGATTGTTTTTTTTTAAAGAAATATTGTTCCCTGGTAGTGTGCACAGTCTTTGCACTTTCTGATTTGTTGCCACCCTTGAGACATGTGAGGTCCAAGAAATATGGTATTGGGGCTTGGTGATGGGTAAAGGGTTGCACTGTCTTTTCCTAATGGGACAGACAGCCCTGAGATCCCTGTCCAAAGCTCCCAGGACGAGTTAAAGAACAAAAAATTGTATTGATAAAATGTGCTTAGGCACTTGCACACCATCCCTTTAAGAGGATTTAGCAACACCATTGTGACAGCACACAGAGAAGGGACATGGTGCTTTTTTTCTTACTATTTTTTTTTAAAGAATTATAACTTTTGTTTAAAAACATCCAATCCTGTGAGGTGTGGAGGTGGTAGATCCACAATAAGGACCTGTGGGCAATGAAGCTGCTGAAAGGGATCGTTCAGGGCAGTGCCAGACCTGATAGTGAGCAAGGATTGGCATGTCCCCAATGGCTCGAGTGAAACCCTTCAGCCAGGTGCAAGGACTGAGGAGGTCTCACTTCCAGGGGCAGCTGAGTGTGGTTCCTGAGACTCTTGTTGGGTGTGGACCCATGAACAGCAGGGCAGGCAGCAGATCTCCAAGGCATTGCTGGAGGTGCTGACTGGAAGCACAAGCACTGATATGGTAGCACAAGATACTTGCTTTGTGTCATGTTTACATGTAAACAAATCATGTTAGGCTTTCAGAAAAATTCCCAGCCGACCAAGAGTCATTTCTGACTAACAGGCACCTCTTAATCTGTTTTAATCCCTTTTATAATTTTACGCTTATTTAGCCTCATCCAGATAAAAACCTTCAGTTGCTTAAGTAACGATTGAGGCTTTGCATCTCTGCTGGGAAATAAATATTATAATCTCCTTTTCTAAACAAGAAAACTGTCCCTTGATGAGTCAAATAACTTCTCAAGTGAGGGAGTACCATGTCTGACAACAGATGCACTGCTGGTGGCCCAGACCAACCATAAAACCTTCAGTGAGGAGGGACACCAGCCCTTCCCCACCAGGCTCATGCCCACGGGCTGGTTGCAGTGCAGGGAGCACATCTGGGCCAACTGTGGAAGGGGACAAACAATCCCTGATCCCTGATGGCACAAATGTGAGCATTTCTTGTGCATTCCTGGTGGTGTGTTGGGAAACGCTTGTAAAAACAGAATACTCCAGAGATGCCACTGAGTGCGGACTCTAATATCTGCAAAACCTGGCATTGTCAGCAAGCTGTAAAACATCCCTGCTAGTTTGCCAGCAGCTGCTCCCAATTTAAACGTACCCAAAGGTACACAAACCTTGGGGCCAATTGCACAGCACCTTGTGCTGCCCCGTGCTCGAGCTGTGCCGCTCTGCTCAGACAGAAAGACTCTGCTCAGGAACCTCTCCAAGCGTGTCTCTTTTCAATCATCAGACAATCACAGTGAGACCACTTCCCCTTGGCACTGGGAAAGAACAACACGTATTATCCATCTGATGTTCTGCAGTGCTTCTGAAATTAGGGGACCGGACTGTGTCGTCCGGAGCTGGGCTGAGCTTGCGAGGACTTGCAGAGAAGTCGGGCCCATTTTTCACCCACTGTGGAAAAAAAAGTTGCAAGAGAAGTCCCTCGTATTGTGTTTCCTGAACACCACAGAGTTGCAGTATTGGAATGGGAGGAGTGAAGCCAGCTGTGCCTGCAGGCGCTCACTAGGAATAGCCGAGCGTTGGATGGGAGCAGCAGCATCTGTGTGGAGCACAGGAGCTGTCGCAGATAGTCATAGGAAGGTTTGCTATTCCCAAATCCCAGCCCCTAACGTTAGAGCTGCCCTCCGGGGAGGCTTCACTGCTGAACATTTCTATGCTGTTTGCCTTGATTACCCACCAGAACAAACAGCACTGAACGGGCAAGGGAAAGGTTTGGAGGTTGCTACACTGACAATGCCTGAACCACATTCTCCCTCCTTGCTTTATCACCTGAATGCTTAGGGAAAAAGCTGCCTGTGTACAGTTGCAGGAGGAATTCAGCCTTACTGGACAAAAGTTTTCTGATGTAGTGTCTGCCTTTCTGCAGCACAGAGAGGGTGGCAAACAAAACAGTAGTAAATCGATGGCTGTGACTGACAAACTCGTGCCCTGTGTGAGTGCAGTCTCTGGCCATTCCCCTCCACCTCAGGAAAAGGTATCGGGATTGATCTGAGTTGCACCAAGGGTGGTTCAGGTTGGACATCAGGAAGAATTTCTTCATGGAAAGGATTGCCAAGCACTGGAATGGGCTGGTGGAGTCCCTATCCCTGGAGGTGTTCAAGAAACGACTGACCGTGGCACTCAGTGCTCTGGTCTGGTTGACAAGGTGGTGATGGGTCACAGATTGGACTCAGTGACCTTGGAGGTCTTTTCCAACCTAATTGATTCTGTGATTCTGTGAAAGATTTCCAGACCGGTGGAAGAGAGTGGAGCTCAGGGTCACTGCAGGTGCCACATCTCTGTTGGGTCATTGCTGGGTCTCACTCTCCTTGGAAGGCTCACCCTGATGGTTGGCAGCTCAAGGGGTCTGTTGGATCCTCCACCAGAAAAGATACTCTGGGGTCTCAACTGCATTCACAGAATCACAGAATCATTAAAGTTGGGAAAAATCTCTGAGTTCATCGTGTCCAACCATTAACTATTGTCCCACTTCCCTTAGAAGCTGACAGACCTTGGCTGTTGCTGGTGGGCAGTAGTGTGTGGCACCAGCACTGACACATGGGAACAGGAGCTGCCCACGGGATTTTTTGGTTTGCAGGTTTCCTTCATGTCCCCCATGTCTCTTTAGACAGGAATCTGCTCATACCCTTTGGCAAGCTGCTGTCCCTCTTTGACTGAGAAAGATGGCATCTCACTTATTGGAGGAGTGATTTTTTGGCTTTTTTTTTTTTTTTTTAATAACAGGAAAAATGGCTTTTAGACCCCCCAAAAGGTAATTTTTAAAGAATTTTTTCCCCATCCACAAACATTCCTTCCTTCCAAAGAAGTTCACCAATTTCAAGGAAAAATAGAAATACAACTGGAAAATACTTGTTTCTTTAGGAATTTTCCTGAAGAATAACAAAAGTTGTTTTGCTGGAGCCTTTTTTTGTTTTAGCAACTTCAGACAAGAAGGCGAATCATGGGATTTGAGTTGAGAAGTCAGTTTTCTTCATGTTTTAGATTTAAAACATTAGACCTAATTTTGTTTGTCATCTCTGTTACTGATGCAGAAGAGATGGGCAAGCAGCACAATAACTGAATTTCCAGCCGGTACTGAACTGGGAAAAGCACTGCAAAGGGTGATGAGGAGACAGATGTGGTGGGATAAGACAAAATCAGACTGAATAAGAAAGAAATGTAAAGTAAATATAAAAAATATGGATATATTGTAAAAAAAAAAAGAAAATAAAGAAAAAAATAGGTAAAGAATCATCTTAACTTGAAAACTCATGGCTCTGGCAGTCAGGATTACTTAGAAAGCATGAAGAGGACTTGGAATGACAGTGTGATCTTGTTCTACAGCTTTTTGGCTGAAGACACAGGCATGAAATCTTGTACAAAAGAAAACTAGCTGTGGGCTACACTCATGGATGACACGAAAGACGTGGCTGTGCTCTTCTGTGTATGAACCTCAGCTATGAATGAGGCTTCTTTCTGAGCCACTGCATTTAGTCTATGCAGCAGTGTATTGGTCACAGTCTGGACACAGCCCTTGGCTGAAAAATTTGGAAGGAAAGTGGTTAAAGCGGAAGGAGCTGCTTCATATGAACGTCTGGAAGACTGAAATCTAATACTGACCTAATCTCTCACATCCCTGTCACAGTGTCTGGGCTGGCTCTGGCTGCCGTGCTGGACGGCCATCTCGAGGTATGGACGTGATGGGAAAGGAGAGTTTTGGGTCACTCAGACATGCTGCAGGACACAGCAAGGGCAGCGAAGGACCTTGGGAGCACCAGGAGATGTGGCTGAGCAGGGAAACAGGAGCAGCCACTGGAAGTGGTGAAACTCAGCAGAAGTGTCCATGCTGGGAAGACCAAATCTGGTCTGAGGCATAGACTGGGGCTCTGCAGAGGGATAGGGCCAAGAACTGGCCTGACTGAGGTATGAAACTCATTGCTGGGTAGAGCTGGTGCTGCTTTTAGGATGTGTCTTTTGTTGAGGCAAATGCCGAGTGTGGTACATCTGTTAGACCTCATAGAAGACTCTGGCTGGGCTAATAATACGTTTAAAAGCCAATGCCAAAATTTCAGGTCTTGGAGAAGGGTAAGAAAACATATATGGGACGTTTTGCAAAATTTTACATCTGGCAGAAATGCTTTCAAAACAAGCAAACTTACTCTGGTGTGAGTTCTGGTTCTCACTGAGTCTCCATGAGGTTTTGGCTCTTCTTTCTTGATGGGAACTTCAGTGATTCACCCTAGACCTGGGCCTTAGTGCTAGAGCCTGGCTTTCCCCCTTTGCTCTTTGCAAACCAAAGCTGTTTGGGAAGTCTAAAAGAGTAGTGCAAACACTAGGGACCATTGTCATCTATTGAAGGGCCAAATTAGTGTTGACAAGTCCAGTCAGATTGGGGAGGTTGCAGTGCTTGCAAAAAATTTGGGATTGGAGCCACCTTGATCCCAGGGCTATGCTGGCACTGATGTAGTTCCAAGAGTACTCTGGGGCTGCTGCTGGTTCTCCCAGTTGCCAGGAGACTCAAGGGAATGACCTGGGAGCACAGCAATGCCGAGGGGCAGGTACACCAAGCACAACCCCAGCCACTGTAACATGGCTCAGTAGATTTTTCCCTTATTTTTTCATGAAGTAATTTTGGGGATTTCTTTTTCTTCAGAAAAACATCTTTGAGATATTCTGTATTTTCAGCATTCACCTTCTTTATTATTATTATTATTATTTTTACCTTTTTTTTAAAAAAAGTTTTATCTGTAAGAAGCAGTAACTCAGTAAATGGCCTGGGGTCAGGCACAGAGATGTGTCCCATTAATGAGCTGAGCCCTTTGCCTTTTCAGTGATATAAAATTTCCAGGAGATATCCGGCTTATGAGTCAAGGCTGAACATCATCTGCAGATCATCAAACCTGTCAGCCCAGTGCTGCTTTGTGCAGGAGGAACTGGTGACTGAGTTAACAGATGGGTGAGAGAGGGTTGTCCCTGCTTAGAGGGGGGGGGCACTTTGGGAGGGCAGTGACTTCTTGGGCAGATGACATGGTCAAATATGCACAGAAGGAACAACCTCAGTCACATTTTACCCCCACGTCGATGAGCTGCATCAGGGCTCTCATGCAGACACAACAGATTTCCATGTGAGGTACAGGAGTGAGGCACGTGCTGGGATGACTCTGTGGGCTGGAAAGGCTCCCTGAGTGGGCACACCAGTGCACCTGCAGCAATGGCAAAGCCCCAGCTGGTCAATCAGTTACTGGTGTTAACAAAGTGGGTTCAGGATTCAGAGTGTGTATCGTGGACCTCAAATGAACCTCCACCGTGGGCTGTCTAAAGACATCCACCACCTTCCAGATGCCCTCTCTAATGCAGAACTAACATCAGGATCTGGGAATCAAACAGTTGGCAGTGCCTTGGGATGCTCTCAAGTCTAATTAAAAATAGCAGACCTGATATAGCATCCCAAACAGGGCTACAATGACAGAAGTTCTCCTCTGGCTCGGAGAGAAACTCTCTCTCCTCTTTGCCACTCTCTCAGCGTGGAGGTTATGAGATAAAGCAGCGTAGACGTGCCCCCAGGCATGCAGGGTTGGAGTTAACAGAGGAGCTAAATTTCAGGGGCGTTCTGTTAGTCCCTGCTCTATTCAGAGGGGGCTGTCTGTTTAATCACTGACTTTCAGTGATTTATAGAGGGTTGGTTAAATGTCCGTTAAAGTCAATGGGAGCCTTTTGAAGTCAGGACACTTCAGCTGGGCCCACAGTCTGCCCTTTTCTGTAGCATCTGGGTATGTGGCAAGCGAAAAGCATGAATGATAAAGCGGGCAGTGAAAGTAAGGGAGGGCTGAAAGGGAAAAGCCTTCCCTTGAACAAAAGCCCGGCTCAAAGGTACAGTGTTTCTCAGAGCTCTGAAATGCACAAACTGTTGCTTTCTTTTTCGGCTTTTCACTGTTCTGTTTTGTTTTTTAACGGACAGTCTGTTCTCGGCTGTTGTTACTTTTAAGTATTGCAGCCCCCATTGGTTGGGGGTGTTGTAGAAATTACTTCATTAGCATTTATTTAGATGTCTGCCTTAGGAAGCAGCTCTGATTGACATGGTCATTGTCTGGGCTTTCCAAATGACTCCGTGGCTGTACTTACCTCCATTATGCCGTTCAATTTTAAGCAACTGTGATGGTTTCTGATGTGCGTAGGAGCTGGATTTAATCTTCAGAACATTCTTCAAAACTTGATTTTCAAGAAAGTGACTTTGGGGGGAAGGTTTTTGCTGCTTTTCTGAGTTAGTGGATGTAGAGAGTTTACAAATGGTACCCCAGGTGAAGCACAGCGTCCCAGCTGGAGCTGGAATCAGAACAGAGGAGATCCCGAGTCCATCCTCAGTGTTGAGTCTGTGCTTTTCTTTCATACGCTTCCGGCCTAATGAAGCAATTTCTAGATGCCATGTGGACAAGTGAGCCAGATCAAACAACTTCTGGCTGACACTTGCACCTGTTAAAGGCCAAAAAATTACTCTTCCATCAGCAACATGTGAATGTTTGGCACATCTGAATCTACAGCTCAGCAACAGCCACTTTGAGACACAGTGGACTCTGGGAAGACAGACCAGGCACCTGTGAAATCCGAGTCATTTAGGGGCAAAAGCCCATTCCAGGGTGACATTTTGCAGAATCCAGGCCTATTTTGGCACCTGCAAAAACTCTGAGAGGGTTTTCCGCCTCTGAGCTGCTAAAGCTTAAAAAAACCGAATCTGTTTCTAGCTGATCTTTAAATAATAGCAGTGATAATTCCATATCCAGATACCTTTCTTTATTTTCAAGACCCCTTGGTCATTAGTAGTAGTTCTTCACAGGATGCTGAAGGGACGGTCACTGCTCCCAGTGGTGTCTGGATTTCCATGAGAGATGAATTGAATCCCAGAAATGCAGTTTGATTCTGCAAAATGCTGCATGCCTTTGGCCAGCCTGGATTTCTGTGGATAATAGGGTTGTCAGCTTTTTAGCCTCTTGCAAGTCAGGAGCCCATGTGGGGTGTTGGCTGTAAAGATGCTGTGGAAAAAGAAAAATACATGTTTCTTACAGGGCTATTGGCACAGGATTATTACCTAGAGAGGAAAAGAGGGGAAAGCAACTAGATAGGAACACCTTACATCAGACACATGTAGCACAGACTGTTTCACAGGGGATGGGACAGCTGAAAATTCTTATTCTCTTCCTGTTGGTGGATCAGATTCCTTTGGTAGAAAGAGGGCAGGGTGCCCCGGGAAAATATCTGCGTAGCCCGAGGCCCCCTCTGACATCAGGTCAAACATTCCGGGTCACATAACTGAAGGCTGCAGCATGAAACTTAATATTACAATGGATCAAGTGCTTCTGGCACATGGAGCTGACGTGCTCCTGCCCAGGCAGACTCAGCAGGCGGGTGGGGAGAACGGAGAGTTCGGCCACGGCTGAGCACAGGGCTGGAGTGGGAACGAGGGAGCCGAGGGGTGAATAAACCTCAGCCAGGCTCAGGTCAGCACTGGGGCATCACCCACTGCCAGTGGAAGGACTGTGGTGGTGGGAGATGAAACTTGGCTGGGGTGGAAGCGGGACAGGGAAATAATGTGGTGATGTAGGGAATAGTTTTCTCTGCCCTGTACGGTGCAATTAAAAAAAGCTTGGGGGAAAAAAAAAAGTGAGCCTTGATATGCCCGAAAGGAGGAAGCGACACCTTCACCTTGCCCAATGCTAAAGTCTAAAATCAAAGCCTACTAAATGTTTAGATCCAGAGAGAGAAAAAAATAAATACTGCACATATTTAAATGTGACTGACAGGCATTGCAGCAAAGAGACTGATCCTGCACCAAGAGTGCAAAGGGGTCTGTCCCCTTTTCCAGAAAAGTAAAGCCCAGTGAGTTGCCTCCCAACCCCATTTTCAAAGCTCACATCACTTTAAATCAATTTCTGCTGCAGATGTCCAAATAAGCTCCAGTTTCTACCAACTCTTTTCAGTAAAAATAGCTTATCCTCTGACATCTGGGAAAGGTGAAGGTGTTACCAAGTATTGAGCTGTCATAATCACTGTCATCATTTAATTTCTGATTGTTTAAATTCCCATTAGTTAGATTTTGTTCTTCTTTTATGCTTATTACCATCTTCTGCTAGAAATGAGAGAGCGTGGCTGATGGGGAGGACTCCCATTTTCTGCAGAAGTGGCATGTAATGTTTTACAAATGCATTCCCTGCCTGCAGCCCAAAGCGCATTGCAGGCTGAACTCTTTAGCATCTTGAAAGCTCAAAGCAACGTGGAAAAGTACAATTGAACAGCAAAACTCAGGGCGATTTTTACTGCAGAATTGCTAGTTCACCTAATAAAATGCTCAGGATTCCTAGAACTTTTAAGACTTTCTGAAACTTTATTGCCATTTAGGTTTGACTCTATTTTTTTGTATAAATGAAATCCAGATCTTTAGGATGATACGGTGTCAGCAGTGTTAATGTGTTACCTTGCAGAGTGAGGCTGCTGGTGGAAAGTGCTGGATGTGAGCAGAGTGAATCTTTGCATCCTAGAATCACAGAATATCCTGAACTGGAAGGGACCCACAAGGATCACTGAAGTCCACCTCCTGGCCCTGCATAGAACACCCCAACAAAACCCCACTGTGTGCCTCTTGTGGCTCAGGCAAGGTGCTGCTGCCACATGGGCAGTTTAAATTTTCTCATTTTCTCTCTTCTCCTCCTCATATTCTTCAGACCTTTCTCTGAAGAACTTTATTTAAGGGTATCTGTCCCCTTTCAGACTTTTTTCCCTCTGCTGAAACTGATAAAAGGTTCTCCATTTATTTCTGATTCATGTTCTATAGGTTTTGACCAACTCTTTGCTATGTATCAACTGCTTTTCAGTGAGAGCAATTTAATTACTATTATGAGCCAGTATCTTGTAAACTTGTTTCTTTTGGAACCCTTTTCCAGTCCCCAAGAACATTATTTCCATGCCTTTATTTCTCTTGGATGGGCTCTCACATTGCAACTGCCCTGGGTTAATGCTTGCAGAAGTCAGAACTGCTGGTTTGGCTGGGATTATTCTCCATTGATCACCTTCCAGTAACTCCCAGTGACTTGGTGTCCTGCAGGTTGGTATTTGAGCTCTGCCTTCACTTCAGTTCAGTTTCATTAGTATCCCTTTGATTTCACTCTTTGCAGTCAAGTCGAAAGCTCTCACAGAGGTAAAGGAATGTCATACATATTACATCTACAGAAATTACAAATTATTCATCACAGCTAAATTCAAAGGCAGCTCTGTCATCTCTCCTACTGCTTCTCAGAGCTGCTCCCTTCAAAATCCTGAAGTCTCCAGAGTAAAACAGTTCTGGCTGGGAGAGGTTTTTCTTTCAGGAGTAACAGAGGGAATGGAGCTTAAGAGGGACAGACCAGGATGTTTTAATCTGTTCTGGAAAGATCAATGGTCAAGGTAGCAAATCATCTCACAAATTCTTCTAACGGTGAGATGACTGAAAATCAAGGCAAAACCCAGATTTGTCCTTAGACCTGGAGTAATCCTGGTCAGGAAATCCTTCAGGGACACATTTCTTAATTATGAGCTTGGAAGATTTCCCTGGCTTTGGGATAGAGAGCACTTCTCTCAAGTGGCTGTTCACTTGGGACAGACAAAGCGCAAAGGGTCCTAATATTTAATTAAAAACATACTCAAATTCACATTTCCCTGAATTTCTTGTGTTTGCAGCACTGGTCAAGAAATCAATTGCTTCTTTATACAGGTGCTTTCAGGGACTTCATATGGGCTTCAATGGGCTCCCTGTGGTGGTGCAGACTTGCTAGCACTTGTCCCTAAGGATACCATGACGTGAGATGGCTCTTCCACACGTGGCAGCACTTCATTCATGTGCTTTTTCAGTTTTCATGCCCAAATTCCCACTATAACTTCCTTTAGGCAGCTCTGCTGGGCAGCGAGGCTTTGGGCGGGACGTGTGATCCCCTTGGTGTCTGTATGCCCAGTGCTCCCCATGAATCCCTGATATCAAACCCTGCCTTGATACAAATACTATAAAAAATGGCTTAACTGACAGGGACCTGGGTCAAGTTTACCCACCAAACTTCCACTTTTTCTCCTGTTTTCTGTGGGGGAGACCAACTTCCCAGAACACATAAAATTTGATTTGAGTGTCAGTGAGTCTTGTAACCAGCTAAATGTTTTATTTCCTACCCAAAAAGCACCGCAGCTTGAGGGCGAGCTAGGCTTTGGGGTGACCAGCTCTGATTCAGCCCCTCGTTTCCCACAGTGAAAGTGGTGCTGAATGGCAAAATAGCGGCGTCTTGGGGACGGATTTTGGTTTTGGTCGGAAAAATTGCGATTTTATGTTCCTCAAGGGGAAAAAAAAAAAGCAAGAAAAAAAAAAAGCAGCCAAACCCAAACTCCCATATCTTGTATCCTGCATCGGGTTGTCTTTAGGATAAAAACTCCTCTCCTCCTGTGAGCCCATCGCTGCCGATCCCAGCGCAGGAGCTGCACCCGCGGTCCCGCACGTCGGCAGTGGCGGCCGAGGGGTGGGGGGCGAGGGGGGCTCAACATCGGCTGACCGGGGCGTGCTGTTTCCACAGCAACCCCCTCCCGTGCCCTCCGGACCCCTGCGGCTCCCCGACAGCCGAGGGGGCTGGGAAGGCTGGTGTGAATCTGCTGGAGATGCAGCGGCTGCCCGGTGCTCCCGCCCCCCGGTACCCTCCGGTACCCCGGAGAATCCGCGCCGGGCTTAGTCGTGGGTAAAAAGGGGAAAGAAATCTGCCCCCACAATAAGCCGCTGAGGGTGGCTGCTTGACAGCCCCCCACCCCTTGTACCCTCATGGCACCCCTGGAGGAAGCTGGTGGGATATTTTGGGGAGCAGGTTCAGCCTCGGGGACCTGCCAGTTCTGGATGTTTCAGACAGTGGGGAGCTGTCAGGAATCACCTGTGGGGCCAGCAGCTGCCAAATCCCACTTTTCCATGCCATTTGGGGAAAGATGAGCTTTTGCATTAGATTATGGCTATGTCCAGGCTCCCCTGTAGGAAGTGGAGATTCAAGCAGGGTTGTAGCTGGTTATCCCATTTTGCAGGTGAAACAGCTTGGCTCTTTCCCTGGGAGGGAGGTGGGATGGGGAGGGAAGACAAGAGCTCAGGTGTGCCCTGGGTGCAGGTGAGATCAATCGCTCCACTGAGCCCCCTCAGTGGGGCTGAGTCAGTTGGGAACACAGAGAGCGCCAGAGCCTGGGGTGAGTGGAGCAGACGGCTCTCCAGAGCAAGGTAAGGGTGAACTGGGTTTTATTTAGGTTTTCTGGAAATGTTTTATGTTGGTAGGGTGCTTCTTGCAAGGTCTTACATTTGTAGCATTGTTTTTTGCTGGTTGGAGAAGCCAGTGAGTGAAGGTGTGGAGCTCAGGCTGGTGTTGGAGGACACCAGCTCAGGGGCTGGTTTGGTGATCTCTGAGGTTGGTTGTCTTGGTCAAAGCAGTCCTGATTTTGCTGTGGTGGCAGAAGTTGGACATAACTACTTGGAGGACTAAGTCTTAGCAGGAGGAGCTAGAGAGAGGAGTGATTTAATGCCTTGGTGTCTCACAGGGAGTGCTGTGGGGGAAGAGTTACGGCTGGATTCTCTTTTTTTTGCTGCGGTTGTGCTGCCCCCTTGTAGAAAATGTGAAATTTATGAGTGTTCTCTGAAACGGGATTATTTTATCTCCCTTTTGCAGCGCTGCAATGAAATATGAAACTCATGGTAATGGTTTTCTATTTCTGTTACAAATCCCTTCCAAAATGGATGCACTTTACTGTATGAAGTTGCTTGGACTTCCCAAGGGCCCCAGCTCTGCAAAGCGAACTGCAGCCGCCTGTCCTTATGTGAATTCTTTGTAGGGCCAAGACCTGAACTGGTTTGGGGATTTTATTTTACCTGTTTGCTTGCAAAAAGGGATCTGTTATAAAGATACTAGTGCAAAAGGCACTAATTCCTTTGAGAGTTAGCGAGATGAAATTGGTGAAATAGGAGGTCCTCGCACTCCTTTAGCCTGGACAGGTGGGTTGGACTTGCTGCATTTTGCTGTGGTGCCTTTTTTTGGGCTTGTCCCAGTGCTGGAGGGAATTTTTGGTGGAGCAGCTCCCAGTTTGATGGCTGAGGTAGCACATTTCCCCATGCCGAGGCTTCGATGGTGTCTAGACAAGAGCTGGTTACTGCCCAGTCATGTTCCCGAGGCTGACTCGGCACTGCTGTGGGCTCAGCACCTGAATCACAAAAATGCAGGAACTGAAGCAATGGCTCTGATAGAATCTCATGGCACAACCAGCTGGAGCTGCGGGCATTGCTGTTACTGTTTTAGCCTCAACCTTGTTCACCCCAGACCAGATCAGTGAGTTACAGATTTGGGTAGGTCAGGATTTATAGTTTCACATCCTAAATCTGATTTTTTTTTTTTCTTTTTCCCCTGATCGCTTGAGCTATTCATTTTTCTCCCCTAATCCTAATTGATACTTGTTTCCTATTACTCGGAAACATCTAGGAAATGATAGTATCTACTGTGTGATTTGCATTAGACAAGTAAAGAGTTCGTGGAAACACTTTGGGAAAGGTGTCTCCACACCTTGCTGAGTTAATTCACTCAAGAGTCAGCAAAGGTTTTGGAATTCTGTATCTGCTTGGGATTCGCACCGCGGCTTCGGGATGGAGAAATGCAGTAATAGTTTATCTCCCTCTTACGGCCGAATTGCGAACAGCCACGCTGTGAAAGGGAAGGAAGCGAGCAGGGAGTCCCTGCACTTGTAAGCTCTGGTGGTCGTGCACAGGAAAGGCCCTGACTGCTCCTGAGCTGTTAAGCTGAGCTCTCTTTTAGAAAGCTGGTAAAAAATATTTTTCACTACAGTATAAACCACAAAATATCTGTGAAAGAGTTAAACTGCTCCAGCCCCCTTTGAACCAAGAGCTGGCTAAATATATAATCCACAGAATCATCAGATGGCTTGGGTTGGAAGGGACCTGAGAGATCACATGGAAATGGCAGTTTTGTTTCTGCTTCGTTCAGAGAAATCTGCTTGAGTCACTGCCTGACTTGCCAAGAGGTTTGATACTGGTCAGTAAAACAGCCGATGAGGGCGGAGAAGGGCTGGGCTCAATCTGTTACTCACCAAATTACTCCTTCCATGTCACTCAGCAGCACAATGGTGAGATGTCTCCAGAACTGATTATGTTCAATTAGTGCTGTGGTATCGAGCCTGAACCAAACAACCCAGTCAAAAACCTTCTCTGCAGCTGCAAAAGGGCTCGAGGAAAGCCTGTGCCCAAAATCCACCCTCGGGTGAAACTGGTCTGGTTGAGATGATCAGCAGCTGTGGTGGCTGCCTTGCTCTTTGGTAACCTGTTCCAGGTTGTTGTTTGCATCTCTGGAGTTGTTATCACAGAACAGTTATATGGCCCATGTCTCAGGAGTCATCAATTTATTTTATGGAAGACTTGCATGAAAAAAAAAGCATAAAATTCCTACTAATAATTTACAGCAAGAATAAGTTTTACTTTAAGAATGTGTTAGAAACACATTATTCACCACTTAACTCCTGTTCAGTACCTGTAATTAAATTTAATCTTGCACTAAAATGTGTATGTTTGTAAAAATAACTTGGATTGCTTTGTGTGTTTGGTGACATGTATTACATTTTCATTTTTCGGGAATAATGGGAGAAAGGCAGTAGATTTCTGCTCTCAGCTTTTCTACCATGACAACATTTGGGACACTGTCAAAGGAACAGACACCAGAACTGTTGTAAGGCTGCAGTACAGGGTTTGATAGGAAAGAAGGGAACATAGATGGTGTGAAAGTAAGAAAAGTTCTGCAGTGCTGCAAGTGCTGCTTGAACTGAGATGTCTGCACAATGTGAGAACTGCTTCTTGAATGTGACTGTCTTAGGCCCCTCTGCCTCAGCAAACTCCTCAGACTGCCTTTAACACATCCAGCATAGCAAAAACTGAATCATACACTAACTTTAGTCCAACATTCTGCTACAGGAAGTTTTACTTCTACAGTGGGTGCAAACTTGTTCTTTTGTTCTGGTGTGAAGATTTCTCTACTATCACTGAGTTATTGGGGCTGGAATCGTGACTGTATCAGTCACCATGGACAGATGTTTATCATGAAAGGGCTCTTCCTACCTACCATCTCTTTATCATAAGTGTTGTCACCGTCCCATTATGTCAGGTGTACTTCCAAAGTTACTTGCAAGGCTGTGATCAAAAGCAAGGACTTCAGAGCCCGAACATTAAAGCCTACGATCCCAAATGTGGATTGGCTGCCTGAACTCACCAGGTGCTTCAGTTCTGCTCTGAAGGTTCCCATAGTCACTGCAGCTGTGAACAGGCTGAGCTCCACCAAAGGCACAGCAGTGTCACTGCTCAGTTCAACACACCACAGTCAAGAGAGAACAATGGCGAAACCTTTCAAAAACCACAATGGCTGAGTCTGTTCTCCTTCACTCCTCTGCTAAAGCACTTGTCAGGTAGGAAATGCAGGTTCAGATTCCCTCCTCACTGCAGTGAATCCAGTCCTACTTGCTACTTTAAAAAACTGAACCGGTGTCCTTGTTCCTTGACTACTGCTGCTGTAATCCAGAATTTGCCTAAGCACAGTCAGAATCCTTTTCATTTGCTCTTTCTAAACTCTTGAAACATTTTCCCCCCCGAATAAACGGCTCAGTTTCAAAGAAGTGGTTGAGACACCCTACCAAGGAGGGAGATCTTTTTCTGCCAAGAGTTGCCCTTAAGACTCTAAGGAAAAAAACATCTACTACTGATTTGGAGAGCAGTCTTTAACCACCAAACCAATATTCAGTCCTTTACTCATACAGTCTTCATGATATTTTAGATTTTTTTGAGACATTTTATATGGAAAGGAATACTAATAACCATCTTGTTGCATGATATGAAACAAGCCCACATTGTTAAATCTGGATTAACCCACGAGCTGTGTAAGGTCACACTTTCACTGGGGTTCCAGCAATCGGGACTCTGGGATTTCTTTAAGTAGTTTTTCCTTAAGGAAAAAAAATAAAAATCTGAAAAAGACAGGGCTCAGAGATGCTTTTTGAAATATTTTATTGCAAAAAGGTGTGGACATTTGCTGGCAGAAAAGTTGATCACATTCTCTATTTGACTGTCATCCAGAGGACACTGCATGCATTCAAGCTGAAAGCATAGGACAGTTTCCACTAGGCACCTGAGAAATTTCACGGGAAAGAGAAGTCTTTCGAGCTGATCATCTGCTCTGGTGCCCTTTGCTTCCCAGAGCTACCTAGGAAATAAGAGTTAAATCAGCTACTGTCATAGCCAACTGTAAACGTGTTCCTGCGATGCAACAGAGGTTATCTAGATAATTGATCCTGAAGCTTTATTTCCAGTTTTAAACAGGAAATGTCCTTCCTAAAGCAGGCAGTTAGACCTGACTTGGCATCTACTACTCAATGCTGTGTTATGCAGCCGAGTTGCAAGATGCTTCTTCTCATCTGGCTTGTATCCAAGGACCTCTGACAGCTCTTACTCGATTATCCCACCCCAGAACCTCATGCCTTTCTTCATGCTATTAGTATCATCTCAAACCACTTCCCTACCCCCTCCAGACAACAGCCAACCCCCTTTTCCTTCCCACCCCCATGACTAATGAGTACGTGCTGCTCTCTGCAGTTCACAACAAAAATATCTTCACACTTTGGCTGTGCCTCTGCACACGGAACTCCAGGTGCACCTGAATTTCACCATTTCAGTGCCTTCCCACAGGTTATTCATCTTTGGCAGACAGCAGTCCTGCACCAAAGGGAACAGTAATCCATTGCCAATCTAACAGGGCATGTTGCAACTGCAGCTGCTCAGTATCGGAACTCCCTGCAAGACAAAAAAAAAGAGAGTTTAGAGGGCGTACAGGTACAAGTCACTGCATCTGGACAGACGAGAATATATTAACAGCTGCACTTTGCTGAGGATTATAATGGACTTTTGAACTACTTGACCCACACAAATGCAAAGATGTCAGGCATTAAAGCTGCAAGTCAAAGGTAAATAACTCAGGATGACACTACAGACACTTCAAACTTATACTATTGAGCTAAACTCCATGCTAGTTGCTCTAGTAATTTCAAGCATTAGAACAGCTACTGTAGGTTACTTATTTCTTCTTAATAAATCAGCTGTAGATTAGAAGGGGTATTTTTGCTTTCAGAAGGCCTGGCAGCCGGAATAATTGACAATTAACTTCCTTTCATGCAGTATGGCTTTAAGTTCCCCAGCAAAGCTGCAGATTGGAATTTCCCATCAAGATAGTGGTTCCTCAGTATTGTGCACACAGGCCTCAATATTAAAACCAACGTTTAGATCCAGGGCCTTAGCAAAGATGGGCACATAGTCATTTGTGCTAAGACAGAGTAGCAATTATGGCCTCCTGAGGCCCCTGGAGTTATTTTAATCACAAAAGCCAGAATGAACTTGTTCGCAACAAAGGCACCCTCAGTCCTGTCAGCTGGAAAGAGACAGGTTGCTCTATTTAAACCAGTTAATTTGGAAAGAACTTATTCACCCCCAGAGATGTTACCCTTACTCGGCTGGGGATATTTCAGTCACTAACAATTCGACACCCCAGTGTATGTTCTAAAGAAGAGATATCTAAACCTTTCAATGCTAAAGCACAATAACTTGTCACCACTCTACTTTTGGCTGTGTTTCAGTAAAGGATATATATTTTTAATCCATTTGATATAGTTCTGAAGGGTAACGAGCCAATTGCTGCTGGATATGCCCTTTTTTTTTTTTTTTTAGATGTGCTTTACTGGAATAAAAGGCTTTTTGGCCTGATCCAAAATCAGCACTGGCAGCGTCTACGGTGTTCCTTGATAGCTGTTTTACATCATACCTATGTCTTCAGTCCTAGTGTATTTTTAGCAGACACTTCAGTGGCAGCAGCTCAGATGACTGTGTGACACTGACAACACGCTGCTGATCAAAGTGTCCTCCCTGCCAAGCCAGGGAGAACCAATGTCTCCTCTATCTTGCATTATATAGAGATGAGGTACATCAAAAATGTAAGCAGTAAGTGCAGAGATACAAGACCTTTAGGAGGCATCCTGAGATGGAGCAGGAGGATCCTTATTCTCAGGCTCTGGAGGAGGAGCTGGCACACTTTCCTCTTTCTTTTGTGCAGCCAAAAATTCATGAATCGCCCTCTCTATCTGGGGCCTGAAGATGTGGTTTAGTTTTGGATCCACCACCTGAGAAATAATTCTGTCCACTCCAGCTTCCAGCATTCCTGACCTTGAACAAAGACAAAGAAGTCATTCAGCTCCTACGAAAAACTTCTCCCCATCTCCTCCAGTAATTCTCCAGAGCCCTCCTGTCAACTGCAATTAGCATTAACACGGTGAGAACTACAGCCTACTCAGTAGATCCTTAACAGGGAGTTGTTTCAATCACCTATTTCCCCTCACCCCCTCTCACTGCTCCCTACAGAATTAACAGCTCACATCTGGTCTCCCAGGTACTTAAATGACACGTTGGACAAGAGCCACTTTGAATAGGGCTCATGTGGAAATGAGGCCAACACGAAAGCAAACAAACACATTTTGGCACAAACAAGAGAAGCAAGCTATTCTGAGGAGGAGGGCAGGTGAGAGCACAGTCTTTTCTTTGGCTGACTGGAGGGAGAAGAGCCCTGCCCCCTAATAACAGGACTGTCACTCGCTCCTTGTAACTGTTAGTCTAGACAGATGGGTATTAATTATAAAAACAAGACGTTGAGCACACAGCAAAGTTTCTGGACTGAACACTAGTATTTGAAGTGACTTATTACTTCAGGGGCTGCGTCAGACTCTTGGATTGCGGGGCACAGGCTGTCTAGAAGGCTTAAGTCATGTCTGCAAGGGAGCAGGGGACAGGAAATGGAGGCGCTGCCTGGCACTGGGAAAAGGAGCCACAGGACTGTTAAGGCCGTGAATGCTGATGAGTGAGGGGGTGCAGGGTCAGGGCACATCCTGTCACCTCCAGGTGAGAGCACACCTGTACGTGCACGAAACACATCTGGACTCCCTCAGGGCTCAGCCTTCAACTCCAGGAGTGACAGAGACCCTCCAAACTCCCCAATACTGCGTACACTCTTTACCCTAATGGCCTGCTTAAGAGCACTTTACACTGTTCTCATCACAGGCTCTCTGACTTAACATTTTTCAACTGCCCATTCTTGTGGTAGAGTAACATGAAATAAGAGCCATTAGGACAACTATTCTGTTAGTTTTCCTCAGAAGCAAAAATGGCATGATGGAGTTCTCAACTGCCTCTCTCCCCACACCTTTTACCATAAAGGTTTTCTCCATCTAATAAGCCAAAGCTCATACTTCAGACTGCCAGGAGGCAGCAGCAAGAGATACTAAACCTAATTCTTTCAGCAGCAGTTTAATCTGGCTTTCCCTGATTTCATGCTGGAAATCAACCACAGAATCCCACAATGGTTTGGGCTGGAAAAGACCTTAATGATCATCTAGTTCCACCCCCTGCCATGGGGAGGGACACTTTCTACTAGGCCAAGTTGCTCCAGCCCTGTCCAACCCAGCCTTGGACACTTCCAAGGATGGGGCAGCCACAGCTCCTCTGGGCAACCTGTGCCAGGGCATCACCACTCTCACAGGGAAGAATTTTCTCCTCATATCCAATCTAACCCTACTCTCTAACCCTACTCTCAGTCTGAAGCCATTCCCCCTTGCCCTGTCCCTCCAAACCCTTGTACAAAGTCTCTCTCCACCTTTCTTGCAGGCTCCCTTTAGATATTGGAAGGCCACAATTAGGTCACCCCAGAGCCTTCTCTTTTCCAGGCTTGAATGATCCCAATTCTCTCAGCCTTTCCTTGTAGGAGAGGTGTTCCATTCTTCTGATCATCTTGGTGGCCTTCAATGTAGTATCTTAAATAGCTGTACAGAAGCTTCTCTCTGCTGCAAGAGATCAGGCTGGTGCAGCGTCATTGCTGCCTGACAGTGGCTGGAGTCTACACACACGAGCTTTGGCACCTTCAGGATTCTTTCTTTAAAGACTTCCCTTTTCTGAAGACAAAGATGAAGGTCACTCAGCTCAATACATCAGGCACAGCACTGGCTATTTGCAGCAATAATTTGGCTGTACAGGAAATACAAACACTCCACCGCTCAAAAATACCAACTGCAAATAAAGCACTTTGAGATTGCACCCACTCTTACAATGAAACTCAGGACACGACAGCAAGTCTCGTGAAAAGCTTAATTTTGCAAACTGTTACTTGGCTCAGGGGATGTGTTACTTATCCAAGAGCTTCCCTGTCACTTTACAGACTGTGCTCACTTACTGAATCACACTCTGCCTGAGCCCGTTCCGCAGCTGGTTTTTGTTCATGGCTGGGTTCCACTCCTGTTTGTCCAGGTGGGTTGATACAAAGTTGTCGACTTTCTGCCTCAAATTTTGATAGGCTGGCTAAAAAAAAAAAAAAAAAAAAATCAAAATAAATCCAGTTAAACAGCTAAAATACCTCACACCAATGTCCTGCCAGGGCCCTTCACAATTCATCTGTTGTCACATACAGACTGCTCTGTTGTCTGTATTCTCCCTCCTTTCACTCTCCGAACAAAGAGAATCTTGTTTTGCCTGAGAACACAACTGGCACAGAACAGTCAGAGTGTTGTTACAATAATTCAAATATCTGGATAGATTGGTTTTTAAATTGTTGTCTGCTCATGGCATTACTTAGTGAAATGAAAACTGTGCAGACAGGAGTTGTTTAAGCAAATTTCTCGTTGTCTGGAAACCCTCCATCCCAGAATTCCTAGGAAACTGGCTGAGCAATATTGTCCTTAACGAAGAACTTTGAATTATTTGCTTCTGTGGCACTAACAGAAAAGTTAAGAATATATAAGAATCATAAGAATAAGGAGATAATTATTTGAGTTCTGTCTGAGGGAACTTAATTTCACTTAACAGGAATTTAACTAACAAACCCATATAAATACAGAGGCACATCCACATCCTGGATGCAAGGAAAGGACAAAAGGGTGACACTTATATTGCAGGGTCTGATGAGGAGCTGGTGACAGAGGTGCAGTGTCTGTCCTGGGCAGCACTGACAAAGCTGCTCTGTGCAGGTGACCTCAGAGTTCCAGGAGTGGTTCTGTGCCAGGTGCTGGGCCTGGATGATGCCTGCAGCTCCCAGGACAGCGCTCTTGCTGAAAGGGTAAAAGGTTTGGGGAAAACAAAATCCAACAACTGCTGAATTTTGACAGGGCAACTGTGAACAACCCAACTTCATGTGGACAACAAATCTGATGGCTGAGAAGAAATTAATGTCATAGAACTGGTGTCTGAGAAATTGAACAGTCTGAGTCTCGTTAGAGAAAAGTTAAGTGTTATAGGAATACTGGGAATATAGGAGCATTGAAAATACAGGAATAGTGAAAATGTAGGCTGAAAAGTAGCACTGTTCTTATGGGAAACTCTTCTCCTAATAAGGCCTGGGCTGGGACATGAAAGGCTGAGCCTGTTCTCGGGCCTGTTCCTCCGCTGGGGTGTGGATAGCGCTCCAAGCCGGGATCTCCTCGGGATCCCCTCGGGTGGGGGTCACAGCGGGGCCACGAAACACGGCGGACGGAGAGAGAAGCCCCCCCGTGCGGGACCCGCGGGGTGCGGGGGGTCCCCGGCCCGGCCGTACCTTCGTGTCCACGTCGGCCAGGCAGTCCCGGCGGAAGCCGTCGAAGAGGCCGCGGCTCTTGAGCTGCTCCACGATGATGGCGATGAGCTGCGGGTCACCGGGGGGCAGCGAGGCCGGGTCGGTGGGTCCGGGCCCCGCGGCCCCCGCGCCGCCCCCGCCGCCCCCGCCCGGGGCGGCC
>JAWMRA010000028.1:15697113-15761243 GCA_035584735.1 Pseudotriccus pelzelni | reverse complement strand
CACTGACCCCTGGGGAACACCACTGGTGACTGGATCCCAGCTGGATGCAGCCCCGTTCCCCAGCACTCTCTGGGCCCTCCAGCCAGTTCCTGACCCAGCACAGAGTGCCCCTGTCCAAGCCAAGGGCTGCAGCTTTTCCAGGAGTGTGCGGTGCGAGACAGTGTCAAAGGCTTTGCTGAAGTCCAAATAGACACATCCATAGCCTTCCCCTCATCCACCAGGTCGGTCAATAATCCAACCATGTGCCTCACAGTGTTGTCCAAACGCTTTTTGAACTCTGATCACTGCCCTGGGGAGCCTGTTTGGAGCTGAGTTCAGGAATACAACCCTTGTCCTCTGCACTGTGGTGGTAACAAGAGCAGTGCAGGAACTGCTGAAGCAGAGGAAATGTGTGCTTGAGTTTGGTCCATTTGGTGTCAGCAGTTCCAAACTCGCTGTTTAATCTTTGCTTCAGACTTTGAACTAGTTAAATCCGCGTTTGCCGGGTGTGTAGATGGATCGGGGTCAGTGCTGCACTGAGCTTTCTTTGGCAGCCACAGTGCCAGAGTTCTTAGAAACTGTAGATTTACAGAATGAACAGCTTGGCTACACAGGTGGCAAATTATTGAAAGAGTTGAGAAGCTGGAGGAATGTTCCCCAGCCCGTAATTCTCCCCTAAAGAATGTGCACCCTTCACCCAGACTTCCAACTTTTCGGAGGATCCAGAGCCCTGGAAGAAAACGTGTATTCTCTGCATGTGCTGGGCAACATCTTATCCATGGAACATATGCTGTATATATGACACACTTTCTGAATCACTGTATTTCTGAAACACTATATTGCAATTTATACATTGGTTTATTTTGTATGTAAATATATATGTGTGTGTGTATGCATATGCATAATATAGCTGGTGCTGTAACAGAAACAGAGGTGAACAGAATTCAGGGTGGTGTTTTATTCTCTATATTTTTGGTGGTTTCTGTCTTGTAACTGAAACGATTTGGAGCTCAAAGTATCTCCAAGTACCAAAGGAAAATATGTTTGTAAAGCAGAGCTGCTGCAGAGGTTTTCAGAGGAGATTCATGCTGTGTCCTCAAACAGAAATGTCAGTTGTTCGTTCTTATATCATTGTTTCCATTACTATGAAAGACTAAAAGCATGTGGGAAAAATAATATAAACATTATTGCCATATATGCAGAAGGGGGTAATTTTCTATACTAGATCATCCAATGAAACCTTGGAGTGTATCTGTGTAATATAATCCGTTGGAATAATTGGCTTCCATTTGAAGTTTTCACATGTTTTATAAATGTTTATAAAAAATGCCAATTAATCTGATGAATTCAATAACTGCCCCACTAGGCAGGGAAATACAGGCCTAGCTTTTTGGTGGTGAAATGAGTTGGTGGTGATTGCTCTGGAATGTAGTGTCAGATGGGAGTGAAACCAAAAACCTGGGCTATCTGTGCAAACTGCTGGACAAAATGGTGTTTCTCCAAGTTGCAGTATTTATCTTTCTTGACTGAGCCTGAGAAATTTTCCATACCACAGATTTTACTATTGAGGGCAGTACTGCTATAAAAACCACTGTGAGGAGCGACATGTGTGGGACAAAGTGCTGCTTATTTCTGATCTTTCCATTTGAATATCTGTGTCAGGATAACATACTGTGATCGCCAGTGGTCCTTTGCTTACTTCTACTCCTTTGTCTTTCCAGAATTTCTTCCCTGGAATTCTCTGTAGTTTTGAACCTGAACAGGGTTTGACCCTTTTCTTCTCCTTGCACTCTCCTTCTTCGCACTAGGGAATGAAGCCCCACATTTAGAGTTTCTGAGCGTGAGGAAAGCGTGACATGCTGTGAGCATTTAGGGACCTAATGCTGCCTGACAGCTGATAGGGAATACACTGGTGTCAGAAAGGAAACCAGCTGTTCCCTTACCTTCTGAAGAGAAGCAAGGACTAGACTCTGTCACATCCAGGAGTAGAGGAGCAATTACACTGACATTAGAGGATGAAAAGATGAAAATGAGGAGGTTGAAAATTAATTTCTTTTGCCCCTCTGTTTCGTGCATCCATCAGTGGTACATCTGGGCATCGTGGATCTAATTTAAAAGTGTAATTTCTATCCCAAAAGATCATATTCGCTTTACTTCCTGCTCCCAAGTCAAGTTCAAGGGGAGGCAAACATGAAGTGGAAGTTATTTATGCCTCTGTATGTGATTCTGGAGCTGTGATTTAGCCTATTTCTATGTGGATTTGTGCATATATATATATCTGTGTGTAGCCTCATAACACATTTTATGCTTCACATAAGTTACTCGTCCCTTATTTACAGCTTGCACTTTTGTTCCCTTCTCTAAGGACCTGCAGTTCTTGACCTTTTAGCCTGGTAAATTATTTACACGTGAAACAGTGAATCAAAATGATGAGTCTCAGGAAGATGCTGCTTATTCTCAAGGAAAAAAAAAAGCACATTTCTTCATGAAATCTCCTTCCTGAGGCTTTAATTTTAGGCCTGTGTGTCTTACCCTTCTCATCCCTTCCCATTATGAGAAGGAGAGACACTCCTTTTTCACACGGCTGTTCCATTTGCAAAGGGAAATGTTGTTCTGCCTCTAATTTTAAAATACCCCCTTGATATTTTGGGGATGGGGTGAGAGGATGTTATTTTGATATCTTTCTGGAACTGGAAAGCAATGAAAGAATGCAAAGAAAAGGTGTGTGTAACAGCCCAAGTTGCTACAGAAATCCCAAACTGAGGGGGATACCGGCAGAGCTGGAAATGCTTAAAGCTCTAAAGGAAAACCTGCCTGCTGTGAGGAGTCTATGGCTGTGAATTCTCATCCTTTGTGTGAACAACTGCACCTGATGTGGAGCCTGGGGTGCCCTGAACATTGTGTCTGAGCAGGGCCATGGTTTGACCCTTGGCTGTTCCCCTACCTGGGATTTGAGAGGCCACCCCTACTCCTGCCTTCACTCATTGTGGGGCCTAAGGCAGCTCACAGAGGAAACACTTCGCAGTGTGTTTGCTCTTGAGGCACATCAGTGTCTGGCTGCCCAGGTGAAATGCTTTGGGGTTCATTTTAATAATTTGCAAAGCCCCAGATACTTCTCAAGTCTAAAGCTTCCAGTAAAAGTCTAAAATAAAAGTGCTTCATACTGGAGCTATATATATATATATATATATGGAAAAAGGTTATTTCCCATAGAATCACAGAATGGGTTGGTTGGAAGGGACCTTAAAGCTTATCTTGTTCCAGCCCCCTGCCATGGGCAGGGACACCTTCCATTAGACCAAGTTGCTCAGAGCTCCATCCAACCTGGCTTTAAACATCCAGGGCGTCTCAAAAAGGTTATTTTTAATACTCTGCAAAGTATATTTTTGACACACTGTGAAGCATAACACTGCTTCTTAGTAAAGGTCGTGCAGGTTCTTTGCTGAAAGCTGCTATTGTGAGTGCGACAATTGTGCACAGGGGGTGATGGGGGATTATTTTTTTTTTTCCTAGAGCTATATTAATCAGATGGAGAAAAGGTGTTATCCTTCTCGTAGCAAATACCTCGTTGGTACTCACATGGTTTTATCTGCAGTACAGCAAAAACATACACAGAGGAATGTGAAACCAAGACACAAAGTGGGTTGAAAACAGAAAATTATTTAAATACTATGATTTCGTACCAGGGAGTTTTGCCCATTAAAGGATGGTGGGAAAATAAACAAGAAGACAACATTTGAAAAGCAAAGATTTGGTTTGGAATTATCTGTATCAGGTTTTGTGGTATGTGTTGGTTTTTTGTTTTGTTTTGGTTTGGTTTTTTTTTATTTAAACAGTGTTTCCCTTCATATTAAAAGCCTGGAACATGCCAAGCACCTCCTTTTCTGAAACCAACCTGATTCTGAGTCAAAGAAAGAAAATAAAGCACTATGACATTATAAAATGGAGAATTTTCTCAGATTAAAGTGGTTTGTTTTCTCAAGAGCATAAGGAATTCTATAATTCATGCATATTTCATGAGGAAAGTGGCCAGTTTGTGGATATTTCATGAAAAATGAAATTTCTACATCATTAAAATGGCCAGAGAGTAAATTGAAGAAGAACAAGTGTAGTTTTTATGAGAGCTTTTAAATTCATTTGTTGTAATGTTAAAAACCGTAATGTGATTTGATAATCATGCTATTGCTACTGCTGATAGAAAGATGAGTTATACCAGTCTGGTAGTGACATCCAGGCCCCCAAATGTTGTATCATGGGAAAGAGAGACTTCTGCAAAGAGGTTTTTTTTTCAGAACGTGGCTCTGAAAAGAATATCAGGTTGGTAATTTTCTCTTATAAAATCACATTTGGGAAAAAAAAAAAAAAAAAAGGAAAACACCCGAAAACTGAGCTTGATCATGAAATCTTTGGAGTGAAAAATGTCTTATTTCTTCCTGCCTGTATGTGACTGCATTAAACTGCCTTCGCCCAAGCTTTGTGCAGTGCTCATCATTTGACTAATGCAAAGTAGCCAAACACACTGCAGCTGGTATTTGAGATCCTTTTATCCATCTTTCTTCATACACACACACACACAGACAAAAGTTAGTTTCCTTTAGGCAATCCGGAGCCCTGGGAGAGTGGCAATTTCTTTGATTGCTTATTGTAGCTGTAGCACTGGAGATAAAAGTTTAATGCATTCTTATTGTCTCGGTGCTTTTAAGTATTCAGCTGCACGGAGCGATGCATCTTCATCCCCGTGCCCAACTGAATGTGGTGGTTTAAGATGAACAGATACAGTGTCAGTGCTGTTCCCTTTTTTTGTTGGTGCTCAAGAAATCGTTTGCACCGGAGGTAAGCAGAGCTGGGACGGTCTCTGGCAGATGGGGAACGTGCAGCTCAGGTACAGGACAATGCCGAGAAGCCAGTCAACAGCAGCAGTTCACAAATGGGATGTTCCTGTGGCAAACAGCGGGCAAATTGGCTTGGAAAAACTGAGGCTGACCCTGAATTTGCCTATGGAAATCTGCTGTTGCTGGGATAAGCACGTTTGTTGTGGGGCAGTGCTGGGCCAGGACTTCTGAGAGCAGAGGTGCCGCCAAGACAGATCCCTTGTCTTCACCATTGTCTCCATTTTCCTAGAGGGGAGAGATGGAATTGTTTTAACCAAGACAGGAATTGCAAGGCTGCTCCCATTAGATAGAAACAAAAGCAGATGGAGGCCGAGTTTAGGGCTGCCCTAATTTTAGACCCAGATTTAAATATTCCTTTTGTCACAGCACTGGTTTCCCCTTGCAGCTCCTTGGAAGATGCTTATTGTGCTATTTTGCTGGCATTTCCTCTCCCCTCTCCTAACCACCATTCAGCTCTTGTTGCAAAAGGGAGGTCAGGAGAATAATGCCCTTTTGCTGACACACGGGTAACCCAATCCTCCACCCTGTTGGTCTGCTGTGCTGAATTCCAACTCATCTGATTGCACTGAGGGCTATTGTACCGTCCTTGCCATCAGAGCTGGGTAATTGATATGCTTGAAGGGACTTTAATGAGGAAGAAAGCTAATTAGTTAATGTAAGGAGTGAAAAATAAGTCCGACAACCTTGTAGTCCATTTTGTTCCATTGCAGCTTCCCACAGTGCTTAGCACAGAGCCTAATTTCAAGCTGAGCATGGCTGAATGGAAAGCTTGGCAAATCCTAGCAGCAACTGGAAAGCAGAACTGGGGTTGAGTTCAGGGTTTGGGTCTCAACTGTGCTTGGAGAGGTTGGGGTGTGTTGTGGCTCACACTGTGAGCATCTGTGAAGTGGGGAGGGCTGTAGGGGCTGCTCTGCAAACCCTGAAATTAGGAGCTAATTCTGAATTAGTGAGTCATATGAGGAGTGGCTGAGGGTGTTTCGCCTGGAGAAAAGGAGATTCAGGGGAGACCTTATCACTCTCTAAAACAACCTGAAATGAGAGTGTATCAAAGTGCACATCGGCCTCTTCTCCCACGTAGTAGGTGGCAGGACAAGAGTAAATGGCCTCAGGTTGTGCCAGGGAAGGTTCAGGTTGGACATCAGGAGGAATTTCTTCATTGAAAGGGTTGTCAGGCATTGGAAGGGGCTGCCCAGGGAGGTGGTGGAGTCACCATCCCTGGAGGTGTCCAAGGAATGACTGGACGTGGCACTCAGTGCTCTGGTCCAGTTGACAAGGTCGTGATGGGTCACAAGTTGAACTCAGTGATCTTGGAGGTCTTTTCCAAACTAAAGGATTCTGTGATTCTGCATTTCCTCTAAATTGGTTGCTAAGGATGAAGGTCCCTGTGTTGGCCAACCAGGCTCACAGCAGCAGAGAGGGAAGTGCCATTGTGGAGATGTGGAACCTCAACATATTTAGCTAAATGTTTCCAGTACCTCCTGCTTCCTCAGGCCTGTGCAAATTCTCCCAGGTCTATGTGGTTTGGTGGATTACAGCCTTAGCTCTCCCATGGTGAATGGAAGGGGATCCAGAGCGGAAGAGCAAGGCTGTGGAAACTGTATAAGTAAACAAAAGGGATTAAAAGATAATAAAAAAGCATACAGAACAGATGCTGGATCTGAACTTCACATTCCAGGTGTTTGTAGGAATTACCTAAAGCTGGATAAGTGACAAAGCTTCTGGTGGAGTGGTGTAGGCTAGAAATTGCATCTTTTAGTTAGTGCTACAATGGACTGAAGGTGCTGTGGTGGAGCTCAGGAGTCCAGCTGACACTGCTCCTCTTTGACACCACAAACAAGTACAGTCACAGTAGTCCACCCTCTCCACTCTCCATCAAGTTGATTGAAAAGCTCAAATTCAGCCTTCAAAGATGCTTCATCTGTGGTTTCCTGAAACCTCTCTGAATCCATCCTGGCATATTACAGTCCCCATTTTTTTTAGTCCTGGGAAAAAAAGTCTGAACTACACCAGAGAGATTGGCCCAGATAATCTCTCATGCCTTTCATTTTGTTCTCTGGTATAATGCTGTTCACATGCTGGACGTGGTGAAACTCACTGAGGTGGTTTGCTACCTGGGGAGGAGACATCAGAAGGTTTGAAAGGCTGGGGAAGTTTCCTCCCTGACTTCAATGGATGCTGATTCCATCTTTCGGGAAGGAAAAAGACAACAAGGAAGGGGAGAAAGAATAGGAAAGCAGAAGGAAAAAGAAATGGGATAGGAATAAGACAGCAAAGAGATACATCATTAAATACAGCTGAATTGTGATTGCCCAGAATGAGTTTTGTTTCCCAGTGTGGCCTTCAAAGTTGTGTTCTTTGTGCAGAAATCCAGTTTCTTGTAGCAAGTCCTGTAAACACCACCTGCTCCTGGTGCTTTAGATAATGAGATGGGCTGGAATTAGACCAGACCTTGGGCACAAGGGGGGTTGAAGATGATCAAAGTGGGGATGCCAGGAAGAACTTATCAATTATTTGAGAGAAAAGAGTCAATAAAAAACCTTCTTCAATATAAACATAATCTTATTGAATGTGGTGGGACTCTGGGGAGTGAGCTGTTCACACGAGATGAAACTCTTCTAAGTTGCTGATGAGTAGTAATGTTTGAAGACCTCTTTGAGATACCAATCTAAGAGCTGCTGCTTTGTCCTTGCTTGCCTCAGCCCTGTCTTGAGAGCCTGGGAATGGTGCACAGCCCTGCTCTGAAGGCCAATGCATTTCCAGGTCCTGGTTCCTTTTCCCTTTTCCTTTTCAAATTCCTCCTCACCTGAGGCTGCTCATCCTAGAGTCACATCTGAGCAGGAAGGCAACGAGAAGGAAGTCTCCAGGCTTAGGAAAAATGCATTCACAAACCCAAATGCCTGTCACACTGCTGGTGGTGCTGTCCCCCTTGACAGTTCTTAGGAACACTGGATTACGTTCATAAGCATGTCTGGCGTATTGTGTTCAATCCTGGGCTCCTCAGGACAAGAGAGATGTGGAACTACTGGAGGGAGTGCAATAAAGGGCCGCTGAGATTATTAAGGTGCTGCAGCAGCTCTCCTGTGAGCAGGAACTGAGAGCTGGGACTGTTCTGTGTGGAGAAAACAAAGCTCAGAGGGTATCTGGGATCACAGAGGGAGCTGGGGGGGCTCAGCATGGAGAAAAGGAGGCTCAGGGGGGACCTTTTCACTCTCTGCAACTCCCTGACAGGAGGGGGGAGCCAGGTGGGGGTCGGGCTCTGCTCCCAGGGAACAAGGGACAGAATGAGAGGAAATGGCCTCAAGCTGTGCCAGGGGAGGTTCAGGTTGGACATCAGGAAGAATTTCTTCACTGAAAGGGTTTTCAAACACTCTAAGGTGCTACCCAGGGAGGTGGTGGGGCCACCATCCCTGGAGGTGTTCAAGGAACAACTGGATGTGGCACTTGGTGCTCTGGTCTGATTGACAAGGTGGTGATTGATTAAAGGTTGGGCTTGATGATCCTGACGGTCTTTTCCAAGCCAAATGGTTCTATTCCATTCTCTTGTCTTCAAATACCTGAAGGGAGGGAGTAAAGAAGACGGAGCCTGGTTCTTTGCACTGATTCCCAGTGGCAGGACAGGAGTGAGTGGACGCACTTAAAAACACAAAAAGGTCTGTTGGAACATTGGGGAGCACTGGAACAGGGTGCCCAAGGGTTTGTAGACTCTCCATCCTTTGGGATACTGAAAAGCTCTCTGGGTATTGTCTCAGGGCACCTGGCTCTGGGTGGCTCTGCTTGAGCAGGAGCTTGGACCAGATGACCTCCAGAGGTTCCTGCCCACCTCAACCAGTGTGCGACTTTGGGATGTGTGTTTGCACATCCCTGCTTCCTCCTGGGCGTGCTTGTCTCCATATTTACTGATGTGCTGGGTTGCAGAGGTGACCAGATGAGCAGATGGGGTGCACTGGCCTTGTTGCCTCTGGGTCTGTGCACCCACGTGCACCATCCCTTGTGCAGCAATCCTTGTTAACACACACGTACACCGAGCCCCGATCGCGGTGTGCTCGCAGGTGCGTCACACCCACGCTCTCCCTGTGTTGCTAAGGCTGGTGCAGCTGAATGTTTGTTGGCAACCATGGGAAATTATCTCAAAAAGGTCCTTTAAAAAGAAAACTCGAGAAAGTGAGGGCTACTTATCTCTCCTTGCCTTGTAGAAAAGGTGCAAAGCTTGGGTTTCTCAGGCCTTTTCAGTTTGCTTTGCACTCCGGACCCTGGCATTTTAATGGTTTCTGTGTCATTAAAATTGCAACATCCTGATATGTGAATATTCATCGCATCAGTGTCCTGTCAGTCATACTTGCCAGGTCCAAGGTGTGTTCATTAAATAATCTGTGTAAGAAGAATCATTATCAGATGTGGCTACAAATATGATATGGAGTATCTGGGACTTAATGAGGTTTGGTTTTTTTTTTCCTGCGGATTTGGTTGCAAAATCTAAGTAGTTCCTTACTGTATGTGTTTTCAGCCTGATTTCTACATTGTACAGCTTGACTGCCTGCCTATCCAGTGTCCCCTTTTCCCCTCAGGAAAAGCTTTTGGCCAATTTTCAGCTAAATTCATCAAATCGCAGAGAGAACGAGTTCTTACAGATTTTATGAAAACTGTTGACTGGATAGTAGAGAAAGTCCAATATTAGTCCCCCAGTGAGAGTGAAATAGGCCGAATTTAGCAATCAGCCACTGTTTGTAGCTCCCAGCCAGCCAATAAACAAGTTTACAGTTGTGACCTAGCTATTGCTTCTGCTCCCTCTTGCTCTGCCAAGCAGAAGGGAGATGTGGGAGGGAGATCCTGGCTTTTGGGAGAGGGAGGGGCCATTGCACTGGGAATGAAAGTTCAGGGCCGAAGGACACAGAGCTGTGGGGAACCAGGCTTCATTACTTCTGGTGCGCGTGGAATAACTTGTTTTGATAAGTAGTTCAGAGGCCTTAAAAAAATCAATAATAGCAACAGTGCTCCCTAGCAACCCTACAAAACAAAGCAGTGCGTGCAGCGTGTTTTCATGGGCAACAATATCTGCTTCAGTACAGTAAGAAATTTCAGTTTGAGCCTTTCAAGGAGTTCCCAGTAAGCAGAGAGCATGGGAAGGACGCTGGCTCGGCCCTGCGTGATGGTGTTCAATCCTGCATTCCTTGCATAGTGAAGTTAATGGAAGAACAGGGTGCACAGGGAATTCTAACTTAGGGTTTGTGTTGTGCTATTTAAGAGCTGAGCAGCAGTAGCAGTCATGTGTGTGAACATGAGACAATTATAAAGCTCCTCTGTTTCCTTGGCTGCCTCGTACTTTATCTGTGGAGTACAAAGGATACAGGAACTTAATCTCCTATTAAACTATTTCTTATATAATAATTACCGTGAGTGTGCCCATGAGATGTTCTAGTTAGGATTCAGCACAGATTGCTTATCTGAGCACAGCACTCTCATAATCCTTCTCCTAAGGCTGAAACTTTCTCAAGGGCCTTTGCTTAGAGGCAGGTTTATCATTCTTAGGAAGGTAAATTTAGTGAGTCCAAGGAGTTTGATGATGGACCACGTGCGGTGTTGGGGGAAAAGAGGCAGAGCCCTTTCTGCAGGATTTACAGTTTGTGCCTGGGTGGGAGCAGCAACAATTTGTGTATCCTGCAGGGCTGAGATACTCCGGCATTTCCACTGTAAACAGCCCTCGTGCTTTCTGTGTCCTGGCGTTTGTGTCCACCCTACGTAAGGGTGAGGTTAATGCCAATTTCTGTCTAATCAGGTGACAGGCAGCACAGAAGTGTCAGCCCCTCCTTTCCATCCTCCGGAGCTCAGGTCACTCCTGGCTGACTGGAGATTCACCTTTTCCAAGAAATAGGCTGCTAGTTTTTAGCTCCTTTCTGGCAAATGAAAACAATATATGCTTCAGCAAAAAAACCTCCTGCACAGAGGGCAGGCCCCTGGCACAAAGAAAAGAGCTGCAAGAAGTGCTGAGCCTGGATCCCCCTGACCCCCATCTCTCAAGGGCTCACGTGGAATTTGGGAGTGCGAGGGAAAAGACAGAGCCCCTTGGAGGGGAGTGCTGAGGTTGCGAAACAGGAACTTTCCCTGTGCTGCTGTGGCAAAGAAGGCAAATGTACATCGATCCTCTCTCCCCTGCCAGATGCTTGGTGTTAGGGACTGCCTGGGTTAAAATATTATACATCTGATTAATTGGATTTGATTTCTCCTTACTGGGGTTGATGGGAGGCAAACCATTTGCATTTCTATTATTCACCTGTGGCTGGATCCTGTAGACCCTCAATGCAAATTTTTAAGTCTGTCCCAGACTGCAGCCCTGAGTCAAGGCTTGGGTAGGTCTGCAGGGCCACAGGGTAACCTGGGCTTGTTCTGCTTCTACCATGGACCTGCTCCACCTCCTCTGTCCTCTGGCCTATCTATACCCTACCCATCCCCAGAATGAAAACACATCCTGTACTGATACGTTAAATATTCAGAGGCACATGTGGGGACCTCTCACTCCATGAAAAAGCAACACGTTCCCACACTGCACAGGACAAACCTGTTGGCATTCCCACACCAAGAATGTGACTGGCATGGTTGGCTCCTCTCTTGCCTTCCCCCCATCCTTAGTGCTGCCTCTTGCAGCTCAGCACAACAACTTCTCTCCCCCTTCCTGACCCCGTGCTCAAGGCACTGCCCAGCTGCCTCTGGCATGAGGGCTCTGCAGAAAGGGAGAGCTGAGCTGCAAAGAGCTGGAGAGTCATTCAGCACCCCCTGCTCCCAGCAGACTGTGTTCATGAGCACACACTTCAGCACCAGCTTGTCCCTGGGGTCCTCTGCCACATCCCGGAATCCGCTTGCCAAACACAGCCCCTTCACTTTGTGTGTTGGAGAAGGAGAAACTTCCCAGGTCTGACACGCTGACTGTATGTGATGTCTTGAAAGGGAGTTTGTTAATATTTACTAACTTTTGTAATCACCACTGGGATCCCTGACCAGACTTGGGCAAAGAACATGAGGCTTCTTTTTTGGCTGAGGTTTACTCAGATTTTAATCCCAGCTCAAGGGAGTTTGCAGAGTGGGCTAAAATTGAGCAACAGACCTGAGAAAACTGCTCCAGTCCTCTGCAGAAGGAAACGGCTGAAATCACATGTACTGAGTGGCTACTGCTGTGGGCCGTGAAGGGTCCCTGGAGGTGTAAAAGCTGCAAATCCCATCCCTTTGCCCCAGCAGGACCATATAAAGCTGCTGTGTCACAACATGCCTATGTGCCCCTGTCATGCTACAACAGCAGCATCGCCGAGCTGCGGCTCTGCAACCTCCGTCCAGCAGGCGAGCTCCCGGGGGGAGGCATCCCCAGAGCACACTCCAAAACAGGCAGCTGGGAACTGAAAGTTCAGTGCCTGCAAGCTCTGCTGCAGTGTCCTTGAGTGCCCTCCCTCTGCCCCAAGCCTTCCCTTCTAATGCTTTCGGCTCCTACAGCTTAATCCATTTTACAAAACACTCCCTTCTTTCTCTCCACCTTGTCAGCTCTTCAGCTCTGCTCCAGCCCCATCTCTTACGGCTTTTCCATCCTCCCTTGTCTCTGCCTTTTGAGATCACTCCTTCCTGTGAGGGCTTTGGATCCGAAGCACAAATCTCTCCCTCGCGTTGTGGCTCTGCATCACAGTTTTCTCTCATTTTGCTCCCTTGGTTGCTTTGTCATGCAAAGCATTTGGGACAGTGTGGCTGTAAGATGTGATTAAAAATAGTGTTTGAACTCTCTTGGCACATAGGACTATTAATCCTCATTGAAGCCTGGGGAGAAGGGGGGGGTGGATTTGAAGGTGAGGATGTTCCAGTTCAAAGGTACGTAAAGACAATTTGCATTATAAAGTATTTTTTGCCAAATGCTTGCCTTTCTGGTGGAACAAGGTGTTATTTGTTCCAGTACTTCCTGCAGTATTTATATTTTCCATTGGTAAAAGGCAAAGAACTCAGCATGGCTTTTAGGGTGAGGATTTCTAGATTTGTCTCCTTAGTGGCCACTATCTCAGGTCATTGCAGTGTGAGAAAAAAACTTGGAGTCTGAGAGGTGATTTTATCAGTAGTTGGTGCAAAATGTGCAGTGGCAGATATTGGGGAATGTTGCTTAATGTACTGTTTGAGTTCCTCTCTGTTCATTCAGGAGCTCCACGAGCACTGGTTAGGGAAATATTGTGTGTGTTTAAGAAAGTGCAATGCAAGTGGAAAGCTGTCACTTGAAGCAATACCCTTCCAAAATGTCCCCTAACCTAGAAATAGTCAACCTCACAGTCAGAGCTTTTCCATGAAGGTGGAGATGTGCTAAGCTCTTTTTTATCCTCCTCTGTTCTCTGTATTAAAATTAAGCCGAGTTCTGATTTCAGTTGCACCACTGGAAATCACGAGAGCTGTTAATTCTGAATACTTAGAAAGTTTTCGAATAGTGAGTTGACAGTTCTAGAAATTAATGTGATTAGGAACTTAGAGCAGCTACTCCATGCTGACACAGGTATAAGTGACACAGGATATGGCCCTTATCAAGGAAGCCAACTCTTCTGGCTTTGTAGCACGCTTAGAGAAAAGAGTCTCTTTAGCTGCAGAAATACTCTTTTCCAAGGCTTTGCTCGGTGCACACACCCCAGTCTGGCTGCACCTGAAGTTGGATCAGCAGAGATAAATGGTGTTATGACAAGAAGATGAGTGAGAATATTAACATGATGTTTTCATTGCACCTAAAGCATCTGATCCACAGCTGCCACCTGGACATGTAGGCTCTGAGGAAATCCCATGTCATTGCCTTGGGCAGTGCAGACCCTGGGCATGGCAGACGTGGAGCATTCCCCTCATAGGGACCCTTTCCACCTCCCCTCCTGCCTCACCAGTGCTGCAACCAAGAATTCCATAGCTGCTTGGGAGGGATGCCAAAGAAACCCTGCAATATATGGAGAGCTGACCTTGGGCTGTTTGGCTGTGTGCCACAGGCCAAGACACCATCATCCTGTAAAACAAACACCTCCCCATCCTTAGCACAGCAACATCTGTGAAGGATAAAGGCCAATCTCACTGCTGATGCTGCCAAACTGTCACCCCATTCCAGTGCTCGGGGAATCCCAGCCACTCACCCCAGCCCTGAGCGATGTCTCCCCGGCTGGGAAATGAGATGCAGACGCTGTGATTTGCCCCCCTGACAGACAGGCCTGTCCCAGAGGAGGCTCCATATGTGCAGAATCCAGGTGTCCTCACTGGGGCTGCATATGCTTTAATGTGACTTCTTTTTTTATTTTCGAAATCTGCTGCCTTTGCTGCCAGACTGTAAAGTATCTTTTCAGCTTGTCTCCTGGCACCCTATTTTAATGGAGTTTTTGTTGTTGCCCTCTCAAACGGTGTGTCAGTGGATGGCTCCTCGCTTCTGTTAATGGAATAGTCTACAAAAGAGGCCTGGAAATGCTGGCAGTGGGTTTCTAGGGCTGAAGGGACTCAGCTTCTAAAATTTAGTCTGGTTGATTTTGATTGAGGAAATGCCTATCACAGAATCAGAGTGGTTCAGATTGGAAGGGAACACAGTGGGTCATCTGGTCCCACCTCCCTGCTCAAGCAGGGCCATCCCAGAGCACATGGCACAGGATTGTGTCCAGATGGTTCTGGAATACCCCCAGTGAGGGCAAATCCACACCCTCTCTGGGCAATCTGTTCCAGTGCTCGGTCACTGCACAGGACATCGTTCTTCCTCGTGTTCAGGTGGAACTTCTGGGCATCAGTTCCTGCCCGTTGCCTCTTGTGCCATTGCTGGGCATCCCTGAGCAGAGCCTGGTCCATCTGATCCCTCCCTGCAGACACTCACAGACACTGATGGGGTCCCCTCTCAGTGTCTCCTCTCGAGGCTGAACAGCCTCAGCTCCCTCAGCCTTTCCTTGTAAGGGAGATTCTCCAGTCCCTTCATCATCTCCGCAACCTCCTCTGGACCCGCTCCAGGAGCTCCATGTTTCTCTTGTACTAGGGAGCCCAGAACTGGACCTATATTTGAATCCTGGTTCAGATCCATGTCATTATGTTCTGTATCAGCCTTGGAAAGCTGTCCTGAGTGTCCAAAAGCACGTGGAGGGTGCAGTTCAGGGTGGGATGACACTGGGTCTTTTCCTCAGGCCCTCTAAGACCAATCTTCCATGCAATGCCCTTGTGTTTTCTGGTTTTATGGGACAGCTCTCAAATCAAGACATCTCATAGCAGCGCTGAAATTTCTGCAGGTTCATGGCCACTGCTCCTCCTTTCATGTGGCTGTTTTTTGAATAAAGGAGATTTTATGAATGATGATATAAAACGGCAAGCGGTGTTGGCATTATAGATTGTTACTTTTTGAGGGCTAAAACTTGTGTCCTGGTGACCTTGTCACCAATTTCAGTTTGCCATTTGGTGTGTGTTGCTGTATCCTTTAATTAGCTGTGTTTCTTGTGTGTTGTAAAGGACTCTGCTATTTTGGAGGACAAAAGATTCACATATGAAATTAGCATATTTATAGATTATGTAAATATTAATATAATTTATAACAAAGCATTGTATGCTGCACAAGTATAAGCTCTACTCCCCACATCACAACTCATGTGACCCATATGCACCTCACTGCAAACTATCTGAGGCTTTACCATGGCCTCAGATATCCCAGTCAATCACTAGAAGTGTTTTGAGGGTGAAAAAAGACACAGGGCATCTACTGGGAAAAAAAATAAAAAATCCCCTCTCCTGTCTTCTATTCTTCCTAAACAAAAGCCTCCCCAGACTCAAGAAATATGTCCAAGTAATACCATAGAAATGTTCACTGTTTGTGGGTGTTTATGTAAAGTTTCTTTGTCTTTCATGGCACTCAGTGCTCTGGTCTGGTTGACAAGGTTGGAGATCAGTCAAAGGTTGGACTCAATGATCTTGCAGGTCTTTTCCAACCTAAATGACTCTGTGATTCTTGATACTTCTGACTGTCACCCAGTTATGAAATTAATGCAAGGCTTGTGCCCTGGTGAAGGCACAGAGAATTTGTACCTGTATGTGTGCGCGCACCCTTTATGCCCACATTAATTTCCAGCTGTTGTGTTTGAGTGCCTGGGGAGATGTGTACAAACAGTGCTGGCCAGGCAATGTGTGGCCAGATAGAGCTTTGGGTTTTTTCTGCTCTGCTGGCATTGTTGGTTTTGTTCTCCTTGGCTGTTTTCCATGCAAAGCTGAAACTATTGGTCAGGTAATTGAGCTCCACCAGCTCCAACCTGGTCTGTGACTTCTGCTTGGGGAGCTGTTTGCACAGACCTGGGCTCTGTTCAGTGGAATTGCTATCCACTTCCCAGGGGTAGAATAATCACAGAATCACAGGATGTTTTGGATTGGAAGGGACCTTAAAGATCATCTCGTTCCACCCCCCGTGCCATGGGCAGGGACACCTTCTACTAGACCAGGTTGCTCAGAGATCCATCCAACCTGGCCTTGAACACTTCCAGGGATGCGACCATAATTTCCCTGGGCAACCTGGGCCAGGGTTTGTTCACCTTCACAGTAAATAATTTCTTCCATAAATAAGTGTCAGTGATGGATGTTTTGGTCTATCAGAGGCACTTTAAGCCCGTGGGTGATACAGTTCTGCTTCAGATGATTGAGGGTCATCAAGTAAGTACAGAGTGAGAAAATGTAATAAACAATTCAAATGTCTGATGTGCATAAACCGAGGGAGCATCATCTTTGCGAGAAAGCATTTCATGGGATGTTTGAACACAGAAAGCTTTCTGTCCTGGCTTGTTCAGTTTGGTGGGATCCAACTAGTTAATGAAATCTGGCTGCATATTAAAATTGCCTCTTGCACGTCCTGCTGCCATCTGAAACTGCAGACACTAATCTTGCTGGAATTAGGCTGGTTGCCTACTATCTGCTGTTGCTGCAGTTGACAGCAATAATGTATGAAGCAGCCCAGAGTTTGATTTTTTTTTTTTAATTTTTTTTTTTTTCCCAGAGAATTGGGTTCTTAGGGCTGGCAAGCTGAACACACAGTCCTTCAGATGTGCCGACACGTGACAGGCCAGTCACGCAGGCAGAAAGCCATTTGCTGCCATGTTTCTGGGGTACAAAGGATCAGATTCATGGGGGATTTTTTTTTTAAAAGGGGTTACCCCAGGGATGAATTTGGCCCAGGGAGGAGCCTACAAAATGACAAGGAACAACACAGAGGGGGGAAGTGAGAGCAATTAAAAAAATGAACCTGCTTGACCCTAATTTTGCAAATCTCTAGCTGTCAAAGAACGTACCTCGACTAATTATGTTTGGATGTGAAATTATAGAATCATTATAGCTGTGATTACACAGGTCCCCCAGCTCTTGCCTGCCATGGTGTCTGGGTGTGTGTGCTTTCTAATGTGATCTTTCATTTTATATTTGCTGCCTTGTTTTAGCTGCCCAGTTTTCCAGCAGTATCCAGAAATAGGCCTCCAAAAAGAAATAACTGTATCCCACATCTGAAATGTGCTATTCTCAGCTGTCCTCCCACTTCCCTCCTTTCTCTCTCTCCTTTTGGCCTTTGGAGACTGAAGTCACTGCTGTAGTTGGGCAATTATGCTTCAAAGCTGAGAACTGCACTGAACTTTGCCAAAAACTGCTGAAGCAAGCGAAGCACTTCAGCGTTGAATGTACAGCGTGGAAGTGCTGTCTCTTCCCAGTCAGATGCTCTCAGGGTAAGAGCAGGGCAGCTAAATTGCAAATAATAATCTAATATGGACGTTGAGAAACTGGGTGGCTGAGAAACTGAGTTCAGGTAGCAAATTACGTGTGGTTTCTCTGGCAGAGAGACACAAAATGTGTCTTCACTTCCAGGATAAGGTCTGAGATGTGAAGACTTGTGATTTCTGGGTGTTTATGAAAAAATCATGTTCCAATTTTTCCAGCTCAAAATATGCCCCCTCTTTTATTATTTTTGTTCCCCTTCTGTAACCTAGCTGCTGGCAGTGTCCATACTCTTACAGCAGTCAGACTGCCAAGGTGCTCTGCACAGGATCAGAATAATTCAGGAATCCAAACCTTTATCAGGGGCCTTGCTCTAAGAAATCAATATGAACTGCCATCCTCACACAACTCTGAAAGCAAACACTTGCCTGCAGCTCTGATCATCAGGAGCAGCTCTGCAGCAGCAAATTAATGGGCATAGCCTTGCTCTTGTCATTCTGAGCCTCCACGTCCCCACTCCAGAGAGAACAGTGGAGCAAGGCAAGGATGTCAGGACATGGGATCTGTAATCCTGTCCTTGTCAGCAACTTCACAACAACAAGCCAACTTTCTATATCTATGGCAGAACAGTTGGAAAAAACAAACAAAGCAACTCTCTGCTGCAAAACACCACTCCCAAAATAGATTTCTGAGAGATTATTACATGAAGCAGCACAGGGAGGGAAGGATGATTCAGAAAATAGCTTGAAACAGTCTTTTAAGCAGCTCAGGGTTGTATGGTAAATAATGCAGGAAGGAAGGGAAACTGCAGACTCTAAATGGATGTGCTGGAAGGTCTCATCAGCACCTGAAAAGCCTTTGGAAGTCTTCCAGCAGTAAGGAAACACACCACAGACATAAGCACTTATTCTAACATCCCCCTTGGCCTCCCTGGATCTCTGGAGAAACGTGAGTTTCGGAGCACGTAGAGGGGACTGGGGCTGAGTCATGGGCTTCAGGGAAACCCTGAGCTTCAGTTCAGTGAACCCACCAGTCCTCAGCAAACGCGAAGTGAAGGCTTAGGTGCCTTCTGTGCAATTCCTGCTGCAAAGAGCAGAGATGCACACAGAGGAGAAGAGGGCAGGATTTGGTCATTCAAGATTCAGAGGTGAGAAGTTCAAATCACATTCGTGTCTCATGCAGACCAGAATCCTTCATAGCTCCCTTACACTCCTGGCCTTTGTGGCATTTCCAGAAATACCCTTTGCAGGTCAGCTGCTGGTCTGTGGGGCACTGACCCTGCTCCACGACAGGGATGGGGCTGCAGCTGGTGCCGAAAATGTCTTCTCTGGCACCCGGAAATTGCCCACAGCTTTCCAGAATTTTGCCTTCCTGTCCTCTCCAGCTGAGTGATCATATCTGTGTCCCAAAATAATGTGATCTGGCAGCACAGCTAATTGAGTTACGTGAGCTGATGGAGAACAGGTATCCTGTGCTGTAACCCCCGCTCCAAGACTTTGCTGTTTTCTAGCTCCTTTGCTAGGCTATTTAGGTTGTTCCCCCCTTTCTTTTTTCTTCTTTTTTTTATTCTTTTTTTTTTCCAAATTTTATGGTGGTAAATTTTTAAAAAAGCCCGAGCTTTAATCAGGAAGGAAATGAGGACCCAGAGAGTGTTATGTGATAAGAACATAGCAGAGTTAGGAATAGGACCGTATGCCCCTGACCTCTTATCACCCAGTACAACAACACTGGAACATGAAAGCAGCCCTTCACGTGCATGACAAGATGACTGAAACAGAGTTAAAACTTTTCTTTCAAGGCTGCCTTGTCCTTCGTTTGCCCCCTTCTAGAAGGTGGCTTTAAAGCAGTGCCCGCATGAGGCTGGAGACCTGCTGTGTTGCTTTCCAGAAAGAATTTGTGCTCATTACAGAAACGGGCAGCAGATTATTTCATGTATGTATATTCTGCATACTGAAAAGTGTTTATGGAAGCAGGCTGTGTGCTCCATCATTGTGCCAAGCAGACACTTGCAAATGCATCCTCACTGAGACATTAATGTGTGTCAATGTGTGTGTATAAGCAGCAGCATTTGCATGCTTAATCGGGCACGTGGCCTTTGTTAATTAGACAGTCAGTTAATGCTTTATGTCTGTGGGTCTGCATGTGCAATCATTTGCCCAGAACCTCATTAATTTTACTGGCTGCCCCTCCTGTTGGAGTTCACAAATCAAGCTGAGCATGCACACAAATCCCTTTGAGTAGGTTTCTCTAATAAAGCAAATCAGGCATCAGAGGAAACTCTCAAAGAATATCGAAAACAACAGAGCTATAAGGGCCATCCTGGTGATTTTGCAAGTGACTTTGTGCTATCAAATGGGAGCTGCAAAGATCAGCTGAGAATTCCCCTTTGCAGCCAGGGGCAAGTAGGAATCTACTGACTTTTAGTTACTTGCTGTGTATGTACCTACACCTAAAAACAAACATGTAGTCATTGTTCCTATGAATTTTTGTACATACTTGGTGTAAGATGTCTTCTCTGGGGCCTCTGCCTGCAGGACTCAGCATCTGCCAATTACCTCATCTAAAGAAATAGTCCCAGTTCATAGTAACCCAAGTAGCACAAACTTACCCTTGTAGATGTGGGTTGTGGGTTTACAAGGGCAGATTGTTCCACAGGCTCTTTCCCAGCTCAGGAGAAAGGAAAGCAGCCACAGGACTTTCTTGAGACTGAAATTAGAGAAATATCATGATCACTCACTGTTCTAGGCTAAGGTCAAACGCAGCAATGAGGCCCCTGGGAATGGTGGTGGCTGTGAACATATTCAAGGGACTATTTTCCTTCTTAGTGACCAACAGGTCCGTGCAGTGGAGGTGTAGGAGGTTCTTGTGCTCTTTTCTCCTTGAATTCTCTCAACTACAAAGCAATAACCATCACTGAAACACAGCCTAGCATCGATCATGGGGCGAAATCCTCATTCTCACGGACTGCAGTGCAGTCAGTATTTCACCCAGGATCTTTTGGACGTCGTCCCCTGTTATTGTTACCCCAAACTGCCTCCTCTATAGACAGAAAGGTGAGAACGCTTCAGGAGGAGCAGCCTCTGTTCCCCTCCTTGCTTCTCTGAGCAGCTCTGGTTGCATCACCCACCTCTCCTGGCAGAGGCACAGCACGAGTTGTGACTGTGCTTTTGCCATCTGCACTGCAGTCCCCATTACGGATGCAGTGCTGAGCAGCTTATTTCACAACTGACTGGAGACGAGGGGAGAAGCCCGTGCGTGCGGATGAGGTTATTCCCTTCATCATTCAAAACTGGTCTGGGGCTTGGCGAGGCAGGGGCTTCAAACTGGGAGAAGCTGCTCACGTAGATTTCCCTGTAAAAATAAAAGGACTGGCTATCACTTTGTAGAGGACCGACCTACAGCACAGATAGGGACATAATTAAAAATGGGTTTTACTTGAAGCATATAAAAGCCCAGCTGCATGTTTTAGCCACGTTCCTAAATTGAACTGTTTTTCTGGACTAACTGTGTGCTAGGGGAGTGTTATTTCAGTACTGCAAATACGCAAGAATATATGTGGAAATGTGGTAATTACATGGCTTGGTTCCACCTATATCTCCAAACTGGACCATGTTATTACTGTTGTAAGGGATAACTGATGTAGCAAGGGAGAAGTGACAGTGAAACTGAAGCCTTAAAATAGAGAGGAGCTATTTTGCCTTTTTTTATTTTCCCAGCTGTACTTGCATAAATCTAGACTTAGTTCAAATGTTACAGGAGTTCCAATTGCTTTGGAAAAAAAATCAGTTGTAGCTGTTGTGAAATATATGTCTCTCTGACCTGGCTGGGTTGCTGGGAGGGCTGGGGTGAGACAGATAGGCTGATGTGTCTTTAGCTGCCCTGAAACAGCTCCACAAGTAATGTTTAATCAAAGCAAGCTGACATTTGTCTACTGAATTGTTATCAGAATTGCTTAGTCATTCATGTGCCATTGTGTTTCAGAATGGAGAGCAAGGGATTTATTCAGCTTGACATGAGCTGCTCCCAGCCATTAGCATTTCCCCAGCATCCGACCAATATCTTCATTTCACGCTGTTAAACAAGTCACCTTGAGGCCAAGGGACTGCTGACCCCCCCTGCACGAGGTTTCTTATTCAAGAATTCCTCAGAGATATTTTCTTCTTTATTCCCACTCAGCAGGCCAGCTCGCCAGCCTCTTGTGAGCAGCTTGGGGGACCTAGGGGTCTACCTGCTCTTTCATGCTGCTTTGGTTTCATGCCACCATAAATAACACTAGAGATCTCCAGAAAACATGACCAGGTCCACCTTTGCTGTAAATAACCTTAGAAGCTTGGGAAACTGTGGGTTTTCTGGCACTTGGAATCCGTTTGCCCCCTCTTGCTGGGTCTCAAAAAACAGCCACTCTGAATTTTTAGGCTGTGTGTGTGTGTGTGGGAGGAAGAGTGGAGGTGTTATTTGGAGTGGAGAAGGGAGACTGAGTGAGGAGAGAAGGGATGTCTAGTTTGTGTGTATGTGAGGGAGAGGCAGATAGACAGACAAACAGACAGAGTGAATGTGTTGCTGAATGCAGAAATTAAGGTGTAGCCATAGAAACACTGTGCTCACTGGTAATGGTTTGGAGCCCATTTCTTCAGCCTGTGGGAACTAGAATATGCACATGCATATCTAACATGTGCCTGTGGTAAATACATGAGTGTCCGTGAGGACAGAAAGTCCCTGGGTAAGTGGCATGGTACTGTTTAAAGACAGATAACACTGATCCAAGAGGAAGACTGGGATGGAGCCCTAGGCTTTTTCTAAGAGCTGAGAAGAAGGGGCAGCAGAGCAGTGGCAAGGGATGTACAAGTGGAGCAGGTAGAGTTGGGACCTCATGTCTCAGCACCACCCAAAACATGCCCGTTCCCCTCTGGAAGCAGAACAGTACTGTGGAAAAAAGCCTCTTCTGCAGGCAGATGATCTTTGCATGGGTGGCCACAGGGTGGGCCATGGGTGTTCTCTGAGGGCGTAGGTTTAGGCTTGGTTTCAGCTGATCTAAGTCCCTGCTGCTGGGTCATGTGTTCTCTCTGGTGCCAAAATCAGCTCTCGAGCGATCTGCCAGATTAGGAATCTGATCCTTCTGAAAACTAACCCAGCAGAAAGAGAAAAGACAAGCAGATAGTTTCCAGCTGGATCAGTTCCCTGGCTTGGCTGATGCTCATGCCAACAGAAGGACAAAGGTAGGCACAGGAGTGAGGAGAAAGTGAAAATACCCATTTCCTTGGCAGTTTGAGCTAAAATCAGCTTAGTTATAAAACCACTGCTCCCTGAGCCTCTACTGTCTGCACCAAAAGAGCCAAGAGTTGGGATGAAGAGCACAGTGAGCTGGTGAAATACTGCTGTTTGCTGGGAGCTCAGGGGTGATGTTGGAAGGGAATGCTGCTCAGTAACTTACCTCAGATTTTAGGCACAATTTGCATGAAGCTTATTAGTTAAGAGGTCAGTATTCATGAACCTCCACAGCTCTGCATTACCAGCAGGTCTGGCAAGGAGTCAGAGTAGTGGTGAGTGTCTGTATATTGGACTGGAAAAATGTTTAGCTTAATCTGCACAAGAGGGAAAGAGAAATTAAAGTGTCTCTCACCCAGCACACCACATGCTTCAGATTGTGTCTTTCAAATAGAAGTGGAAACATGAAAATTTAGGCTCTTTTTGGGCATATTTTTCTCAGGAAAAGGACTCTATTGGAGCTTGATCTTTTTCATGCAGTTCCTGTTTAGACATTGCCATGCTCTGCTGTCTAGTGAACATGCCAAATTGATATGTGCCTGTGTGAATCAAATCAATGTCGCAGGTACGTGTCACACAGACATCGGTGCCTCACAAACTGCTGTATGGGTACAGCTGAGGCCAGGGGCAGTAAGGAGCAGTGGAGGGTGAGAGAATAACTGCAGAGAGCATCACCACCTCGTGTCTCGCATCCTGAAACCAGGGCTTGAGATCGGGCTGAGGCTCTCATGTCTGTGCCTGGGTTTCAGCTTCTTTCCTGCACCCTTTGTGTTTTCTGTTCCTCCCCTCGCTGTGCACTGCAGCCCAAACCCAAAACAATAACTAGAGGAAACCTCTGGCTGCATAGTTCTCATTCCTGAGCCGAGCTGCATATGGCTTTGCTCTGGGTGGAGACGTGCTTGTGTTCAAACTCGGGTTCACTCCTATTGTTTCCAACCTGAGTGAAGCGTAACTGTCCCACTCCGCGGCCTCCCTGCGCCCGACCCTCCCACTGCTGAAACCCTCCCAGCCCTGAAATCTGGGAGGTTGTGTGCTGACCTCCAAAGCCAAACCCCAGCGCCTGCGAGACGGGAGTGTGGGCTGTGTTCAGCCTCAGATGTGTCCAGCGCAGACAGAGGGGCAGGCAGGTAACACCAACATCTCTGTGCCTCTGCCCTGAGCTGGTTATGGCCGAGCCCAGCGCACGTACCTGTGCGCTCATACCTCCTATGAGGAGATGTGGCTGAGTGTGGGGATGAAAAACGTGCCATGTCAAAGCCTTTTGCTCAAGATGTCCCATTGGCGATCCTGCTTGGCTTAATGGTCTGTGTGAGAAAACAATGGATGTGACCCAGCAGCTCTAACTTGGGCAAAACTTCTGTTGGGGAAGGAGTATAATCAGAGATGGGATCTCTTGATTCCAGCCTCTTGTATTTAATGGTAGGTTTTATTTTGCGCGGCCTTGCTTTGGAGTAATTTGTGTCTTTGTGCTTCTGCGAAATCAGATTTTCTTTTTTGTGGTGCCACAAGCTTGGGAGGCGTTTTCTGAGGGAAAGTGCATAGGCAGGATCTTAATTTTTTCTGAGTGAGCATACAGCAGACATGCAGCTCTGAAATGTCACTGGTTCCCCTACCAGGAAAAAAAAAGAAATCCAGAGTGGATGAAAAAAACCCAAAAACCAACAAAAAACCCCCCAACACATGGAACTTCAAACTCTGGTATTCTCTTATGAAAAAATGACACTGCTCCCAGAAGTTAACGTAAGGGAAAATAAAGCTGTGCTTGAAACAGCCAGGCAAGAAGCTCTGATGATTTAGGGGCTGTCAGAAAATCCCTTTTCCTGCTGCTGGGAAAAAATATGGAGTGTGAAGCAGATGACTTTGCTGTGTGCACCTCTCTCTAATTGGAATGATGCAGGAACACTTCTTTCTGGCAAAGGGATTTATCCAGAGTTAAACCTCCGCATTGTGAGCTCCCTTGTAGCAGCAACGGTCAGAGAGCATAGAAAGCCATCCCGCCCCCCCAGCTGGGCCTCGCACGAGGTTGGATGTAGGAAATGAGGGGTTCTGACCCACCAACCCCTTCACTTGGTCCCACTGTGACCTGGCTGAAAACGCTCCTGCCTCCAGCCCTGCCCCTCCTGGAGATCACTGAGGAGGTCTGTGCAGCCATCTCCTCGAGTGCAAGGGTTTATTGCATTTTGAGGTAAACTGTCACCTAATTTAGGTTTATCTTTGAATGCCGGTTGTAAACTCCTCGTCAGACACAGCTCTAAGGGTAGGGTAGATGGACCCCATTTGCTCTGCTCATTCCCCACCTGCCTGGATGGAACCAGCTGTGATACTGGCCATGCAGCACCAGAGTGTGCAAAGAATAAGTGCAACTGTCCTGTCGCTGTACCTATAGCTGAGATTCTGTGTGTGTTTCAGTGCTTCTACGCTATAGTGGAAACAGCAGTAGCTTTTCTCTTGCTTTGTTTGTCGGATCTATTTCACCTCTAAGCTAAGACCACAAATTACTATTTTATACACTGTCTCTACAGCAATGTGGCAATATCCAGACCCGTGCGGTCTAGGACTTCTGTAATCCCAGGAAAGATTGTCCCCGTGCACACTTCAGCTGGATGCCAGACTTGGGGCACGGGAGGGCTTGAAGGGGAGTGACTTGGGCTGGTGATGTCCGGCTGGAGAGGAGCTGAGCCTCCGAACAGCTCGAGGATGCTTGGCTTTCAAAATCCCCTGGATGGGGGAGGTATCACATGGCACCGTGGCTGGGTTATTCCTCACAGACGTGCTGCTTGTTGTGAGTGGGCTTGCTCCAAGTCATGCCCTGCCTGAAGGCACAGGGAGCCAGAGAAAGGTTTTGTTATCTCATGAACCCGATGGCTGCAGTCTGGGCAGGATCCTGTCACGTGGCCCCTGTGGCAGCTCCTGGGGTGGAATATGCTCGGGATGTGCTATTGCACCATAAATAAGTAACAATCACTTTCGCCCCCTGCCTTCAACAAGCCCATTAATCAACTAAAATCTGTGAGCATTCTCAAAATTGGTGAACATATGCCTTCACCTTTATGTCTCTTAGGGAAAAATGTGTATGGGAAAGGCAGCTCTTTTCTAGTCTCCCTGAATGCCCATGAACTGAGCTCCTTGTGTGCACAAAGGACAGGCTTTCTGTGTACACAGCAAAGAGCAGCAACCACTGCCAAAAGTTCTGCATCTACAAATTGAGACGTTTCCTCGCTTTTTCATTGAATTACCCAGAGCTCGTTGGTCTGGGAGGCTTGGGTTGGATGCTTGATGGGAACAGATGTTCTTCCAAAATTTCCAGTATGTTTTGGTTTGGATCAAACCAGGAATAGCACAAGAAAAATCTTTTGTCGTAGCTGGCACCTCCTGGCCCCTGCCCCAGCCACAGTGCAGACATGCAGAGGCTGATGCTGCAGCAAAACATGCTGAAGAGTGAGCCAGAATTTTCTGGACCTTGAAAAAAGGCTTTAAATCATGTTCCAGAGTTTGTACTGGTTCTGACAATAATTCTCCACCCTGGCTTTAGTCACTGAGTTCCAGTTGGGGTGTGTTTTTTAAGGAAACACTGGTTACTCGTGATAGATCTGGCTCATGGTGAGTGTGTTGTCTTGGACTAAGATCTTGGTGTATATTTTCAGATTGTGCCCATCTGAGCGTAACACGTTGAGGGTGACCCTTTGTTCCAAATTATCTCTGTTCTCTGGAGAAATACTGTTGCTGGTTTTGCCGCTTGAGCCCATTTCTGGCTGCCTGCAGTCCTTCTCTGCACCAAGAGAAGCAGCTCTTTTCCCTCCATCTTCTTGTTTATTTCTGGTGTCAGGAACACGTATTTGTAGACATGTTTCAGGTCAGTGGGTAGTAAACAGCTTCAGTGGAGAGACACTGCTGAAAAAACTCCCCTTTAGGAGGACAGAGGTTATTTAAATTGTTACATAAGTGAAAAAACACCCAAATGGAAACCACAGACCTCTGGGGAAAGCTGCTGAGGGACACACCTAAGTGCTGGTATGGGAGGCAGCTCGATCCCCTGCATTTGCTTCTGATATTTTCCTATTCTTATTACGGGTGTTTCCACATATTTACTGAGACGCTCCCTCTGCATGGTGCCAGTTCTTGTACAAGCTTTCCTGGCAGAAACTGAGACTGCTGTGATCAGAGGAACCAGCACCTGGCACCACCCCTGCCTTTGATGTTCTCCATCAACATGTCAAGGTGCTCTGTCACTTGTCCTTTTGCTTCTTTGCCAGGGAAGAGCTTGTCTTTCCTTTTTTTCCGTTCACCTTTCATCTCCATTTTCTGAGCACTGAACCCATCACATTCATTCGTGTTGGTCTACCATGTCTGCCAGTTACTCAGGGAATTCTGTGTCTTCAGATCTCCTGATCTATGAGCTCAGAAAGGTTGCCCCTGTGCTGGGCAGAGTGTAGACTTTTGGAAATGCTTGAAAGCTAAATATAATACTCATACTAATCACCAGAACCAAGGAAATGCTGCAATACGCAAGCAGTACACCTGGTTGCAGCAAGACGAAGCCCAGGTTGGGCTGACAGCTCCTTGGGAACTTGGAAAAGTTCCCATTCCTTGTTCGCTTTGGTTTCTACACCACTGCAGACCGGCTTTAGAGCTCAGCTAAAAGTTGCCTTATTGGCATGAGTGTAATGACTGTCACGTAAATATACCCACACTTAGGTCTTTTCATCATCACATTTTGATGATTCCAGCAAACCCTAACCTTTATGCAATGCAAGAGGCAGTGCCATATTTCTCCTGCCCTCTAGACTCTGGATTTTGCCTCAGAGTAGGTGGGATATCATCATCAGACCAGGATATGGTCCATAATAGCCAAGTATTTTTACCAGCTCTACCAAAAGCCATCAGGGCATCATGGTTGGTCTTTTTTTCCCCTGTTATTTTTTTGCAAACATTATCTATGTGTCTGAGCCAGACTCCTGCTGGCAGGTGCAGGGAGGTGTATTCAATTCTCTGAGCTGCAAAAGCCGCTTCCCTCTCTACAGGGCTTTGCTGGGGACAAGCTGGCTGTGCTTCCAGCTGCCTTCTCCCTGGGGCCCCTGGCACAGCCATTCATGGGATGGTCCTTCCGCTCCGGCCGTGCCCACCCCAGCCTGCTCCATCTGCTCTGGGGCCACGTGCTGCTGGTCCTCACCAGAGGGGAGGTTAAGGCTGCCGTGTGCTGTTAATTTCGGCAGCTTTCCGCCCTCCCCTTTGTCCGTGCCGGGAGCTCTGCACCCTGGCTCCCATTAGCAGGAGCTGGCACAAATTACAAACAAATTTAGCCCCGGTGTCTGTGCTCTCAGTGAATTTCACCTCGGCTGATTATTTTTATGGCTTGTTGACAAAATGGTAGCGTGTGTGCGGGGAGTCTATTGCAGGTCCCCGGAAAATGCCAAATGAGTCACTTTGGGAATGCTGAAACACATCCCTCCACATGGAACACGCACATGTGCCTGCATTTGGGGTGAGAACAGGGCATCCACCACAATCATTTGTCTCTGTAAATGATTCTTTTTTTTTTTTTCTTTTTTTTTTCCTTTTCTGGTGTGCGTGCTGTAGCTGCTTTGTCGTGATAGCTGCATCTGCTGTTTCAGGCTCATCATAATCAACCCCCCCCTCGCCCCCGCCTCGGAGTTGCCAGGCAGCGGGTTGATGGTTTCAACGCCCATTGGGAACCCATTACTCAACTCATCTTGTGCTCGGGATTATTCACATTCTGCTGATGATATTTACGGTCACAGCTGCTAAAACGGTGTTTGCAAATTTATGCTGATTTGATTAGCTAGTTTAGTCATCATAGCTTCTAAGAGCAGGATCTGGCCATAAAATTGCTTTCTGCTCCATGTGACTCGCTAATGGTGTGTCACATGAGAGCACGAGCCTCGGCGCAGCGCAAGGGCTGCAGGAGACCATATGGTGCCTCGAGAGTCCCCTCCACCATCTCCAGAAAATTTTATACCCTCTGCAACTGCACCATGGGCACAGGATTATCAGCTCTGTTGAGCCATGTAACCATTCATCCACCTTAATGGTACATCAGTAAGTTTACAGGGTTTTGGATAAAACTAGCCCTGCCACTGAATGCGCGTGGTTTCCTTACTCTGTGTCATCTTTGGTCCTGTGGGCTGGTCAGAGGCTTCTCTGCCACTTGCAGAGCTGTTTGGAGCACGTGGATTTGTTACATCCAAACTACCCCGGTTTTGTTTTCATTTGCTGCCCTTTGAGTGAGAAATACCATCCCCAGTTATGCTTTGAACCGCTATTTGAGGCCTCTGCCTGATGGATTTGGGCATGGCTCACCATCTGCCATTATCTGTGGGTGATGGAGCTTTCTCTGCGTCAGCCACGACAGAAATAAACTCACTCCACCTTAAAATTCAGCTCACTGCCATTTAAAAGGAAAAAAAAAAAAGGCTAAAACCTTGTTTTCCTCCAGAGAGATGTCTAAATTACTACCACTACTATAGATATGTTTTAACCATCTGTGTAATTCTGAGGTCTCTCTGGATGAGAAGGAAAGCATTCGTTTATTAAAGCGCTACATAAGGAGTGGTGTGCTCTTAATATTTTGGGGGTTACTTTTGTGTTGGTAACATTCACTCAGCCTTTCCTTGCAGAGGTTTCTGACTTGGGAGGCAATGCTGTGGTAGATCTGGAGACATATCCTCCAGCTGAACTCCCTCCTTTTCCCAAGATCTGCAGCCTGCCATTTACTGCTTCCCTGCCATTGCTACCATTTCAAAGAATCCTTTCAGAGACAGTTTCCTCACTTTCTTCAACATGACCTTTTTTTAGGTCTTCTCAGACAAGTGCACTCACACACTGCCATGCCTCAGGTTTTTTCCTTGGTTTCTTTGAGCTTGTCTTCTTCTTCCCTTGATCCCTCAGGCCTTCCAATTACTTTTAATGTTCTTCTGGCCTTCTTCCTGAGAGGTGCTGTGTGCATTACCTTGCCTGTGGCCCTATCCAGACAGGCTTTGAGCAGGTTATAAAGTAGTTGCTCATCTGGGATGTTGAAATCGGAGTCTCTCTGACTGTAAAACATCAGTAACACCGGACCTTCTGCTCCTGCGAGGTGGTCTGTAAATGCAAGGGGACTAAATTCAGCATCTGTTTATGCTGTCAGTGGACTTGGCTCCGCTGCCACCATTCCAGAGGGGGAAATGGCCCCTGTGTGATGGGTAAAGAGGTGAGGTGGTGGCTGGGCAAAGCTGCTCCCAGCTCTCCATTAAGGGCAGCGTACAGGAGCAGTGGGGAGTGCTGGAGACTGGGGAGAACAAGTGCCTGGTAAAACTTCAGGAGAGGTTGGCAGATGAAAGCAGAGCCAGAATTTGTAGTGGACATGAGCTGATGTTTGATTTTAGGACTCTTCTAAAGAGAATAAATTTGTCCAACCCCAAACCACTTACTCCAGGCCACAAAGTTCCTCTCCTGGGATCTGTGTGGCAGTGGCTTAATCATTTCTAGAAAAAAAACCCTTGGATTCTTTAGTTTTGTTCCATTTCAGCAGAATGTTTTGCTGTTTTTGTGCCATAAGGAATTAACACCTTAATCAGGGCTTTGCGTTTTCTGTCTTGAACTTCAAGCTGAGGGTAGAGGGCAGATTTTGGAGAAATGTGCCCAGATTTGTACCAGGTTTTGATTGTGCTTATCCCTTCTGCACAGATTGTTTGCCCATATGAAGCAATTCCCCACCTTGCCCACATTAACATTTCCTGATGAGCCAGTGTGTTAATTTTGTGCTCCATGGCTCTCTGCTCACGGGCTTCTGCTGGCAGAGCTGCTGCCTTCCCTTCTGCTAAACCACCTCGTGTTACTGTGCCCTCAGCTCTCATCAGGCTCTATTGGGTTTGGGAATCCATCCCCCCTTCCCCTTCAAGTCAGGTAGCACGTTTTCTCCCCCAGATTTTATCCAAGAGGAGCCTTTTGTATCACCATCTCTTTAATTAAATAGACACGCTGACTTTATCGAGACATAAAAGGCATCGTACAGAAGCTCCCTGGCACACCATCAAGCAGCGTTCCCCCATCTGAGCTGATAAACTCAAGGAGAAGCTGCCCTTTCAAGCCTCTGGAAGACTAAATAGCAAGCCAAGATGTGATACTGCAAGGCCATGATAAGAAGGGACTAAATCAAGAATGCTGATTGTATGGGAGGAATAAAGGGAGAAAGGGAGCCCTGCGCTCCCGTGGCAGCAATGCCCCCTGTGCCCCTTTTATATAGCAATCCTCGCCGGGAATCAGGTGGGAACAACAGCCTTCCCACATCCTGGCACGAGCGCTGCTTCCCCTCCAAGATCTGCCGTATGAGCGGGAATGCAGGAGCCAGCAGGGGGAAATGCTCTCAATTAAAAATAGAGAGAAAGTCCCCAAAGCTCTGACACGGTTTTGTCAGACAGGACTTGCAACAGATGATTCTTGTGAGGATTTCTCACTCTTGGGAAATGCTTTGCGGTTTGTCATCGCCGCGGAGCGGGCAGCAGGAAAGACAGAGAGAACAGCACAGGCCCAGGGGGAGCGGGTGTTAGGAGAGACATAGTTGAAAAACCAACATGGAAATTGTATTAAAAATGTTTGCTCTCGCTGTTTGCAACCCGGACATTGCGACAGTCGGAGGCGGGAAGTGAAACCGTCTCTTTACAGCCAATTCCAGGAGTTTTAATCCTGTGACTCAGCCCTTCTTCCCCTCAAAATTAGGGGGACAGTGCAATTACCTCCTCCCTCTTCTCAGGCAAGGACAGTCTGGGTTTTCTGAGTTTTGGAGCTTTGCTCTGCAGCCAGGAGGACTATGTGCTTCATATCAGAAGAAGGTGAAGCGCTGCATTTGCTTTCCCTTGATTCCAGGAGCCGGTGCCTTGCGAAACATCCCTCCCACCCACCTGCCCCTTCACTGCACCTAAAATGTCGTGAGTGTTTCAGTAAACCCACAGGGATTGGCAAAATCGCTGAACAGCAGCGGCACTGTGATACCATGGTGATGGTTGCTACCGAAAATCCTTCACTGGGTAGGAGCGGAGCAGGAGCAGCTCCTCCAACGGGCTGGGGAGCTGTGCCCGAGCGAACAGCCCAACTGCTGGCTGCTAAATTTAGATTTTCCAGCTCTTGTTCTTCCCCCTGCCCTGGTTTAAGAGAGCACACTGCTTTCTGTAATAGCTGCTTGCTAACAGCTTTCGAATGCCCCAGCAAAGGGGCCAAATGTTTTGTCAGCAAGCCAAGGAGCCACAATCAATATTTCAGTGCCTCTGCTCTCAGTGGGGTCGTGTTAAGCACTGCCAGCTGAAGTCATGAGGTTTGCCTGCTCCAGCGTCCCTCTTCCCCCAGCCCTTGCCTCTTGTTTTCCATCGGGCAAGCCCAGTATTTCCATCTAAAAACCACACGGCCTGTCATGAGGGGCTGATAATCAACGCACACTGACACGGTCTTCCTTCTCCATCACCCACTTACACCACAGGGCCGTGTTTGAGCCCCATTAAAGAGAACAGGCTGACTTGTACCTCTCTCTGTACATTAATTTTACTTGGTCTGTTGTGCTGCTAAGAAAATGCTGAACTTAAGCAAAATACACTATTGTATTATTTCATACAACAACTCAGTGACTCGGTGACTCCATTTTTGGATCACCTCATTCAAGCTGCTTTTCCTCTGCTTCCCTATGCAAATGCTGTCTCTTCTGTCTGGGTAATGACAAGCTTTTAGTGAAAGGTATGTATGAAAGACGCTATTATGCTACATATTCTTTGCACTGCATCAGGACATCTTGTTACAGCCGCCTTATTTCTTATTAACACTTGACTTAAGCCATCCAGACTTGCACAGTGGGGGAAATGAGGGGGCTGTTATTTATTCTGACCTATTTGTCTATTAGTTGCAATGACTATCTGGGAATGCATGGGAAGAAGAAAGCTTCAGATCTTCCTCTGCAGACATGTTGGAGCAACTCGCTCTTATCAGATCGGTGGAGATCAGACAGAAAGATACGGTTGCTTTGCTCTCAGCTTTTTGCATATCCTAATGAATCTCATTTGCTCAGCCCCCAAGGCAGGTCATCAAACGAGTCTGTCCCGCCGCCCCCAACCTCAGAAGAGGGTGAGTCTAATAAATCCACGCTCTGGCCCCAGCCTCTGGAGGGTGTGGGATGGCGCAGGCGGGAGCTCTGTGCAGGCTGGTGCTGGCAGCAAGCACAGCCTGTACAAAGGACAGGCTGGGCACTGGTGTTTGTAATTAGGGCTTCTGGTCAACTCTGTGAGTCAGCCAAGGCTCGTGTGTACAGACAGCTGTGTGTACCTGCCCCAGGTACAGGGCTGGGTATGAGGAGGGCTGTGCTTTGTCTGTCTCCTGGAACAGCTGTTTCATTCCTGAAAGCTTTTCTTTAAAATGTGGGGAGTGGGATGAAAAAAAAAATAACCCTCTTCCCTTACATTTGGTCACACTTGCAGGATGTAAGACAAGGACAAGATCAGAACTTGGAGGCAGACAAGAGGCTTGGTAGGATTTGTGCCACACTTGCAGAGTTGAACAAGCATTACAGTAATCTCTTGAACTTCTGCGAAATGTTATCTCTGTCCTCGCATCATGTACAAGATGACAGAGGAAGAGGATTGTGCTGACCACCCCAAAGAATGCTGAGCACCCACTGTCACACCTTTAGACTTACCTTAACCCTCCATGTTAACTGAGCACAGTTAACCCTCAGGCAGTTGCTGGCTTTTTGCACATCTCAATTTTTCTGAACCCCTGAGATGCTCCAAGAGCACAAAGATGATTAAACTCTCCAATTTCACAATTGCCCATTTTCAGTTGCACCTCTGAGTGTCCTCTTCTGGGCACATATGGGCCATGGGGAAGCCTACGGTTTATTTTTGAGGGGTCAGGGCTTCTATCACACAGCTCTGGAGCTTGTTTTCTATTTTTGAGCATGCTAAAATTGTGTGTGTACCACAAAGCTCATGGGGCATTTGGGCTCTCCATGCAACTGGCTGTTTGCTGTGCCGGTGCCAGCTCTGTGTGAACTCCAAGCCCAGTCAATCAATGTCATCTCCAAAGAAAAGCAAGTAAAAAAGTCCCATCTATCAGAGTCTGTCAGCTTCCCCAACCACTCCAAGCCATTAGCTCTGATGACTTTTCAACTATATGCATATCAAATGCATCCTGCCATTTTATTCCTGGTGATAAGCTTTAAACTCACTTTTTATGCTGCTTTCAAAGTTCACAGGCAATATATTGATATCAGAGATGTACCATCCTTTAGTTGGGCACTCTGGGAAATGTCTGAGGACAGCAAGCACCTGATTTCCCTTGTAACGCTCCAGAGATTTATGTGCCAGGGTAATGAGAAGGAACACTGAGCAGCAAAGGGGCATCAGAGATGTATAGCTTTGCCTAGAGTTTTGGAAGAGGATGACCTTTGCATTCTTGGGTTGTGCTTTGAATAGGTGGATGAGGACAAAATAACTTAGTAACTGCAAAGCCAGACCTCAGATATCTGAAAAGGAACAGCAGAGCTCTGAAAGGGAAACGGGAAGATTAAGATGTTTATAATGTTAGATGGGAGGTAGCTGAGGATGAAATGGTTTGTGTAATTGGTGCAGCTTCTGGGACAGACTTTCATGTGAACAGGGAATGAGTAGGAGATGTTTCAGCCTGGGCCTTCACACCTGGCCACCCTGGGGACTCAGGGGGTGTGCTGTGAAATTCCAGGAGTGATCATAGACTTTAAGCACGCTAGAGGTGAGACGTGGGAAGGCACTTCAGGGAATTTGACAGCAGATTGGGTTATTTGTCTAAACCTTACTTCTTTCACTCTCCTGATTGTTTTGGGCTTTCAGGTTTGAATCTGCAAGAACAATCTTTGCTATACCACTTGCCTTTGTAATGAACTTTCCAGGTGAATGCAGGTACAGGAGAGAGCAAAGGACTCCTTGTGCAACATAACAAGTTGTTATAGTGCAGCACAAGCACTACCCACAGCCTAGAAACCAGCAGAGTGTGAATGATGCCAGGGAGAAGCATTAAAGCAAATTCTGCTGCAAGGGGAAGCTGTTCAACCTGAGATTTTATTTTTGCTTCTGTTATATTTAAAGATGGAGCATGTGTGTGCCTCCAGGTCTATACGGGAGAACACTGGACCTTACTGCCACTTACCCCAGCTTTTAAATAGGTTTACAGGTTTCAAACTGGAATTCAGCTGCAGCTACATTGCTGGTATTGCCAGGACACCCATCAACTGGCATTTGTGCTGTTGCACAGGATGGACACATACTTGGTCTGTCCTGTGCCCTTACACAGACCCCTACTTGAACTTCATGTAAAATGCCTTCAGAATCCCTTAAATGCAAAATCTCCTCTTCTCACAGCAGTTCTATCAGCAGATAGGGGGGTATAATTTTAGCTCCCTAAGTTGTTTTCCAAGTTGGAAATAGTCTATGAAAAGCCTGTGTGTAATAAGACATCTGGGGCTTACTCATCTGGGGTCTTGCATGGGTCCTTTTGTGCTGTGGTTCTTTGCCGGAGTGATAAAGCAGAAGTCATTGGTGCTCATTAAGTGGAAAGTCCCAGCACCTCCTTCCAGATGTATAAACTGCCACGTACTAAGGGAGATAAACCCAGAGCTGTAATATTCAAATATAGAAACATGCCATATGTGTGTGTTGGTAACTGCAGCCTCCGCCCGCCGTATCCCGCAGGTAACTCGTCCTCCTCGGCATAATTAGCGATTACGGCTCTGTGCATCCCTAGCAGATGATGTGGCCATGCATGATTTATGCTGCACGGAGACAGCTTTGCATGTGGCTGGGATGGGACGTTGGTGGCTCTTTATGTGCCTCAGCAGCACAAGGCAGCAGCTTAATGAGGAGGTTATTCATGTCTGGTCTGCGCGGCTGATTCTGCCGCTGCAGGTACCTGCAGGCCCCCAGAAACGATCCTGGCCCCATGTGTGGTGTGAGCTCTTTCTGAGGGTTTCCCCACTGAAGGGAGGATGAGGAGGCAGCCAGTGATTCTTCACCCTCCATCCTGACATTTCCAGCTAAATTTTTCCCTTCCTCCCCACTGGAAGTATTTGCCTTTGGGCTTTGCTTGCCTGTGGCTTAGCTGCTCCTCCTCAGCATCCCCAGCCAAGAGCTGCGGGACAAACTCTCACTATCACACACTGACTGTGTAAAGGGACAGTCCTTCTCCAGAGGCTCCTCATTTAAACACCTTCCCATCCTTCCAGGTGTTCGTGACATCTGAATTCTGTGTTATTACAGTGGTATTACAGCATTAACTGTAGTAGGTTGGTACATGTAGAGTTCACCTTGGCATATATCCGAGTTCTTCAGTTAAGGAAACATCCTCATTCCCTGGATGAATACTACAGAAGCTGTGGGCAGCCTTGCCCTCTTCAGCCCTGTTTGTGACCAGTTTGCCAGCTTGTATAGGTCTTGAGTATCCTGGAGAAAATGGGCAACACCAGAAGAGAAAGCATAAAGGGGTGGACTGGATGATATAATAAGGTTTTTGGCTCTCTGACACCTGTGTATGTATGGATTGCTATTTAGAGGGCATAATGTCTTGGACTCATGGAAAGGGAATTTTATCTTTTATGAATAATGAGAATGTTATTTTAAAATACAGTTGGGTTACCTTGATGGAATAAGAATTGGAAGCACTCACTGACACACACAGAAGGTACACATGGAGCAGTTACAGGTGAAATGCTCAGCAAGGAGAGGCCACATGCTGTTACCTCAAGGTAGGGAATAGAGTGATAGACCCCAAAATAGTGGGCTTGAGCTGGCACAGTGCGCAGTGCTAGTGGTGCCCCTGAAAGTGGGAGGATTTGGGGGAGCTGAGCCTGGCTGCCACGTGGGCTGGGATGCAGGTGGGCTTGAGTTTGGTGCAGAGCAGGAGAAATGCTGGAGACCTGTATGGCCACAAGCACACTCCCAAGCTCTCCCCTTTCCTTGTGTCTGGTGAATGAAAGCATTTCTCAGATCTTTCCCTGTTTTCCTGTTTACTGAGATCCAAAAAAAAGGTGCTTCACCTCCCCAGTAGCTGCCAGTCCATCTCCTCTGCACTTGATGAATTTCACAAATAGGTGGGTGAGGTGGGCTGGGATTATGCCTGGGGAGCCAGCATATCCCATGCTGAGGTCTGGCTGTTGTGCTGGGCCTTCTTGTTCTACCTGCTGATTTCACTTGTGTGTGTTCAGGGAGGTTGCTTTGGTTTGGATGGTGGGTTTTTTGACACTGCTTAAAAATAAACTCCAATCTGCTACAGAAGTTGGCATTTCACTCCCACTGGCTGGGTGCTGACACATTCCTCTAAAAGGGTTTTGAATTCAGGAATCTGGGGTTGTAGGAGGAAGGTTTTGATCAGGCATGAGAACCTAGCTTTGGTTTGTGGGTGCTGGAGGGTGCACCCTGTTCTGCTGAGCATCATGGAGAATGTCCTTGTCCTGTGGGAGAGCAAGGACCTGCCACACTGCAGTGCTGGGGGCTGGTTGAGGATGCCTTGCAGCAGAGATTTTGGGCAGACACCAACTGCTTTTCTACAGTAGTAGGAACTGAGATCAGCTTCCAAACCTCAATGAAGGGACCTGACCCAGTACAAGGAATAAATGTGACTTCAGTGATATGGCCTTTAACCTTCATTGCACAGAAGAAGGTGATGTCTCCCAGGGCACAAGCCGTGGGGCAGCACCAATGGCCACCAAAACCCCAAAAACCCACCAATGAGGTAGTATGAGGAGTGCTGGGGAGGGCTGGAGGCAGTCAGCTGTTTGAAAGCCACATTTCCATGGCTATCAGGAGTGCACTGGGAACATAACGCTGCTTGGCACAGGAATGCTGCTGTCTGACTTGTTTTGTGCAGCTTGGTTGTGGAGCAGGGGACAGAGCCTGTCACCTCACACAAGGACTGGGCTTAAAACAATATTGAGTGAATGTGCTGACAGGGTGAGAGAGATTGCAACAAAGGAAATTACTGAATCATATCGTGCTAATCTAAGCATTGCGGGAGAGCTTATGGGTTAGTCTTTGTGAACAAACACCTTGTATCAGGAGGGGACTGGTTTGGGGATTGTCAGATAGAGCATGAAGAGGATTTTGCAGTGGTGAGAGGTGCTGTATTAACAACTACAAAACACAAACTCTTCCATCTGTCTTCAAGAGGGAAGTTAAACGTGCACAACAACAAAAGGCTCCTCTGTACTGTCCTACCTCAATGCAGATTGCAGCCTGAAAAGCGAGTCTGTTCCCCTGACACATTCCATACGTGGCCCTGGGAAGGAGTGCCAGCCAAGAGGACAATAAATGCCAAATGTCACGGTGTTCCTGAGATGGAGACACTTGCCCAATGGAAACTGGACCGGAGCCAAACTCATTTAGCATAAGCCATCAAACAGTCATGAATTAATTGTAATCTTTGACAGGTGCATCAGGAATACTTTTGTAGAGACTGCTGTTTGCCCTGGGTGCATCTGGAGATCTGTGCCCACAGCGACAGCGAGGAAATGTTATCATGCAGCGTGCAAAGCCACCAAACAAACAGCAGTTTCTAGGAAGCGACTTCCATGCTGGAATCCCCGTCTACCAAGCCATTTGTGGTGCATCTAAATATATACATGTGTACAATGCAAAGATGACTTCTATAGCCCCTGTCCTTTGCTGGTCATGGGGTGACTCCCCAGTCTGCACCTCAGCTCACCATCATTGGCTTCATGGCTGAGGGAACTGAGCAAAGTGATTTCAGCAAGGTGACACAGGAAGCCACGGAGAGCGAAGCATAAACCCAACCTCTCCTGGTGCCAAATGGGAGCTTTAACCAAAGGATTCCTTCCTGCTAAGTGTGTCAGCTGGCACTGTCAGCAAATGCAGCACTATAATTTTCTTGCACACACAGGAACTTGAACTTTAAACCCCAGTAGTGGCAATATGCAGAGGGTTTAAGTTAATATTACTACTGTACATGTCCAAATAAATGTCTACATGTTGTGTTTTTGCTCTTTTAGTCATATATAGTGTTCTCAGCTCCTCCTAGGGAGGGGTTTAGTGATGTATTTGGAAAACCCACGCCTGTGCACAGGCTGTTGATCAGCTTGTGCAGGCAGATCTGAATTGAGTTGGTTTAGTGCTTGATGGGAAACCACTGAGGACATCGCCACTGGCAACTCAGAGGATATTCTTCTGAAATGAGCACTGTTTGCATGACCACACTGGGAAAATATTGACATTGACTGATGGAAAGAGATGTGTAAGTCTGGCGACGGGTGGCCCAGCAACAACCTACAGTGTGTTTGCACTGTGGTGGTTACTAAATATACCATTTGTGGAGTGTGACCACATGTGCACCAGGTACTGTAATTACACAACAAGAAGGCATTTCCTAACTCAGACCCTGCACCATGCACAGTTAAGCCAAGAAACAACAGTTGTGGGTAGAGTGAAGGGCTGGTGGGATTCTGCAGGAGCAGAAGTGGATGGATGGTATCCTGAGGTGCACCAGGAAGAGCACAGCCAGCAGGTCTGAGAGGTGATCCTCCCGCTCTGCTTAGTCCTGGTGAGACACATCTGGAGCTCTGTGTCCAGTTCTGGGCTCCTCAGGACAGGAAGGATGTGGAGCTCCTGGAGCGGGTCCAGAGGAGGCTGCGGAGATGATGAAGGGACTGGAGCATCTCCCTGATGAGGAAAGGCTGAGGGAGCTGGGGCTGCTCAGCCTCGAGAGGAGACACTGAGAGGGGACCCCATCAATGTCTGTGAGTGTCTGCAGGGAGGGATCAGATGGACCAGGATCTGCTCAGGGGGCCCAGCAATGGGACAAGAGACAACAGGAAGGAACTCATGCCCAGGAAGTTCCAGGAGAAAGAACACATTGACTGCACAGAGAGGGTGTGGATTCTCCCTTACTGGAGATATTCCAGAACCATCTGGACACAATCCTGTGCCCTATGCTCTGGGATGACCCTCCTGGGGCAGGGAGGCGGGACCAGGTGACCCACTGTAGTCCCTTCCAATCTGACCCGCTCTGTGATTCTGTGTGATTCAGGGAAGTTGATTCTGTCCTTTAAGGGAGTTCAGCCCTTAAAGCCACTTTGGAGCGGCTTCTTCAGAGCCAGGGTTTGAGGAAAGCTGGTGCATTTGCAGGGCCTTCACCCAGACCTGCTCCTGGGCTGCAAGTAGGGCACACTTGGCAGAGTGTGGGAGCAGGAGAAGCAAACAGTAGCAATGACTGCCAGCACATGGTCTTGCTGCTCAGCTGCAGAATAAACAGCATCCAGTGACTGCTGGAGAAAAAAGAGGCATGTCAACAGCCTTGCCACCAGATCCCCAGTGTTAACTAGAGGAAACTGAAGCCCTATTTCCACTGGGCTCAGACTGATGACTGGAAAAATGTTTCTCTGTTTACAGGAATCTGAAACCTCGTAATTCTCCTCTGCTCTCTCTCCCCCTCGCCCTGCAGCCAGCCAAGCGACAGTGGGCACATTTGGAAAGGAGTGTTTATTCCAACTCAAACCCTCTGCAATTTAAAAAGAAAAACAGTTTAGGAACAATAGGAACCACTGCAGTAAGATAAACAAAATATTTTATAAGTCCAGGTCTAGAAAAGTTTGGACAAAGTGCTCTGAAATCAGAGATGCTGGTTGTCCCCTGGGAACAGTAACAAGAGGACAACCACGAGGACAAGCACCTGACACCAGCACGGGCTGGGGAAGAAACCAGCACCTGGAGGGCAAAGCAGAGCTGATGTGAGGCGTGGTAGGAGCTGGATGCTCTCCTGTGGCTGTCTTACACGTATTCCAGCACCAGAATCTCCTGATTCTGAAATTTGGTTGATTTAAAAGCTGGGACGTGAGCACGTGAGCCGAAATGTAGGGCACTGCCAGTACAAGGCTGTGACTTGAGTGCACTCTCCCTGTGATGAACACAAACAGGCAGTGAAAAGTTCAGATATTTTTAGAAGAGAGTTTGTCTGAAATACAGTCTGTATTGAAGAAAAATTCTGACACTGCATGAAAAAATAGGCCTCCCCTTGTCTTTACTAATTCATTTCCCAGGTTGCTGTGGACTCTCTTGGGCTTGGTTCTTGCCTCCTTTCTCAACTCTGGTTTTATTTACAGAGAGATTGTTGAATCTCCACTCTGACTAGAGGAAAATTCCTAAAATTGCCCTATCAGTCAGAGGAACAGCTTGTCCTTCTGTTTCAGTGTTCATGGGGTAGAATTGAAATGATCAGTAAAACTGGAGGAAGATGTTTGAAAGGGATTTTCCAAGTCCCTCTTGGACCTGCTGTGCTCTGCATTAATTTATCTTGTTTTGAATTTGGGTAAAGCAGGAGCTGGATTCCCAGTTTAGATCCAGGAGTCTCTAAACTAGCAAAATCCAGTAGTTCAAATGAAAGCTTTTAGCTTGCCCCCCCCTCCACATGTGACATGCATTATCTTTATTGCTACTTGTCCATTGTTGTTTAATGTCACAATGCAAACTTTTGGTTCATAGCCACATTTAGGTTATGTGGCACCTCTTTTTTTTTCCTTATGTTTTTCCCCTTTCTGGAGTCCTATTGTGAATTATTTTGTAGGCTGATGCTGGATGAATCAGCTGTATTAATTCCTTATTATCTGAGTAAACATGGCATCTATGAGACACACCAGCAGTTTTACCACCCAGAAGTAAAGGTGAAAATGGGAAGGCCAGAAGGCCAAGGCAGCTCAGTAGGAATTTACCTTCCTCAGACTTCCTCCTGTTTTAAAATGAGCAGTGTTAAATCTATAGTATTAATTGGGGACTGTGAATGTTTGAACATCAGAGATACATTATTTACCAGCAGAAAATTCTGGCAGGTCTGTAAATTCCCTGAGATCCTAAGTGAAGCAGGAATCTTTTGAATTATTCAGAGCCTGGATAGACAGCAATCATCGCTGCTGTTGTAACAAGTTTATTATTTTAAATTATTATTTTCTGGAACTCTCTTGTGCACACTCATGCCTTTTCAATGCTTTCTTTCTTTTTTTCCCCTTACATTCAGCAAAGACAAAAAAACTTTCACAGGGCCAGGGCTCCCCCCCTTTCAGACAGTTTGCTCACTGGGGTAATTGGTCTTCATGAAGTATTTTATTGCTACCTGACTTGAGCAATTCCTGATGGCTGGCATGGGCAAAGGGCAAAGAAGGGCATTCTCCTGCCCCTCCAAACAGGCTAAGCCTCTCCCAGAGGAAGGAGCTGCCCCTTTTCAATTCAGTTTTGCATTTTGAGGCCCAAGTGTTGCAGGTTTTCTTTCAAGAGATTTTTCTTTCTTCTTCCCCTTTAAATCTTGTAAATAGGTTCCTCTGCTTCTTGGGTAATTACAGTTATTTTTGGAGCAGTGAATTCTCATTAAGGCAGAAAGTATTTACGGCAAAAGGCATAAATGCAGGTGGAGACATCCCTGCACGATGGAGAACATTGCGTGGGGAGCTGTGCTGCACCCCCACAGTGTATGTGAAGCCAGCTGAGGTCGTCCCCTTCCATGTGGGATATGTGGCTCCTCCGTGCACTGGGAAAGCCCTGGACACCCGAAAAAAAATCCATGCTATTTGCTTCTGTGACCTCTGCCTCAAGGAAAGTCAGTTAGGAAGGGCAGGGAACAGGGAGTGGCCAAGGGGACGTTGGTTGATACGTGACTGTCACCAGCTTATCTTCTATTCCTCTGGTGCCACAGGACCAGAGCTCCCAAGGAAGTAAGTGCGGGCCAGTGAGTCTCCAGAGAATGGGGGGTGGAAAGGACAAATAGTCCTTTCAGGTAACCTGTGGCTCTTTCCAAAGAATTGGGATCTCTGTGTCCCCCTAATAGCCTGATCTCCGCTCCCAGACCCACTATAGAAACAGATTTACTTTGGTCCCGCTTTTGGGCAGAGATATCCCTCCATAATCTCTTCACTCCATTTTTCATGGCTTTTAAAAAGTGAATTTGACAGCGGGAAGCACTGCTGTTGTGATAGCCTGTAGACTGGACTCCTAAAAGAGGAAAAAAACCCCTATTGTCATTAGAGAAGAGCTGAGGGAGCACTGTTTGGATTGAGTTGGATCAGTCTGGGTGATAGGATTCAGCATTCAGGGCTGGACTGGGGCTGAGCCTCTTGTTTTGCAGCCATACAGTCCCACGACCTGTTCCCCTGAGAATTCAGCTACGGATACCAAGACACCTTATCAGGATTGCCACAGCCTCCCGGGAGCTGCTGCATTTCTAGCTGAATCTTTCAGAGAAGTGCTTTTAAGATAACTTTTGCATCTGAACTTTTTCCAGAAAATCCTAGAATAATTTAGGTTGGAAGGGATCTCTGGAGGTCACCTCGTCCAAACTCCTGTTCAAAGCAAGGTCAACTTCAAAGTTAGATCAGGTTACTCAGGACCTTGCCCAGTTGAGTTTTGAATATCTCCAGGGATGGAGACCGAACAGACTCTCTGAGCAGTGTAAACATTCTCATGAATTTTTTTCCTATATCCCATCTGACTTGTCCTTACTGTAACTTATGGCCATTGCCTCTCCTCTCTTTACTGTGTATCTCTGTGAGGACACAGCTCTGTTTTTCTTCCAAGGCTGTGGAAAACTGCAATTAAACACCTCCATGGCCTTTCCTCCTGAGTGCTAAAAAACCTTGTTCCTCTCAGCCCATGCTTGTGTGCTGTGTGCCCCGGCTCCCACATGCCTCAGTGTTGCACTCTCTCCTGTTTTTCAAGCTTTTCCCTATCCTGAGAAGCCCCAAACAGGGCCAAGTGCCCCAGATGCAGCCTTACACATGCTAAGGAAAGGAGGACAATCCCATCTTTGGCTGCCAGGCTGTGCTCTTGTTAATACAACCCAACAAGGTTACTATTCATTGCTACAAGGGCACACAGCTCATTTCTGTTCAGTATCAATCAGGATGCCAGGTCCTCTTCTCTACTGCATAGTCAGACGCCAACCTGCTGAAATACCCCTTAACTAGTGCCAGACTGGTCATGCACATGCTGTGATGGGATTCTGGATTCAATCCTGCATGGCCAGTATATCTTGGAAGTTCAAATATGAGAGTTCAGCTCCAAGGGTTCACGTGACAGCCACGTCATCTGGTCAGACCAAGAGATTTTTCTCCCCTGTTTGTAAATATCATAGGGATATTATAATCACTGGAGAATAAATAGAATGAAAACTTAAAGCTGTGCTGCTGTGTCAGGCCAAGAGGTTGCCATCCCCTTAGAGTGCCAGCATAACTGAAAGTGTAATTGCTTCCTATCTCAGTTCTGTCAAAATATTTGTGGTTAGTTTAAGTGCAGGGGAAGGAGATGATGATGTTTGTGGAGAAAAGATAGGAAGGCAACAAGCAGACTGCAGTTGGCTTGGGGACAGGAACCTCCTTGGAGCTGCAGGCAAGAAAAATTACAACCTTTGCCTCTGAAATATGGTAAAGCCATAATAATCCGGAAAAGCCAGAATGCGAGGCATCAGAAATGCCATGAGAAGTCTCTTATGCATCCCAGGTATTCATAGGTCCTGCTCTTTCCCACATGGGTATTTTGAAGAGGCTACTCAAAAGCACAGATGGTGGGTGAAGCTGAGTCCCACTGAGTTTTTGAAGGGCACAGAACTCCCCTGAGCATCTCTGGAAAACGTAGTTAATTAAATTAGACTTGCTTGAGAATGGAGTGGAATGAAAGATTGCTGTGGGTAGATGGATATACTGTTTAATTGCACAAGAACTGGCCATTTTGCATAGCTTTCTCATGTAGACTTGGAGTGGAAAGGGTCCATTTATGCGTCTGAAACATCAGCTTCAGATCTTTTTATGGGTCTGTGGCTTGCTCTGGTATTACAGGATATTTGGGATGCTGTGGGTAGAAGGCAGTTCAGGGCAGTGTTTTATGTAAGGTAGCACTCTGCACTATTTTTAAATTTTTATGATATGGTCTAGTATTTTAATAAAATGAGACATGCTCTTCCTTTTCTACAACGGCAGCAAAATCTAGTCTAGGGCTGCCCTGCTTGACAGCTTGTGGCAGGATTATAAAAAAGAGTTTATTCTGGGGCTATATATAAGTATTATACGTGGGTGGAGGCTGGACAGAATTGTCTCATGGGTCACATCCAATATGCAGAGCCCAACTTTGTTCTACAGATGCTGGTTGTCAATAGCATGGAACTTGCTTTGTCCTTTTTTGGGTTTGTTTTTGGTTTGGTTTGGTTTTGTCGGTTTTGTTTTTTTTTTAGTTTCATAAAAACAGGGTCTGGAGCTTTATCTCCCTCTTGGTAGAAGGAGGGCCCAGAGGTGGTGGGTTTCTGCCCTGCTGTCCCCACCCCACTGCTGTCCTCCTTGTCCCATGTGGACCGTGGAGTTTACCTGGATGTGCTCTCTTAATGTCAGGCATGTTTAGGCTCGAGGCTGAAACTGTGCTTCACACTTGCTCTGGGCATTGGCATGGCCTTCTCACTACTTCTGTCCTCAAAATAAACCCCATTTCTCTGTGACATTTCCCCCCCCCCAGTTCTCCCTTCGTTATGTCTCCATACAGTAACTCTGGGTATGTTTGCAGACCTGATTCTCCATGGGTTCTAAGTCCAAAGCCATTTTGTTGGAGTTAAAATAAACATGTGCCCTCTTTAATCACATGGGCTCAAATAATCATGTGTACACTTCTTAAAAGTTAACTAGAACTCACTCAGGTTTGATAGTTTAACTGTGGTTAAATGGATTTTATCAGATTTTCCTGAATGATTCACCTCTGGGCTAAAAATAAAACTGGAGTCACTTTGGGTAATTTACAAAAGAAGAACACATGAAAGCAGGGTTTGGAGTCAAAGCATCTTCTCTTGCACGACAGCCCTGATAATTCTGTGTGAACAGTCTGATCCAGGAGAGACAGGGAGAAAAACAACGAGGGGCAAAATTTGGCAGATTCATGGGTGTTACTCTGTATTTTTACTGTAGGAGCTGATTATAAGAATTTACCCAGCAGGCTTTTAAAAATCCAATAACGATTTGAAACACCCCCCCCCCCTCACTGGTGTAGGGAAGGACAAGGGAAGAGGCAAAAAAGACCTGAAGACAAGATAAGTCATTAGCGATGCAAGGAAACGCTGCTGTTGTCTGCAGGCTAAATCCATCGGAACAGAGAGCCATAAATCCAAGATTCATTGCTCCCCCTGCTCATTAGCTGTGTGAAACTGTGACTAAGCTTGCAGGTTAGTTGGTGCAGGGCAGCGTTATCATTCTCAGCGCTTCAGACTGGGCAGCCATGGTTCACACATACGGCCTGCCCTGCCACATGCCAGACTTCCATGAGCCTTTTTTTCCATGAGGGGGGGAAGATTCTGCAGCCCTGTATCTCTTGTGGCTTCATTAATTTTTTTTTTTTTTTTTTTTTTTTTTCTGGACAAAAGGGAAATTATTGGAGTGGATATATCATTTATTAAAGAAAAGGAATTTGTTCACTAGACTTGACTGGGAATGTAAGAGGCAGAGATGGAAAGCATGAAGGATACAAGCCCAGTGGACATTTTTATTTTAACAATGAAAATATGCAATCTGTCTCAGCAAAATACAGCTGCTGAGCAAATTAACTTGTGTTGAATGCTTACTGGGGGCCCACAGCTCATTCTTTTGTTCTCCCTGTTCAGCAAATGTGTTTTTCTGACTAAGAAATAATAGATTGTGGCTCTATAGAGCCTTTCATCAGATGATCTCAAAGTACTTGGCAAACATTAGAGGTTTGCTGGGGAGAGACTAAACCTTACAGTATATCCAGTACCTAGAGAGCAGGGTGAAAAGTACATTGCAACTACTCGAGAGGGCTGCAAAATGTTCAGCTAATGTGACTAACAAATACCAGGTGATGTTCTCTGAAGGGATGTCTGCTGTTAAAGTCCAGGTATTTCTATTTTCATTTATGACAACATTAAGAGGATACAATAGTGAAGGTCTAATTTATCTTTTTTTTCCAAGCTAAGGTGTGTGTGCCCACCCAAACAGCCAGATAACTTTACTGCAGTGTCTATGAGCCCTGGGTTCCATCCAAGCCTTTGTTCCCACTTCCCTACGCTGCTCCTATGGAAAGTAGCCCACCCCACCTACCAGCTGGGAATTTCCCTGACACATGGGCATTCTCTGGGTAACATGAGATTGGCTTGTAAACCCCCCCTTCATCTAAGCAATGTAGTATGTCAGGAGCGAGTGCCTGGGTATTTAGAGTCAAAAGACTTTATGCTGCAGCCTCTCTGTGCTCTGTCTCGTTGGTGTTGCACTCCACAGGCACTACAGGAAGTTAATCAGGAAAGTCCTGGAGTTCTGGAAATTTGAAGTAGGGACAGGAGAAGTCTCCAGTCAGGTTCAGAATCAATGCAGAGATGGTTTTCTTATGTCTTTTTAATTACTCCTGCTTCACTGTCTCGATTTAAAGCCTATAGAAGGCACAGCTGACATTGCCTATGTTCACAATTTTCAGGCTCCTGCTGCTTTTATGCTGTTCTTTTCATCCACCATTCGAACCCAAGTTCACAGAATTTCAGTTTCAAGTATCTGATCTGATGCTGATCTTTTCACAAGCCTGGACAGAGTTGTGGCTTTGGAGTCAGACTGGGGCTAGAGCTGCAAACCTTATGCCCCATCCAGGTGTCTGAGACTCACAGAGGTGAAAATGCAAATTTCTGGATTAAGAAATTGTCTCCTGATGCAGTCCAAGGCAGCAGAATTCTTAAATAGTGAAAATACCACTGGATAGTCACTTTGGAAGCACAGCCTTATGAGAACACCTCAGGCTCGTGGTAACACTGGACATAAGCACATGTTCTCTTTTAGACCCGAACATGAATTTATTTGTAATGTAATTTTGTTATGAAGGTCTCAGAAATCAGCAAACCATCAGTCTCTGACCCAGCTCCAGAGGAAAGCTGTGAGAGCCCGGGTTTCACGTGGTGCTGTTGTAACCCAGTGGAGCAGAGGGAGGAGAATGGGGTAGGACTGAGCAAGCCACTGAGTGCAGCTCCTGAGGGAAAAAGAAAACTTCAGCTCTACTAAGAGATTTACATAATGTCAGGAAAAGCGATTTAAATGCAAATAGCCTGGTAAGAGTGTTAGAAATTTTGCAGTGGCTCTGGCAGCCAGGTGTAGCATAAAGAAAACAAGAGCTAAACAAATATTTCCTTCCTCTATGAGTTCATTTATTTACAAGACAGGTTCATTTCTTTGGCAGGTGTATTTTCCCCTTCATCTTAAAAAAAATCAAACAAAATAAAAACTTATAAGAAGGCTGGCTAACCCCTCTTTCCTAAACACAACACACATCCAAACATGCACCCACTTACAGACAGGGAATAACCTCTCCAGATGCTATATAATACATATATTTATTGAATTTGACATAAGTTCCATGAGGTGAGGCAGACACCAGTGTTTTAAAACAAAATCCCTGCTCCCTCTCTTCTTGTATCATAGAATCACAGAATGGTTTGGGTTGAAAGGGACCTTAAATATCCTCTTGTTCCAACCCCCTCCCACGGACAAGATACCTTCCATGAGACCAGGTTCCTCAGAGCTCCATCCAATCTGTCCTTGAACAATTCCAGAGTTGGGGTATCCACAACCTCTCTGGTCAACCTTTGCCAGGGCCTCACCATCCTCACAGGGAAGGATTTCTTCTGTAAGTAAAAGATTTCTTCCAGATGACTGAGGTGACACTGCTGATGTTGTATCTGCAGCTTCCTAGTGGTCACAGGTTCACTTTGTTAGGACTTTGGGAAGATCATTTAAAACTCCTAAGGGTAAACCTTGGCTCCACTGAGATCCAAAGATCTTTCTGCCACTGATTAAAGTCAGTTAAAATCTTGGTGTCTCAGTTTCCCCCAGTGTACAATGAAAATACAAACTCTCTCTAGAACTCTGTAAGGATCTGTTTCCTGCTGGTAAAACTGTCATCTGAGGACTTATTCTTAAAAAACCAGGAAAGATAATTATACAATTTGTATTAATTAGCTACCATTCAGTGTCAAAACAGTGCTCAGTGTTGTAGCCTTCCCACTTCAGTTGCTGTAGAAAACACATGCATTGGAATTGCAATGGAATTCCTGGTGTGAGTCCCTCCACAGCAAACATTTCACCTGCAGGATCAGTCTTCATGATACTGCAAATGTATTTGTGCTATTAGAGATGCATTTAGAAATTTGCTGGGCCTCCTCCACATCTGACAGTTTGTCCTCCAGAATTACATGATGAACAGTTTCTAAATGAAAAGAATAAGCTGGAGAAAGGATCTATTTCATTTTGCTTGTCTCACAATACCTGGGCAAATTTAAAGTACCGTATCCATCAGGCAAAGAGGAAATATAAACATCTTCAGAGCTAAAATCATGTAGCATCTGTTCCAACTTCTGTCAGTAGAAACACTCTGTGTTTCCCAGAAAGGCTAGCTGATTTATTCAGAATAGCCCTTATCAAGATCAAAAGCAGACTAAATTTGTAGTATGGAATATTTTGGGACTTAGGAAGGACTCCACAGTCGGTCTGTCTGCCTCGTTGGCCACGTGTCACCAGTGCAAAGGCTGGTGGGGATGGAGTGGGAGTGAGCATACTTGGAACATCTCCCTGTGCCGATAGGGATTCACACTAATGGGTGGCAGACTTCTCATGCAATTTCAGAAAACATTTGTTAAGCAGAGAGTTGAATCCCAACTCCCTGGATAGACTGAATATAGACTTGAAGACAGGCTCGGGCTTGTGCTGAAAACATTTGTTCCCCATTGCAGACCTACCCATGAGCCCGATCTGTGGCAATAGCCAAAAGCAGCCAAAAGCAGCCAAAAGCAGCGAAAAGCCTGGTGTGTCTCTAGAGAAGTGAAGTCTGGTTTTTGAAAAATGCCTCCCTGATAAGAATTTTTTTCAGCTTGGCCAAGAAGCCAGTTAGTGCCCTGGCTGTGCTTTCAGTGCTCAGGGTCCCTGCAGAGGCAGAAAGGCAGCTTTCCCAAGGCTGTTCTGGTCACTGCTGGTCCTGACTGGGTTTGAAAGACCTCCAGGTGCTGTGATGTTTCCATGCCATACGACTGTTCTGGCACAGTGAGGTTTTCCTGGTGATTGTTTTTAGGGTTTTCATAGAGTTGTTTCCCCCTCGTGAATCCTTTCTTTCTCCAGACTCTGCATTTTGCTTGTTGACCTTTCAGTCAACTGGCTCCAGTCAGAGTTGCTTGGCTCAGAAAAGCATGTGAAGGTGTTAAGATAAGGAGTTAAACCTCCACTCCCTGATGACTGTATTTACCCTTTAACAGTCTTTGGAGTCGTCCATCCCTTTCCTCTCCCTCCCCTTAGACCGCAGCAAAAGCTTTTCCCAGTCCATCCTACTACACCCATAGGACTGGAAAAAAAACTTTCCATGGGATCTGCAATATAATATATGTGAGCATTAATCTAATCTAGCAATTATCTTCACTTGTGAGGGCAGATGAGATTACTCATAATGAGAAAGGTCATAACGACAGAGATCAGCCATCATGTGGTGTTTGCACACGCTGATTGTTGGTTTTATTGCGAGATACTAAGACACAGGAGGAGGAGTTATCGCCAAGCTGATGTGATCATAGGTATCTGCCTATTGTAATTGGATTTGTCCTGTTAACAGAAGAATGTCTGTGAAGGAATCCACACTTGATGCTGCACTTTCGAACGCTCCATATAGTTGTGTACTTGCCTTCATCTGCAATGAAACTGTGGTGTTAGGAGCAGTAGTTTGCCCTTTGTCAGCTCTCTCAGATTTTAAAAATGGTCAATTAATGATCTAATGTAAAATCATGAGGCAACAAGATCATAAAATCTTGCAGAAAGAAGGTCTTATTTATCCTATTTTTAAGCATTGTCATGTTTTCTCTCCCTGAGTGCTCAATAGGATTTTGTAGGGGGAGGGTTATTATTATTTTTGTTGGAGTTTTTCTGTGCGTGGCTGGAGAGAGGTTTACTTTTCTTGATAATAGTCTTTACAATTTTTATATCTTTAAATCCACACAAATAGCCAAGAGATTATCAAGCAAACTCTCAAACTCCAGACCACATACTGGAGAAAAATCTTGTGTTTAAGAAAAGAAAAGGACACAAATAAAAAATTAGTCAGGAGCAAATCATTGAAGAGATAAATCACCTTCCTAGGAGAAAGGTCTTTGTACCATGCTGAATGGATTTCTATAGGTACAGTGTTGCTGGCTGAGAATAAATAAAAATACAGTATCTTTACAAAGCAACAGCCACTCACTCACAATAAAATATGTTCTGCTACTTCTAACCCAGATTTTGCTGTCAAATACGCTCTAAGGCTTTGCTTGGTTTCATTTTTTTCTCTCTAATTCATTGTTGCTTCTTCAGACAGGTTAATCAATACTCTGAGGGCTATTTTTAGATTCAGTGACAAGCTGACTACATCCTCAAGGCAGAGGGAAAAGTTTCCAGGTCTCTCTCAGTCCTTGGTGGATTTTCAGAAGAGCTTGGTAGGAGAGGGGAAAATGAGACTTTCCAACAGCACAATATTTTTAACCATGGTTTGCTACTGACAGGCTCAGGTTTTCAGAAGTCTCACTAATGGTGGATAAACATGATTGAAACTGCCATTATACCGGAGGGAACAGTTTTAAACCTTGTTCTCCTGATTTTCAGTGGTTCTCATGTAGGTGTTGTTTTCCAGCTGCAGTACTCTCTGAGTTGAGCATCTCAGGGAGCCCTTAGGCCCCTCACCCCAATCATATCCCTGCCCTGCATCCCATCCAAGCTTCCAATGCCTACAGACGTCCAGATCCAATTCAGCCTTGGTGCCCAGCCATGGTCCCTGGGCTGAGCAGCCCTTGGCTTCCCACCCAACCTGTCCTGCAGCTCCAGTTGCCCACGGGCTGTTCCTCCTGGCCCCAGACTTTTCCGGGCTCTCCAGGCCATACAGGGTACCTGCTGTGAACGCAGGTCTGACCAGGACCAGACCTGCACAGGACACCCCAACAATCCCACCATGTGCCTGAGAGCGTTGTCCAAACACTCCTTGAGCTCTGTCAGGTTTGGGGCTGTGACCACTGCCCTGGGGAGCCTGGTCAGTGCCCAACCACCCTCTGGGGGAAGAATCTTTTTCTCATATCCAGCCTAACCCTCCTCTGACACAGCTCCAGCCATTCCCTGGGGTCCTGTCACTGGTCACACAGAGCAGAGATCGGGGCTGCCCCTCTGCTGCCCCTCATGAGGAAGCTGTAAGCACCTGTGAGGTGTCCCCTCAGTCTCCTCTTCTCCAGGCTGAACAAACCAAGAGATAACAGGACACAGGTCCAAAGTTTCATGTCCTAAAGGACGGGGGCTCAGCATGTGGCCGTGCTGCCTATGCTGTGTCTCCTCAACCTCCGCAGCAACTCTGCAGCTCCTTTTGTCTTTAACCTCTACCTGTTTGCTTAGCTGGGATTTGAACAGATCACTGCATCCTTGTGCTAATTACAGTTTAATAATTAGTGCCTATCACAACACTGCCTTTCAACTGCCATTCATTTTGCTCTTTGCCTGCCAAGTAACCTCACCTTCCCCTCGCTGCAGACACTCTGTTCAAGGGTGACAGAGTTAGAATTTCTTAATTTCACATCCAGTTCCTTCTCTATCCTGTACTTTACCCCCTCAGTGTTTTCAGTTTTACTTCCCAAGATAAAAGATACAAATCATTCTCAATGCGCAGAAAACACAATGCGAACAAACTGAGCCCACAGTTTCTTGCACAGATACAGAGCTGATCCTCCAGCAGAACAAAAGCAAAAGAGATGGCAGTCAGGCTTGTCAGTGCCATTTTAGGCTGGGGAGATTCATTCGGGTTTGAAGTGTTTTTGTAGGAATTACAGTGAGTTAAACGTACAAGAGGCTAAAGGGAGCCAGTTCTCTATTCCCAGGATTTTCGATGCACTGAGATGGAAGAAAGTGGCTGAAGTCAGAGGAAAATTACTTCCTGACCTTTAGCCCAGTGATCAAATTGGTTGGCAAAACCAAGAAGTATTTGGAACCTATTCTAGTGGCCTTTGAAGCCTGGATAACCGTCCCTTCCCATCTTTTCGTGTGTCAGTAGCCGGGATCGTATGTCGCTGCCTCTGCAGCAAAATGCAGTTGCTGCTGAACGACTGTGAGTGTGTTGAGGAGTGACTGTGCACCACCAGCAGCTGGAGAGAAAATGGATTTTGCTTGCAGTGTAAATCATGGACCAGAAAGAAGCTGAACCTTGATTTGAACAGTTTTCAAGGATTTCTGTGCTACATCTCATTAGTGTTAATTGCCAGCTTACGCCAGTGATTAATCAAACATTAGAAATGCTGCAGACCACGATTTACATTATGTGAGCTTTGAACACTTTCATCACTTCTTGCTGGGGGATATTTGATCAGTTCCTCTTCATTTTATTTTGTTTTAATCAGCACAACCAGCCTGTCACTGATCGTAACATTATAAAGCCCCTTTATACTTCCAGTGGTGGATCAATAAAGGTTCTCTTCCTGCTGTCTGCCCATTCACACATTTGTCCTCCAGAAGTGGAGGTGCCAGGACTTCACCCCAGGGTGGCTGAAGTTGCAGCAGCCCAGAGTTGTGTCTTCCATGTCAGTGATAAACATCCAGAAGAGCTTCAAACGGTTCCTGTGCTGTCACTTTCCATACAGTTCTAAGGTTAAAAAAAGATTAGAAAGGTGTTCCAGCAGCCATTAAAAAAAAACACTAAACAACCGAAAAAAAACCCCAACAAAAACCTGATTAATGGTGTTGTAGCAGTAAAGTGGATATGTTAGACATAAAGCTAAGGACTGAGGGGGTGACAGGCTGGTCCTCCCTCCACTGACCCCATGGGGAAATGGGACTTTAACCTTCGGGTCTGTCTGTCATCAGCACTTGAAGCTACAGAGCTCAACCACCGTGCTGCCACTCCCAGCAGAACCCACTGGGCACAGCGAGGCTGGAAACCAAAGTTGGATGGGCCAGGTTTCTTGTGGCTGTGAGACAGCTCAGGACATAGAGGTGGAAGGGACTGGTGATCAACCCAAACTTTGACACATCTCCTTCCTATCTGAGGCAAGGAGCTATATAAATTACTGATAGATCCACCTCTGGGGCATTGCTCTGACTTTCATCCAGTGCCTTTTAGTAGCAAACAAAATTTCCTACTGAAACAGCTAGAAGTTCAGCTTAAAAATTTAATGCCTCCTCAAAAGGTTCATACCTCTGAAATACATATGCTAATCTGCCCCCTCTGCTCTTTTCAATCCCTATTATGTACAGAGGAAACTTAAAAAAAGCCATCCGAGTGAAGATGTGTTCAGATCTTAGTTTGAGACAGAGCATTAACCAATTCATCGCCTGCTTTTGTCACCAAGGCACACCCAGCTCCTGCTGTCCTGAGCACAGACTTGAATGGAGAAAGGGAAGACCTAACAGAATACAGATGATACAAATCTAAATTATCACACTAGTAAATACTAAGGCGATAGTGTAAGAATCTCCCTGCTTCCTGGAGATACTGAACTGCATTAGTGGAGCAGGACAGATAAGGGCTGTTCAAGGAAGCAAGATGTGGGCTGTCCCCACATCAGCTCAGCAGCTGTGACATGCAGCACAACCTGACCCAGCTGCTTCTCCTTCCCTCCAGCTCCAGCGAGGCTCCTTTCTGTCTCAGACACTGGAGACCACGGAGGGACAGAGAGGAGAGTCCGCAGCAAACCCAGGTTGTTCCCCAGAAGGGAACAGATTTTGGGGCAACACACATGTACTTTCATAATCCTAATTTCTTCTGCAATGTTTGTTCTCACATTAGCATCAACAAACAGGCTCTGACCTTGCCTGTTGATGCTTTAAATGCCCTGTTACACAGCAAGCATGGGAATGAGTTAGTCACATGGAAAGTACTTAGTCTCACATGGGCTGTTCATGTGCAGAGAGGAAAAAAAACCCCAGTCTCACAAATACAATAATCTCTGCAGGAATCTCTCGCTCTCCTCCCCACTTCTATAATGATGAAATACAAGCTGGATTTTTGCTTTAAGGCAGAATCATATCACAGTTTCAAGTCATTTTAAAAACACAGACAAATCAATACTTTATTCTTCTTAACAACCACGGTATTAACTTTGTCACAAAGGCCACAAACTGCCTTAACAGACAGTTAAGAACCCACCTTTTTAACATACAGTGCTTATGTACCTCAGCTCAGGGCAGGGCAAGAGCCTAAAAAATGAAAGCCCAAAACGCTCTGAAGGCAGACATGGGTAGAAAACAGCCCAACATATTTCCCCTCCTGGCTGGTTGTTCCCAGGCCAGAGGTGAGCTGCCAATGCATCTGGAATTCGTGGAAATGCAAGAAAGAGGTGGGTTTTCTGGCTGCAATGTCTCATTCCCAAAACACACACTCAGCACAGAACCAAGCCAAAGCCACTGCAGTGTGCTGTGATATGCTCCCAGACCCTTTCCTGACTCTCTTTACCAGAAAGACACGAATTTTAACCACACTTCAACAATAAACCATAAAAATCTGCATGAAGCAGCAGATTTGGAGTAGGTTGCATGGGCACTGTTGCTGCGTAGATCAGTCTGGAAAGCTCAATCAGTTCTCAAGGATTTCATTCCTGTGTGACGACTCTGCCAGGTAGAGAATTCACTGGTGACACCCAAAAAATTCTTTCCATATTTTGGGGAAACGGCAGCAGGTGCACGGACAACATAACCTTTCCTCAGCTGGGAAGCCTTCCTGAACAACTGCAGAGGTATTTATTTGGGTGGTGAGGGGATACTCTCTGTTGTTCCAGCTCCCAGAATAGGCTCTGGCAGCGGGGCTTGGCTCACGTGTGGCGATATCCCTGCAGGATGCGGTGCCTGCGGGTCAGAGCCAAGCCAGACATCCGTGGGCCCACCTGGGGCCTCACTGCTGGTCTGTTCCTTCACCTCTGTGCATGTTCCTGGCTGAGCAAAGCCACGAGGCTGAATTAGCCCTGGTTTGGTAACAGCCCCCGTGTGTAGGGTCCGTCGCAGCAGCTCAGCTGCTGCTCTGTGTCCAGGTGCTTCCAAGAGTCCCACGTTGCTTATTCCTCCGCCTGCGTGGCTGTTTTAGGCAAGGCAGATTATATCACAACAGAGTTAACCAGTGGATTGCTGCTACAGGAGAACAGTCACTGACACACCTGGTAAAACTCGGAAAAGCACAGAAGTACTTCATTACCTGCGTGGTGTCACAGAGGAGCAGAGCTGGTCTTCACACAGCATGCTCGTGCTTCTGGGACACCACAACTGATGGAACCTGCACAAGTGAGGTGGGAAAACTGTGAACAATGAACTGCATTGTCAGCGTGTTTGCTGCTGCTGTTATACTGTAGCTGACTGGAAGATAAATATAAGCAATGCCGAAGCCTTTAGAAAGAAAATCATCCAAACATATGGCTAAATATTTCAAACTATTTTTTGCTTCTGCATGAGGAACACACAGCAGTTCTCTACAGAGAGCATACAGTCTAAGCCAGTTCTCATAGATTAGTTATCTGAAAGCTAGCAAAAAAAAAATAAATATACAGCTAAATAGAAAGTTTTAGTAATTTAAATATTCAAAAACATGTTAATGAGAAGATGCCACGAAGACTAATACCATTTATGTCAAACTTATATCAAAGATACTTTGTTCAAGAGGAAGAACACACATTAAATCAAAGGAAATGTGGCTGCAGCCCTTCTGATGGTGACAGATTAGTTGGCCAATCATCCCCAGCCGGGTCAGAGCCCATAACTCTGGCAGATCCAGGCTCCAGTGGTGTTCCCTCTCTCACAGCCAACATCAATCATCCCTGTGGGATTTCATGGTAACCTTTCCTTTGGCTGCTGTCTCCATTCCTCATTGCTGTTGCAAATGGGGCTTCTATTTGTGACTCCTGGTGCCTCTTCCCTCTGCCTTTCCCAATCCTGCACCTCTCTGAAAGCACAAGCACCTTCTGCACCCATTGCCCCCAGGAAACTGGGCAGGAGGATGGAAGCAGTAAGTTCAGTGTTCATCTCTATTAGGCTGGAACATTTCCTAAATCTCCCAGTGTGTGTCCTTGCAATGCCTTCATCTTTTAAATCCCTGAAAGAGTAACTTCCTTGGAAATTTGTAGTTTGAAAGTGTCTTTACCTGCAGTGCTTGGTGCTGATGGTTCTTTCTGGAAGAGAGGAGCCACAAAACCGCGTCAGCAGCGCAGTGGCTGCCACGATTCTGTGCTGCAGTGCATCAGAGAACTGGCAATTGCTCTTGCTTTCCCATCCTGCCTAATGCCAGCTGGCTTATAATATTGATTTTTTTTTTTCTTCTGGTGCTAGAATATGATTTTAGGTGACTGCAGGGCTTGCTCCTGCTCCGTGGTGCAGATCCTCATCGCAGGGTTGATGGGATTTGTGGAGAGCAGGGATTGGCTCTGTACTGGTTGGGGTCACATGAAAGGCAGGAGAGCTGTGACACCATTATCTGCCAGAGGAGTCTGTAGAGAGGTTATGCTTTTTTTGGAGCTGCTGGGCCAAAATGTCAGCCTTGCCTCCACAACCATTTATTCAGAAATGGTCTCTTTTCACTCCAGCCCTTGAACTGATTATATTGTGCAGCAGAATTGAGGCCTGATCACTTCTGACAGTCTTCTAAAAGTGGCTCTGACTGTAATTTCCCTTAGCAAAGGGTTCTACCCTACACAGGCTCCTTCAAAGAGACAGATGGGTTTGAAAAATGAAAAGGGAAATCTAATCCATTTTTAGTAATGATCCTCAAGAGTGATGTGCAACTCCTCTTCCTCAACAGGTGTTTATATAACACAATGGAGCAAAACTGAAATACATCTGGGAACTAATGAGAAAACATGACAGTGGTTGTTCATGGCATTCACCTATTCCCACTATATTTGTCATTCAAGCAGAGAGAATCCAAAGGGTACTTCCTACCTTTTTTTTTTAAAAAAATATGTCATTTTAGTACCATTGCTGTATAATCAGACTATGCATTTTGTCTACTGAATTTGCTGGGTACCACAAAATAAGTTCTTGAAAGAGCTCATATAAATGCAAAGCCTTTCCCACACGGTGTTCCAAGCACTCAGAAAGGGGAATATCACTGTTAACATAAACAATACTCTATTGAACTGGAAGAAGGCTCTTCTCACTCTGGGAACATACAAGTGCCAATATACATCACAATGAAAGAAAAAAATTGACTTTTCGCAGGAGATGGAACTGTTTTCTGATTACACACTGCAACTGAACCCAATTTCTGACCCTCTGCCAGTTGTATGGAATCCATGGACAGCACTGTGTTGTTTCTGGTTATTTACTGTTCAGGGCAGAGGGTGCTGCTTTCTGTGTAATTACTGAGGAGCACAAGGTGAAGCTGTGTGTGGCTTTCCCCACTCACAGGCTGCAGGGAGGCACAGTCCTGTTCACATGTACAGTGCTGCAATGGCTCAGTTGCTTTTAGCCAGTCTTGACATTTAGCGTCGCCTTGGTGATTTTCTGGGTTCTGCAAAGTTAGCCTGAGCTTACAAAACATTGTCTTGGATGTGGAAAAAATTAATTTTGTGAAAAAAACTACGTGCTAAAACAACCTTTAGCCATTCTTGTTGCTCTCTCCCGAGCCAAATGTGCTTTACAGAGTCAGCTGATAGGCAGAGGAGTTTGCTGAATACCAGCAAATACATTTTAGCCTTTGAATTGTTTGTAAATTGGGTGCTTTGATGATCTGTGGTGGGCGATGGGCTGCCAGAATCTCAGTGCTGCTAACAGGAAAAGCAGCTAAAAAAAAAGGCTTTAAACTGGAGAATGCTGTTGGACTATAACAGGTGACTGGTGCAAAGAATAATTCTCTTATGTACTTTAGAAGTATTGGGTTTTGATAATTATTTGAGTTATGTTTTATGCTAGATTAGGTCCCAACAAGCCCAGAGGCTGGACTTGGTATTGGCACTGTAGCCAAAGATAACAAGTATTTGGAGAAGCAGCGTGAAGTGGAGGACTTGGTAAGAGTACCGAGAGGTGCAGCCCCAGAACTATGGTACCTTAAACCTCCCCCAAGAGTTGGCAATTAAGTGTTTGATAGTAAATGATAGAAGCTGTTCTAGAGGAGCAAAGGCTCTGTGCTGTCTGACCCAGTCCTGAGGAAGCTGGACAAGCCCCTGTGCAGCCAGCCAGTCCTTGTCTGACTGCTGCCCATCACAGGGGAGGTAAAAGAGCTTCTTTTGGACTTTCTCTTTTTCTCCTCAACTCCTCCAGCCTGTTGTGTCTGATTCTCAAGACCCCTCATCATGTGGGCCCTCCCCTGGGGCTGCTCTGAGCATCATTCCAGCCCCGGAGGGCCACACCAGACCCCTGCAATGAGCTCCAGTGTCAGGCCGTGGGGAAGATTTGCCCACTATGGTCAGGCCTCAGCTGTGCAGAGCAAAGTCTGGTGACTTGTCACGTGGAAAAAATATATATAATATCTCTTTGTCTTTTAAATAACATTATTAAGAAGCTTTTGCTAATGAAACCGCCATCCCCATAATCCAGTGCTCTGTGCCTTGCCCCCCACCAGGCAGATCTCCCCAACTTGGACTGTGCTTAATTTCCCAGGGAACTTTTTGTGCCCGTCCGAGTCACATGCATTAGTGGAAGAACAAAAACTGCTGTTAGCTTGTTTCAGGGGCTGTTGGTGTCCAGAGCAAACTCCCTACTGTGCTGCAGAATAAACAACAGGGCCCTCAGTAACACTGATGTGATTCTCTGGTTGTTCGGGGGAATCTCACCTCCACAGGACCATTCACATGCTGTCTCCCAGCCATGTTTACATTTAGTGACTGTCCCTCCTGTCCCCTCATACCTCCTTAGAGAATCTTATTCACTCATTAGGCTTTTCACTTGGAGCCATTCAACCTTGCTGCTTTGATTTTGTAACAGGACAAACTCCAAGTCCTAGCCGGATAAACAAGATTGCATGGCTAATGATTTGTGAGCTTAGCCTGAATGTAATTTACTGCAGAAATTCCAGCCTATGAGACTTTGTGACCTGCTAATAAAGCACTTTTGGCAGAGGCTGTACAAATACAAAGGATTTCGTAGCCTCTGATTCCGGGTTCATATCGCTCTCTCAACTTGCCAAAATGCTGGTTTAATGTAGAGTTAAAAAACCTAGTGATAACTGTTGGAGTGAGGCAGTGATTCATCCCAATTTGATTTCACTTATGAGGTGTAAGGGATGATCTTTTTTTTTAATTTTACAAACTGTCTGCTCGTAGCAGAGTCACAGAATCACAGAATATGCCGAGTTGGGAGGGACCCACAAAGGTCATCGATTCCAGCTCCTGGCCCTGCACAGGACCATCCCCAAAAGTCACACCACGTGCTTCACAGTCTTGTCCAAACACTTCTTGGACTCTGTCAGGCTTGGTGCTGTGACCACGCCCAAGTGAAATGGGATCCTGTCCTTATCAAGCACTAAGCAATAATAAGCATCATTACGTAGTAATGCCGGACTAATGGATGTCAGGACCTGTGACTTGGCTTTATCTCAGTTTGGTTCCCCAGGTAGGGAACACGGGGCAGTAGTGCAGTGTGTCACATGAGGGTAATCTGCTGGGCTGGTCCCTTGGATTAGGCATTTCCTCAAGAGTCCGAGTATGTAACTGTGGCTCTGTACCTTCAGACTTGACCTTGGGCACACCAGTATGCTTGGAAAGAGGAGACAGTCATTCTTCTTTGTGAAAAAAAGAGCCCTGAGAGTCTCACAGTCATTATTTTAAGTGGTGGTGCCTCTCCTGACCTCCTGGTCTGGGGAAGTTCCCACAGGCGCCAGGAGAAAAAAGAGGATCTACAGCCAAACACTGAAAATCATCAGCCTGTCTTCTCTTCTTTATACTGCTGAAAACCTGAGGGCTGACCTGGGCTCACAGTTTTGTTTATTTGCTGAGATTCAGAGGCCAGCTTCATTTTATTGATTGCAGAGTCTCTCCTCTCATTCATGGATGCCGTTCACTCCCAGATTTTTAGATGGGATGATGAGGAAATGTCTGGTTATCCATTTCTTTGTCAGAGTCAGAAACCTCTTCCAAACACAGCATTAGCTGACACAGGCAGACTGCTAGCTAGACAAACACTGGTCTGCATGTTGTGTTCGAGTAAATACCTGCATTTGATTCCAAAGGGCTCCATTGATTAAAACCAGCTCCCCCCGCAGACCCGGGGAACAATCGTTACAATGGGACACTGAGCCATTAAACATTACTACACAAAAATGCTGTTGGACCCTTTCATGTTTGTTGCTGTTCTTATTATTGTTGAGATCTGGAAAATTACCCATCAATCACTCCTTAAGCTGCTCATGGAAGTTTTGCTGAACGCAGGGTCTGAGTTTGCTGCTGAATTTGTTAATCCTTGCTCCTGAAAGGGAAATAAAGCCATGGGAAGCACATTGCACTTCCATTAGGTTGTCTCACTAGCTGTTATTTCCAGCCTGTTGCAAATGCACTGATACTGCCACATGAGATAAGGCACATGATTTTGGATTCTTTATTATAACATTTCCTACAGATGTAATTTCTTCAGCACTTTGGGTACATTTCCATGATATTCATATCAACTAGCTTTCCAGCCTTTTGTTGCTAGGCCATAGAGCAAAAGCCTTTTTGAAAACCTAAGAATAGAGCGCAGTTTGCATGAGAGCAGGTGTTCATCTAGCCCAGTTTCTTCAGCAGTGTTTCAAAGTGGATGTAATGTATGGAGAAAAGCATATGAACAGGCCCAGCAGCCAGTGATACCTCCTTGGTATATTCTTTTAGCCTCAAGCAGACTGTGGCCTAAGCATAAATCCCCTGTGGTTGATTTTGGTCTATAAAACTGAAAACCAGAATAAAGAACAAAGCCATCTAGCCATGGAGTAATAGAACCACAGAATCATTAAGGTTGGAAAAGACCTCCAAGACCATCAAGTCCAACTTTTGACTGATCTGCACCTTGCCAGCCAGGCCAGAGCACTGAGTGAGACATCCGGTCATTTCTTGAACGCTTCCAGGGATGGTGACTCCACCATCTCCCTGGGCAGCCCCTTCCAGGCTTTTAAAACTTTTATTTATCCTTTGGCATGTGTAGCTTCTAACACATGGAACTTAGCAGAAAAGTAGTCATGAACCCTATCTGGCAAACAAACCCCTTTTGGGATAAGGTGGATAACTCAGGAGTTGGATCTAAGGCTCTGTAGTGTTGATTTTTTAGGACTCCATCTTGCAGTGGGAGGTAAGTAGGATAATTATTGGGATTGACAGGTAATACTAGAGGAGAGTCCACTTGCTAATTGCAGAATGATAAACTGGGGCTGCAGTCCCTGCAGGCATACAAAACTCACGGAGGCTATTTCAGAGAGCCAGGGAAGGAGGGCTTGGCCACACAAGGAACACAGTCGTGGTCGGGAGTGGGTAAGGCAGAGATGTATGAAATTGGCTTGAAGGAGCTAAAAGTGATTGCAGGCAATAGAGAGAACATGGCAGGAGAGCCAGCATTTGTTTTCCCAGGCAGTTTTATGCACTCACAGTGAGCTGAACAGTGCTGGAGTGCCTGAAGAGCTGAATTGGAAATGGAGAAAACCCCCCCAGTCACTGGAATTCGGATCAAAGGGAGACATTTGCTGTAGAGTCTTGAGATTTGATTTTCTCACTTCTGAGTTCAATCCCAAAGCAGAAGCTGCTTGTTTCCTTGTTTACATGTGGCAAAAGCCTCATGGCAACAGCCACTCCTGCAGGATGGAATATGTGATACTGTGGGACTTAGGAGAGCAGTGACTTGTGAGATTTTCAACACTTTGTGGAAGGATCTCTTAGATCAACTTCTATGATAATAACAGCATTGAATATGAACTCAGATTTTAGGCTAGATTTGGTTCCAGATCTTTCAGTCATTCTAAAATTAACTCTCCTTTTCAGCTCACATATATGTACGGGGAGGAAAACAGAGGAATAAAAAGCCATCATGAAACGTTTGCTAATAAGGGAACGAAGCACCTGTGATCTCACACGTATTATTTCTATTTTCAAAGACAAATGCAAAGTCCACTGGGTGGAATTTAAACCGCTGTCACCGAGCTAACTGCAGGAACACGGCGTTACTATGGAAAATTCCTGATTAAAGTCTGCAAAGAATTTCCTATGCAGAGGCTGTTTATTAATAGGTACCTCAGCCTCGCATCTGACATTGACAATGCTGCCCTTTAAACGCATCATTTTGCAAGCAGTGTGATAAAATGCTGCACTACTTTTTTTTTTTTGGTAGGAAGAGAGTGCCTGTCCCAGCCCTCCCCCTCAGGCCTCTGCCAGCTCTGACCGCTACAGTTTGCTTTGCTAAGCACAGGAACAAAAACTGCAACCATGAAATTATTTTAACAAGACCATGAAAAAAAAAAAAAAAGGACGGCGACAACAACAACAATTTGCCCAAGTGATGCTTGAAAAAAAAAAATAAATTCCTCTCTCTAAACTAATTAAACTGTACTATGTGTCCTTGTGCAGTTCCTGGCGTTTTTCTGGTTCACTCAGTTTCAATAGATGCACAAGGACCGGAGCCAGAGCTCCTGAGTGACTAGTTCAGAACAAAAGCAGGTCTCCTGAGTATTCTTGAGCAGCCAGCAAATTGAGGGAAAGTTATTTTGGGTTAATCAATGTACTTCAGTTGCAATCACATTTAGCTTCTAACAGAGGAGCCTGCAAACAAGGAATTACTGTTCTGAGCTCAGCTATGGATGGGACTGGAAAGTGTTACTGGCTAGACTGTGCTCTTCTCAATGCCTTTTTTCTTTTCTTCCTCCTTTTTTCTTTCACGCCCTGAATTTGGTTTGGCAGTTTTACGTGTCCTCTCCATTTGCATTTCCCCCCTGTTTATTTATTTATTTATTACTGGCACTGAGAGCATGGGAAATTATTGGCAGTTGCTTAAAAGTCCCCGCAGGGGAGAATTCTTGCCATGTTCTAGCCAGGCCTACTGTATGGAGCTAGAGCAGTTGGGATCAGTGCTCAGCTTCCTCGCAATAGATCCCTGATCTCTGTGGGTGTACGTTTATGTGGGCTGGCAACTGGAATTGCTGAGGTGTGGCAAGGCAGAGGGAAGGGTCCTTCCAGCATCCCAGGGGACAGGCAGGATGGGTAAGGCTCCTAGATGAGTTTAACAGCTTAGGTGTGTAATTATAAAATGGCTTTAAGCTGACAGAGAGTAGGCTTAGATTAGATATTAGAAAAAATTTCTCCCTGTGAGAGTGGTGAGGCCCTGGCACAGGTTGCCCAGAGAAGCTGTGGCTGCCCCATCCCTGGAAGTGTCCAAGG